>CM077524.1:35508918-36708918 GCA_039654895.1 Mongoloraphidia duomilia | reverse complement strand
TTTTTAAATTTTTATACATTTTAATTAATTTTTAGTAATTTATCTATAGCTTTAAAAAAATTTTTCTTTTCGATTTTCAATATTATTTATGTTAAATTATAAGAAAAAATTAAAAAATTAATAATTTTTTTTAAACTTAAATACCTAATTCTAAATATTTACATAAGTACTATCTATTTTTTACGGCTATGAACAGAGTATAGTCGATCACATGTCTCGAGACACCTTCCTACTACACGAACGTCAAAAAGCCCTTAATCGATCAAAATCAATTCATCGACGTACATTTTAAAATTTAAATAAACGCACAAAAACGGAGAGGTCCTCGTGGAGGTTTCACCGTTTTAAGTATGTTTAGATTTAAAATGCACTCCAAATGAAACTCAAAAAAAAGAAAAAACGCCATTGCGCCAACACTCCTGTGAGAAGCCTTAAGTGAATGTTTTTCTCTCGACGTGACTGTTGCGATGCTTGTGTGACCTGCGGCGTTATGTAAAACCTCACAACAGAGATAGCTATAAAACAGCATATCGCGTCGCTTGTGAAGCCACAACTATACACTAAAGTACGACTTGTCAGATACATTATGATCAGTCGTTGCTCGTATTCCGTAGTGTTAATTACTCTTTATGTCGTGTTGTGTGCCTGGATGTTACAATAAAGATTCCAAAGCGCTTATGAAAAATCAAGGTGTATAGGTATCTTATCATCAGTATACTATAAGTAAAAATATTTTATTATATTTTCAATGTGATTTATTGTTCCCCGCAGGCCGCACGTCTCGACTGGCTTCTGATGTATACACATACCTTTGTGATATGTTCTTTCTATATAGCTATCTCTGTTCTGAGGTAAAAATACTGGATCATTAAAGGAACTGGGTGATTCAATTCAGGGCATTTTTTAGTGATTTTCTACTGCGGATCCTTGAGTGTCGAAAGGCCCTGCTACTTGCTAGTTATTTTTGGTAATAAGTCCCCATTCAATGAATACCGAGAGAATCGTTTCACATTTTAATAAAATAAAAACTCCTGGAAGAATCTCATGGCATAAAGATGCAATGAATGATCGACTTTTAATTTCACTCAATGCGGTTGGAACAGCACATTTTTTAAGAAGGACGCACACAGGGCCGTAGCTAGGGGGGCATTAAGGGGCAATGCCCTACCTTAAAACATCCAGTGCCCTACTTTAAGGAATTATAAACAAGCCGCAAAGACTGTCACGACAGAATGACAGACTTGATCTATCTGGCATTTGGAAAAACAAGATTAAATTCGTTGGACTCAATGAAGTTTTTCGGAAATTTGATAACATGGCAAGTTCTGTATTTTTTTTTTTTTTTGAATAAATTGTCATTTACCGTTTTCTTGCTTTTGTAATTTGATATCACCAGATGAGGTGGGCAATCCAATTAAAAAATTGTAGTCTTTTGCTTCAGCCCTACTTTAAACTTTCAGTGCCCTATCTTGAATTCAGTTCTAGCTACGGCCCTGGACGCACAACTTCAATTTGTTTTTGTTTTTTGAACTGTAGATAGTCAGTTTTGCAGTTACCATAACTTTATTTTTAATTTTTGACTTACTCAAATATTAGTAGTTTAGTTCGTGTTTGTTTATTTCGAGGATTATTTTATTTTGTTTTGATTCAATTGTCACTAATTTTATTTTATCACAAATTTGACATACATGATTTAGCCTTTTCACTACAGATATGTGTTGGTATATACTAGGTACATATACAGGTAACTTTATGTAAAGTGGAATGTATATGCGTAGAGACCAATATCTTTATATACCGAGTGGTGTATAGAAATGGAATTCTAGTATTCAACTTTAATAAGTGAAACTTTATTAGCCTCGTTCTTTTTTCGTTCGGTTACGCATGTCGAGGTCACGTCACGTCTAATCGAAGCGATCGACCAGACCATACGTTCAGATACGTTCATAACTGTATTGTACGACTGCATCAAGTATGATGGTAGTCGACTAGACCAGTAGTTATCGAAAAGCAGAGGCGTTATATATGTTCATTACTGTATTATACGTCTACATAACTAATTATTGCGTACGAATATTCAGTCGAGCAGCACATCAAACACCCATTGACCACCAACAATAGAGGGCTTGAGAATAGCCGAGAGTGTAGCGGCGCTGTTGTTTACATGGCGTTGCTATGGTTCCTCTATTACAAGTCCCCAGTTCCCGAGTTCTAGCCCGAAAGCTGGTAAAAGTGTCAATTGGATTTTCAATTTATTATTAAAAAAAAAAAAAAAATAATGAATTGAAAATATGAATTGGTGCTAGGCCCAAATAACCTTAGCTGTTGGTGGTCTTTAAAATAAAATTTACAATTTACCAACAATAGAATCTGAGGACAGTGTGGTGTAACGGTTAGGCGTAGCCGACCTTTGAATCACACTGTTGTGGGTTCGAATCCCACCTCCGCTCATAGATGTTCTGTGATGTTATTTAGTTTTAAGGATGTTGTTATTTAATATAATTAAGACGCTAATGACCTAAGTTGTCGACGCGTCTATAATCTACAATAAATAAAATAAATAAACAATAGAATCTGGATTCTTATGTTCGTCTCCATATATTATATACTGATCAGGGTTCAAGTTATATTACCAAAACCACGTTAACAAAATAAATTATATACTTTCGGCGATTTGTATTAGGTACTAATTTTTTAAATAAATAAATGAAGTTTCACTTGCACCGTGGATTCATAAAACCGCAAGTAGTTTTTTTTCAGAATTTCATGTTGCGTAGTTTTTGAGATTTTCTTGAAAACGCACCTCGAAAACTGTTTCTCTCCCTCTTATTTCCAAAAATTGTACAGCTAAGCAGTAAGCTATGTTTTATTAAAGTAAAGATTAATTATCAAGTGAGAGAAATTTGTTGAACACCTTGTATAATTACGCATTAAGTTTCAGGCATGATGACTTAGGGGTGTGATGTATAAAATTCAATACACACAGTTTATTCACCTTATTTTATGGTATAAAAATGTAAAGAACCTGCGCATAAGAGATTCAGGGCTGAATGTTTTAATAAGGTTCCTCATCTTACTCTACTTTTCAGCATTTTTCAAATAACTCATATATTATAAAATTATTTACATAAGATTTTCGCAGTTAACTTAGAAATTATTTGCATAGCTTTAGACAGACTCATAAGTCAAGCCTATAAAATACTCTCTATAAAGTAAAACAAAAATTATTTAAAAAAAAACCCGACTGCGTAAAAATCGAACCTAAAAGACAGAAACAAGATCAAATGATTACATGTAGTCGAAGCCCGAAGGCATCAGATATTTCTGTTAAATTTGTTACAAAGTACTATGCCTAAGACGAAATTACCAAACCGCGCGATCTAATTTTACAACCTTTTTTCGATTTCTAAAGTGTAGTTATAAATAAATAAAAAATAAATAAATAAAGACAATATCACTGAGCTAAATTGTAGCCGTTTGATGTTTGAATGTTTATAATATATGCTATATTTAATTCTTGTATAGGATATATACCGGGTGTCCAGTCTCAAAGTCGAACATAGGGAAATAGCGTTGGGTGCCATTTTTAAGTATTTTGGCTTTTACTTCTACTCGTATAAGAAAATAAACAGTTACCTATCTAAGGCCCGTATTCACCGAGCCTAGTTAGTTATTTATTCCGCGGTTGATTTATTCCCCTGGTAACTATCACACGGAATAAATAGTGATAATTCAAATTACCAAACATAGTTAAGTTTACTGCAGGTATAAATCGTAAGAATAGTTATCCTGTCCAATTTCAGGCCCGTATTCACCGAGCCTAGTTAGTTATTTATTCCGTTGATTTATTCCCCTGGTAACTATCACACGGAATAGTGATAATTCAAATTACCAAACATAGTTAAGTTTACTGCAGGTATAAATCGTAAGAATAGTTATTCTGTTCAATTTCAAGGGTATAAATATTTATCCGCCTAGTTAAATAGGGTGTGCACGAAATGCATAAATTACTTTATGGCCTGGCGACCTTTTCAGGTAAATACTAATTTCATATCTTACAGGTAAAGGTTTTTGTCAGTAAAATATGTCAATATTCACCATTTTACATTTTCGATAGATGCGCCATCGGTCGGATCTTTGGTAAACGTGCTTTATTTGACAAAATCTGCAAGGCGTATAGTATATAGTAAATTTTTACCTGCAGTTACTATTCTATCGAATGAATTGCTTGGTGAATAGAAAGTTTATTTTATTCCAAGGAATAAATTTATTCTAAGGTTAGTAACTTCTATCTTTAACAGTGTTTGGTGAATACGGGCCTAAGTAATGAAGAATTTAATTGGTTTTTTATTATTAAACAATGAAAAATAATACTTAATAAAGAAAATAAATATTATTCATTTTTACTTTAATTATTGTAAAAATGCTTACGTGCACCAATTACGAGTACAAAAGTTTTTTGACAATTTTATTACAGCACACTAATTCTTTCAGTGTTTTGTTTTTCGCCTACTTAATTTGACATCAATACAGCAAAATCGGTAAATTTCAAATTGGTATTTCATTTTTGGTCTTAATTTTTAGAATTGATGCGCAATAATTTTATCTTTCGATAGGAACCATTACCTTTCTTGTACGTTGAATTGGCGAACACGAATCCCATACCATGTTAAATCCCTATGTTCACCTTTGAGACCGGACTTGGGGTATATAAGATCAGTGTTGGACGTGACGTGACGTGACGTGACGATCGACATGCGTAACCGAATGGAAAAAACAAGACTAAAAAAGTTTCATTTTATTAAATTTTGTATTATTTTACTTGTGGTAATAATACTGGGGACATTTTAAACCAGTTTCTTTTATACATAAAACATTAACTAATAATATAGGTACATTGTAGGTAGGTATACCTATTTATTATTGTTTAAACGCTAGGAAATAAGGAAATTACACGCTTTTATATGCATATATATTTTCAGACTCACAAAACTATTAAAATAAATTGATATAAATTATTCTGAACCACGGTAAATTCATGATTATTTATGTATGTTTACATATTATGACAGTGCATAGTTTTACATGGTTGGACAATACATAAATCTCTTTGTCATAAAAATGAATACTAACATAAAAAGTTGTAACGGAAACGTTTGTAATTTTGAATTATTCGCAACAGAAGAACGTGTTTCCACAATTTTTGTCTGTTCGTCCGTTTACCAGTCAGTCTTTCTGTCTTGTGTGTAAAAAAAAGAAACTCGTGTGTAAAAAGGTCTTTTTATAACGGATCATAATGCGACTATTTACGCACGGTTCGTAACCATGTAAAAACACTGTTTTACATGCTAGTGTTAAAAAAAAATTTAATGGCCGGTTTATCGTACATTTTAATCGCGGTGTTATTTTGATCACACTGTTAAATTTTGACAGCTACGTGTTCATTGGTTGCTGCGTTTATAGTTACAATAGCAACCAGTCACATAATCGTGTGATTAAAATAACATCTTGATTCAAATGTGCGATAAACTGGCCATAAATATTTCTTTTGACAATATTTAAGTTAACCTATTTATTGTAGTCAGTATAGATTGGACAGCCCTGTTCTATTACATAATATCAAAAGTGTTTAAGTTTGCCCATAAATATGAACATAAAGGATATTTCATATCCAGTATCGTATTATTCTTTCTAAACACATATTTTCTTATTAGTGTATTTGCCATATGGCACATACACTATTGGCGTCGGTCGGATGGCGGGACCTAGGGGTCGGACCAAAATTTCTCGACGTTTCATAGCCTCCTGAACATTTTGGCACCATTTTTGGAAATGTCTATTTATATATGTATATATATATTTATATATTTATATATATATATATGTGTGCGGGCAATAACTTTCGAAAGAGTTAATTGATTTTGACGAAATTTGGTAGGCACGTTGAAATCCATCACCGCACGAAGCCTATTTAAAATGGGCTCAATCGGACCATTTTAAGGGTAGTTTTTAGGGGTTGAAAAATGTTTTTGGGCCCAAAAATGCCGAAAAAATTCTCAAAATCGTTTCAAAATTGAAATTTAACCTTTTAGTAACGATTAAAATGTGCTGCCAAAATTTTAATAAAATCGGCCCGACAGGACCGGACTTACAAATTTTATGAAAACACTAGTTTGCGGATAGTGCTTTACTTACTGAAGGGTGTATTTAATTTGGTACCGAGGTTGCATTGATAAAAATATTGAAATTAAGAAAAAAAATATTATTTTAAGGGATGTATTAAGGGGTTAAATTTTTTATTTTGTTCAAAAACAAACTTAAGTTTACATAATAAAGCCACAATGCCAGTATTAGCAAATACACTATATTGTCGGCAGGGTTTTGGCACTGCGACCCGAGTTTTTTATAAAAAAACAACAAAATATTGCAACCTTTTTGCTGAAGAATAACTAAAAATAAACGCTCTTGTCCTTTGTGTTCAAATCACCTCGGTGTCTGTCTGTCACAGGCATTTTTTACATACATTGTCAGTGAAACGGAACAGTAGTTTGTATATCTATATAGTGGTGTAATGAGATATATTACTGACGAGTAGTGACAGTATGCGATAGCGAGTTTAAACAGTCACACATAGTTGTAATGAATGAATTGTGAATTATAGACGCTCGACAACAAGGGTCATTAGCGTCTGCACACAAGTCGTAATATCATTACACACGAGATATATATTACGATATTTTTTAAAAATATTGCAAATGAAGTGAAAAACTTCATTTTCAGTATTTTTAAAATTTTTTGACAGTTCATTTTGTGTCACCAACTTCACTTCTATAGGAGGCCGAGAGTAGCTGTCAGTATAGGTAATAGCGGGCGGATCAGGGCGAATAAATATAAATCGCTATGGAAATTGTTTGCTTTCCTACACTAGTGTGGGAAAGATACGTTTCCGCACACCGGAATGCATTACATACATGCATGTAAAGCTCCTATTTTATAGTGGGTATGGCAAAAAGAAGTTTTGTAAATAGTAGGTAAAGGTACTTTCGGAGAGCGAAACTTGCCTCAAAGTTGTGTCGGTCAATTTAATTCCAATCACCTATATTATAGCAAAATGCAAATTTCTGAAGTACTTAAAGAATAATAATTTCTATTAAATAGATTTATAAGGCTGTTTTGCAATTGAAAATTTTTATTGGAAGAGCAGCCAGTTACATAATTGATTCCTGCAAATATCGGAAAAAATCATTTTGATAACCATAGTCATAGTCAGGACTCTAACCTGAACCTTTCCACTATCGCGGCGGAATAAGGTTACATTACTCACCCGTGACATGGTTACCAATCTAACATTCTCCAGTGGTAATCATGTCACGGGTGAGTAATGTAAGCTCATTCCGCCGCGACAGTGGAAAGGTTCAGGTTAGAGTCCTGACTGTGACTATGGTTATCAAAATGATTTTTTTCGATATTTGCAGGAATCAATTATGTAATTAACTGCTCTTCCAATAAAAATTTTCAATAATAATTTCTGTTTTAATATCGATAACTATTTTCTAAGTGATCTATAATCATGTTGCATTATTGATTCACTTAACATTGTATATTCAAGTATACTTTCTTGATGTTCTTAGCTCCCTCTTTCCGTTTCTGTACCTCCTTGTCGTTGTGACATTTAACTTCTACGTTAATGCACCGTTCTATTATGTATATACTTGGATATAAAATAATCCTCCAGGGTATTCGCCCGTATCTAAGAATATTTATTCCTAGAAAACTTCAAAATGTCATTCTTCGGTAATATCGATTTGTATTCATTGTGGTCAGAACATCAGAAAAAATATTACAGTATTATTTTACTGTCATTTTGTCATATTATTAAAACCAATGTTTATTTACATTGAATATATTTTTTGTTTTACTAAAATAATGGATACAAAATATATTGAAGTGATATTTTGTAAGAAATAAGTTTTGATCTTGATTAAGTTAATGCTATTTTATGTATAAACTAGCGGTTACCCGTGGCTCCACTCGCGTATATTTAGATTTTTTATGCCTTCCCATACAAACTTCAACACCCCGTTGCACCCCTCCTTAGAGGTTGTCTTAAAAAATCCAAAAAAACGTGTTTTATTATTTGTTTTGAAGAGTATTTATACCAAGATTCAAGTTGATACACGCAGGGATAACGATTTTCCATGCAAACATTTTCACCACATTTCACCTCCTTATAGGGGTTGATTTTCGAAAAATCCTTTCTTAGTGGGCCCTTACGTCACAAAAGGGAACCTACTGTTCACATTCCAAGTTTATAGCTTTAGCGGTTTAGTCTGGGCGTTATTAGTAAAAAATCGTACACCCCCGTTTTACCCCCTTAGGGGTTGAATTTAAAAAAGTGCTCAAATACGGGTTTGCTTATTTTTAAAGAAGAGTTAGTATGTTGAATGCAATACCTCTCACCTTTGTGAGATATGAACATTTTGTCAAAAAAAACTCTACACCCCCTTTTGATCACCTTATAGGGGTTAAATTTCGGAAAATTCTTTCTTAGCGGATGATTACGTCCTGTAAGGAACTTACCTGCTAAATTTCAAGTTTTTAGCGAAAATAAACCTTCCTTTCACGGGTAACATTTGCCGTCACCTACAAAATCATAACTTCCAGTTGAATCTTAAGGCAAGTCGTCTAACAACAATAATTTACGTAAACATTCGTTGCACTATTGCCAAATTTTGCCAAAAACCTAGTGTATTTGTTAATACGTGCATAATTGCATGTCTAAAATATACTTTTTTCTTGAAATAGATCACATACAAATGGTGGAAGTAAAGAGTTTTACCTTTACAGACTCTTTACTAATACTTCCACCATTTTCTGTACAATTTGTTAAAAATATTACAATTTTTTATTTTTTTATTCACGGTTTTAGACAACATTTTATTCCAATCACCAAGTTTATTATTTTTTTTGTAGAAAATAAGAAAAGTAATTGATAATCGTATTTTAATAAATTATATAATTGTGCATTTTAAAATACAGAATACGAATATGAGTGGACACTAAGTAGATTTACTCGATATTACGTAATCGATATTTCTTGAGAACCGAAGCACATTGTGAAGATGCTAATTCCCATACATTACTGTGTAGTGTGTATAGCATTATGTGAATAACGACTACGAAATAATAATAATAATATTGTACACAATCGGTAGTTTTATAAGGGACACCATTAAGATTAAAAAATATTAGTAAAAAAAACTTTTTAGAGACAAGCTTTTTTTGAAATGTACTAAAAAGGAAACAATAATATTTAATAACTTATAGTGTATATAGTGTGGTTATAATACAACGCCTTCAGAACTGTTTATTATGAAAGTCATTATGTAAACAATGGTAGGTACATCAAAATGATGAATGAGTCATCATTGCCTTTGGCACGAGTAGTATGGAAAACTACCCTCATCCCGTAGTCTAGTAATGTGCAACTTTCATTCCTTTAATATTTTATATTCGAAATACTATACGCTAACTGTTACGTCATGTCCAAAAAACCGGCCAAGTGCTCGCGCACCGAGGGTTCCGCACAATATTAAAAATAAGGAGAAACGTAGGGGTAAAAAATTTACAGATTTACCTATTTAGGCTTGTTTTTAAAAAGCTTTTTTAGTTATATTTTATTTTGTTCTTTTTAGTTACTTATTTCAAAATTTTTCCGTATCAAATTTAATTAAAGTAAAAAAAATATATTAACAGAATATTTGATGGATAGAAAATAAAGTGAATAATTCCAAAATGTTTACGTTATAAAAAAAAAGTCAATTACGTATCGTCAGTTGGATTTGAATCCGGCTCTTCGTGGTGGCATGCGAACGCCGTTCCACTACTTCACCGTGTACCACGACACAGATACTGGTATATTTGATACACTTGGTAAATCTCTGTAGCTATATTTTGCGTTTTTTCTATGGGATTGGGGACCCCCTTTAATTTTTACTTTTTGTTTTGCTTGTTACCTATGTGTTAGGATATCCGCCATAATAACACATATTCTGTGAAAATTTCAACCGGCTACCTCGTACGGTTCAAAAGATACAGCCTTTAAAAGATATGACAGACGGACGGACAGACGGCATAGCGCTTAGTTATAGGGTGCCAGTATGAAACCCTAAAAATGAATCGTGTGTGAAAACTAGGCACCCACTTAGATCTCAATTCTGTTTTCGGCGAAGCTGTTCTTTGTACCGACCTTGGCCCCTTTTTCACTTTTATGTTTTTGATGGTATGTAAATAAATATCAAGTGGAATATGGAATAGTTTAAAAGAGAAACTAGTAAAAAATCATAATCACATAATCCCGATTTTTGAGGTATATATTTTTCCAAGCGAAATATCTTATGAAATAATTATATCTTGTAGACATCTTAAGATAGTCTACATATGTTAGATACATACATAAGAACAGTATAGAAATCAAACTAACAAGTTTTGATTTTTTTTGTTTGATTTCTATACTGTTCTTATGTATGTATCTAACATGTAGACTATCTTACGATGTCTACAAGATATAATTATTTCTAGAATATTATGTAGTAATACCAATCTTTGGTTATCTATAGACTATAACATTGATATATCTAGGTACTATTAGTGTATCCCATTAAGGGTATTTGCAATAATTTTCACTTTCATGATGAGCTCTCGCTAGTACGAAGATTCACTTCTACAACATAGCTATATTGAATTAACACTCGCATGTGGTGAAAATCTATTGATTCCGAAGCATATAAGAAGAATGTTAGATTAGTAATCATGTCACGGTTGAGTAAATGTAAGCTCATTCCGCCGCGAAAGGTGGAAAGGTTCAGACGTTAGAATCCTGACTGTGACTTGGTAAAATGATTTTTTCCGATATGTTTGGAATCAATTATATAAGTAACTGCTTTCCAACAAAATTTTCAGTTGCAATTCAGCCGTATAAAAAATCAATTAATTTATATTGAAATATCTTATTATTTTTTATAAAAACTTCATAATAAAAAACGCGTATCATTTCCTTTTCCTTCCTTTTTAAAATAAATATCACAAGATTCATAGTTTGATTATGTGAAAAGGACGTAATAACTTTATCCCGCAATTCGGTTCGCAATATTATGTTTCGAATCGTTCAATTCAATCATCATATTTCAAGCGTCAACATAACACTCAATCAAAAATAATAATAGCCATTAAACGAGCAAAGGAACACGTAATTACACCATCGCATCGCATACCTACATACTTCTCTCTGTGTGTGTGTGTGTTTGTAGTTTAGTTAACTAACGATCCCTTTTGATTATAGCCTTTGCGAGAAGCGAACATTTTGCGAATTAAAACTGCCTATACCTTCTATACTTATACTTATACTTCCACTACTCGTTCAACGTTTACCAGTAGCGCCGTTCTCTGTAATTTCAAAGTTTATTAATATAATGAAAAAGTTACTTAAGGTTAGATTACACTAGGCGATTTTACACGCGACACGTCGGCGAGTAAATTCGTGCGCGAGTGAGGTGTAGCGACCAGTCCGATATTACACTTGAGCTGGTAAATTCTCTCAATCGTTCACTAGTCTACTATCGAGAAACAATAGCAACTTCCGCATTAAATACAACTTCTAACATCTTGGCACACTACCTACGATTTTACTAGCCAGTGTCGATTACACACAGCGATTTCACTCGTCAGAGAGCAAAACGCCCAGCGTGTAGCGAGAAAAGTAGGCCGGTATTCAACTTTAGTCGCGGGCGACAAGCGAGCGATCCACACGCGAAGAGTGGATCAGGCAGCTTCTTACATTGAAGATCTATTAAAATCTCGAAATATTTTTTTCGGACTAAATCCATTACTTCCCTACCATAGAGGTGGGAAGTAAAAATCGATTTTTAACGTTACAAAATACATGATTTATTACTTATAAGCAGGCTTTGGAAAAACAATTTACATTATGTATGTCAAATGACAGTTAAACACTTAAGAGTTTAGGTTATCAAAATAAACAATAAATAATTTGAATACAGAGGAAAAATGAAGAAAGTATTGATGTCAGTAAATAGTTTTAAATAAAGAACTAAGCAGGTAATGTTTTTAAAAAAGTTGAATTATTGGAGATTGCTCGATTTAGATCAATAGGACGGGACTATAGTAGATTTAAATTTCCAAACTGCACACAAATTTCATAAACGCTTTATCGTAGTATTTTTGACTAATTAACAATTTATTGAGTGCTCGCAGTATTTTCCAGCTTTGTGTTATAGCGAAGCAGTGGCGCTGGTAGCGTTACGATCGCGGTTTGTACATGCGTTAGGACGCCACCCCCGTGATCCCGAGCCCCACGAGTTGGTTTATAGCCAACAGGCATGCTAGCCGGCAATCTCTCTCATAGCTTAAATCAATTATGAAACGATTGGGTGGAGGGCTACACTATGGTCGTCACAGTATGGGTGATTTTCACATTCCACCAAAACACGACTTCCATCTTGAATTGGCTGTAAAAATATCATAAAATTTGGGAATACGGTTAATGAGGCTTCGTCTTTTTTCTAATGTTTCATTACAATTTGGAAATGGTGGATACAGTGCTAAAATATCAGCTGTAACTCCGGCGCAAGGTCACTTATTTCAAGTTTTTGGTAATTTTTTATAATTAAAAAAAATTAAAAATATTCAAAATAATTAAAAGAAGACATATCGCGGCACATACGACCGAAGTAAAACTTCTTATGTATGAATAATAAAAAAATAATGATTCAGAAGGAGCCATGACAAAATTAATTATTGATTTATTTAGGGTTGTTATGGTAACCTAGTCGAGATCATTTTTCATTCTCGAGATTTCGTCTTAGAAAGAAATGGACACATACGTACGTACGTACATACGTACAGTGGTACACACACACACACACAGACATTTTTCTAAAAATAGTGTAAAAATAGTGTAGTGACCTTAAAACATAAAAATTTGTAATACATTTTGATTTCGATTTTCGGACCCATATTACAATAACTTCCAATGGGAATTAGACGCTAATGACCTCTGTTGTCGAGCGTCTATAATCTACAATTCAATTCAATTCCAATGGGAAGTTAAAAAATTATACAATGACTCAGCCTCAAAATCTGTAAAAAAATCGACCACTTCTTTTCGGTTAACGTATGCTGAATCGCCAGTGCAAGGTATTACTTCGCTTCTCTTAGTACGTCGTTAAAAGAAAATACAATGAATATTAGATGATGTCAGCCGTAGAAAGGGTCTATTTTATTGAACAGTGACGCATCCGAATGATACGCCGAAGCACACTGAAGGGACGTTATGGGACTTTAACTACTTCCTCTGGTTTTTAATGAATGGACAGAATTCTCAACAGACACAGAACAGAAGTCATAACAACAAACTTAACCTCACTGTCTCCCAAGTCTGTATCTTATCAATTCTTACGTCAATTTCACGCAGCACTTGTTGAAGAAATATTGGAAACAACCTTCAATCTGCTTAGTACAATTTTACGATATCATCGACATTTCGCCTAAATTTTAATCTAGGTATAGGTATATATAAAAATTAATGTTTTTTTTTTGTTCCGTATGCGTTCCCATCCCATTCGTCCGATTGCGATGAAACTTTGGTGAGTTGTTGTGCGCACGCCCGCGAAGGTTTCTGAATTAGTATAACCATTTTACAATTATAGGTGGCACGCGAGTCATTTCAACAAATGAATGTATTTCGCATATATAGTTTAGCGGTATTCGAGCGAACGAGCGAAGCGAGTGAGTAATGTATTAATAATAGTCGAACGAACAAGCGAAGCAAGAGATTATTGTATTAATAAAATTCGAGCGAATGAACATCAGCAACCCGGCTACGCTTCGCAGGAGGAGAATTTTTCGCGGAAGGGATATTAAGTCATAAATTCATGGCATCCGGGCGAAGCCGGACCGGGCCGCTAGTTGTAAATAAAACATAGGTAGATTTGTTTTTGGTTGTTTTTCTGTCAAGTACTTGTTTAATGCTGGGTTGCAGAAAGCATTGTTAAAAAATCTGATTTGACAATAACCTTAGATTGTGATCACATATTAATTATAGTTTTTTTATATCTATAAATGCAGGAACAGTCTAATGTCGTTGTGTGTGTTTTAAAGACCACCAACAACTAAGGTTATTTGGGCCTAGCACCAATTCATACTTTCAATTCATTATATTTTTTTTTAATAATAAATTGAAAATCCAATTGACACTTTTACCAGCTATCGGGCTAGAACCCGGGAACTGGGGACTTGTATTAGAGGAACCATAACAACGCCATGTAAACAACAGCATTGCTACACTCTTGGCTATTCTCAAGCCCTAATGTCGTTGTGAAACTCCCTGTCATGTAGAACATTAGATTGTACTCACACAAAACAAATAGATAATAATTGATCTACATAGAAAAAGGTCGCTTTTTAAGCTAAATTTTGATCAAAATGCGTAGAAAAATTTTGTTTCGAAGTAAAAAAACTATGGTAAATACATGTATGCACAGCTTAAAAAAATATCGTTTTAATCTATTTATTTTTTGAGCAGGGTCGATTTAAAATTCTGCAATGCTTTTCTTATGGAAAAATATGTGTGGTCACAATCTAAGGTCATTGTCAAATCAAATTTTCTGACAATGCTTTCTGCAACCGAGCATAAGAATATTCTCAAAGTCGACTACTTTGTGACGTGTGGCGGAAACTTTTCGGCCGCATTGTATATTTCAGTGAAGAGATGTTTATAGAAGTAATGTCCTGAAAGTTAAAATTTACTCCCGTCGTCCAGGACTCATTATCCTATTTGAATATCCATCAGTAAGTGTTGCTGTAACATTCTCTAGACTCGTTTACATTTCTGTACAGGGTGTCTCGGTGTAATGAATTTGCAGCGTATAAGCTTTTAATTTACTTACACTTTAGAAAAGGATTTATGTTTAGTTTGACGGTATTATGCTGTCCTCACTTCCTGCTCATGAGTTTGAGACAATGCGAAACATATACAGCCATCCTAATCTGAAAAGCAGTATCTCAAAATTGTTACATTCGAGAAAACACGCATTTAAGTCCTAAAGCCGGGTTCAGACGACATGGCAAATGTCGACCAATGTTTGACATTCGGGCAATGAGCCATTTTTATTTATTTATTTATTTGATTGCTTCTCACAGACTATAAAAGTTCTGGGAGTAGTTCCTACAATCCACGAGAGGCAGGACTTGTGGTAGGTGCAAACATTATTTATTCCCCATTAGTATCGTGTCATTTTAGTGGTATAACTTAATTATTTAATTAATTTAATAATAATAATAATTTAATATTTAAATTATACCACTAAAATGACACGACACTAATGTGGAATAAATAATGTTTGTACCTACCACAAGTGCTGCCTCTCGTGGATAATTGAAGGAATTGCTCTCTGGAAAATGGTTCATTGACATATATCGTCTGGATGGTTTTCATATTTCAAATATTTAATTGTTACCAACGTCGGCATTGGAAGACATTCCTTTTGAGGGCGGTGTTTTTAACACACATCACAGGGATTGGCCAGCGCTGGTCTCGACTTGCAAATATGACTTTGTTTTCATCCAGATGTTTGGACATTTTTCACTACGCGGTATTTGTCAGTGTGTGTATATTATTGTGATTTATGAGTTGCATGAAACGTGTGTTAACAGCTGGGTACAAGAAATTATTACCTCTGAAGCACTTGTAATAATTGCGTCATTTTCGCTATCAATTTTCCAAAATGTTATAATTACCAGTTACCATAAAACACCAAACCATAACAAACACTCTCAGGAGATGATTAAAACAGTTTTAATCATCTCCTGATGATGCCAACTTGGTTGGCAAAACGTACGTCGAGAGTGTTTGTTATGGTTTGGTGTTTTGTGGTAATAATAACATTTCGTATCTTTACACCAAAGGTTCCACCATTTTTTATTGCTATCAATTTTGTTTAATGTTGGTGTATATTCACTAAACATTGGGTCAACGTTTGGCAACCAGAATCCTGTCGGATACTGGACATATTCAAAATTCAAATGATCACACATGCCCAAACATACCCAACATTGGTCGCAAATGCATTCGCCAACATTGGCACACCTTGGACATGGCTGGAGCCGGCTTTATACGATGATGTCATTTGCAAATACCCCAAATTATATTTAAGATATTTTTCGTTAATCTAGTTAATTTACCGTTGCAGTATAACAGATATTTCCTTAAAGTGAATTAAATTTACTATTATAATGGGGAAATATGAAGATATTGCTTTTTAGATTAAGACGGCAGCATACAAGTTGTTACATAAATCATGGACGTAACTCGCATATCACAAAAGTCCATTTTCTGTCGAAATTGAATTAATTGTAGGTACGTACTATATATAACAGAATATTTCTCTGTGTTGTACAGTAGACTATTTATAAGTACTTTCGCAAGGAATCACACCCTCTCTTTAAATTCGAAAAGAAGAAGTATTTTAAGTTTTTAACCCCGTTCATGTGTAATGTGTTTATCGTGTTTATATGTTGAGTATTTACGGAGATACAAATTTTCAAATTTAGAGTCGAAGCGTGTTCGCTGCAAATATTATATTATATAACAAAGCCGCCTCTGTTCCTTATAGATACGCTAATCTTGCACGGCCAGAATGAGATAAATATTGTATTAAATATATAGAGTATAGACTGTAGTTTTTAGGCCGTCATGTTTGGCGCCAATGACGTCAGTCCTTTGAAAGGAAAACTATTTATTTAACCAACTTCAAAAATATGTTGTGACGACAAAATTCCACGATATTATCTAAGTTAATGATTTATTTAAAAAAAACTAGGATGCGGTTTTACGAAACAACGGTGCAAGTGAAACTTTTTTCCATAACCCTAAACGCTTTTAACCCGAAATCGCTGAAAGTATATAATTTTGTTTACGTGGAAAGCGCCCCCAGTTCCCGGGTTCTAGCCCGAGAGCTGGTAAAGTGTCAATGGGATTTTCAATTTATTATTAAAAAAAAAAATAATGAATTGAAAATATGAATTGGTGCTAGGCCCAAATAACCATAGCTGTTGGTGGTCTTTAACACACACACACACACACACAATGTGGAAAGCCCGCTACGTAATACGTTTGATTGTATATGATAAAAAAAAATGAAGACAATATAATATGTAGGTAGATAGCTATAAAAAAATTGAAAGAATATATAAATAAATATCACGTGGAATATGGAATAGTTGTAAAAATAACAATAACAAACACAGTAATTGTGCCGACGGGAATAGAACCAGCGACTTTCTGCGTACGAAGCAAGCGTTATGCCCTCTAAGCTATTATAGCCATTATGTGAGGCTGTTTGTATGCTATATGCTATCATGGTGTCGTATGTGATGTGACGTGACGATCGACATGTGTAACCGAACGGAAAAAAAACCAGGCTAAAAAGTTTCACTTCAAAAATCGTTTGTAGGCTCTATTGTTACAATTGGGAGACAGTCTGTACGTTAACTGGTTTATTCACACCATATTGATTTTTTTCCACCACGTCATGTTAGCCAGAGTGTATAAATAATAAATTAAAGGCCGTAAATAAATTACAATAAACAGAACGTCTTCGGTTAGGTTGCTTGTGCGTGTATTACTTAGTACTGTCAGTAACGTACCTATGTTATTATCTTTTACCTATATTAGGCGACTCGACCATTTGTCGCTGGGGATATTGAAATGGCACACAGTTGACTGGAGATACAATTATAGGTAGTATTTTCAATCTGACACAGAACATATATGTTGCAGAAACAATTTGACTCAACGTATAGAATATTTTGTTCTTTTGTATTGGGATGTGTCAGGTAATAATAATAAAAAACTCGGGTCGCAGTGCCAAACCCTGCCGACAATATAGTGTATTTGCTAATACAGGCATTGTGGCATTATTATGTGAACAGTGAACTTAAGTTTGTTTTTTGACAAAATAAAAAATTTAACCCCTTAATACATCCCTTAAAATAATTAAATTTTTCTAAATTTCAATATTAGACATGGATTTTATCAGTACAACATCTCCACCAAATTAAATACACCCTTCCATAAGTAAATCCGTATCAACAAACTAGTGTTTTAATAAAATTTGAAAGTCCGGTCCTGTCGGACCGATTTTATTAAAATTTTAACAGCACATTTTAATCTTTACTAAAGAGTTAAATTTCAATTTTGAAACGATTCTGACAAATTATTATTGTGATTTATGATTTATGAGTTGCATGAAACATATATTAAGAGCTGGGCACAAGAAATAATTACCTCTGAAGCACTTGCGTCATCTTAGCTATCCAATCCGTTTAATGTTGGTATATATTCGCTAAACATTGAGTGTACTAAGCTTGGCCAACGTTGGCCAAACAGAATCCTGCCGAGCGGAAATACTGAACATATTCAATTTTATTTATTTATTGTAAATTATAGACGCGTCGACAACTTAGGTCATTAGCGTCCGAACATATGCAAATGATCACATATGCCCAAGCATACCCAACATTCGCCAACATTGGCATACGTTGACTATGTCGTCTGGAAACTGATCAAAATTATTTATAGTTTAACTGATAATAGTTAATTTTTGAATTTAGTTAAGACATCGTACATTTCCGGACCACGTTCGACTATATTTGTCGCTTGGGAATCAGAAGCGGTAGTCGAAACTAGCCGCTAGTGACGTAATCAAAGGTCACTTGCGAAGGGTCCATACTCCACAGTGCGAATGACAAATGTTTGCGAGTATGTTTTGCTTCGCCGTCGGGGCGATACAACCCCTGGCCATACAAATACACGATATAGGTGTACCGACCTACCTTTGGCAGACCCCAAACTGACCTCTTATAACAAACCACCCTCTGATCCCCGCTTCACTTCCCAATACGTCGCCTATTACGACAAAACACTACACGCACGGGTGTATTTTAATTTCTTAACCATTATAATCGCCTTTATCGCAGTTTAAACTACGGTAACATTATTAATTTATTTACATTTTATTTAGTGTGAACGAGACCATATTCCAAATCAAATATAAAAATAAATTATAAAATACTAGCGGCCCGGTTCGGCTTCGCCCGGGTGCGTTATGAATTTATGAGTTATATTATAAATACATAACTCACTCGCTTTGCTTATTCGCTCGAATATTATTAATACATTTTTCACTCGCTTTTTCGTTCGCTCGAATTTTATTAATACACTATTCACTTGCTTCGCTCGTTCGCTTGAATATTATCAATACATTACTCACTCGCTTCGCTCGTTTTCTTGAATATTATTAATACATTAGTCACTCGGTTCGCTCGTTCGCTCGAATATTATTAATACATTTCTCACTCGCTACGCTCGTTCGATCGAATTTTATTAATATAGCTTCGCTCGTATAGGCTTGAATATTATCAATACTGACTCACTCGCTTCGCGCGTTACATTATTGTAATATTATTAGTACGGGAGTCTCTCGATTCGCTCGTTTGCTCGAATATTATAAATACATTGCCCATTCGCTACTCTCGCTCGATCGAATTGTATGACTATACTTTTAGACGCTAATTTTGATACCTTGGGTTACATGATTGTACTTTTGAAGCGATCTATAATCTCGACAATTCAATACTGCCCATATTATTCGCTGATAATGTAGCTTTCTATAGGTGAAAGTATTTTTAAAATCAGTTAAGTAGTTTTTGAGTTTATCCATTACAAACAAACAAACATACAAAAAATCAAATCTTTTCTCTTTATAATGTTAGTTCAGATAATGTAAAATATCTTTTTAAAATTCATCCATGGAAAAAACGGGTATGTTTGTATCGCGGGTACAGACAGGTGACGTGATACCAACACAAATAATTGTATTCGTTGTCATGGAAATGAATACATACCGCCTACACTTTTATTTATCTTATAAAATCAAATGTTCGTAAAATATAATAAACAAAATAATTGTAGTTTTATTTTTTATAATTTAAATCCTTATTCAACACCTAAATATTTTTATTAAAAAAAATATATATTAAGGTCTTTCGGGGCTCGAACTTGGGATTGGCGTTTGTACCTGTCGGTAGACTTGTACATTTCCGCACGGCCACTTGGCTTACTTTGTCTGATACGTTAACAGAGTTAACCTACATGCTGTTTTGTTTCACATGTCAGCCACTTCCGACTATTTCCGTTTCATCGAATATTTCTTAAATGCCATCCCAGCATGAGACATTAAACGTTCTTCACGTCACAAACTCGTTGAATAATATTAGGTAGGTACCTATTCATGATAATAAAATATCAATTCTAAGTTTTTCTAGAGGGCTCATCAAATCATTGGTAAAAAAATTTATATTAAGGCCCACTTTCTGGTCGACTTAAGTAGTTTATCAATTTTTAATTTTTTCATTAATTCCGGAATTTTGATATTAATTATTAATCTTCAGTTCCGAAATTGATGTGTTAAAAATGTTGTCAAAAATTTCAGAATTGCGAAATCCTGGAATTCCGGTTATTTGATGACAAAATGGAATTGATTGACTTTTGGATCACTGCTAAGGTATGATGCGATGTTGGTGTTGGCGAATGGACAAATTTGTACAACTGAAAGTGTTATGTCCAATATGTGCTCCGAGCTACTAGCGGTAGTACTAAATACACACACATATTCACCCCACTCCCCTAAGCCCAATTCCCAACTTCTCCCCATGAAACCTCGCGTACACAACTTGTGCAGAGGTGGAACAAAATGGCGTACAATTGACGTTTCGATTGTTTTATCAATGAAACTTTGTTTTAGTTTAATTTATTTGCCTGTCTATAATCTATATTCTATACATATAGGTAATAAAACTGTATTGGTGGACATTATTATCGATATGGAAGACAAAACAGCAATTTTTATCATTTTTGTCTGATTGTATGTCTGTCTCTCTGTTTGTCTCTACACTCATCACGCGGAAACGACTGGGCGGATTTAAATGAAACTTGGCATGTTGCTAGCTTATGTCCTGGGTCAACATATAGGATACTTTCTATCCCGGCAAAAAGGAGTTCTTACGGAATAGTAAAAAAACTACAGGTATCTCCCAATGGCTCAATGGAATAAAAAAAACCTTCATGTTTCTGTTATGGAATAAAATAAAACCAACATGATTCTGTTATACTCACCAATATATTATGTCGCAAATAATAATATTTCTGCCACGGGTATTTCATAACGAGGTAATGTTATAATGCATCCATGAAACACTTTTCTTAGGAATTCGATCAAATTTGATATTTCATTTTAATCACCTCTGGTTTGAATGAACTTGTATAAATAATAAAAATACTTGTTAAAATAATCAAAATCTGGACAATACAAACCCAGCTGTGTTTTACATTGAAAAATTCGACTGATGACCAGTCCTATACTTCCCACCTAGTAAATATTTGCAAAAAATAAACACTCTTTTTTTATTCTTTGAAAAAAATCATGGCCCTCTTTTTTGTTTGGTGATCTACTGATGGCTAGTAATATAGCAAAATCATGGTTACCTTGATTTACGTACAATTTTTATTTTTTTTAGTAAAATATTTTTTATCTCGAAAACTAAGTAGGTATAGAGAAAAAAATATTCACATTTTTT
Source organism: Mongoloraphidia duomilia (assembly GCA_039654895.1). Taxonomy (NCBI): domain Eukaryota; kingdom Metazoa; phylum Arthropoda; class Insecta; order Raphidioptera; family Raphidiidae; genus Mongoloraphidia; species Mongoloraphidia duomilia. The sequence continues at coordinate 36,687,204 of CM077524.1, read as the reverse complement.
TCATATTATAACATCTATAGAATTCATTTTATTTTTTTTTACCTATGTTAATACGTGACATTGAGAACGTTTTTTTTAATATCTCAGGATCCACTGAACCGATTTGACTCAAAATCTAATCAGATCTAAGTTAAAGGCTGATAAACACAATAGAACAATCGGCATGGCCCTATGTTGTTCCGTTTTTACGATATCGAAGGCGAAAAATTGACCACATATACACACACATACAGACATCAGTCAGAAAATGATCTTAAACGATTGCTAGGGTCTCAAAACGTGAAGATCTGTTAAAATCTCGAAATATTTTTTTCGGACTAAATCCATTACTTCTCTACCATAGTAGAGGTGGGAAGTAAAAATACATAAGTACTTTTGAGCTAGCAATTACCAGAGGCCTGTAACACAAACCATACAAGTCCTACATTTGTAAAAAAAGAGGAAAAAAATAAAATTTTGTGGTTGGTGCCTCAAAATATTATTATTTTCCTCTTTTTTAGGGGCTTTTTTGCAATTTGTAGGACTTGTATGGTTTGTGTAACAGGCCCTTGATTGCGCGAATCCCTATATTATTAAACGAGTAAATCTTGTATATATGTTTCTATGTATCTATATAAATATTTTCTCGAAAACGGCTCTAACGATTTTGATCAAATTTACCGAAAAGGGGTTTCGGGGGGCAAAAAATCGATCTAGCTAGGTCTCATCTCTGGAAAAATTCGTTTTCTTATCGATTTTATCATTTTAAAAAACAGTTTTTTAACGTCATAAAACAGTGTCGTATTGTGAGTAGGCTTTGGAAAAACAAACTATTTTCATTATTTATGTCAAAATTACTCTGACAGTCAATCTTTAACTTATTAAAATAATCAGTAATTATTTGAAAAGTAGAAAAATAACAACAATAAAATCTAAACATAATTATGTAAGAAGTTGTAGCTAATATTTAAATAAATAGGTATGTTATTTTTATATAACTTATATAAAATATGTAGTATAGGTAAGTAGGTACGTTAAATGTAGTATGACGTATAATCTTCCCTAGACCTTTTTTTCTCAAAAACGACTAACGATTTTGATGAAATTTACAGAATGAGGATTTTTCGGGACGAGAAATTGATCTAGGTAGGAATTTTGGTTCCAGAGGGGAGCAATTAAAAAAAAAGGTGTTTTTTTTATTTATTATAACTCGCTCAATTAAAGTCAGATTGATTCGAAGTCTATTTCTACATAGATTTTATATAATATATCACAAGTTTTAAAATTGTAAATGAACACTAATATAAGAAGTGTCTTGCACAATATGTAAATAATGACAAAATGGCGGGTTTGTGTAAAAACACATCGATTTTTAGAAACTATTGTTAAGATACATACAAAAAAGTTTTGCGTATCTAAAAATTGGCACGGCGGCCCAAAGGGCCGCACTTCTAGCGCCGCAGGCATGTGTATCAAAACACATCGATTTTTAAAAACTATGGTGAAGATACATGCAAAAAAAGTTTTGCGCAGGTTATAGTCTGACGTTTGTTATTAAAAGAATCGATTTTTGTGAGTTTTTCAGTAGGTACCTATGCAAAAAAAAGTATTTGAAATTTACTGGAAGTTGTTAAGATGACATCACAGAGAAAAAGTACTTCGATAAAGTTGATATTTGGTATTAATGCTTAAAATTGGATTGTTAAAATGGTAACGGGCGAGCAAAATTTCATTTGATTCGAACATTTTTACAAGATATTCAATCTATGAAAATCGGTTTTTGCGAGTTCTTCAGTCAACAAAACAGTAACGGCGGTAGATTTGAAAATGGCGACCTAAATAATATTTACAGGAAAAAATGCTTGAATCAAGTTGATACTTAGTTTTTACGCTTAAAAATACACATAGGTATTTAAAATATTTAACAGAAACAATTATTTTAAATTATGTTTCAGAAATAAATTCGTTTCGGAATAATATTCTGAGAAAATAATATCTCACAGCATACAAGTACTGTTTTTATTGAACTCATCCGAGCAAAGCTCGGCACCCAGATATTTTTGTATAATGCAGTCAAAATTTTACTATGTGATGTTTTTGAGTCCCGCACTGTCTGTAATATCTACAGTGCTGTGCAGTGTTGTAAGTTGAAATGAGGGACATTAGAATGAGTTTGATGACAGGGAAAAGGGAACAATTTGAATTTATTATGAACACGAATGTGACTGGCAAGTGTCAATTGTCGTACATAACGCCCATCACTGTCGCTTCTGTTATGTACGCATGTCACTTGCACTATTAGAGAAACATGGTGTTTGGAATATTCAAGAAAAAAAATTACTTGCGGTACATTATTTTTTGTGCCCATATAATTTCAGAATAAAGATATGAATTAAATTAATATTCGTATTCATGTTTTTTAAATAATAAGTAGTTAGAGGATCATGAGAAAGTGGACTGCTGGATAAAAAACACTACCAATTATTACGAAACGTTGCTCATAATAATTAGTAGTGTTTATTATCCAAAAGTCAACTTTCCTGTGATCCACTAGCTATTAAACATAATGAATCCAGGTGTGCAAGCTTTCACGGCCGTCATTGTTCCAAGTCTCCATGGTTTCCGGACTTGTAGGCCGTCGTCCGGTGGTATTTCTACCTGACGTTTATCTACAACTGCGGTAGACATTCTCAAAGGCGATGTGGCAACGATCGAAGCGTCCTCCTTGGCGGCTCACACTTACCTGTGAGCCGCCAAGGAGGACGCTTCGATTGGCGGCTCACAGGTAAGTGTGAGCCGCCAAGGAGGACACTTCGACCGCTGCCACATCGCCTTTGAGAATGTCTAGCGCAGTTGTAGACGAAACGTCAGGTAGAAATACCACCGGATCATGGCCTACAAGCCCGGAAACCATGAAGACTTGGAAACATGAATTTTTCTAGTTTCAAAATAAATTTAATCGTAATTTGAAAAAATTGGGTCTCCAAGTCACTATATATGAATATTATGAAGTATTAGAAATACCTTGTATTTTTGATGTCCGTCTTGTGACTTCCTGTGTTTTAACACGACGCGTTTCAGCAACGAGTTGCTATCTTCAGGTGTGGTTAAATTTTGTACATTATTGTCGATTGTGTATCAAGGACATAATAAAGACGATTTTGACGAGTGTGACGTTTGTTACACGAGCGCAGCGAGTGTTACAGTCACACGAGTCAAACTCGCATTCCGCCATAAACACTGTATTTTTTGTCTTACCCCGTTATAAAATAGCAGCTTTTGTTGTCGTTTCCAGTATTTTCAACACTTCAGCACTCATTTTTTAAATTTTTCACTTCGTTCGAATGTTTCTACATTTATTTAACAGAAAGTATATAGATGCGCTTCCCTCTTATTTTGCTACATTGTGCTAATTGCCTTTACATTGGCCTTCTGTATATATACAATGTATACAAAGTTATACATTGCATTCTAAATATCTAAATGGTGCACGTGGCATGTTGAAACAAACTGGAAACCTATTGTAACCCTGAAATCTGAATCCAAAGTACATTTTATGCCTAAGTACCGACTGGTATATTAAAATCGGTACAGCCGCTCTCCAAAGAGACAGACAAAAATTACGGAAACGTTTTCCCGTTCAAAATTTTAGAAAAATTCCAATAGATGTCATTCCACAGAACACTAATTTGTACCTAGATGTATCTCGATTCATAGATGTCGCTGCCGTACCAGTTGCGGGGTACAGTTGCGGGGTATACCTATGTTAAGGTTAAAAGTATAACTTCGGCCGTGTATAAAACACACATGTTTTGTTTGTGTGCATAATAAATTATTACATTGTTGTAAAATTTAATACTGCATTACACAATAAATTTATTTTTTACCATACCCACCACAAAATAGCTACTTTCGATGTATGTATAGCGGTCATTATTGACACATTTAACAGGCAGGTGTGCGCAAAATGGTTTACTTTCTGCACTAACGCAGAAAATAACGATTACCATAGCAACTTCTATTTAACTTTGTTCAACTTTGAAATGCTTGTAGGCAAAATTTGTGAACTGTCTGCAAACTTATTAAACACCCCATGTACAGTTTAGTGAACTCGCGGTGCACATAAAGTCTCACTTACTGTATGCATATATGCGCTTTGAAAATTTAATATTGTTAAGATGCAGGCTTCTAATTATTGTGCTCCGGGCGTTGATTTCGGGGGGTAAATTTAACCACATCGCAGGTTTTGATTACCCGGATGTAATAATTGTACAACAACTAATAAAACAGTGCTTGTAAAATGTGGCAGACCCGTCTGCAAGCTGGATTTTACGCGTTATTCCTCGGGGTAGACATTTAACTATTTTTAAGTGATATTTTATTCATCTTCTAGCTGTTTGTTTGTCTGACTGAACGCGTAAACTAATCAACCGATTTTCTTATGATTTCCACGAATAGGTAGAGAAAATATTTGGGAAGTTTTAGGCGTGTTTTTTTAGGGCCACCAACAGCTAGGGTTATTTGACCTTAGTACTAATGTTTAACTTATTATTATTTTTTTTTTATAAATTGAAAATTAATTGCTATTTTTACCGCAGTTCTCTGATTAGAACCTGGGAACTGGGGGCTTGTAATAGAGGAGTCAAGGAAACGTCATATAAACAACGGAATCGCTACTATATGCTCATCTATTCTTACGCCTAGTTCTAGTATAGATAATAAAATATTCTTTGTAAGATTTCTAGAAGGCGACACCCCTTACCTTATTAATTAGACGACCAACTGTAGTAGGTAGGTAATCATTTGTGAGAGATTCTCTAGTTTTATTTCTATACTTAATTTTAGGTTATAGAAATATATACCTACTATACCTAGTCAAAGTCGGAATAATTTGTCTTTGTTTATTACGCCTTCAGAATTTTTCCATTTTTTGAACTATCGAATATATTTTTTGAAAACTAAGATGCAGTTCTTAAATTACATAAAGATGTTAAGGGAGGAATAATAATAATAAAAATAATAACGTCAGCCATTTTGCTTGCACTTTGAAGAACTGAATACACTTACAACGTTTATCCACGGAGATACGAACTTTTCAAGCAAAAAAACTTTTTTAAACCATATTTACAAGCATCTTTAGGTCTATACTCGAATGCAGATGCATTCCTTATGACACATGCAACGTATTTCCACTTAAAGATAGCTTTCGTAAAAATTGTAAGTTACAACGTTATTCCAGCCACCTCTTCAATTATTTCAAAGTGTTGCTACATATAAGTATTTATCTTATTAATGAAATTGAAATCTTTGCTCCGGAAATATAAACTATCGTTATAATTATTAAACGTGTATTTTTAATGTCAAAATTCTAAATTGCGTTGTCTAATGGACTTCTGAATCTACATTAGTGAATATATTATACAAGTCTACTTTTTCGTTTTCGGTCTAAATAGGGTGTCTCCCTCTAAACATCGTCGGGAATGTTTCTAAAAACATGTTGTATTTTGTTTTTATTATATCTGTACATTTACAAATTGTTTAATCAATTTTACTTAACGTGCAAGTACAACCACCTGGCTTTTTATCCAGCTTACGTGACGTATAAAGTAAATATACCTAACCATGCTTTTATATTTTTTGTTGGTCAATATGTAAAACTTCCGTGCAGATATTGTACTATGCGGCAATATATACATTTATACAAATATTTAGGGTAAGAGTTGACACTAAAATATTTAAATATGTAAAAACGTTTCGTGACAAAGTACGAATAAACAAGTGACAGATGAAATTTATATCCACATTTTTCCACTCATCCTGTTATGTTGCTGCTTTTCTTTGCCTGTACTTTTACACACATACAAAACTGTTTTTCCGTTTTTCTTAAATCATATGTTCTCACTCGACCACGGTAATAATGGTGACGCAACCTCTTATGTGAATCCTGGATGATGGAATTTTGGTGATACGAAACCTTTTATACGCATAAAGGTCGATTTATATTATCCGGTCTGACACGGTGCGGGAACGTAGCGTTTCCGGCAAGACAAACATTTTCACATGCCTTTAAAATATGTATATTTATACTTAGCGGATCCCGTCCGTAATTCAGACACGTATCAACACTCGTATTTGAAATGCGCGTAAAAATGTTTGTCTTGCCGGAAACGCTACGTTCCCGCGCCGTGTCTGACCGGATAATACAAATCGAGCTTTCAACATGATTCACATATACCCAACCTGCACAGGCACGTAACGGACCGACAAGTTGAGCTATAAATCACATTTAACCGATCAAAGACAGACAGTAGATATGTAGCCAACTGTAGCAACCGGCTGCGCGGATTATAGTCTCGCTTTTGAAAATGTTCGGTCACCTATCATTCGAAAATTTGGCCGTGATCGCAATCAGACAGGCCGTCGGCACACGTTTCTCATTCACACCACACTGGCACAGACCATAAATATATGTACAGACACCGACCGTCACCAGCAAAACATTCTTTCAAAGAATGCCGGCGAGCGCTGTGCTGTTCCGTGCTGTGTCTGTGCGGTGCCAGAAGTAGAGGTGGGGATTGCGCCATATACAATACATTGCTCAATATTTTGTCGGTTAGTTACGTGCCGGTGCGGGCCTGTGCAGATTGGGTATATTATTATTTTATAGTTGGGACGACCTTATTGATCATCATCTTCATCTATGATACAAGTCGTTGACCAGACGATACTCGTAATTCAGATCTTTATTTATCCATGTTACTGTTTAGTGTCGCGACAGTCTATTTTTTTCGCAACATGACGACTGAAAGAGGAGTGTTTTTACTGCTCTAAAATGTGTTTTTTATATTATCTGAATAGCTTTTGCCTTACATAAAAGCATACATATCTTATATTTTGTTAGTTGAGTTATGGACATGCTAAATGCATTTATAAATACAATCATCATTCATGTTGCCTGTAAAATTTAAAAATGCTTATTTTTAGTGTTCCGTACCAAAATTGGAAAAACGGAACACTTATAGTCTTACTCCAGTGCCTGTCTGTCTGTCACAAGCTCTTAGAGCCAAACGGTATGGCACCGACAATATTATTATAGTGTTGTTATCCCAAAATCTTAATAAAAAAGCTTCTTACACTGCAAAGATTGTTTTTTATTACATTTTTAATTGTATTAATATCGGCAAAAAATAAATATACAAAAAAATATTTGCAACATTCTGACCCTTAATCTGGCGCACAATATAACATTATGACCCTCAAAATAAGACAACGACTGAAATCGATCCTTACCACGCCTTGTAACTAGATCCAGGATCATTAATGTTTTAATGCAAACAGTACTAGTAAGAGACATGAAATTTGGCATGCCGTGGTTTAGAATTTAGATATGATTAAATAATTCGGATATTTATGGGTAATACGGGGGGTTAAACAAGCTATGAAAAAAAAATAAAAACAAGCCGTGAGGCGGATCGTTTATTAGGACTAAAGTGCGACCTTGAGGTCCACACGACGAACTTCCCGGTTTGATAAATATTTAATATTATTAATTAAATTAGAAATTACACAAAAAAGTAATCATTAAAACATATTTATTATTTATTTTTAACAATAAACTAAAAAGACGTGTGGACCGATTTTTATTATAAAATTTATTTCGAATCATAGTGACGTTAACATGCTTTGATAGACACCTCAACGAAGTTGATAACATTTTTTTGGGCAAGATTTCGTATAAAATCTACTTTTTTGCAGTCGCGTTATGTAAAAATAAAAAAACGGCTTGACCGATTTTGATAACATTTTTTTCGGGTCTTGTTGACGTTAATATGCTTCTATTTGCACCCTAACAAAGTCGATATCATTTTTTATTCGCGAGATTTCGTGTAAAATCCACTTTTGGTCGTCTTTTTTTTAAACAAAAAAACGGTTGAGCCGATTTGGAAAAAATTTCGTTCGGATCAAAATGACGTTAACACGCCTCGATTGACACCCTTACGAAGTCGATATAATTTTTTAATTGCGAGATATTGTGTAAAATCTACTTTTTTGGAGTCTATTTGGTTAAAAAAAAAGAGCGGCTGGACCGATTTTGAACAAATTTCTTTCAGATCATATTTACGTTAATACGCGTCGATTGCCACTATTAAATTAACCATGCTTTTATAATTATGAACCTAAATTCTGAAATATTATTTTTGGCTTAGTACATTTCAATAAAAGCTTGTCTTAAAAGGTTTTTTACAAGCTTTTATTTAATTTGCAATGTATGCTAGTTTGTGTGTTTGTTGGTTTAGGTCAAATCTTGCAAGTCAATTTTGAACGACTTCCACGTATCCGGTCGATTTGAAATTTTGTACACATATGTATCCCCGATGACAATACATGAATAAATCATTTTTAGAAATAAATTCAACCCCTAAGGCCTAAGGGGTTCAAACGGGGATGTAGGGTTTTTTTGGTAATCGATATCATTTTTCATTCTCGAGATTTCGTCTCACACACAGACATCTTTTCAAAAATAGTGTATAGTGACCTTGAAACATAAAAATTTGTTAAAAATTGTGATTTCGATTTTCAGACCCATTACAATAACTTCCAATAGGAATTTAAAAAATTCAATCCTATCGACTGGGGTGTCTAACAAAAGCTACTGACCCATCGAAAACAATAAAAAAATTTATTATGAGGTTAGGTACGGCGAATATATGATTGATTTGTATGCATTGTGCATCGGTTACATCGTTCCTGATAATCAATAAGGTCTTTATTAACTTAACTGTATTACACAATATAAAAAACGTTAATTGGTTGACACGTATTCTGAACGCGTTGTGCACGATGCTTATTACTAGTATGTGTTTAATCCATACCAATTAGAGGTACCCTGATACGACCGTACTCTAAATCACATCGGACCTCTTCATTTAAATACTCTTTAAATAATACGCCATGTACGTACAGTATTACAGCGTGAAACTGTTTCCTGCCACTTAATTATTTCATATTTTAATTGAAATAAAAAAAAACAGATGGCGTGTACAAACCATTACCATAAATATAATTCTCGGCGCAGATGTTAGTTTCATACTGCAGGTTCCTATTGTTGTCTAATGCACTCTTTAATTTTGTGTTTAGAATTTTATTAACATACTAGCCGTTGCCCGTAGCCTCACCCACGTACATTTATTTTATTTATTTATTGTAGATTATAAACGCGTCGACATCTCAGGTCATCAGCGTCTTTCAACTACACTAAATAATGTTACAGAACTGTTTTCTGAGTTGGCGGAATAAATATTTATTTACAATAATTAAAAACACAACAATAATAAATACAACAACCAAAAGTAATTAACACTTAACTATATACAATTGATATCAGGTGAATTTATATCACGGCACTATTTATATCACTGTATTTATATCAGATTTATTTCTAACGTTTATTTATGTAGGTAATTTACTCAGTTATTTATATCCATTCCACTATTTATAACACTGTACTGACTGATTCGACCGTTGATTGACTAATATTTATATCACTGATCAGCTTGGCTGCACGATTCACGATTGACTGATTCCCTGATCGCTTCACTCACTCATTTATATACGCTGCGTGGCTGAAGCCCAGCTTTCTCTAGAACTTTCGTGCAGGTACCAGTTGTTACAGCAAGCAGACACCGCTTCTCAGAACTCCTGCCTGCCGTTTATATACAGGGTGATCCGTAACAATAACAACTAACTTAAAACTAAATAACATCACAAAACATCCATGAGCGCAGGTGGGATTCAAACCTACAACAGTCTAGTCTAGAGGCTGCGGTACCAAGTAGGCTACCCACTAGGCTACACTGCCCTCCACGTAGGTACATTTCGATTTATGATTTATGATAATTTGATTTATAACAACGTCCTTCCCGACGGTATATAGGGGGGTAAAATGATGTGTGACGAAAAAAATCTAACGAAATGCGTCGTGCAACGGTGTTTTTTTGCTTATAGTTCGCTCAATTAAAGTCAGATCGGTTCTTAAAGGAAAGAGGAGAAATTTTTACATAGATTTCGTATATTAGAATGTGTCAAAACTGTTTTTGTACCGATTTATAACTAATTAAAACTCGATTCTACTTAATAAATCGCGAACTTGTTTCGGTTGTCCTTGTCTGTTCCACAGTGTGATATTGAAATTAGAAGATAGCGTATGCCCAGTCTTTTGAATCATACTAAGTAATATCCAAATTAACTTTTTAAAATGCCAGTGATGTATCCCTAAATTAATTTCACTCGTATATTTATATAATATATTCACAATTAAGATAATTCTGACATAAAAAAGTGTTCGTTTAATGTTGGGATTTAAGCGCACTCACAAATCTTAACAATTTCCTGCTTTGTTAATAAAAAAAGTTAACGATTTGGCATTTTTAGCGCTGAATATCTAATTATATTTAATTTACAATCGTTGTGACATAATTAAGATCTGAAATGTCTTACTGAATAGAGTAGTACTTCCCCTTTTGTAACTTTTATTAACATTTCTAAGGGCTGCAAAATGTAATTAAAAATCATAGGTGTACTAAAACTGATTTACGGGGTCGTTATAGCTGAGAATTTTATTCAAGATAAGTTTCGCCCCCTTTAAATTGTTCCCCTTTTTATTTTAAACTTGCGTTAAAATCGGAAATGCATTTCAACTGATAAGAGTAAACATTTCTGCTAAAAATGGTGTCTTTAGACGGCAGGGGTTCTCGTCTTTTTTTCCTCCACTACACACCTAACATTTTTAACCACTGGCGACACATACGTCATATCTTAATAACACATTATATCTATGGTAATAGAATAATCAATAATGTATTAATAGTAGATTGTATATTATCTTGTGGCGTTATGACGTATATTATTATACTAGCGGTACCCGTCCGGCTTCGCTCGGGTGCTAAGAAAGCCCGGGTGCAATACACTCCTCACTCGCTTCGCTCGTTGGCTTGAATATTATAAATACACTCCTCACTCGCTTCGCTCGTTCGCTTGAATATTATAATTACATTACTCACTCGCTTCGCTCAATTGCTATATATATAAACCTTCCGTAAAAAATTATCTAACTGATGGTGAAAACCGCATCAAAATCCGTTGCGTGGTTTAGGAATTACATTACTCACTCGCTTCGCTCGTTCGCTATATACGAGTATATAAATTTTCCTGAAACAATTCCGTCATACATGATTTTTGCGTAACTTGAATCGTTTACGCAGCGCACGCAACGTTAGCTCTCAATAGGAATAATTTTTCCCGTTTTTGCAACATTTTTCATTGATGCTCCGCTCCTATATTGGTCGTAGCGTGATATTATATAGCCTGTAGCCTTCCTCGATAAATGGACTATCCAACACAAAAATAATTTTTCAATTCGAACCAGTAGTTCCTGAGATTAGCACGTTCAACCAAACAAACAAACACACTCTTCAGCCTTATAATATTAGTATAGATTTATTATTAAAAATAATACCTAAGTAAATTGAAAAACATTAAATTACTATTGAATTTACATTAAATTAATATTGAATTTCATTTAGCACATTAGTGTGTTTGAAAATACTTTCAGAACGCCTGCTTGTTAAATGACCCATTACAGGCTGGTATAATACATGCATTGAAAGTAACTATTTTTAATTTATTTATTGTAAATTATAGACGCGTTGACAACTTAGATCGTTATAGCGTCTTGGATCACATTAAATAACATAACTCACAAAACATCCATGTGCGGAGGCGGGATTCGAACCCACGATAGTCTGATCTAGATGCTGCCGCGCTAACCACTGGACCACTGCAGTGTCCTCTAAGTAGCTATTTTAAAGTGGGTATGGCGAAAATACTTTTTCTCAATTTTCGCGACACACCTAACGTGTGCTCACGAGACACCAGCTTTAGAGGATAGGTGTGTCATTTCCCGTAGTCATATTCGCTGCATAGTGCATTTTAAATTTATATTTTGAAATACATTTTCTGTGTTAGCAAAAGTATTATTGAATTTTAATTCTCAGGTGCATTTAATATACGTCAAGATATGCTTCATAGGGGAATTTTTATAAAATAAGTATTCCAGCGTTCTTCAACTATACGTTCAAATATTTGGTTTTTTTATTTTAATGAACGTCAGCGACATCAGCTCAATTTATTTACATATTAAATTTATTCAATATGGAATAACTTTTTTATGGTAGTAACTCATGCCGCACTTTAAGTTTTTACTTTTGCTTCAAAAAAGATCTATGATCAATATATGCCTCCGACTAAATAATTAGATCAAATTTTGTATCATCACTATACCTAGCTTGTGCTATCACCCATTAAAAATGAAATAATTAGACCGAAAACATCCTGCATTAGTTGAAAAAATTCCAATCTTTGAAAATTTAAAATTAAATTAAAAGGTAAAATTTATTTTTTTTATTTGTAACGTTGCATCATACAGAATTTATCACTGTAGTTAATTTTTATTTTTTGTCTCTTTTTAATCTTTAATCTATGTTGCCAGGCCTTGATGCTCAGTTTGTCACATAAAAAATTATAAATATACGCGTCGAATCAGACGTCAATGACCTAAGTTGTCGACGCATCTATAATCCACAATAAATAAATAAATACGCGTCGAATTGTTATCCTTCTTTTTTTGAAGCCGGTTAATAATTATTTTCAGTCAGCTGATAAAAACAAACGAAACAAGCCGTGAGGTGGGTCGTTTATTAGAACTAAAGTGCGACCCTTAAGGTCCACACGACGAACTTCCCAGTTTGATAAATATTTAATAATAATAATTAAATTAGATATTACACAGAAAAGTAATCATTTCAATCATTAAAACATCAATAATTTAAAAAAAAAAAAAAAAAAAAAAAAAAAACGGCTGAACCGATTTTTATAAAATTTATGTCGGATCAAAATGACGTTAACACGCCTCGATTGACACCCTTACGAAGTCGATATAATTTTTTATTCGCGAGATATTGTGTAAAATCTACTTTTTTGGAGGTTATTTGGTTAAAAAAAAAGAACGGCTGAACCGATTTTGAAAAAATTTCTTTCAGATCATATTTACGTTAATACGCGTCGATTGGCACCCTAACGTAGTCGATATCATTTTTCGTTCTCGAGATTTCGTCTTTGAAAGAAATGTACACATACGTACGTACGTACGTACGTACGTACGTACGTACGTACGTACGTACGTACGTACGTACGTACACACACACACACACACAGACATCTTTCTAAAAGTAGTGTAAAAATAGTGTAGTGACCTTGAAACATAAAAATTTTTTTTCCTTTTTGATTTCGATTTTCGGACCCATTACAATAACTTCCAGTGGGAAGTTAAAAATTCTATTTTTAAAAATTTGTTTTAGATTGGTTGATTTATTGTCAATTCGGATTGCGTAGTTTTAAATTAATTATTACCCGACAGCGCGAAAGCAAAAAAGGGTTATGTTTTTCATGTGTATCTATATTTTATTCTGGCGAACTATTCAAAATCAATTAACTAGTACCTATGGTGCGCCATAATATGAAATCACTTATTCACCTTTCATTGCTATATACAGCACGTTCTGCATTTATAATTCGTAGTACAAAGTCAAGTTTAGGTTCGCCCCTTGTTCTATCTACTAGCACAATGTGCGTCCCCGACTGCTGAACGCGCCCATTTAATATATGCATTCAAAACTTGATATATAGTACATGTATGTACAGTGTATGTGCGTGAGATCATAGTTAGCTTTGCTTCTTAGGCTCCCTGGCACACACAACTATAGTCATGTGCGACACACGTCTCATCACACTCAGGTCAAAACCGTCATGTTTAGTCAGAACCGAGAACTTTCGAAAATCGAGTCCACATCCCGTTTTATTTATAAGCGAAATAACGTAAAGGCTGGTCCTTACGGATCGATTTTGCGTGAGAATCTTTCTTTTCAATGAGGATGGCCACTGCTAAACTTTACCGCTATATAATCACCTCGGTCTGTGGGCGGCTTGAGAATAGCCGAGAGTGTAGCGACGCTGTTGTTTACATGGCGTTGCTATGGTTCCTCTATTACAAGTCCCCAGTTTCCGGGTTCTAGCCCGAGAGCTGGTAAAAGTGTCAATTGGATTTTCAATTTATTATTAAAAAAAAATAAATAATGAATTGAAAATATGAATTGGTGCCAGGCCCAAATAACCTTAGCTGTTGGTGGTCTTTAAAACACAATTACACAATTTCGGTCTGTGGGCAGTTCATAGCAGTGTGCACATAATTAGTTTATTTAAAATAATAAGTCGTTATAACAATGCCGATATGTGGTGTGTTTACCAATGTTCAAATCATAGAGGTTTTGTATTTCCAAAGGATCCGGAACTGAAAAGAAGTGGTTGTATGCTATCAGAAGGGAAAACACTTGATTTCTCGTGTTTTTTTTATGAATACCAATGATAGATTAGGTGGTTATGTACCTGCTGCCATCTATACCTATTACGTTTCTCATGTGCCATTAATAAACCTAAGAGGATAATCGTGGTCCAGTGGTCAGCGTCGTGACTTTTTATCAGACTGTCGTGGGTTCGAATCCCACCTCCGCTCATGGATGTTTTGTGATGTCATTTAGTTTTAAGTGTGCACTTAATATGCAAAAATGGATGTAAAAATACTTTGAAAGTTAAGGTAAAATTCGCTCGATTTTCTAAGTGATTTTACATTATTATTTATTTTTACGCAGAAAAGTTAATAAAAACTTGGACTTTTACTGTAAAGTTAAACAAATTTTTGATTTTTACATAAAATAAATTAAATTTACATAATTTGTGTAATATTCCAATAAAATTTGTAAAAATTACAAAATAAAATGTATAGTTACATATATAAAATGGATGAATACAAAACAAATTAATGTAAAATTAGTAACCACGCATGCGCAATGTGTTTTTATGGAATCTACGCGATGTGCAGACACCTGTTTGCGACGCCATTGTCTCTTAGTATGCCTATTACCAGATTAATCGCTGGCTACAAATGCACCATCGATAATCTATGTAATCGGCCTTCTCATTTCTTACAGTGTGTTACTATTTAATGTAATCAAGACTCTAATGACCTATGTTATCGACGCGTGTATAATTTACAATAAATAAAAATTAATAAACTTACAGATTAAGTTTCTCATTAATTCGAAATAGTTGTCCAGGCCTGTTAAATGCTGGGTCACAGAATCTACATACATATTACTCGGTGTCAATTTCCGCACAGTATATCGTTACCGCGCTAAGGGTTGGGGGTTATAATTTGTAAGTTATATCTTTGTGAAGATTCAACTTGGATTGAATTTCTAGTCTGTAGTCATCCCTCCGCGCTTCTCCATCCCCCCTCGCGCGTGTTACATAACTATTATTTCATCCACATGCGTGTGGAAGACGCCACTAGAAAGCGTGACTCCGTTATCTGTTTAAATAATTCATTGGTTGTAATAAAACATGACAATATGTTAACTGAACTCGTGTTACTTGATTTAATTATATATAGAAATATTATATATTCACTCAGAATTTGATATCAAATGATGCCACCGAATAATCATCGGACATCTTTTTTTTTCCTATTCCAGCTAAAGCAACAGTGTGAGTTCAATTAGTATTAACTGCCAGAGCCGGTTTTAGGTTGTCTGACGCCCCAAGCAAAAAAATGTTCGGCGGTCTCCACTATAATTTTTTGGTTGGATTTTTAAGTTTGTACGTCGGTATAGATTTTGTCGTATGTTGCCTTTGGAAATGTGCCGCCACAAACTCTGTTTGTACCTTGAATCGGCCCTGTTAACTACTTCAACATTTATAAGCGATTTCTTACTTTCATATTTATGAAATATTTATGTATGTTATGTATGTAATTATTACCAACTCAAAAATTAATAAAATGCTGATATAGGGATAACACGGCTCTAATGATTTAGATGAAAATTACTGAATAAAGTTTTTGAGGGGCAAAAAATCGATCTAGCTAGGTCTCATCCCAGAAAAAAATTGTTTTCTTATATAGATTTTATAATTTTTAAAATCATTTTTTTTAAGTTTCAAAATAGTGTAATATTGTAAGCAGGCTTTGGATACTTATGTACAGATGTTATGATATCCATGAATTTTATTATTAACAATTATTTATTAATTTTAAAAGCAAAAATGTAAATGAAGTATAACTTCGACCTTGTGTTTATGTGGGTGAGGTGCATCCCCTCTTTTTAATTCTTTATTTTTAAAATATTTTTTATCGTACAAATTGTGCGTTGATAGACTACGAGTTCCGTTAGATGTTTTTTATATTATATTTGCGTTTTGCATGTTTATTTTTTGTACTTTGTATGTTGATATACGCTTTCCAACATAATATTTTAAAATAAACCTGTTTTTGACAGGTCCATAAACATTGGCACGAATTATTACTTTAAAGTAAACAAATACTTTGTTACCCGTTTTTTGTTGTTCAGGGTGGATAGTTGATTGTAACATGAAATATTAGCGCCTGTCATTTATTATATATTGCCGTATTATTTGCTGGAGGAACACCGAAAATGCCACCGTTTTTTATTCACGTTTCGCTACCTATCTCCTTTCAAACTGTACCTTTGAACTTTATCAATAATTCCCGGAAGCCCTGCTATCTGACCATTGTAAGTGATTCTTCATGTTTATTGCGATTTGATTTTTTTCACGTATTTTATGAGTAAACATTCTTTGTTGATATAAGTAGGTATGTTTTATTTTAAAAAAATAATACAGTCTTTATTTTTAAATTCCAAATTGTCCAAGCTCTGACCGTACCAAAGTCTACCGGACAACACTACTAAAATTTTATTATCAAATTTAACAGATAATATGATTGAGTTTGCAATTAGGTAATAATGTCTTCTCAGTGGACCAAAGAAAGAATTCGGTTGTTTGTGGACTCCTACACTTTCTCATGGCATACAGTTATAAGAATACAACTCCCTGACCTGTTATTAGTCCAAAAGTCTACTGAACAACACTACTATAATTTAATTGAATTTAACAGGCAATAATATGATGAAAAACATCAAATCGGTGGCAGATTAATTCAAATTTTTTGTTGTATCTCAAATACGGCTCAACACTACTTGATGAAATTTACACAAATTATAGAGAAGTATCAATTATTTACAATTATCATCGTCTGCAACCTTGCAAATTTTTTTGTAACATACCTTGATATACTTATAATAGTGTTCAGTTCTGAAAATGTGGGCAGTGAATACTTATATAATTTCACAATGCAATACAAGCGACGCAGTTTTTATGTATCTATGGGAAAATCTAAGAACGATGTCGGGTATGCAGTTTTGCGTTGCTTTTCTGCTCCATTAAGCGTATTAAGTTATTAAGTATTGTTACGGATCACCCTGTATATGAACGACAGGCAACAGTTCCGAGAAAGAGGTGTCTGATTACCGAACAACTAGTAACCGCGCGAAGATTCTAGACGTTCTGGAAAACGCTAGAAGCGCTGTGCTTAAGCCACGCAGCTTCTATATAAGCAGCGAGTCGACGGGAGTCAGTCAGTCTACGGTGACTCACGCAAGTAATCAGTTCAACGGAGATCAAGCAGTCATTAGTGACTCGTGCAATCAAGTGCATCTGATATAAATATTAGGCAGTCATTAGTGACTCGTGCAATCAAGTGCGTCTGATATAAATATTAGGCAGTCATTAGTGACTCGTGCCGTCAAGTGGATATTAATATTGGTCAATCAACGGTCGAATCAGTCAGTACTGTGATATATATAGTGGAGTAGATATAAATAAATAGTACTGAAGTAACTGAGTAAATGACCGACATAAATAGACGTTAGAAATAAATCTGATATAAGTACAGTGATGTAAATAGTCCGTGTATATAGTTAATTGTTACGAATTATTGTATATAGTTGTTGCGTGCATTGTTATTATATTTTTAATTATTGTAAATAAATATTTATTCCGCCAACTCAGAAAACAGTTATGTAACAGTATTAAAAGAAAAACTCTCAGTAACAATTTTTACGGCAATTAAAATGATTATCTAATCTATATTACATATAATTATATAAATGATTTTTTTTGTACTACAAGTCGACAACATTAAGAAATAAATATAAGAATATATATATTATACTGCAATTGAAGAAAATAAAACTACCACCCTCCAAAAAAAAACATCTTCCTCTTTCCGTTCGGACATTGAAAAAGAGTCATATATCTTGGAACACGTAAAAGCCAAGTGGTATTTTAAAAAGACAGGCAGGCGAGGATGGCAAACCAAATGTAAGTATTGGGGGTTGAAGGCGCGCCGCGCGACATAGAATTATTGATGACATCCATGATAGAGGGGGCAATACTCACATTATTTGTCTTGCATTTGTTGTGCCCGGGGGGTTTCTGCCATTATGCGGCCAGTTAGGGTATACGGCGGCATACGTATGCACTGTTCAACTACGAAATAAACCAGTGCTACCTAAACTTTTTCACCTAAGGACCCCTTAGAGATTAGCAAAAGTGTCGCGGACATTATTAATATAAAACAAAGTAATTAATTAATTTATTTTTTAAGTGAAACTTTTTAGTTTTTTTCGTTCGATTACGCATGTCGAGGTCACGTCACGTCATGTCCAATCGAAGAATCGCGAATATAACCCAACACTAGGTTTTGAAGAAGGTGTCCGGATCACACTGTCGTGAGTTCGAATCCCACCTCCGCTCATGGATGTTTTGTGATGTCATTTAGTTTTAAGCAAGTTGTTATTTGATGTAATTAAGACGCTAATGACTTGAGTTGTCGACGCGTCAATAATTTACAATAAATAAAATTGAAAAAGGTGTCATCCCAAACAGACAACTTGCTATATCATAAATATAGCAGTACACATAACAGGATGCGTGGTGTAGGGATATTGCAGCTGATTTATACGCAGTAGAGTGCTGGTTCGAACCCGGGCGGCACCATTAATGTTTGTTTATTATTTCACTTGATATTTATTTATAGAATCACTGTTTGCCGGACGGCGTTTATACAGTTCGGTCGTCGTCCCCTGAGATGATAGATAGATAGATAGATAGATATTTATTTGTTTGAGCACCACAGCTATACGTGGCATAACATCGTCAAATAATAACAAGTTTAAGACATTACATAAACGAGAAATCTTCCACTTTATAAAGATCAGCCTCAGTCAACCGTCTTACAAGATTTCTAAACTGACTTAGAGGAAGGTTTTGAGTTCGCGGACTCACGGACCTTTGTTTAGGAACCACTGATATTGACTATAGAGTGACAGAAGATGGGGCGACTGTCTATCTTTTACGAATTTTACTTAAAAGAGGGGTGGCAGAATGAGACCTATTTTACACCATTAGATATTGTGATCAATGACTAGGTAATGAAATAGAGTGGCGTTTTTTATAAAGTTATTAGAACTACATTAAGGGTGATACAGTAGGTGGTATTATAATGAGAACCGCTGTGTTGATTTGCCTGTCTCAAACTGCATTTTTGGCGTGAATAACGTCTCATACTGGGATGACATTTTAGAAATATTAGATGAAACGGAAATAGTCGGAAGTGGTTGACAATGTGAAACAAAACACAACATGTAAGTCTCAGGCCGTGCGCAAAAGTACGAGTCTACCGACAAGTACAAATTTCAAGCCCAGGTTCGAGTCCCGAAGGCTTTTAATACATATTTTTTTAATAATAGAAATATATATAGATATTGGATAACAATTCATAAAATAAAATTACAATTATTTTTTTTATTATATTTTACAAACATTTGATTTTATAAGATAAATAAAAGTGGGTGTATAAATACAAATATTTTTGTTTAATGGTATTCACATCATCTGTCTGTACCCGCGATACAGACTGACTCGTTTTTTATTTGTTTATTTGTTAATTATTTCTGTAAAATTTTGCTCCACAAAACTCGAGTCTTAATCTTTAGTTCTGTTTACAAATGTTCGCTTGCGACTTGTGAGACCTGTAATAAGTAAATAATACAGAATACATAATTTTTGTGAAACATTCGCTATATATTTGTTTGGTTGTTAGTTGTGAGATATGTAATGTTTTGATGTCGTTCCTTAAGACGATTTAAATATCATTGAGAGAGTTGGCTGAGACACAGACAGACGCGAGACAATTGTTCGAGCGGCACACAGAGAGAGGGATGCGAACCCTAGCACAAGAACACAGAGCGTGCTGGATCACAAAGATAATAGGCTACATTGGTCGGAAATAGTCCCGACTGTGCAAACGAACATATATTGTATTAATGAGGGATGTGTGAACTTCGTGAATATCGTATTAATGAAACTGGAGATATAAGAAAAACACAAAAAAATCAACTGAGTAATTTTATTACGTATAGCCGAATAAAAATTATTATTATTACATTTTTTTCTGCTGCACTAGCTTAATCTGAAAATCTTAAAACATGCAACATTTAGGATCACTTTCTGATGGCATGCGTTATATAATATTGTTACGGAAATTATTTATACCGTTTATTATGGCCGTAAAATACACTATTATTAGCTACGCAATTATACACGTCTGTGTCGCTTAAGCGCCGATCGCCGGATGCCCTTGACCTCCCCCCATTTCCGCCTGGGGACCATTCACAATGTGCCACGTTGTCACAATTAGTTCTCGCCGGTGTCGCCAGGCTAATACATACACCTTGTTGTTATTGGCTATGGTTGTGGTAATTGTCTATGGTTATACGCCAGTGAACCTAAATCGGTAGTACAATAGTCATCATCCGAACCGCAGCGCCTTGATGCGTGTAACAATATTGTATAGCGGCTAGAACTTCAAACTGGGTATCCATATTTTCGTGATTAAAGATGATAGTCCCGATCTCAGGATCAAGGTTAATATTAAATCTAGGTATTAGATAAACACAAAAATAGCATACCTGCATAAAAATTGAGTATGCCTGTTCAGCACTGTCGAAAACGTACGTTTCGAGATCTCGACCAGCATGCAGTTCAAGAACTATATATTGCTGATTCGCTGGAAAAAAATCAGGCCGATCGTTTTCTGAGCCTGACTGTTCATCGTATAAATCCCACAATTCAAGCAGACGTTGTGGATACTTTCCTTTCTCATTGGCAACATCTCTGTAACCATTCGATTTTCTCAAATAACCTGTTCCATGCCCATACCCTCTTTTTTACCCTACTTAACCCTCTTAGGGGATGAATTTTCAAAAATCCTTTCTTAGTACTCACCTACGTTATATAAGAAACTCCTGTGCAAAATTTCATACTTCTTACTTCAAAAATTACGAACTTCCATACAAACTTTCATCCCCTATTTAACCCCCTTAGGGGATGAATTTTCAAAAATTCTTTCTTATTGCTCACCTACGTTATGTAAGGAACTCCTGTGCAAAATTTTATACTTCTAACTTCAAAAATGACGAACTTCCATACAAACTTTCATCCCTATTTAACCCCGTTAGGGGATGAATTTTCAAAAATCCTTTCTTATTGCTCACCTACGTTATATAAGGAACTCCTATGCAACATTTCATGCTTCTAGACCCATCGGTTTAGGCTGTCGCAGTCAGTTTTTAGATTTTTATTAATTACTTATAGATTGTTATTATATTTCCCATCTATAAGTAAATAATTGCTCGTAACTGTTACGAAAATTTTCTCAACAAAACAATTAAACAAACAAATAATTACACTTTTAAGAGTATTCTCTACCGGAAGTTACCCTCTGCACTCTTTATCTCAAATCCTTTCCCCTCTCCTAAAAGGGTTACTTATCTTCCGACGCTATTTGTAAAACTAATGGGTTCGGTTAAGCGCCAAATAAAGAACCAAGAATCACACTACAGATCCTACAGGCGAATTTTTTGAAAAAAAGTTTTAGCTACGTGTGAAATATAACGTAAGTTTTTAAATATGTAAGTTTTTCCAGGAAATTTCTTTTTTCAATTCTTCGTCTGTAGGATCTGTAATGTAATTCTCGGTCATTCATTTGGCGTTTATCCGAAACCTTTAGCTTTAAAAATAGCGTCGGGAGAGCGGTAACCGTTTTTATAGGCGAGGTGAAAGGATTTGAGATGAAGAGTGAAGAGAGTAACTTCCGGTAGAGAATAAAAAATTGAACGTATTTGCCAATGTCGTGACCCTTTCAAGAATACCATCTCCTAAAAATATGAAATAAATAATTCTTTTTTAACCTTTTAAACTCTAATGTATTTATTTTTTGACAATGGCGTTCCATACAGCTGCAGAAAACATGGAATTTGCCGATTCGGTGCGCGGAATAATACGCTGACGCAAATCGTGCTGTTCCGAGTCGACCGATCCGAATCGATTCAGGGCGTGTGGACTTATACAGTGTACTTTTGAAATAGCGGCACTACACTGTGTCCGTTTGAAAACGTCACATTGTTCACTAATAGTGTTGCCGTCTAGACAAGACAAGACAAGACTTTCAAAGTCTTGTCTTGTCTTTAAATATCAAGACTTCACTAAGTCTATGAAGTCTATAATAACAAACTCTTGTCTTGTCTAATATCAAGACTCCAGATTAGTAGTAGTAGGTAAAGTAAACCTTTACATACTACTACTTAGTTTATCTAGACTTTTGAAAATTGTCTAGAGTTTTGGCAAGAGTCTTGATCTAGATAAAGCAATTAGTCTTGTCTTGTCTTGAAAATTTCTAGACAAGACTTTTGCAAGTCTTGTTTTGAAAATCTGGACAAGACAAGAGTCTAGAAAGTTTAGATCTAGACGGCAACACTACTCATTAAATCATCTAGAGATTGATCCAACCCTGTATAGTTGAGACGTTACCCACTTGGTATTATCTGCAGCACATGAACAGAGTGTATGAAATACAAATATCATTTTCACTAGTATATGATTTATAAGGGAAGATGCGGGTCTCAGTTACAAGATTGTTTTCCAGCCCCCGTTCCATAGTACGAATTATTAATACGTCATCTCTTTCTATTACACTGTTAGTTTATTGTTTATCTGTCTTTGTCTGGCTTATTATTATTATTATAGATTATTATTCTATTAAAATAAAGACGCCGAGAGGAATGTTGTTTTAGAGATGACTGTGTAAAAAAGTTGTTTGTTTCATTCTTTGAGGTAGATTAAATCTTAATTTCATTAATCATAAATATTGTGCACTCATCTTTGAAAGCACCAGATGTGCAGCTCTTTGGGGGAAATATTTTATTTTATTAAATATATACTCTTACTTTAATGCTCTGTTGAAATTTTACACTGTCAGGACTGTTTATTAATTTCTATTATTTATATAATACAGTCAAAGAGATCGTCAACAAATAAAATTAAGAAAAATTGCAGGATAGTGGACAAAATATTTTATTTATTAGATTAAATGTACGACGTTTCGTTTATATATTTAAACTTTTTCAAGTACATTTTTATGTACTTGAAAAAGTTTAAATATATAAACGAAACGTCGTACATTTAATCTAATAAATAAAATATTTTGTCCACTATCCTGCGATTTTTCTTAATTTTATTATAATCACGATGGACACGATTTCTAATATAAATCGTCAACAAATGTAAGACCTTACATGTTTAATAGCCATTTGTACAAAGTAAATCACCATATTATTTAATTATAGCTCTGAACTTGCTTTGTTTAGTCAGGTTATTGTTCAAAATAAAAATCGATTTTTTTTTCATTTCTCTCACCGCCAATTATTTGTCAATTAACTGTTGTAATCTCTATTATTCGAGTTTTGATATTGAACAATAGATGGCGCCTTGTGGAATTTTATCGAAAAAGCTTCTTTACTAAATACCTTAATTGGGACACTAGTATGATTATCGTTATATACAGGAAGATTTCCAGATTCCGCTGTGTTTGAATGCATTTGACCTGCATTACATCCAATAAATTTCAACAAATTACCTAATATATTGCACGTTATTTGCGGGAAAATCTAATTGTTATATAGTTTTGTAGCAAGTAAGCGGTATATATATTATATATAGTCTATGATTCTGAAGATGGACTAATGTCCGAAACGATCGTCAAACTCAGATTGTTATGTTGTAGAATTTTGTTATTTAATCATGTTCTACCAAGTGCTGAGTGAAGAATCAGTGAATACTTATATAAATTAAAGTTTTGTAGGTATACCTACATATAGATAATGATTACTTTTTTTCTAGTTCCACAAATTTTACTCGCTTTCATCGATAAATATTATTTATTGATAACCCATCATTACAACATTTAGGTAAATATTTCCGATATTCATTCAACAAAAATGAAAAAAAAAAAAATGACTTCACGAGTTATTATATGATACTAAAGGGGTAAATATTATAATCTTACAGTAAGCTATCGTGAACTAATGTTTGGGGGATGTCAACTGGAAACATAAAACATTAAACAATCCAATAGAAGAATAAACTGCTGCACGCATATGAAGGTTGATAAATATTAGTATCATTTGTGAACGCGACAATCTACAAATAGTCCGCCGTCATACACGTATCGAAACATCTATTCTACTAAATCACGAATTGATTCTAGGCCAATAACAGCTAAGATAATTCGATCCTAACACGAATTTCAAACAAAGTCTAGGCCCTCGTCTGTCTGTCTGTCTGTCTGTCTGTCTGTCTTGCCCGATTTTCTCAATAACTACTGAACGGATTTTGTTCCAGTTTATGATATAGATTGATTCATGAGGAAGGTTTAGATGTATAATTGAAACTGGCCGGCCCGGATTCGCCCAAGTGAAAATCGAGAGTATAGGTAATCGCAGAAGACCGATCTCAAATTTTTTTTTCACTGTTCGATAGGTGATACTATTTGCTATAATAACTGGCCGACTCGGTTTCGGGTGAAAATTGGGGGTAATCTCAGAAATTACCGAACCGATTTCAATTTTTTTTATGTTCGATAGGTGATACTTTGCTTTAGGACATAGGCTATAATAACTGGCCGACTCGGTTTCGGGTGAAAATTGGGGGTAATCTCAGAAATTACCGAACCGATTTCAATTTTTTTTATGTTCGATAGGTGATACTTTGCTTTAGGACATAGGCTATAATA
Organism: Mongoloraphidia duomilia; assembly: GCA_039654895.1. Taxonomy (NCBI): domain Eukaryota; kingdom Metazoa; phylum Arthropoda; class Insecta; order Raphidioptera; family Raphidiidae; genus Mongoloraphidia; species Mongoloraphidia duomilia. The sequence goes on along the minus strand of CM077524.1, from coordinate 36,662,066 downwards.
ACTGGCCGACCCGTCTTCGTCCGGGTGAAAATCGATCGTAATCTTAGAAGACCAATTTCGAATTTTTTTTAACTGTTCGATAGGTGATACTTTAGGACATAAGCTACTATAACTGGCCGGCCCGGCTTCGTCCGGGTGAAAATCGATCGTAATCTTAGAAGACCAATTTCGAATTTTTTTTAACTGTTCGATAGGTGATACTTTAGGACATAAGCTACTATAACTGGCCGGCCCGGCTTCGTCCGGGTGAAAATCGGGGGTAATCTCAGAAATAACTGAACCGATTTCAATTTTTTTTCAGTGTTCGATAGATGAAAATCATAAATTCATAGCACCCGAGTGAATCCGGATCGGGCCGCTAGTGACAATATACCTATAATTTAATATATCTATAATTTAATAGAATGAATCCAATTGTTAGTGGTTGTAGTAAAAGTGCTTTTGAAATAAGTGCTCTTATTATTGTAGTGCAGTATAGGAAATGCGTTTCCGTATTATTTGTATTCTATTTATTTTTTGTTTGCTAACACACAACAATAATTCACATGTAATAAAGACGTAGGCAATTTGTCTGATATTCATAATACATACTACATATTATTATAAAACATTTCTTTATTGTATTTTCTCTAATTTTATTTATAAAAAAATATTCCCAAAGCTCTTATTTTTCCATCAGAATGAGAGTTTGAGTATTAAAATATTAGAGTGTATATCTAGTGGCGTAATGAGGTATATTACTGACGAGTAGTGATAGTCAGTCACACGAGTCATAATATCATTTCGCACGAGATATAGGTAGATGGTGTTTTTTGCCATACCCACTATAAAGTAGCTGCCTTTCACTTCATTTTCAATATTTTAAAATTTTTTTGACAGTTCACCAACTTTACTTATATAGTAGGCCGAGAGTAGCTGTCAGTAGGTAATATAGAAAGCGCATCAGGGCGAATAAACATAAATCACTATGGAATTGATTTGATTTCCCACATCAGTGCGGGAAAGATACGTTACCGCACACCGATCTGTCAAAAATCACTTTACATGCATGTAAAGTAGCTATTTTGTGGTGGGTATGGCAAAAAATTACAAAACAATTTATTCTTGTTTGCATGTATTAATATTTTTTGTGTGTATGCAAATCGTATGATAAATTATGTTATGAATTTTTCATTTCTGGTTTTACAGCATCTGTAAAAATTGACCGTTATAAATGTAGCTGTATAGAACATTTCCATTTTTTCACTTTAGTGTCAAATTTGAAACATCAAATAGCACCAGTTGATGTAGTCATTAGCAATAATAAATCGCAATAATTTCCTTTTTGCAAAACACCACCTATGTCCATTAAAGGAAGCGCTTTCAAAAAAAATAATGCTTATAAAATGTTTATGCGAATACTAATTGATGACTTTTCAAGCACATTATGCTTCAAATATAAATTATAATATATGAATAGCTCTCGCTATTACGATGATTCACATCTACAACCTAGCTACAATTAATAACACTCGCATGTAGGGAAATCTATTGATTCCTTTACATATATGGAGAATGTTCGATTGATAATCATGTCACGTGTAAGTGATTATGGTTGTCAAAATGATTTTTTCCGATATTTGTAGGAATCAATTATGTAATTAGCTGCTTTTCCAATAAAAATTTTCAATAAATTATAATATAGAGAATATTACCTAATTTTTTTATATATAAGAGCACTGAAATTAGTAGAACTGTAAAAGCAACAATTTATTCACTTTTTAAACACAATAATTCTATCGTTTGAATTATACAGGATGGCATAGACATTTTTTAATTACAAAAAAAACTGAAGATACAAACATTTTGCTGTTTTACAATAGTATATTGCATTACAAGGGTCGAAACATAACGTTTTCAACCAGTGTGAAGTTTGCTGCCCGAGGTACGAAGGCAGCAATCACACGCGTTAATGGAAACGCTATGTTTCGTTCCGAGTAATTGCATATTATTTTTCACAACCCTATTGACAATTCGATTTGAGGTACCTGCAATTTGGGCGCGCAAAAAACCGCAAAATTATTAGATCTGCAGATATTTTGGGTGCGCAAAATATCTGCAGATCTAATAATTTTGCGGTTTTTTGCGCGCCCAAATTGCAGGTATCTCAAATCGAATTGTCAGTAGGGTTGTGAAAAATAATATGCAATTACTCGGAATGAAACATAGCGTTTCCATTAACGCGTGTGATTGCTGCCTTCGTACCTCGGGCAGCAAACTTCACACTGGTTGAAAACGCTATGTTTCGACCCTTGTATATGCAGACTGAAGTTGGCGCGACTCAATCGCTCTATCTCCCTCTTACCAACGTTAAAAAACAGAGAAAACTGACAACTGAAAACAGGTATCAAAAATCGAATTTTTAATAGCGACGTTGTGAATAGATGTATTTACCTATCAGCAGAATATAAGACAGCTCTCAATTTGAACTCGCCGAAAAATGCAGTCGGGATATTTTTAGGCCAACTTAATTTAATAAGAACACAGTTTGGTGTAATGATCAGCGTGCTGACCTTTGGAGCAAGCTGTCGTGGGTTCAAATTCCACTTCGCTTATGGATGTTTTGTGATATCGCTTATTTTTAATTGATGATGTTATTTGATGTAATTAATTAAGACGCCAATGATCTAAGTTGACGAACATCTATAATCTACAATAAAAAATGTATTTATTTTTCTACCGGGTATCAACTTGAACTCGGCCTTAATTTTAATGCGAATTATTCTGCCAATGATTTTAACTAACCCGGCTCTGGATGTAATAGAAATTGGGGTGGTTCAATTCACTTAGCATTATTTTACTTTAAAGGTTGAGTTTGTCAATCTATATGTCATTTGAGGCAAATGCGTCTGTACAGCGAACATACTATTACACTACCCATCCGATCCCCTTTGTGAGGCTGATATCCAACTCCCCCCTTTGCGCTGTATAGTGTACATACTGTGAACACGTTTTATTCTATTATAGGGTGCATCTGTATAATGCGGACTTCAAATTGCTTGTTCAAATAAGATTTTTTAAAGGCAAACAACACTGCATTCTTAATCCCAGAGCCGACCGTCGGATTTCCTATGAATGGAATACGCAGACAATAGTCCAAGAGCTCGTGGTCAAAAAAACAGTTAGACCTAGTCATTTTGATAAAACCGACCAGCAGTCTGTAGAAGTTTGGAACTTCTACTGACTGCTATGACTAGGTCGATTTTCTAGATCAGACTGTTTCTTCAATAAATTAATCCAGTGCCAAATTTCAACTTTCACAAATCACTTTGTTTACATCTTTTAAAGCGCCCCGACGCAAAGTATATTTATTTACATCCTAGCTTATTGAAAGATTTTTTTCGTTGGAGAGCAGCCAATTATATAATTGTTTCGAAACATATAGGAAAAAATCATTTTACCAACCAGTGGTCACAATCAGGATTCTAACCTGAACCTTTCCACTTTCGCGGCGGAATGAGCTTACAATACTCAATCGTGACATGATTGCTAAACTAATATTTCCCATATATGCTTCAGAATCAATAGATTTTCACTACGCATTGACGCTCGCATGTAGTGAAAATCTATTGATTTTGAAGCATATATGGGGAATATTAGTTTAGCAATCATGTCACGATTGAGTATTGTAAGCTCATTCCGCCGCGAAAGTGGAAAGGTTCAGGTTAGAATCCTGATTGTGACCACTGGTTGGTAAAATGATTTTTTCCTATATGTTTCGAAACAATTATATAATTGGCTGCTCTCCAACGAAAAAAATCTTTCAATTGCATTTCAGCCGTATAAAAAAACTATTATTATCCTAGCTTATCTCAAAATATTAGCCTTTACAAAAATATTGCGGTTTTTGACCGCACGAGCTCCTGGACTAAAATTTGTATGTGTGAATTATCAATGGGGCAAACAAATAGGGGGCCTCAATTATTATTTGAAGAACTCTATGATATAGAGAAATGGTGATCCGTAGATGATGTAGAAATTAGGAGAGAAAAACTCAGTGGCAAAAGGATCAAATAAAATTTGCAATACTGATGATTAAATTTGCATTTATAAGCTTACGTTTCGGTGCTCATTGCACCATCCTCAGAGCATCTAAAATTCCCTCTATTGATAAAAATTTAAAAAATAAAAAAATAAAATTACAATTATTTAGAAATTAGGAGAGAAAAACTCAGTGGCAAAAGGATCAAATAAAATTTGCAATACTGATGATTAAATTTGCATTTATAAGCTTACGTTTCGGTGCTCATTGCACCATCCTCAGAGCATCTAAAATTCCCTCTATTGATAAAAATTTAAAAAATAAAAATATAAAATTACAATTATTTAGAAATTAGGAGAGAAAAACTCAGTGGCAAAATGATCAAATAAAATTTGCAATACTGATGATTAAATTTGCATTTATAAGCTTACGTTTCGGTGCTCATTGCACCATCCTCAGAGCATCTAAAATTAAATTTGATTTATAATCTGTTTAAAATTGTATAAATTTAACATTAAAAAACAAAGCAAGCGATTATTTATTATTTTTATTCTGCCGGACATTGAAAAATTAGGGCTGCCAAGGGGTTGCGGCAGGATGAACACTGACACCCCATGCATGATGATATAAAAGTACTCGTTGAGATCGACAATTTTATTTGTGTAGTCGTTGACATATTAAGAAGACAACCAAAAAAAGAACCTTCAAAAAATAATGAAATTTTGAAGTCTGCGCCAATTTAGTAAAATATGAAGTCGGTTAAAAAGTATAGTACCTATAGTGATTAATATCTTCTTTTGAACCGACTTCATATTTTATTAAATTGGCGCCGACCTCAAAATTTCATTATTGTCCTCTTTTTAGTGGCTTTTTGAAGGACATTTTTTTTTTGTTAAAAAGTCTTTTATTTTTTACTTTTTAGTGTCAAAAAGTGACATGTACCTTAAACTGACTTTCTTACGCTGTCTGATGTGTCAAAAAGTGATATTTAAGGATACTTAAGGAATCGCACGCCGTTACTCACTTGTATTAAAATCAGCCGAACTACTGAACCGATTTTGTTGAAATTTCTATGGAACCAATCTGAAAAAATTTTTTAACAATATACCACAAGAACTGAAACTGTTGGAAAATGATAAATTCAAATTAAAATTCAAAAAATACCTCAGTGGTTTGACATTGTATAGTCTAGAAGAGTTTTTCGATTCTTAAATATTATAAATGTTTCTTGTATATGACGTGTTCTATACCTCTATGTAAGGTCATCAGAATAAAATTTATTATTATTATTATTATTATATCCTTTCAAATAAAAAAAAATTCCAAATCGGTTTATAAATGACGGAGTTCTGAGGTAACAAGCATAAAAAAAATACGACCGAATTGAGAACCACCTCCTTTTTTTGAAGTCGGTTAAAAATGATCGGAAGTGACATCAGTATGATCCGGTAAAAAAAAATTATAAAACTTGTGGCTTCCTATTGGTCTGCTCCAATGCTATTAACTCACACAAATAAATGTTCAAAACATATAGGAAATCTAACGGTGGGCTCTCTGTCTAACTTATTATATTGTCTTCTCTTTCCATCAATCTGTAAAGTACATATCAGTGTGGTTTAAAAATGTTTGCGTTCTGAGAAAATATTTTTTTATCTATTATAACTGATTTATTATAGTTTCTCCCTATAATAGCCTAGATTTTTCCCCTAACTTTTAAGTGTATTTCGGAAAAACCTTTAAGCGTTTTCAGTCATTTCACATGCATTTATTATTATGAATATTTTTGCACAAATTGAACGACTAAACCTAAACCAGCCATATTTTATGAACGACGCTATATTAACTCAGTGTCTTTTAAATAGATAACATCCTTAGTCAGCTGTCGGCATTTTTAACACGCTTATATTATTAGCTTCACCTGTATGCTTGCTTGTGTGCTTGCTTGTATGCTTGTTTGTCAGTTTGTAACCGACTTCTTTGAACTTGATTTTGATCAACTTTGAACGGTCAGATTTAGTTTAAACTTTGCACACTTATCAAGGACCGAGGACAATACAATAATTCCATAAGTTTGTCCCATTATCCTGACCAGGATCTCCAGGACAAAAAAGCAAAAATAAATTATAATTTAAAAAAACTAAAAAACACGCTTTAATGAACTAAAAAGTAAAAAATAATTAATTTTATTGTAAAAAAGTGTGGGGTGCTTTGTATTATATTTTCATACCACCTCACGCTTTTTTACAATAAAATTAATTATTTTTTATTTTTTAGTTCATTAAAGCGTGTTTTTTAGTTTTTTTAAATTATAATTTATTTTTTTGAGGTCATCGTTTTTAAATCTGAATGTTTTCACCTCAGAACAGAGCTATCTATAGAAGTGGCATATCACAGCTTGTTGGTATGTAAAACTGAATCCAGTCGAGACGTGCGGGGAACAATAATTGAAAATATTGTTACAAAACTGTTTTCTGAGTTGGCGGAATAAATATTTATTTACAATAATTAAAAACAGAATAATAATGAATGCAATAACGAAAAGTCAGTTCTAACAATCACACAGGTAAACAATAACTAAACAGTAATTACAAAGCAAAACAAAACAACTATAATATTTTCGTAATTATTACCACTACACTAGTATTTATTTATCAATTTGGTTATTTATATCACGGCACTATTTATATTACTGATCCAGCGTAGACTTGAATGCGTGACTCACCGTTGACTGATTCCTCACTCACTCGTACAGTCGTACTGGCTGTTTATATATGCTGCGTGGCGTAAGCCTAGTGCGTTCTCGCTTTCTCTAGAACTTTCGCGCAGGGACTAGTTGTTACAGTAAGCAGACCCCGTTTCTCAGAACTCTTGCATGCTGTTTATATACAGGGTGATCCGTAACAATATAATAAAATATTTTTGCTTACTGATGATGAGATGCACCTTGATTTTTCATAAGCACTTTGGAACCTTTATTATTTATCCAGGCACACAACATGACATAAAGAATAATTAACACTACGGAATAGAAGCAACATTGTCACAATGTACTTGACAGGTCGTAGTTTAGTGTATAGTTGTGGCTTCACAAGCGACGTGATATTCTGAGGATTTCACATTTCTTAAGAGTACCTACCAGGGACTCGCAGATTCTTTTTTATTTGGAAAAGACGATCAACACTGTCAGGGATTTTGGTCTAGTACTAATACATATTTTTAATTATTGTTATTTAAAATAGATACTATAAACCGAAAATGCAATAAATAGTTTTTGTGCTTTGGATGCGTATGCTTACATTGTTTCATTGGTTTGCCGCTCCATTAACCTTGTTACGAACTATGCATGACTCACTATCTTAAATTTTGGAACTTGACTACCTATAATAGATCCTTGAAACTGGATGTTTATAAGGCTAAAGGTCTAATTGATTTTGGTTAAGGTACATATTTGTAATAATTGATGAAGGGTAAGATTATCAAAAGACTAACTTTTTTTGTTAAGGTCCATATTTCTAATAATTGATGAAGGGTAAGGTTATAAAAAAAACAAATTTTACGTCATGGAATTGAGAATAAATTTTGCCACTTAAAAAATTTGATCTTTTTGTAACCCTACCCTTCATCAGTCTTATATTTTAATACTAACGCGCAATCTACCCTATAAATAAGCTATTACAATTTTAGTATAGATGCAATATTAAGTATCACTGTTAAAGACAGCCTTTGTAGTAAATTTACTGGACCATTACTATTTTTCCTATTACACTAATTATTGCGCTCTGCAAACTTTGTTCATGAGACTTCTCAAGCACACAGGTGAACGGTGTACCTGACATAGCGCAATAAAGGACAAACTAAATATATTATTATCTAAGTGAATGGAATAGAAAAGGAGAGAGCTCTATAATAGTTCTGTTAGTTAAAGAAGATATGTGTGTACGCGACTGTCATTTGACAGAGCTGTTCATTTAAGCGTTCATTGGCTGCCACAAACATAACACTGTCGTCTGTTGTACCTTTACCCACAGATCGCGTATGTAATTTCCCGCTTGCCCCACGCTCTGTCTAGTTGGTTACGTAATCTTGTGTGTATTACCCACACGTGTAAGTTTCACCTGTCTCCTTGCCTTGATTGCCAGTACTTACATCATATACAGATGGTTCAAGAACTGTTTATAAAAAAAATCGACTGATTACCAGTCCTATACTTCCCACCTAGTAAGTATTTGCAAAAAATAAACACTCTTTTTTTTTTTTCTTTGACTAGGCCCAAATAACCTTAGCTGTTGGTGGTCTTTAAAACACAATTTAATTTTTATTCTTTGAAAAAAGCATGGCCCTCTTTTTTGTTTGGTGATCTACTGATGGCTAACTTAATATAGCAAAAATCATGGTTACCTTGATTTACGTACAATTTTTATTTTTTTTAGTAAAATATTTTTTTTCTCGAAAACTATATACATTTTAGAGAAAAAAAATATTTACATTTTTTTCATATTATAACATCTAGAATTCATTTATATTTTTTTTTACCTATGTTAATACGTGACATTGAGAACGTTTTTTTGAATATCTCAGGATCCACTGAACCGATTTGACTCAAAATCTAATACGATCTAAGTTAAAGGCTAATAAACACAATAGAACAATCGGCATGCCCGTATGTTGTTCCGTTTTTACGATATCGAAGGCGAAAAATTGACTACACACACACACACACATATGCACACACACATACAGACATCAGTCAGAAAATGATCTTAAACGATTGCTAGGGTCTCAAAACGTGAAATCTGTTAAAATCTCGAAATATTTTTTTCAGACTAAATCCATTACTTCCCTACCATAGTAGAGGTGGGAAGTAAAAAATTGAACCTACTTCCAAAAAAAGCGACTAAAAAGAGGAAAATAATAAAATTTTGATGTCGCGCTAATTTAATTACTAAAACCTTCGAAATAAAACTTCTTATGCGACAACACTGTCTCCACGATTTGAAGGGTAAAATGCTAGCTTGATGAAACGAAAAATGTGTATACAAAAATGTGTAACGGAAAAGAATATTTGGAATGTATCCCCTCTTCTCGCGGGGTTTGTGCACATTATATATTATATATAAATGCATTGAATGTCAGTTTTTATATACCTATCTACTTATTGACGCCGACCTCAAAATTTTATTATTTTCCTCTGTTTAGTAGCTTTTTTGAAGGAGGTTCCATTTTTTGATAAACAGTTTTATTTTTTACTTTTTAGTAGTAGCTTTGCAATACGAGTTTGCACGTTATTCTTGTATTTAATTACTAAACTAGAGAAAAACTACTTAACCGATTTAACTAAAATTTATGTGGAACCACTCTGAAGGTATGCTCTATTAAATAAAAAAAGAATCATCAAAATCGGGTCACAAATGCAGGAGATATGACTATATGAGGTAACACATAAAAAAATTATACAGTCTTCTTGAAATCCTTCTACATGTATATTGTATATCTATGTTAAGGTCTCAGATACAGTAAGCCAGGTGGCCATACGGAAAAGTAAGAGTCTACCGCCAGGTACAAACGCCAAGCCCAGATTTAAATCCCGAAGACTTTTAATTTTTTTTTTTTAATGACAATATATATCTACTTACTTATAGGAATTGGATAACAATTTAAAATATAAAAATATAAAATTACAATTGTTTTATTTATTACTTCCCACCTCTACTATGGTAGGGAAGTAATGGATTTAGTCCGAAAAAAATATTTCGAGATTTTAACAGATTTTCACGTTTTGAGACCCTAGCAATCGTTTAAGATCATTTTCTGACTGATGTCTGTATGTGTGTGTGTGTGTATGTGGTCAATTTTTCGCCTTCGATATCTTAAGAACGGAACAACATACGGGCATGCCGATTGTTCTATTGTGTTTATCAGCCTTTAACTTAGATCTGATTCGATTTTGAGTCAAATCGGTTCAGTGGATCCTGAGATATTCAAAAAAACGTCCTCAATGTCACATATTAACATAGGTAAAAAACAAGCCGTGAGGTGGGTCGTTTATTAGGACTAAAGTGCGACCCTTGAGGTCCACACGACGAACTTCCCAGTTTGATAAATATTTAATAATAATAATTAAATTAGATATTACACAGAAAAGTAATCATTTCAATCATTAAAACATCAATAATTAAAAAAAAAAAAAAAAAACGGCTGAACCGATTTTTATAAAATTTATGTCGGATCAAAATGACGTTAACACGCCTCGATTGACACCCTTACGAAGTCGATATAATTTTTTATTCGCGAGATATTGTGTAAAATCTACTTTTTTGGAGGTTATTTGGTTAAGAAAAAAGAACGGCTGAACCGATTTTGAAAAAATTTCTTTCAGATCATATTTACGTTAATACGCGGCGATTGGCACCCTAACATAGTCGATATCATTTTTCGTTCTCGAGATTTCGTCTTTGAAAGAAATGTACACATACGTACGTACGTACGTACGTACGTACACACACACACACACACACACACACACACAGACATCTTTCTAAAAGTAGTGTAAAAATAGTGTAGTGACCTTGAAACATAAAAATTTTTTTTCCTTTTTGATTTCGATTTTCGGACCCATTACAATAACTTCCAGTGGGAAGTTAAAAATATAAATGAATTCTAGATGTTATAATATGAAAAAAATGTCAATATTTTTTTTCTCTAAAATGTATAGTTTTCGAGAAAAAAAATATTTTACTAAAAAAAATAAAAATTGTACGTAAATCAAGGTAACCATGATTTTTGCTATATTAAGTTAGCCATCAGTAGATCACCAAACAAAAAAGAGGGCCATGCTTTTTTCAAAGAATAAAAATTAAATTGTGTTTTAAAGACCACCAACAGCTATGGTTATTTGGGCCTAGTCAAAGAATAAAAAAAAAAGAGTGTTTATTTTTTGCAAATATTTACTAGGTGGGAAGTATAGGACTGGTCATCAGTCGAATTTTTTTATTTTACGAACATTAGATTTTATAAGATAAATAACAGTGGATATATTTCTTTCCACGACAACGAATACAATTATTTGTGTCTAACGATATTCGTCATATTATTCTGTCTGTACCCGCGATACAGGCATAGGTATACCCATTTTTTGAATATACCTGTATATGCCGCCGTGTCAGGTGTATAATCATCCGCGTCTTTGGTTTGGGTCAACTCCAACCCCCGTACAAATGCTAAGCACACCCAGTAATCACATATCTCCCCTATGTTAGTTGCGTTTAATGTGAACCCCCTTATTTTGACAACTGTATTGAATTTCAAACTAAAGATCGTACGGACGAACGGAAACATGCTTATTTGATATTCTAATGGATGTTTAATTGGAAAATGCATGTAAAATAATATTCTGTTGATTATCTATTTATGTAAGTGTAGCTACTATAATAATGATATTATTGAAATTAAATTGAAAATAGCTCGATGTTGACCTTTCTAAGCTATATTGATTGTCGAATATATATCTAAAGCTTGGCTTCCACCTAATATGTGTGTGCGTCATTGACTTAAGGTAGCTTTACACAAGGCTTCTTTTTCGTGCGGCAAATCATGCTCCATTACATGCATTTGCGCATGCGTATTGGAGGCAAAAGACGCATCTCTTTTCGTTATGCATCATAGTATTTACACGAGTTCTTTGCACATAATAATTGTCTATATGAATCAATAAATTTACGTTTATTCCACTCCATTTTGGTAAACAAAACAACACAAGACTCATGAATGATGCAAGAAAGTGCAAATTGACTCGGGACACACTTGCGTCGTATTGCCTATCAGTATAAAAAGTCTCGTGCATTCAGACAGGCATGCCTTTTATTGCGCTGCAGCATGCATCAAGATACACGAAAAGAGGCATCGTGTAAAGTTAGCGTGACTCGGGATACACTTGCGTCGTCTTGCCTCTCAGTAAAATGCCTTGTGCGTTATAAGTTGACGCATGCAGACAGGCATGTCTTTTATTGCGCTGCAGCATGCTTCAAGATGCGCGGAAAGAGGCATCGTGTAAAGCTAGCGTGACTCGGGACACACGTGCGTCGTCTTACCACTCAGTAAAATGTCTCGTGCGTTATAAAATGATGCATATAGACGCATTCCTTTTACTGTGCTTTAGCGCATGCCCCAAGATTCACGTAAAGAGGCATCGTGTAAAGCTAGCATGACTCGGGATACACTTGCGTCGTCTTGCCTCTCAGTAAAATGTCTTGTGCATTATAAGTTGACGCATGCAGACAGGCATGTCTTTTATTGCGCTGCAGCATGCATCAAGATGCACGAAAAGAGGCATCGTGTAAAGCTAGCATGACTTGGGACACACGTGCGTCGTCTTACCACTCAGTAAAATGTCTCGTGCTTTATAAATTGACGCATGCAGACGCATTCCTTTTACTGCGCTTATTGCTTAAGCGCACGCCCCAAGATGCTCGAAAAGAGGCATCGTGTAAAGCTAGCATGACTCGGGATACACTTGCGTCGTCTTGCCTCTCAGTAAAATGTCTTGTGCATTATAAGTTGACGCATGCAGACAGGCATGTCTTTTATTGCTCTGCAGCATGCATCAAGATGCGCGGAAAGAGGCATCGTGTAAAGGTAGCATTACACTACTGGACGTGCCTTAGCGTATATTCTTGTAGTTATTTTTAGATTCACATAATTTATTTAATGTAGATTATAGACGCGTCGACATCTCAGGTCATTAGCGTCTGGATTCACATAAGATTTACGTGAGTGAGAAGGATAGTTTACAGGAAAACCTAAATCCTAAGTCTTTAAATTTCCACGGGAAACGGAATAGTACGGAACCCTCTCCATCGCGAGTCCGACTCGCACTTGACCGGTTTTTAATGAAGTGATGTTTTTGTTGGGAAAAAAGATCGAATATAGCTGTTTCTGGATAATCTTTACTTAATATAGGAAAGCACGTATACACAATAATTCTTAAGAATATATCGTATTCCCGCAGGGGCTGCGATTAGAAAGTATGCAAGACGAAAAAAATCACTTTAAAATACAAAAGAACGCATTTTTGATTGGAAAATCAAAGAAATAAATTCGTGTTCTTTTCTTTTCTGTTCTTTCTTTTAAACATTACAAAGGCAAGTGGAATTTATATATTGCTAGAGGCGTTTAAATTTCTATACAGTCATTGAATCGCCTATGAAAACTGGTAAATTGTGCTTGAATTCAGCAAGCAAAGATTCAAATGTGAAAAACTATTCAACGATTGCCCAAATTTTACTATTAAAAAAATCGAGTTTTTGTTATAATTTTTAATTATTCGTGGACAGATAGTGACTGTAGTAGTTTATTGACCTCTATTTAAAAATATGATTTATTTTTAAAAATCAAGATTACGTAATTATTCAAACTAGTATCGCTTGTGGTCGAAATTGTGTCTGTATAGTAACGAAATTGTCATTTTCACTTTATTTTACCTACCTTAACGGTCATATACACACATGATTTTATTTTGTGCACATCTATGGCACCGTAACTTTAGATGGATATATGTTTCATTCCCCTCCTTTCATAATAAATAGTAAAAAAGGGACCACAAGTTTCGGTGTTCACGTATTAAGGGCGTGGCTTAGAAAAGGTAACATAGGGAAAATAACATTGAGAACATTTACAATTTTGTAGTAAACTATGGGCCATAAGACCTAATGTAAATGTGTAGTGGATTACATAGAAAAAATAGTACAGTGAATTTTCCGTGACGTCATGTACCCTATTTGAAATGTCAACGAAACCTTTCTTTTGTTTTGATTTTGGTACCTATATCAATGTATTTAGAAGGAAAATTACTTTTGCATTCTGACAAAATGGCGTCTAGCGTTCGCCATATTGAATTTTTCGTGACGTCATATACCCTATGTCACTCTGGGGATTCAGACGAATCTAATGACACCTCATTTTTCAAAATCCGTCAAGCCGTTTAGGCTACAGAGCGTGATAAAGAAATATACATACATAGATACATACACTCGAAAAACATTACCCTCCTTCTGGCGCAGTCTGGTAAAAAATACAGTTTGAGCATCACTGGTACACACAATATTAAAATAGTATTAAGTCATTTCAATTCTCTTCGTCTATTAAATAACGTTTCAAGTTTGTACAATGTACATGTTATGTACCTCTAACCGATTTGTTGAATTTTTATTTCTTTCTTTTTCATTTGGATGAAATATTTAATTCATAACTGCGTCGGGGATCACTGTAAAATGACAAAAACTCAGTGGTCACCGACGCATTTATGAATTAAATATTTTATCTAAACGAAGAAATAGACGGTGCATTTTTAATTTAATTTTTGTAATAATTACATAAATGTGTATTCTTTTTCATTCTGCTAACAAGTCACGGTGGTTAGCAAGTGCTTAGCAAGATAAGCACTGTGGCTAATCACTTTTGTTCGTTTCTTATTCTGCTAAGCAAAGTGGCTACCACAATAGCATGTTAAACATTAGTGATTACAAACCAAGGTTAGTAGAGTATAGGTTGCCTCATTCCGATAGATAGTAGTCAGAATGTACCATGCTTGCTCACTTCAATAGAAAAGATCAGACCATGGACGCTGCTAATTTTTGGAAATAAAAATCACAGTAACCATGGTAGTGTGGTATGTTTTTTCAATACCTATAAATAGAAACATGATTCTTCTGTTAGTGAAAAAAATATGATAAGTTGTCAATTTTGCGATAGCTGTTAAGTGTTATGGTGTTTTGGGGTTATTTTTAATATTTTGTGAATATAAAAGATAAAATAACTAATTTATCAATTTGTTAGTTAATTCTTTTCGTTTCTTAAATTTAAAAAAATAGGTAATTAACAAGATCTGCCATTTCTTGAGCATTATTTAATTTTTTGTTTGTTTATATTATAGATATTAAAACCTAAATTTTGTAATAAAAATAAAAATTATCCTATTTTTTAACATCTATTCTTCTATTTATTGTCTCCTGCCAATTTTAAGAAAAAATCTGCACGAAGCACCTAATATAAAAAACTCGGGTCGCAGTGCCAAACCCTGCCGACAATATAGTGTATTTGCTAATACAGGCATTGTGGCATTATTATGTGAACATAAGTTTGTTTTTTGACAAAATAAAAAACTTAACCCCTTAATACATCCCTTAAAATAATTAAATTTTTCGAAATTTCAATATTAGACATGGATTTTATCCGTACAACATCTGCACCAAATTAAATACACCCTTCCATAAGTAAATCCGTATCAACAAACTTGTGTTTTCATAAAATTTGAAAGTCCGGTCCTGTCGGGCCGATTTTATTAAAATTTTAGCAGCACATTTTAATCTTTACTAAAAAGTTAAATTTCTATTTTGAAACAATTCTGACAATTTTTTCGGTATTTTCGGGCCCAAAAACTTTTTTGAACCCCTAAATACAACCCTTAAAATGGTCCGATCGAGCCCATTTTAAATAGGCTTCGTGCGATGACGGATTCCAACGTGCCTACCAAATTTCGTTAAAATCAATTAACTCTTTCGAAAGTTATTGCCCGCACACACACACACACACACATATATATATATATAAATATGTATATAAATATATACATATTTATATATATATATATATATATATATATATATATATAAATATGTATATAAATATATACATACATATATATATAAACATTTTCAAAAATGGTGCCAAAGTGTTCAGGAGGCTATGAAACGTCGAGAAATTTTGGTCCGACCCCTAGGTCCCGCCATTCGACCGACGCCAATAGTGTATGTGCCATATGGCAAATACACTAATAAGCATAATCTTCAATAATTTTTGTACTTGATTTAAACTAAATTCTAGCTGACGTCATTCCCGCGCTTACGCTGATTGGTCAGATGGAACGAGGCAACCTGTACTCTAATAACCTTGATTACAAACAGTGTTTATAAATTTTGTAATCACTATCGTTATGTAAGAACAGTGATTACACTATAAATAGTAGAGTAGGACTAATATTATTTTTGGTCAAACCTGAAAGTTATTATAAATATTCTTCTGAAATAGAAAGCAATGCTCCAATAGGGTAATTTGACTCTTTGTACATTTTAATAATAAATTTATGTTTTGATTATCAGCTGTACGTTGCATTACTTATTCATTAATTTTAGATTAGTTCATAATATTGTTGTGTGAACTTTAATTCAGAAATTATTGATTACAAATTATTATTGTTCATAAATGAATTTCATTAGCATGTTTAATATATTTTTAATATATTACTGAATATTTCAAAACACTAAAAGCATTTATATTCAATATACCTACTATTATTTAATGTATTTATATAAGTGAACATCAAAAGGATGTTTTGAAAGTGCTTTTCAATTATTTATAATGATCAGCTATCATTTTTTTAAAACTATATTGCGCTACATGTCATACGCGGTGCATAATATTTTTTTAAAAATTTTATGAAAAAAATAGAGCTTCCAAAGAAATCTACTAATAAATAAAGGAAAATAACATTTTGTGGTCGGCTCAAAATTTAATTACTTAAACTTTTTATAAAGGTATCTACTTTTATTTTATTAAATTGGCGCCTATCTCAAAATTTTATCATTTTCCTCTTTTTAGTGACTTTTTTTAAAGGTTCTATTTTTTTAATATTTTTTTCTATTTTTTACTTTTTACGATTTGAATAATTTCAACGCCGTTTACGGAATGTTCCCATATTATTTTTATTTAAATCGGTTCACTAATTTTTTTCCCTAGTAATAACTAGAAAAAACTACTGAACCGATTTATATAAAAATTATATGGGAACATCTTGTAAACATTCCGAACATAACTGCGTGGAAATTATTCAAATCGGTTAACCCCTCGAGAAGGATGAACAAACATAAAAAAATATACACATCAAATTGATAACCTCCGTTTTTTAAGTCAGTTAAAAATTATTATAACTGTTCACATCAAAAAAAGAATAAATATAAAAAATTCCAACATAGTTATTCAATATCTATTATGAATTTCTTTTCTATAACAATGTTCCTATAATAGGTAGGTACACCTAGTTTATGAATTCGAAATTGATTAGCTAATTTAACTATTTTTTCCTTCTTTTTCCAGGTATGAAGCTCACCGAATTTGTGTTCTTAGAATTGATATCTACAAATTAATGTGAGTAGTAATTTTAAAATTTATTTTTAAAATTTTTTTTATACTTTTATACGTATTTTATTATAAAAGATTCCGCAGAGTTAACGAAATCAACTGTCTTTGCTAGGTTTCTGGTACGACTTCAAACGCTAAATTTACTTTCAAAGTACATCTAGCACCTAATAAAATTAAATACCACAACACTTTTTTTCTCGACGCACGTTTCGCTAACCATGTTAGCATCATCAGAAGATGATAAAAATCAGTTTTAATCATCTCCTGATGATGCTAACATAGTTATTAAAACGTGCGTCGGTTCGTGTGTTCGGTGTTTTAACACACCAAAGGTGCTCAATTTCTTAAAAACTGGTCCACATATTAAGCCGGCACAAACTGACCTAAATGACAAATAGTCGAGTAAAAACAAGCTCACTTGCTTTGCTCACTCAGTAAATAAATGTACAAAAGTACTTTCAGAAGCGCTACTAAATACTACTAAATACATTTTTCGGAGGAATCAACAAACTTCAAGAACTCTTTGATAGCTGAGACATAACAGGACCTTCAGAAGCGCTACTAGTAGGACAACCGATTGTACACTCTATCAAATTTAAGATGAACCACACGATCCTTAAATGTTAGAAATAATTCTAACAACATTTAAGGATCGTGTGGTTCATCTTAAATGCACGATCCTTAAATGTTGTTAAAATTAATTCTAACAACATTTAAGGATCGTGTGGTTCATCTTAAATGCACGATCCTTAAATGTTGTTAAAATTAATTCTAACAACATTTAAGGAACGTGTGGTTCATCTTAAATGCACGATCCTTAAATGTTGTTAAAATTAATTCTAACAACATTTAAGGAACGTGTGGTTCATCTTAAATGCACGATCCTTAAATGTTGTTAAAATTAATTCTAACAACATTTAAGGAACGTGTGGTTCATCTTAAATGCACGATCCTTAAATGTTGTTAAAATTAATTCTAACAACATTTAAGGAACGTGTGGTTCATCTTAAATGCACGATCCTTAAATGTTGTTAAAATTAATTCTAACAACATTTAAGGAACGTGTGGTTCATCTTAAATGCACGATCCTTAAATGTTGTTAAAATTAATTCTAACAACATTTAAGGAACGTGTGGTTCATCTTAAATGCACGATCCTTAAATGTTGTTAAAATTAATTCTAACAACATTTAAGGAACGTGTGGTTCATCTTAAATGCACGATCCTTAAATGTTGTTAAAATTAATTCTAACAACATTTAAGGAACGTGTGGTTCATCTTAAATGCACGATCCTTAAATGTTGTTAAAATTAATTCTAACAACATTTAAGGAACGTGTGGTTCATCTTAAATGCACGATCCTTAAATGTTGTTAAAATTAATTCTAACAACATTTAAGGAACGTGTGGTTCATCTTAAATGCACGATCCTTAAATGTTGTTAAAATTAATTCTAACAACATTTAAGGAACGTGTGGTTCATCTTAAATGCACGATCCTTAAATGTTGTTAAAATTAATTCTAACAACATTTAAGGAACGTGTGGTTCATCTTAAATGCACGATCCTTAAATGTTGTTAAAATTAATTCTAACAACATTTAAGGAACGTGTGGTTCATCTTAAATGCACGATCCTTAAATGTTGTTAAAATTAATTCTAACAACATTTAAGGAACGTGTGGTTCATCTTAAATGCACGATCCTTAAATGTTGTTAAAATTAATTCTAACAACATTTAAGGAACGTGTGGTTCATCTTAAATGCACGATCCTTAAATGTTGTTAAAATTAATTCTAACAACATTTAAGGAACGTGTGGTTCATCTTAAATGCACGATCCTTAAATGTTGTTAAAATTAATTCTAACAACATTTAAGGAACGTGTGGTTCATCTTAAATGCACGATCCTTAAATGTTGTTAAAATTAATTCTAACAACATTTAAGGAACGTGTGGTTCATCTTAAATGCACGATCCTTAAATGTTGTTAAAATTAATTCTAACAACATTTAAGGAACGTGTGGTTCATCTTAAATTTGATAGAGTGTACAATCGGTTGTCCTACTAGTAGCGCTTCTGAAGGTCCTGTTATGTCTCAGCTATCAAAGAGTTTCTGAAGTGTGTTGATTCCCTCCGAAAAATTTGCTGCCTTAAAGTCTAAAGCAACCTGTGAATACCTTGCTATGTCTATGCCATCACAGAACTCTTGTGCTTTGCCAATTCTCTTGGAAAAATCTGCTGCCGCGAATCCCAAAGCAACTTGTGAATGCCCTCCCATATATCTGCTATCCGGAAACTAGTAAAACTCTGCGAAAAAGCTGCTAGTTCACGGACTTCATTCTTTACCATGCTAAAAACACTGTAAAAATCCATTATCGCGTAGGGTGTTTTTCAAACCTTGTTGAATATGCATGCGCCTACTTTTCTTCTTTTGCTCTGCGAAATTTATCAAAAAATAACGACCCCATGCTACACACTATGGAAAGTCTGTCTCAATTTTGTGACTCTGAGGTGAATCTGCTATAAAACTTTTGGAACTCTGCTAGATATTTTGTCCTGGGTTGGTCTTCTCGTTTGTCCAACATCCTTAATAACTTATTAGCTTATTAACTAACATTAGCTGATTACCTAATTTATTCATAACAAGTATTCCGCACGGTTACATTGCGTGACTCTATAGGGCGATAATATTAATGAGAGCTTTTATACTTCTAACCACAAATCGAAATTCTGTAGATTATGTTTGTATCACTGCAGCGTCCAGTTTACTTACTATTCACTGGGAGGTGTGCCACTTATGATTAATTGTATATGACCAGTGGCGTGCAAGCAACTGTTTTTAGTAGGTATGGCAAAAAATACCATCTATATCTCGTGCGTAATGATATTATGGCTCGTGTGACTGTTAAAACTCGCTATATTCGTTTTAACATAATGTCACTCTCGTGCGTAAAATACATCATTATGACACTAGATATACAATCCATTAAAAAAAAATTAATAAACAAACACTTGAAAAATTCTACACATTTATTCATCTCAACGATCGTTTCGGGTTTCTAACCCATCATCAGGAGTTTAAACTAAAACTGATCGTTGAGATGAATAAATGTGTAGAATTTTTCAAGTGTTTGTTTATTAATTTTTATTCAATCATGTTCTACCAAGTGACTAGCGATAATTCTATAGAATTTATATACAATCTATTATTGTATCCGCATATGGAATTATAATTATCATGATTCCACAGTTAAGTAATGAAGTAGTTGCTAAAGATGTTGACAATTTTTTAAATTTATTTATTGATTGGAAATACTTTATTGAGTACCTACAGGACAAATGATATGATGTTTATTAATAATAAAGTAATAATACTTCGATTCGCAGGTATTTTATATTGTTGAATTTAAATCACTGCTATTGTAGTTGATTGTACATTGAATCACAAACACTGGTATGTTAAGGATGAGAAATATTTTGCATTAAATAAATAATATCAAACGTTTTAGTAAGTATGAGTGATAATCATCTAAAATTAGACCAACAGTTTTGAAGGAAGCGATCCCGTGTAGATGTTTAATAATTCTAACATTTACCATACAAAATAACACCCTAAATCTCCACTTTAGAGCGAGTTTTCGTTGAGAAAAACAGATTATCAGGTATGAAAATCTAAGATAGGACCTAATAGGTGGAGATTTAGGGTGTTCCTATACTTTCGACGAATAAAACCTCTCACTAATAACAATAAACCACGTATAAAATTGCTTAAAGGTCTTTTTCCATAATATTATTGAATTAATTGAATAATCGGCTACTGGCCAAAGACAAGAGTCAGGCCAAAACAATAGGTACTTATATATAAAAAAAAAATTAATTTAATTACGGGTATTTGTGGTTTGTTTCTAATTTGCCCGAAATTTTAATAAATAATAGATCTGGCATATCTATTTGTCCAGAATGTGTTTGTTTTATTATTCATCTTCTGTAAGTTTATTGTTTATGAAACTTCAGAATTACTCGAAAATCTCCGTTTTTAAGGTTCCGTACCTCAAAAAAAAAAAAAACGGAACCCTTATCACTCACATATCCGTTCGTCCGTCAATGCCAATTTTCACAAACCATACGATGTATAGTAACTTGAAATTTGACATATTAACGCATCTTATTAACCTACATATTTTGCACTTGTTAACACTTTAAAATATTCGTACAAGCATTAAAGAGAGGGCAAATCAAGTACTCGAACTTATATCACTTAAAAGGACTTATTAAATACAAAAATATTTTTTTGATAATTTTAAATAGAATAGAATAATATTTAAAAAGATTCTGAAAAATATGCGAAAATAGAACATTTCCTCCGCCTTATTTCCGAAACTACTGGACCTAAAATTAAAAAAACTCGGGTCGCAGTGCCAAAACCCTGCCGACAATATAGTGTATTTGCTAATAATTGTGGCTTTATTATGTGAACTTAAGTTTGTTTTTGAACAAAATAAAAAATTTAACCCCTTAATACATCCCTTAAAATAATATTTTTTTTCTTAATTTCAATATTTTTATCAATGCAACCTCGGTACCAAATTAAATACACCCTTCAGTAAGTAAAGCACTTTCCGCAAACTAGTGTTTTTATAAAATTTATAAGTCCGGTCCTGTCGGGCCGATTTTATTAAAATTTTAGCAGCATTTTTAATCGTTACGAAAGGGTTAAATTTCAATTTTGAAACGATTCTGAGAATTTTTTCGGCATTTTTGGGCCCAAAAACATTTTTCAACCCCTAAAAACCACCCTTGAAATGGTCCGATTGGGCCCATTTTAAATAGGCTTCGTGCGGTGATGGATTCCAACGTGCCTACCAAATTTCGTCAAAATCAATTAACTCTTTCGAAAGTTATAGCCCGTACACACACACACACACACACACACACACACACAAATATATATATATATATATATATATATATATATATATATATATCACACATATATAAATAGACTTTTCCAAAAATGGTGCCAAAGTGTTCAGGAGGCTATGAAACGTCGAGAAATTTTGGTCCGACCCCTAGGTCCCACCATCCGACCGACGCCAATAGTGTATGTGCCATATGGCAAATACACTAAAAAAAATCAAGGAATATGACGCCTTATTATTATTATAATTCGAGCAACAAAATTAGTTCGAATGCATTCGCTGCACATCCTTTATAATAAAGGACTTGTCTCAGCTGAATTCCTCTTGCGTGCCTCGGAGAAGAAGTCGTGCTTCGCGAAGACGAATAATTGCTCATTGTCTGTCTGTAGACGGGAGTAATTTGTCATTCGTAATCCTGGCTGTCCCAGTGTGCTTCGACACCATCGCACTACGTGCATGCCTAGTGCTTACTCATCTTCCTCGCCGCTTGCCAAGGGGTTGGGAAGGTGGGACGCCGCGCTAGCCTCGGTCTTAATGTTCAATTATTATTACTTATTGCGATTGTTTCACGTTAAGTAGATTAGATAATCTCTAAATGGGAACTTGGAAGTAGATAATGGAGCTCTTCAAATCTTTTATGAAGACAGTTATTCACAGTATATAGTTGATTATTTTAAGGGAATTCGATACATTTTCTTATAAATGTTTATTTAACTTCACTTTTTAATTAAGGTTAAATCTTGTAATCCAATTTTGATCCACTTCCAGATATCTGACTGATTTTGCACAATAATATACCTACTATAGTTCCGATTACAATACAATATTTTCATATCTTCGACCTGATGGAATCAGGAGATCGGATAACTCTCGGAATTTTTCGATGGTGAACAGTACTGCATGATTGTGCTCATTTTTATTAGCTTGTTTTTTTTCTTTTTAGTAGGTACGTTTTAATAAAAGCTGGTCGCAAAAAAGTGTTTTTAGAAGCTTTTCTTTACAATGATATTAGTTCCATATTTTTTTTTTTCAATTTATTCACTATAGTATACTTTAGGTAAATAATGAGTTTTCTGACCTTCTTAAACCTTAATATTCGATGAGAATAATATGTATTTAGTATTGGTAACCGATTCGTTTCTTTTAATTGATTTTTTAGGGTTCTGTACCTACGGACGGAACCTTATTACTATACTGAGCCTACGATGTTCATCCATCCGTCTGTCTAAAAGCTCTATCTCACAAACAGGAGGTAGCTAGTTGAGATTTTCACAGATTGTATGTTATTGTGGCATGAATTCTGGCAAATAATAATCAGAATTAAATATTCAATTATTTGTGATAAATTTATGTTTTTTATTTTACTACAACTTTATATCTACTTATATACTGTACATCATCGGTCGACTGGCTCAGTTAGTAGAGCGTTCGGTTGAAGATCTAAAGATCCCTGGTTTGATCCCGGGTTTCGGATCGCAATATTTTTGTTTTTTTTTTATTCATCCAATATTATGTGAATAGACTTTTTTTACTTTCAAAATTAATTTAATTAAATTTGATACGGAAAAAGTTTGAAACACTAAAAAAAACAACATAAACTTTTTGAAAACAATCTTAAATATATACATCTGTTAATTTTTTACCCCTACCTAACTCCTTCTCTTTATTATTGTACGGAAGCGTCGGTGCGCGAGTCGAACTCGCACTTGGCCGGTTGTTTTATAAATATTTTCTGTATCTTTACTTTAATTGTTTTATCTGACATTTTACACAACTTTTAAGCTATTTATGACATAAATAAATATCTATCTATATCTATAAATTGTGTAAAAATATGGGGCATCGAAAAACATATATTACATAATACTAATAATTATTCTTGAACTTGAGAATAGCCGAGCGTGTAGCAATGCTGTTGTTTACATGGCGTTGCTATTGTTCCTCTATTACAAGTCCCTAGTTCCCGGGTTCTAGCCCGAGAGCTGGTAAACGTGTCAATTGAATTTTCAATTTATTATTAAAAAAAAACAATGAATTGAAAATATGAATTGATGCTAGGCCCAAATAACCTTAGCTGTTGGTGGTCTTTAAAACACAATTTAACAATTTTTTTAACAATAATTATTCTTCTATTTTTTTCAACTTGTTCGGGATTACCTCAAGGCTTGCAAACCTAACAAACGTTGGGCAAGGTTTTTTGAAAAATAAACTGCTGGTTTTAAGAACGCAATGAATTTTGAACATTGAGTATTACGAAGCCAGTTTTTAGATGAAAATAAAAAGACTACATTATCGGCAGTGTATAGCGCACGTTTCCATCGTCCGCTACGAATGTATTGCGTAACTTTATATAACAGTGGGGTATCGGCGGCACTTCGCCTGATCAAAGAAACACTTCACGCGGCGCTCGTTATTTATTGGCGACTGATTGAAATGAATCGGCTCGATAGGCTCTTGCAGTCGTGAGCCATCCACCGGCACTGCCTATTGATTTATTGACTTGTAATTGATTGCTGCCTGATACATTTATATAGTACCATGTCACGTGTGTCATTTTAGTTCAACCGGATTTCTTTTATTTTCAATTCATTTGTTTATTTAATCTATTTTAATTAGCTATTTGGAAGGAACCTTAGTTTAGTCGCATTAGGAGACCAGGAATAAAATACACTGCGCATTAAAAAACGTCAAATAAAAAAAAGTCAAGAGGTGTCATGGGACACCCGACAGAAGCTATGCTTTTTACGCATTGTATATAAAACCGAATTTATCAAAGCTATAGACAATACAATTGAAAAGTTATTATTTGACCGCCATTTTAAAATCTGATGCAATTTTATTTTTTTGTGTCCTATAAAACTCTTAAATATCAATTTTCAAAAAGATCGGATAATTTTTTTTACAAAAGTACATATGGCCGCCATTTTGAAATCTGACGCCATTTTATTTTTTTGTGTCCTATAAAACTCTTAAATATCAATTTTCAAAAAGATTGGATAATTTTTTTACAAAAGTACATATGGCCGCCATTTTGAAATCTGACGCCATTTTATTTTTTTGTGTCCTATAAAACTCTTAAATATCAATTTTCAAAAAGATCAGATAATTTTTACAAAAGTACATATGGCCGCCATTTTGAAATCTGACGCCATTTTATTTTTTTGTGTCCTATAAAACTCTTAAATATCAATTTTCAAAAAGATCGGATAATTTTTACAAAAGTACATATGGTCGCCATTTTGAAATCTGGCGCCATTTTATTTTTTGGTGTCCTATAAAACTCTGTTGGTGCATATATGTGCACATAGGCCACTGCGCGTGCGCCAGTATATTACTATCACCGCTGGCCATAGCTATAGATATACTTTTAATAACATGAGCGTGACGTGTCACGGACCGTGACGCGAACCTATAAGATTTACCCCCTGCCAGAAATCGTCTAACGCGCCTATAGAAGCATAGCTTCAAAAAAGAAATTTAAGAAAGAAAATAAAATATTTTTTTTCTTTGTTTTACAATCACCTTCCCTACTTACTTTCAATTATTAATTTCAATTATTATTATTATTATTTTATTTCGTTCAAAAGACTACAAGGAGTCGAATTTGTCAGACATGATAAATATAAAAACAATAGCAGATATAAAAAAAAAGTATAAACAATACAATAAATTATTACATAGTAAAGTCATCAACGATATACAAACATTGTGCAATCAATGATTTCTTAAGTTTCTTTTGAAATGAATTAAATGGCAAGTCTTTAAAGTCATTAGGCAAATCATTGAAAAGCTTCAAGGCAGCATAATGCGGACTGTTTTTAAAGAGAGATAGATTACATTTAGGTAATAAGATATTGCCACAGTTACGAGTTAAATAAGAATGGTGGGCATTTATAGTTTGAAATTCAGCAATATGTTTTTTAATAACCCATATAGGTATATTGATGGAATAGTTAAAAAATTATTAGAAATGAAAGTATCACGACAGCTCTCACGCGAATTTAGCTTGAAAATTATTCTAATTGCTCGCTTTTGTAACAACACTTTATGCAGTCCAGTGGAACCCGCAAATGTTTAATACCAAGAATATCATCTATAGAATCTTACTGATCACACAAATTAACTGTACTTCCAATATAAAAGCTGCTGTGTTGTGAGAAAAATTGGGTTAAATTACGTATGGTGGCGCCATCTTTTGAAATGGGTGAAGTGCATCAGGCCTCTTTTAAGACTAAGGGCGACCGATATCACAGTTTAAAGGGCTCTGTACTGTGCCGATACGCTGGTACTTCGGCTATCATTATTCAGCATTGTTCTGTCTCTATTACACTCGCACATACTCGTCCCGCGACCTATTGTAAGGGAATTTGATGATGTATGATCGGAATATAGCCTCAACGGTGTGGTATGGAAGTATGTATTGCGCGATAACAATTTTCCAATGAATACATAATTGATGTCTGAAGATATTATATAACAGCACCAAAGAGTCTACTGTACTCCTTATTTAGTTACTATGGAAGGGAAATTTCCAGTTTAGTCGTCGTTAATACAGTTTTGTAGTAGACATTGAGTACCCTATAGCTATCTACATATTAAATCTACAGTGTGTCCATGTTTATAGTCCATTCTAGTATAGTAAAAAATTGATGTAAAAATACTTTGAAAATTAAGGTAGAATTCGCTCGATTTTCTAAGTGATTTTACATTATTATTCATTTTTACACAGAAAACTTCATAAAAACTTGGACTTTTACTGTAAAGTTATTTGTGATTTTTATATAAAGTAAATTAAAATTACATAATTTGTGTATAATATTCCAATAAAGTGTGTAAAAATTACAAAATAAAATGTATAGTTACATATATAAAATGGTTGAATACAAAACAAATTAATGTAAAATTAGTAACCACGCATGTTTTTATGGAATCTACGCGATGTGCAGGCGATGTCTGTTTGCGATGCCATTATCTCTTTGTGTGCCTATTACCAGATTAATCGCTGGCTACAAATGCACCATCAATAATCCATGTAATCGGTCTTCTCATTTCTTACAGTGTAGAGTGCATATTATACAATAGAGATGGGCACATGCGAAACGTAATGTAGATGGAAACATGTTTAGAGCGACCTAAGTTATCTTTGGTTTTCATAAAAAAACACGCGAGAGATCAAGTCTTTTCCCTTCTTTTCAGTTCCGGATCCTTTGGAAATACAAAACATTTATAATTTAAACATTGGTAAACACAGCACATCGGCAAATTGTCAATGATTTATTATTTTAAATAAACTTATTCAATACAATGAACGAGTGATCATAATGTAATGACAGATCGTAACTTCAGTGTATAGTTGTGGCTTTACAAGCGACGTGATATGATGTTTCTATAGTTATCTCTGTTCTGAGATTTAACAGTTCGATCAAAAATTATCAGATGAGGTAATTTTAACACAAGTTCAATTTGGAAATTCCAAAAACAATTTCACATAAGTACAGCTACTTATGTTAAGTTGTGTGTACATTTTTTATGCAACGATAAACAAGACAAAGAATTAATTTTTCAATGTCTAACAGAAATCCGAACGGAAAATAAAAGCTCACTGTTCGAAAAGATAAATAATAGACGAGCATGTAAGTAAGACATCAAGGCCAGGAAAAAAAACATTGTCTCTTAGGTGCTCTAGACTCATTAGGTCAATGTAAGATGCTCTAAATTAGGGATAGGGAAAGAAATTTCACATCTAAAATCAATATTTTGAGATACATCATTCTGTTGCAATGAGGACTACCATTTTTTTTATTCGTCAGTTGGCGTTCGTGGCAACTAAGGTATGTGAAATGTTACAATTACCACAAAACACCAAACCATAACATTTCGTATCTTTACACCAAAGGTTCCACCATTTTTTATTGTAACTAAGGTATGTGTCAAACGGTTACATTTTTAGTCGTCAGATTGCGTTAGTGACAAGTAAGTTAGGTATGTGTCAAACGTTTACATTTTTTATTTGTCAGATGGCGCTTGTGGCAAGTAAGGTATGTGTCAAACCTTTACATTTTTTAGTCGTCAGATTGCGTTAGTGACAAGTAAGTTAGGTATGTGTCAAACGTTTGCATTTTTTAATCGTCAGATGGCGCTTGCGGCAAGAAAGATATGTGTCAAACCTTTACATTTTTAGTCGTCAGATTGCGCTAGTAACAAGTAAGTTATGTGTCAAACGTTTACATTTTTTATTCGTCAGATGGCGCTAATGGAAAGTAAGGTATGTGTCAAACGTTTAGAGATTACCGGTTTGTGTTAAGTCATTCTTCATTTATCCATTATTAAGGAATAAATAATTAAATAACTGCAAGACTGCGATTTAGCCTTTAATTAATGCACATAAACAGTATACTGACATTTGAATAACAGATACTTCACTGGCTAGTGGCGCTATCAGGTGGCGTAAAAAGTTTGGTAACTCTCGTTTTGCGAAATTCCACGTTAAGATTTGAAAATGCGTATAAAATAAACAAACGCTAGGTACCCTTTAGATCAAAAAATATTTGCGTTAAAAACATTTTAGACCGCGACGGGAGACTATAGTTTGTTCGGCCGCCAAAAGAATGGTAATCCAAAAGATAAGTTCTGAAATAAATTTTATTTTCAAAAGGTATGTTTCAAATTTCCTTTCGAGCTTAGGATTGGAATCGTTTTAGATTTCAATTCTATTGATGCCTCCATTGTGTCACACTCATGTTTTAATTGGCAGGGTATTAGCATTTTTCCATCCCTAGTTGTTTGAGAATAGATACAACGCTACCCCGACTTTGTCCTATCAGTCACGGTCAATGCGATCACTTTGTATCTGTTCGAGCCATAAAGTGATACGACGTCCCATTATACGGATACTTAGTCGTAACCACCCTTAAGTATCTTATACCTACGTGTGCCAAACCGCGTAGCAAAAAATACACTAATGACTTATACCTATATTGCTTCTTGAATCTTGACTATTATACAATCTTCTCGTAAGTAGAGTTGGCTGTTTAAATTTGACACACAACACTTAGAGCAAATAAACTTGATAAAGCCTAGCCAGTGCAAAATAGAAATAATATTATTCGAGTTCGTTTCTCAATAATAACATGTATTTTTACAAGCTTTTATTTAACTTGGTTTCCTGTCTGTCTGTCTGTCTATCTGCCGTCTGTCTGTCTGGGACAAATCTGACAATCGAATTTTCCCGATATCCACAATCATGCTGAAATTTTGTATACACCTTTGATTCTTTGATTCTGCAGACAATGCAATATAGTACATTTAATATTATGGTAGATCCAATATGGCGGCCACCACAAAATGGAGGATTACCTTATTCTTTACAACCCCCTCGACATGGGTATTAAATAAAAAGGTATGACAAGTAGAATACAATAAGCTGTGTGACGTCATTCTAAATTTAAAATGGCGGCCGACACAAAATGGCAGATTACCTATTTCATTACAACCCTCATGATATGGGTACCAAATGGGAATAACGAGTAAAATACAATAAGCAGTGGAACGTCATTATAAATCAAAAATTGTGGCCGAAAATTTTGGAAGACTAAACAGAACAAAATAAAATACTTAAGTATTAGTAAAAAAAACTTTTTAGACAAGCTTTTATTGAAATGAAGTAAAAAGGAAAAAATATTTTTTAATAATTTAGGTTCATTAATTATAAAAACGTGGGTCGTGACTAATAAACTATCATAGAATTTACAACCCACGCTTTTATAATTGTGAATCTAAATTATCCTTTTTAGGCCATTTCAACAAAAGCTTGTCTTTAAAAAGTTTTTTTTTTACTAATATTTTTTTAAGATTTATATTAGGTACCATTATATTAAAAATTATAAAAATGTTGATAGATTATGAAAACATTGCCCGGTTTGCTCACATCACGTGAATTGAATTTTCATTCAACATTATTGAAAGTGCTTCAGAGGTAATAATTTTATGTGCCCAACTCTTAATACGGACGTTTCATTCTACTCATAAATTACAATACAGTAGAGTTTCACTAATCCGGCACTATTAAAAACTAGGGGGTGCCGGATTATTGGAATATTCGGATTATTGGATTGTATAGAAAAATTCATAATATCTAGTAATTATAACAGTGACATAGTACCTATCTTACAATTAACTAATTAGTTTTAAAATAATCCTTAATTGAGGTCTGTTTTTTTGTTATAATTTTTGTGATAATTTCAACAATTATCACAAAAATTATAACAAAAAAACAGACCTCAATTAAGGATTATTTTAAAACTAATTATTTATACTGATGCCGGTGAGCAAGCAAGAAAGCAAGAACGAGAGTAGGGAGGGGTGAGGAATGCGTGAGCGGAGGGTGCCGGATTATTGGACGTACCGTACTACTGAAGTGCCGAATTAGTGAAACTCTACTACCTACACACACTGACAATTGCTCGACATTGGTCGACATTTGCCATGTTATCTGGAGCCGGCTTTAGAAGTATATCGCGGTTGTAAGAAATCACGATAAATTTTTAATGCGTATTTCATTTTTTACCTTCTTGTGACCATGAGTCATAAGGTTCCCGCATGAAACTAAAAAAGGAATCCCTTGCAGTTAATCCCAATAACTGTCACACATATATTTTATTATTGGCTTTCAGAAATGAGAGCCGCCCCGAATAATTCCATTAATATCAATATTCATGATCAGTAATACATAATCAAACACTGTACCGACAGTCCCCGAGGACAGCAGCGCACACTCTCTATTTACAGAGGGGACACGTTTCATCCTCTTCAGAACTGTATTCATATATTCGTGATCTTTACCCTATTTATTTACGTTTTTTTGTGTATTGGGGTTGAATAAAGTGCCCTGATAGACACGAATGACGGCCTATGATTTAGTGAGTAGATTTGTCATTAGAACTATACTGTATTTGTTTTTTATTATTTAGTTTTAATCTATATTGTTATTTACTTACACATTTCAATTCATTACGGTATTGTACATAATATTTATTATAATGTTTTGATGTGCTTCAAATCATACTAATGGCACATTTTCATTTGTAAGAAGTCGAACGGTTAACCATTTTTAAATCTTGTTGTCCACTAAAGCAAATCTGAAACGCCGCTAGTAGGTACTACATATTATAAAATAATTCTTTCGCATCAACTGTCCATGAGGAAAGCTGTGCTGCACCAGTTGCAGATCTACAAATTGTTTTTATTAATAGAAAGTATTGCAAATAATTTGCTAGTTCTAATGGCGACAAAGCACATCCTTGCTCATAGTGGACGACTGGCTTTACACAAATTTATAACATGTTGCGTGACTTGTATCATCCGTTATTTGTTGTGGGACTTCAATTGGTGGCCGTTTAAATTTTTGTGTCTCAGATTAACCCATAAAATTAATCATGTTATATGTCATTTTTAGCTTTCCATACATCCGATGAAAAAACGGAACCCTTATAGGATCACACTTATGTCTGTCTATCTGTCAGTCCGTCCAGCTTATTTTCTCCGAAACTACTGGACAAAAAAAGTTGAAATTTGGTACATAATATGTATATAGTTAGGTGACCCAATCATGGACGTATAGCATAAATAAATGAATTTGTTTTTTATTGTGTTTTTAATTGTACGGAGCTCGTAAGTGAAGACTTCTCTGCAAACTTCATGTAAAAAAATAAATTAATTAATAAATAAACAAGCTTAGCCCATCATTTTCAGTTTTAAAATTTCTTTGAGTGTGAACAAAATTTATTTTTCCTAATAAAAGTTTAATGCTATATAAGTAGGTAGGTACTTTTAAAAAGCTGGCATTGAATCATCTGGCATTTACTATTTTTGTTATTATTACATTTAAAACATCCCTTGTACATGACTCATTGTGAAAAAACTCCAAATATTATTTTATGCGACAAGTGGTATGATGTATATAAGTACGCATTTCTCATTGACACGCTATTTTCGAAAATAATAATATTATTGTATATAGGACAGTGAACAGCATCGCATCGCCCGTTCAGTTGTTTTAACAAAAGAGTTTTTTTTACAACTCTATTGTGTAACTACTTTATCGCCGATTTGTTGTTTCAATTACTTACACAAAAAGAAATTCTCTAAAAATTTAATTCAACGTTGATAAAGTTTTCAAGTAATATTTGTCTCAGTACATTTTTACAGACATTTTTAGACAGATCCGTGTAATTTTTACTTGATAAATTTTGTACAATCTAACAAGTAAAGTTAAATAAAAGCTTTTAAAATGTATTAAAACTATTTTGAATAACAATAGTAGATTGTATATTTAGATGCGTAATAGCGAGTTTTTACAGTCACACGAGTCATCATAATATCTTTACACACGAGAAATATATGGTATTTTTTTCATACCCATTATAAAATACTTGTTTTTCACTTCATTTTCAGTATTTTCAAAAAATTATGACAGTTCTTTTGCGTCACCATCTTTACATATACAGCAAATAGCTCATTAGGCGGATAAACATAAGTTACTATTGAAGAAGGTGATTGGATAAGCAGCCAATAGACCAGGCATAATCAATTCCTGCATTTTTAGAAAGAAAAAATCGGAAAAAATCATTTGTTACAACGTATGATTTTTTCTTTCTAAAAATGCAGGAATTGATTATGCCTGATCTATTGGCTGCTTATCCAATCACCTTCCTCAATTTCATAAATTCAGCCGTATAAACAAATTGCTTTATTAGTTACTATGGCAATCGTTTACTTATCGAACTAGTTATGTATTATTGAAAACACTTTCGGCACGCCTGCCCGTTAAATGAATCAATACAGGCCGTTATACATGCATGAAAAGTAGCAATAATTTTGTAGTGGGTATGGAAAAATAGTATAGATTGATTATCCAGATGTGTAATGGGCTATATTACTGACTAGTGATGACAGTATGTAAAACGAGCAACAGCGAGTTTTTACAGTCACACGAGTCATAATACCATTACGCACGAGATATATAAGGTATTTTTTGTCATATACTCACTACAAAATACCTACTTTTCACTTTATTTTAAAAAAAATTGACAGTTCATTTGCGTCGCCATTTTTACTTTTACAGTATCCGTGAAGGTCGTGAGTAAGTAATCGCTGCAGGCGCACGCAGACCGATAGAGCGAATAAACAGAAGTTGCTATGGCAAGTGTTTACTTACCGCACTAGTGCGGTAAGTAAAACACTTTCAGCGCGTCTGCCAGTTAAATAACTCATTACAAGCCGGTATACATGTATTGAAAGTAGCAATTTTGTAGTGGATATGGCAAAAAACATATTTTAGTTTCCATTTTTTTTTTAAGTAGGTATTTCTTTAGTAATTCATACTTACGCATTTTAATGCTAGATGTTTATTTGAAATTAAGGCTACAAAAAAACGACAACCCTTAATGCAGGGTTTTGTGTTTGTCGGAAAAAGCAAAATAAATGAACAGCGGCAATCAATCTGTCTTGACGCTTTATATAATATATCGATGTATACAGAAAATGTATAGAATTTTTATACAGCAACTGCGGAGTGATACGCAAGTGGATAAATATTTTAAACATTTCTTATAGAAATACTGTTCTTTTTATCAATTTTAATGAATCGGGACGGTATAAAGTAACCCGAAATCGCCGAAAATATAAAATTTTGTTTACATAGTTTTGAAAATGAAATTTGAACCCTGATCAGTACCTATAGGTATGGAGACGAACGTATAGATAGATAGATAGAATATTTATTTGTCACAGCTATATAAAGATTGACAAAACGTCCAAATACAATGATAATATAAAATATGTCTTGTTACATTAATATTCAAAAAATCTTTAAAATTGTATAGACAAATCTCCATTAGTTGCTTTTTGACAACTTTTTTGAAATTATTTTCGGGAAGAGAACGCGTTTCCAAAGGTAGAGAATTATATAATCTTAGTGACCAATAATTAGGTCCATATTTCTGTTTGTTTACAGAATGAAAAGGCACTCTGATGTCTCTCGCACCACGTGTATTGTGAGAATGTACTTCCTCAACAAGAATTCAGATTCTGTCGTTACTGGTCAATGGGCATTTGATGTGCTGCTAGTTATGACTTATGAACATAAATGTCGCTGCTTTTCGATGAGTATATATAGGTACTGATCTGGTCGATTACCATCACACTTGTATAAATCGTATATCTAATATATATATAGTTAGTAACATAACGTCGCTGAACGTCGCTGCTTTTCGACGAGTACTGGTCTGATCGATCGCTTCGACTGGACGTGACATGACGATCGACATGCGTAAGCGAACGAAAAAAAAAACTACACACACTACACACTACAGAAGTGAAACTTACGCAAAATCTACATGTTTTAAAATGACATTTACAGATTAATTATTATTTTATAATGCTTGAGTGATCTGTCTATACATTATTTTATAATCTCTCTGTTTATATTAATATAATATAGTATTGGGTAATAAGGTAATTATTTTATAATATCTGTTATGAGATTTACTTTTCATTGCCATAGTTCCACGGCTGCAATTTTTCGTTTGATGAATCAAATAAAGCACTTCTACAATGCTTAAAGAAGTTTCACTTCACAAATGTTATCCGCAACTGTAATACGTGGTCTATTCATTCACACTGTACACGTACAAGTCCATTAGACACTGTGTACTCGCCGACAGGGTTTGTGATTGCTTGTTATTATTTAACAAGAATTTTCCAAAATTCAATTTAACTCTTAACTACTTGTATGGCCATTTTCGCTTAGTAGCTGCTTATATCGTATATTACATTAATTCCATTGAGATAAGTTTATGATATTATAAATTTTAATAATTTTTATGTCGCATCGTTTCAAAACGACCTCGATCCGATTTTGATTAGATTTCCAGTCAAAACTAATTTTTAATGTGAATACAAAGATACAAAATTATAACATAAAATTAACATAACTAATAGAGCGAGAGCTAGTGACAATTTTCAGGTGTTATTTATTTAAGACCTTATTCTTGTGAAGATGTTGAGGGAGGCATATTAAATTGCCCTGAGTAAGGGATTTTGCTAGATAGCGGTATGGGAGGGATGCAGACCGCCCCCAACATGTAACAAAAAAAATGGTCACAATTATTATTGCTTCAAGGCTGAAATTATTTGTATAGCTTGTCAGTGAACCCAATAATGCCATTATAATATTTCCAGATCGACCCTAAACCCGTCATGTACCCGACGAAATGTTTATTATTAGTTGGTTCAAATTTTAATATGTTGTTACGGCGACTGTTTTAAAAATATATATCAATTTCCAGAACAAAATGTCGGTATTAACCTCCTTGCAGAACGATATAAACACCTAGGCGAGCAAGTATCCCTCGAAGAGAGGGGGTTAATACCGACATTTTGTTCTGAAAATTGAAATATATGCTTAAAACAGTCGCCGTAACAACATATTTAAAATTTGAACCTTGAACTATAATAATATAAATTTCGTCGGGTACATTTCGACACGTTTAGGGTGATCTGTCACCCCTTTAATAGTGATCATTCGATCTGGAAATATTATAATGGCATTATTGGGTTACCGACAAGTTATACAAACAATTTCAGCCTTGAAGCAATAATAATTGTGATCATTTTTTTTGTTACATGTTGAGGGCGGTCTGCATCCCTCCCATACCGCTATCTAGCAAAATCCCTTACTCAGGGCACTTTAATATGCCTCCCTCAACATCTTCACAAAAATAAGGCCTTGAATAAATAACACCTAAAAATTGTCACTAGCTCTCGGTCTATAAAGGCATATAGTAAATCAAACAAACCTCCACATTAAACGCCTAATTAAAACAATGTATGCGTTACAAAATTTGTTTAGCACGAAAAAATAAAAAAAAACTTGATGTTACCAAAAGAGTTTTTCTTTAAAATCAAATAAAATAAGCGTCTTATTCACTGACTGCATTGAAACGAACTTTTTAATGTCTTGAATTTATTAGATGGAATGAACTGTAAGAAAACGGTCAGATGGAAACTTATGTTGAAAATAAGAATAAAATCTTCTTACAAATGTCCTTTATTTATTTTCGAGACGTCTTTACATAAAGGTAGGTATGATCGTATATCGTATGTGCAGTTTAACAGTTGGTAGCTCGCGGCATGTAAAATTGTTCGTATCGGCTATCATTAATGTCATTTTTATTGCGAACCCTTACCTGCCCCGTTTCGAATGTTCAGCATCGAACACGACATCACTTGACCGAGTAAGCAGTCAGCGTCCATTCACCCACAGCATGTCCCATATAGCAAATTACTTCAAACACGCTCCAGTTGGTCTTTTGAATTCAATGTTTTTGGCGCAAACAGGACAAATACATGGCGCACTACACATACACGTTATTATACGGAATGCCACTGAAAAATTACGCATTTCCTGCGCCTCGGAATCGGAAAACGCTGATTTTGATAAGGCCCGGTGCACACATCCGTTTTTAGGGTTTCGTACCGACATCAAAAAGGAGGTAGTTCTCAATTCGGTTGTATTTTTTTTAATACTTATTACCTCAGAACGCCGTCATTTATAAACCGATTTGGAAAATTCTTTTTTTATTGGATAGGGTATACCTCGAAGTTGGTCCCATATAAATTTTACTTAAATCGCTTCAGTAGTTCGACTGATTTTAATAAAAGTGAGTAGCGGCGTGTGATTCCTTTAAGGTAAAAATGTCATATTTTGACACAATATTACACAGCGTAAGTCAGTTAAAGAGTTTGTGAAAGTGAATCTATTGGCAAGCGACTAAACTACGTATTGTAAAGCCACTAAAAAGGAAAAATAAAAAACTTTTTAACAAAAAAAACCTCCTTCAAAAAAGCCACTAAAAAGAGGAAAATAATAATAATAATTCCGTACCTAGTCTGCGATGTCCGTCCGTCTGTCATAAGGCTCTGTCTCACAAACTGTAAGAGGTAGTTAGTTGAAATTTTCACAGACTGTGTATTGTTGTGGCATGAATCTTGGCAAATAATAATTACAATTATATACCTAATCAATTAATTTTAATAAATTAATGTTTTTTATTTTACTACAACAATGACTCCAGTCGTACTTCTATACTGTGCTATAGAACGTCTAACATCATCGATTGACTGGGTCAGTTGGTAGAGCGTTCGACTGAAGATCTAAAGGTACGCTCTTAAGGTTCGATCCCGGATTTCGGATCGTAATATTATTGCTTTTTTATTCATCAAATATTCTGTTAATACCTATATTATATTTTCTTAACTTTAAAAATTAATTTAATTAAATTTGATACGGAAAAATTTTGAAACTTTAAAAAGAACAAAATAAAATATAAGTAAAAAAACTTTTTAAAAACAAGCTTAAATAAATGTTAATTTTTTACCCCTACCTAACATCTTTATTGCACGCGAGTCTGACTCGCACTTGACCATTTTTTTAACGTGCGGTGTTGCTGCGGGACCCTCTGAATCCGGGGATTTTTACTAGTCCTGCCATCCTGTAGTAACACCACTACAAGTAACTATTTTCACGTAAGCACTGGATAGTGGATAGCCATGTTGCAATAAAATAGTGGAATTGACATCACGAATACTAAAAGCCGATAGACATTACATTTCTTAACCGGAAAAGGTACCGCGTCGTTTATTTTTATTGCAGATGATATCATCATTACTAAGAGTCGTCTGTGCTTTGGATTTCTTCTTGTCTGCAGACGCATTGAATGTTCTGACGTCGTTTTCCATAAAACTGGAAATATGCCTCTGTGTGCGACGTCCATTAAAAGAAACAATAACGATACATTTTTAGAGTGTTGGGTCTCCAAGTCACTTATGAATATTATGAAGTATTAGAAATACCTTGTATTTTTTGATGTCCGTCTTGTGTTTTAACACGACGTGTTTCAGCAACGAGTTGCTATCTTCAGGTGTGGTTAAATTTTTTTAAAAATTACACATTGAGTGTCCGTAATAATATTAAGCACATGCGTATTATGTAGTAGATTGTGGAGTACTGATTTAAATTTCGAAATTTTATGATTTATATAGTAGGTAGATGAAATGGACGTGTGAGTGTGTGTGTATTTATGTAGACAATTAATGAGTTTGGGTGTTTGTGTGTTGTTAATTATTGTGTCGTATATTATGTTCGATTTTAACGTTACTCCACAATCCACTACATAATACGCATGTGCTTAATATTATAACGTATTACGGATACTCAATGTGTAATTTTTAAAAATATTTAACCACACCTGAAGATAGCAACTCGTTGCTGAAACGTGTCGTGTTAAAACACAGGAAGTCACAAGACAGACATAAAAAAATACAAGGTATTTCTAATACTTCATAAGAAACAATAATGTATGAAAAAACCGGTCAAGTGCGAGTAGAACTCGCGCCACGAGGGTTCCGTACCGTTAAAACAATTTAGTTAGTGTACTGTGTACCTATATTTTAAAAAGCATAGTGTAAGCTCGAACCTAATGGTTAACAGTTATAAATAATATAGTTTATAATCACCGCGTACGAGGACGCCACTAGTTATAGGTATGGTTTGATTCCATTAGAAATAATATAGTTTAGGTATAATTATCGTGTACGATGACGCCACTTCCACTTGTCAGTATAAAAAACAATATTGTAATAAAATTAATTGATTATTTAATTTCTAATTCTTATTTGCCAGGATTCACGCCATAACAGCATACAATCTGTGAAAATTTCAACTAGCTACCTCTTACCGTTTGTGAGATAGAGCCCTGTGACAGACGGACGGACGAACAGACAGACATCGTAGGCAGGATAATAGGGTTTCATATACGGAGGTACGGAACGCTAAAAATGGATTCTGTGCCTCACTCACATAAGCGCACGGTCGAAGTTATACTTCATACAGTTTTCATTAGAACACGTTCCGTTGAAGTTTTTGACATTTTTCATTTTAACTATTTACTTATTTTTATTTTTGACATACTGTAGTACAATTTTCATTATTTCAGTTCATTATTTTTTATAATCAATAACCATTGATAACATCTCAATACTCAATACTCATTTTATTTTCCATAAGCAGACAGATGTCTAGGAATAAGTCACATATAAAAAATACACATTGAAATATAAGAATACACATTAAAATTTAGAAGTTAAAAAGTCATCAACACTATAAAAACATTTATCTAATAAAAAATATTTTAATTTATTTTTAAAATTTGTGAACGTTTTGACATCTTTGATCGTACCTGGTAATTTATTGTAAATAACACTGCACATCAATAACCTTGACTGCACATATATTTCGGGCTTTTTTTAAATAGACTAAGTCTGTGCTTGTCAGTATTCTATATTAGGTAGGTACATTAAGATCACACTATTTTGAAATGTCATAAAATTGATTTTTAAAATTATGAAATCTATAAGAAAAAGAATTTCTCCTGCGATGAGATCTATAGCTAGATCGATGTTTTGCCCCCCTAAACCCCATTTCAGTAAATTTCATCCAAAACGTTAGAGCCGTTTTATCCCTGATGTAAGCGTTACATTAATTTTTTTGAGTCGAGCCTACTAACCTCGTTAATGAAATATAACAATTCAAAAATTAATTTAATTAATTACGCAGTTAAAACTTTCAGTGTCGAAGTTGATGTAAAAAATTTCGAGTATCATTTTATTCAGTGAACAGAATCTGTTTCTCCATGCTTCATATAAGGCAGTAAGACGAAGGTGCATTTGGTCAAAACCTTCACTATAAGTCTTTATCACACGGCACGCACCCTTCTAAAGTGTAGGTAATACCCAATATTCCACGCACGGATGGTGTTACATTCGTGTCAGTTTTCTCCTTGAATTATTTTATTTAGCTCACGCAACTTTTCGGTGGCAGACATAAATACGTTCAGTAACTGATATAAAATTCAAAGATTTTAGAAAACTTTTTGTAACATATTTTTGAGGTAAAACTTCTTAGGCGGCACTGCCTCGACGATTTGAAGGATAAAATGCTGACATGATGTAACGAAATTCGTCACACACATTTTATGTTGACAAAAAACTTTTTAACAAAAAAAACCTTCTTCAAAAAGTCACTAAAAAGAAGAAAATAATGAAATTTTGAGTTCTGCGCCAATTTAATAAAATATGAAGTCGGTTAAAAAGAAGATATTAATCACTATGGGTACATATAGGTACCTAATACTACGGGAGGTAGCGTTGCAAATGAGTCAATTATTTTATACCGACTGATAATTATGCCAATGTTAGTTTTCATCCACATGATGAGATATCCGACCGTCAGCTTCGCCAGTAGCGGTGGGGGTAGTAGTAAGAGGGTGTCAAAGTCGCTAAAAATAGATTTTAAAGTTATTTCATACCGCATCAAACTTGGTATGGTGATTCTTAAATAATAAACAATAAGAAAAAAATCGTCAGTTAATTTTGAACACACAAATAAGCAAGGCAGACAATTTTGGAAATGTAAACATTATAGAATTAAAATAGATACCCCAAATTTGAAATATCTCGCTGACAGCTAAAAATATTTACTTCGTTACCATAGCAACTATATTTTATTCCATACGAGAAATATAAAAATATAGTTGCTATGGTAACGAAGTAAATATTTTTAGCTGTCGCAGTGAGATTTCAGTGAGATATTTTTTTAACGATTTTGATACCCTCTTACCACTACCCCCACCGCGGGTGCGACGACTGAAGCTCACTTTGGTTACTGTTGATACTTAAGCAATTACCAGAAATAAGAATTGGTCGGTATGAAATCACAACCTAAAATGCAACGCTGCGTCCCGTACTATAAATATACACACAGTCAATGTTGCCGAGCTTGGCTGACACACTGCGGTGTCTAGATATAATCTGAAATCCTATCATCATAGCATAACTAATGTGTATGTATATAATAATAGTTATCTACTCATTGGTCGTTTAAATTACCAGATATATTACCAACTTATGCAAATGACGAACTATAAAATGACTAGGTATTGAATAAATAGACTAGCTGATGAAAGTGAA
This sequence comes from Mongoloraphidia duomilia, assembly GCA_039654895.1. Taxonomy (NCBI): domain Eukaryota; kingdom Metazoa; phylum Arthropoda; class Insecta; order Raphidioptera; family Raphidiidae; genus Mongoloraphidia; species Mongoloraphidia duomilia. The sequence goes on along the minus strand of CM077524.1, from coordinate 36,620,853 downwards.
TATAATATTCAGTGCTTTATGATTCGATTCTCTTTGAATGTGACGCCCTATTTTAAGTGCACCTGTGTGTTTAAATATTTATGCAACAGCTCCATTAATAGAGGCTCCCCCCACTTGTATCTAATATGTCCAACCTATGTTTGTATGTATGTACAATAGTGTGAAAAATATTTTCTTTATTTTGATACTCTGTTTAAAATAAACATGAATTAATCAGGACAACACTTTTTGTGGCTAAACTCCAATTGCGATTTCCTTCTTGCATGGGGGGCATTTATAATAAGAACCGGACAAGTGCGAGTTAGGTTTGCGGATCCGCACCATTCTTAACCTACATACTCATAAAGTAGCTGCGAAATGATAGCTTATAGATAGATAGATAGATAGATATTTATTTAATTTAAGAGCATGTATAGTAATGCTATAAACACGTCAATTACCATTAAGTAGAATTATAAAAGTTACAATACAAATTATATTAAAAATTATCAAACAACCTAGATTTAAATCTTCACAATAAAAATGAATAATAATTCAAAAAAGTTTGGTCAAAGTTTTTTATTTGCGGAGATAGTCCGGGGAATTTGAAATAAATTAAAGAGGCTTGATGTGTGGATAAAACCACACTGCTAACTTCCAATTGGGCGCCCTTAGAGATTAAAAAAAAAGGAAAAACCGATAATTGAAATTTACTACAAACCTAATTAGGTATTCATTATGTCAATATGTGTCGAATGAAATTGGTTCGGAGTCAATATCATTATATTTTGTTCTCGAGATTTGCGAGCCGAAAAAAGTTCACCAACGTACTAACGTACGTACATACGAACGAACGAACGAATGTTCGTACACACAGAGACATCTCTCCGCAAAATCCGGCCCATTACAATAACTTCTTATGGAAAGTTAATAAAAAAAGGATATGTGTCACACCCACATAAGTGCACGGTCGAAGTTATACTTTTTAACTTCCCATTGGAAGTTATTGTAATGGATCCGAAAATCGAAATCAAAATGTATAACAAATTTTTATGTTTCAAGGTCACTACACTATTTTTAGAAAGATGTCTGTGTGTGTGTATGTGTGTATGTACGTACGTACGTACGTGTGTGTCCATTTCTTTCTAAGACGAAATCTCGAGAATGAAAAATGATATCGACTACGTTAGGATGCCAATTAACATAAATATGATCTGAAAGAAATTTTTTCAAAATCGGTTCAGCCGTCCTTTTTTCTTAACCAAATAGACTCCAAAAAAGTAGATTTTACACAATATCTCGCGAATAAAAAATTATATCGACATCGTATGTCAATCGAGGCGTGTTAACGTCATTTTGATCCGACGTAAATTTTATAAAAATCGGTTCAGCCGTTTTTTTTTTAATTATTGTTAAAAATAAATAATAATTATGTTTTAATGATTAAAATGATTACTTTTCTGTGTAATATCTAATTTAATTATTATTATTAAATATTTATCAAACTGGGAAGTTCGTCGTGTGGACCTCAAGGGTCGCACTTTAGTCCTAATAAACGACCCACCTCACGGCTTGTTTACATTTTTGCTTTGTCCCTCTCAGCATTTTTAAAATTAATGAATAATTATTATTAATAAAATTTATGGATATCATAACGTCTATACGTAAGTATCCAAAGTTTGCTTACAATTTTGGTGAAACTTTACACTAGCTAGTGCGGCTTAGTGTAACAAAGTGAACCAGCTGAAAACGATATAAGAATCATTCCGTATATATTGTTCCACATCACTGTACCCTATTGATCATAAAATATTGTATTGTATTATCAGGTGTCACTGAGTGATATTTGTGGACTCGAGTGACATTGTTGAACAAGTAATGTCACAAGGCTACTGTAATGATTGAAGCCTTATGCGTGGTAAAGAAGATTTCAACAATATTGTTTTTTTAAAGTTATAATTAATTTATGTTTTGAATTATTTATGACTCGACACAATACTTCATTTAGAGAAGGGTTGTCTAAGTTGACGTGTTTTGTTCTAAGAATAGTGATTAATATATATATTTTCTAGTTTTTACCTAAATTAATTATAGGTAACTGTGTTATTTTTTTTACAATTATAACCTATTTTTATGTAAAGGTGTATTGTAACAAACCGGCCACCATGTTCATGTTTTTTTATTCTATTTGTTTTTCTGTAATATGACGTACCCTCCTGTACCCACGTGTGATTCCTTTAAGGTAAATGTCACTTTTTGACTCATCACACAGCGAAAGAAGTCAGTTAAGTTAGTGAATCTATTGGCAAGCGACTAATCTACGTATTGTAAAGCCACAAAAAAGTAAAAAATAAAAAACTTTTTAACAAAAAAAAGCCTCCTTCACAAAGCCACCAAAAAGAGGAAAACAATGAAATTTTGAGCTCCGTGCCAATTTAATAAAATATGAAGCCGGTTAAAAAGAACGATATTAATCAGTAATCACTACTCTATACTTTTCAATTGACTTCATATTTTATTAAATTGGCACAGACTTCAAAATTTCATTATTTTCCTCTTTTTGGTGGCTTTTTGAAGGAGCTTTTTTTTTGTTAAAAAGTTTTTTTAATAAAAATTTAAATACTGTGTTCATTTCGGTCGAAAATATAATTTTTGATGGGATCGTTTTGATTTAAATTAAAGCTATCATTATAATAGGTATTCAGTATCTATCCATGGCGAATGGCCTCAATTTAAATGTCAACATAAGTACATAATAAAACGTAAAGATATAATATAAACATGCACGCCATATTTGACTGTAGAATAGAATCTGCATTTTGTTCACTTACGGCCGTATTCATAGTTAACCCTTAAGTAGTAAGGGACACTTACTCATACCCTCAAATCGAATATGCGTTTCATAGTCAAAATTAACGTCTGAAAGGGCCCTTACATCACCCCCACCTTAAGGGTGGGTAGTATGTCCCTTGAGTGTCGAAAAAGTATGTGCGTCCTTATTTAGACAAAAAAGCAAATAGACGTAGGTAATAATTATTATTATTTTGCTAACCTAACTTGCCAACTGCAGCTGGCATTGTGTTTTCTGCATTATCTGTGTAAACAGCGTAATATTACGTAAAATAAAGATTATAAAAATGGACGAATTGTATACGATAGTAGTGATGAATGTGACATAGAAGTAGAACATTTAAAAAATAAAAAAGGGATATACACGCGATTTTGAAAATCCTTTTGAATTTTACTAAGAAAATGAATTTTCGAAAAGATATCGATTCAACAAAGCAGTTGTTCTGTAAAATTTTCTTTGGAACCCATATTAATTATAAAGAACCAACTATCTTGACAACCACCGTTCGATTATTTTGTATAACTAATAAACTATCTATAACCTAAAAACACGCATTTATATCAAAAATGACAACTAAACATAATCGGTCTGCAGTATGACCAACCGTTCTAAAGGAAATCATGAAGTTTTACTATAATTCTTCCCTCACTCAAGGAAATGACTATGAAATGCTCCTTTGAATAAGGTGCCCTCAGCACTCAAGCGACCCTCAGCGAAGGGACCCTTATCACTTACCTTAAAGGTTAACTATGAATACGGACATTAGCCATTGCATTCGTTTTCCCCTCATTTTTATATGTGCGCAACTCGCAAGTACAATGCAAGACATGACTATTTTAATAAATTATGTATAATACCTGCACATTATCGTTAGTAGACCAAGCAAGTGAGGTCGTTTTAACTCGGCTAGTTAGCATTTCGTTCTGTTTGTCTATCCGTCAGTTTGTCCACGATTAGTATTTAAATCAGAGAAATTTGACACTAACATATTATATGTGTGCTGAATAACGTATATAAATGATTTTTTCGATAAAGCAGCAAAGGTTCATAATTACGGAAAATGAAGAAAAAATCAAACAAATAAAGTTAAGAGGAAAATTTCAAAGGAAGACCTGGGATCACTTGTTTTCTTTATCCCACGCTACACTAATGACCCCCGTTGTCGGGCGTCTATAATTTACAATTCATTTTATCCCACGCATATTCTATTAATAGAAGATAATAATCTTATCATAAACATTGTACTTATAATATAATATTATTTTATGCACCTCTGTGCCCTCGGCAGTATTAAACGCTATCGATAGAGTTATAGTTCATTTTATTTATGCATGTTGCATTGGCTGAAATACAACCCTTTTCATTTTTATTTTAGTTTTATGGGAGCAGTAAACATAGTGCACTTTATGTATGATTTCCTTAATGGATTTTATTTAAAGTCTAAAATCACTATAACTTCAGCGTTTACACTGTACTTCAATCTAACTTTAAAGAAACATTAGAACGAAGTGATTATGTTATTATATTGTAATAAGTTTTGTTTGACACTTTTCTTCCACCATATTTTCTGTACTTCCACCATGATTAATGGTTTCTAGAATGAACTTTCAAAATCGTTTTGCCACTTTAATAATAATAATAATAATGTGTTTAACGCCTGTTTCTACGCATATGTCATAACAAACTCTATTCGCATTATTACTATATCATTAATTTATTTTCTACATTTTTTTAAGTACTGCCTCAACGATTAAAATGCTAGCTCGATCATACAAAATGGCTGACAAAAATGTTGTGACCCGAATTACCATAACAACCCTAAATAAATCAATAATTAATGTATTGTCATGGTGCATTCTGATCCATTCATTTTATATTATTCTTACATAAGAAGTTTTACTTCTATCGTGTGTGCCGCAACACATGCCTTCATGTGGGGTATATCATTGAAAAAGGCTTATTATGAGGAATATAAAAATATTTTTTTCATAATTTTAAATAGCATATTTAAAAAGACATTCTGAAAAATATGCGAAAATCATTTTCCCCTTTATTCCCGAAACTACTGGATCTAAAATTTATAAAATCAAGGAATATAACTCTCTACCTACTTAAAATTTTACAGGAAAACTAAAAAAATCCTAGGTCTTACAGATTTCTAGAAATAAATTCAATTCAATTCTGCGCACGAGTCGAACTCGCACATGATTGGTTTTTTGCCATAAAATTAGACACCACTCGTGTATTTCCGCGTATTTTGACCATTTGCTCGATCTCAAGTTTACGCGAATACGTTTGCACTCTAGTACAGTCTAACAAAAATTCCATCGTGAACTCATTACAGTAGACCATGTCAGTATATTGCGCAATATCCGGTATCTCAGTAACAGTTGAATGCAAATTCAAGAGACCGATGACTATTACATCTAGGCTCAGAGCAGAGATAACTATAGAAACAGCATATCACGTCGCTTGTGAAGTCACAACTGTACACTAAAGTACGACCTGCCAGGTACATTATGATCATTCGTTGCTTGTATTCCGTAGTGTAAATTACTCTCTATTTGATAAATTTGCGTTTTATTGAAAAAAAATTCACAGATTCCGCAATCCTTGCAACCATCGAGGACATTGGAAATGATAACAGCATATATGAAACATAATTAACTGTCTATTATACACACAATATTTATCAATGCACTGTTTAGTTTTGTCAGGAATAACCCTATTATTCTTCTGTTATATACGCGTTCTTTTGCTTGATTACTTAACTTTTAAATGGATTTTTCTACAGTATTTATTAACATTTGCTCAAAAATAACACCGCAGATCGTCGCAAATACCTCTCAATTAACTAGACATGATGTAAAACACATTTCGAAAACATTGCACTTGTTCAATTTTGCATGATTGCTCCTCACTTGATCGCGACACCGTTGTCTTTTGGCCTTGAACGAAAACTCGTAACTCTGCCCCCATATACGAACATAAACATTTCCAATGTTAAAAATGGTGTCGTGCTCGGTGTCGTGTACTGTGTGCGTGGATGTTACAATAAAGGTTCCAAAGCGCTTATGAAAAATCAAGGTGTATCTTATCATCAGTAGATACCGAAGTAAAAATATGTTTACCATACCCACTATAAAATAGCTACTTTACACGTGTGTATGTATGCATAAAATGGGTCAGTTAACAGACAGGTGTGTTAAAAGTGTTTTAAAAACACAATAGTGTGGAAAATAAACAGTTTCCATAGTGATTCATGTTTATTCGCTCTGCTTCGCCCGCGCTGTTACCTACTCACGGCCTACTATAAAAGTGACGTTGGCGACGCAAATGAACCGTCAAAATTTTTTGAAAATACTGGCAATGAAGTGAAAAATAGCTATTTTATAGTGGGTATGGCAAAAAATACCATATATATCTCGTGCGTAATGATATTCTGTTGAATCGTGTAACTGTTAAAACTCGCTAAATGCACTCGTCAGTAATATACCTAATTACGCATCTAGAACTACAATCTACTATTATTATATTTTTAATTGTTTCAATTGTTCCCCGCACGTCTCGACTGGCTTCAGTTGTAGGTACATACCTACAAGCTGTGATATGCCACTTCTATAGTATTCTCTGTTCTGAGCATTTAGGCGACAGTAAGTGCATTGCGTACATTCATTCAGTGGTACGTAAGTAAGTATGACCCACCCGTGACCCCTACAACACAGTATATACGTACTACATGTTTCGGCCTGAACAGTTTATTACAGCGCTAGAGAGATTTATTGCGCGCACCGTATTAAACATTGAAAATTTGTTGTCGCGAATGCGCGTGTCGAACGCGGAATGATCTGCATTTGTTCGTTTGGTGCTGTTAAAGCGTTAAAAAAACTCATAGCTGAATTAATTAATGCTTCAATGTGCAGGGATCACTTCGCACATGGAAATTTTGATATGCGAAAGGTAACTTTACACGATGTCTGTTTTTCGTGCGGCAAAAAATGCGTCATTGCATGCATTTGCGCATGCGTATTGGAGGCATTGTATTTAGGTACACGTAGAGTTTGTTGCACTTGTCTATTTGAATCAATAAATTCAAGAGTTTTTTCATTATTCCCCTCCAAACAAAACAACACAAGATACATGAATGATGCAAGAAAATTCCGACTGACTCGGGCCACACTTGCGCCGTCTTGCTTCTCAGTAAAATGTCTCGTGCGTTATAATTTATGTGACGTATGCAGAGCCTTTCACTGTGCTTAAGGTCATGCATCAAGATGCACGAAAAGAGGCATCCTGTGAAACTAGCATGTCTCGGGGCACACTTGCGTCGTCTTACCACTCAGTAGAATGTCTCGTGCGTTATAAATTGACGCATGCAGACAGGCAAGCCTTTCATTGCGCTTAAGCGCATGCATCAAGATGCAAAGGCGTAAGCAGAATTTGGTTCGGGGAATAGAGTTATGATAGTAAACATGGACATCCGGTTATCGTACTGCAATTAGGCCATAAACTATAGTCCAAAGGTTCTAAGTGCAGTTCGGGGAATTCTTAGTCGCCAAAGTTCAATAACGTGAAATAAAAGGGACTAGGTACCTAGTATAATATTAAAGTCGCTGAAAAAATGATGTTTGATGTTTTCTCCACGTTCCCAATATATTATATACTAGCGGCTACCCGTGACTCAGCTCACGTATATTTAGTATGTATATTATTAATTTAATATCCCCGCGAGAAATTCTCCCCCTGCGAGGTTAAGTATGATTTATTATCCCCCCGCGAGAATCTCTTCCCCTGCGAAGCGATGTCTGGCTTAATATCACTTGGAAATAGTTTGCATTAACGGTCTCACATAAATAAACAGTTTATATGTTCAATCCTACGTTTTGACATTTGCATTAACGGTGTCACAACGCGCGCGAGATGCACTTTAAAATTGATATATACTTATTAGTGTATTTGCCATAATATGGCACATACACTATTGGCGTCGGTCGGATGGCGGGACCTAGGGGTCGGACCAAAATTTCTCGACGTTTCATACCCTCCTGAACACTTTGGCACCATTTTTAAAAATGTTTATATATATATGTATGTATATATATATATATATATATATATATATATATATATATATATGTGTGTGTGTGTGTGTGTGTGTGTGTGTGTGTGTGTGTGTGTACACGATAACTCTCGACAGACTTAATCGATTGAAACGAAATTTGGTACACACATTGGAACCCATCACCGCAAGAAGCCTATTTAAAATGGGCCCGATCGGATCATTTTCAGGGTTGTATTTAGGGGTTCCAAAAAGTTTTTGGGCCCAAAAATACCGAAAAATTTGTCAGAATCGTTTCAAAATTGAAATTTAAATCTTTAGTAAAGATTAAAATGTGCTGCTAAAATTTTAATAAAATCGGCCCGACAGGACCGGACTTTCAAATTTTATGAAAACACTAGTTTGTTGATACGGATTTACTTATGGAAGGGTGTATTTAATTGCGTGTACTGATAAAATCCATGTCTAATATTGAAATTTAGAAAAATTTAATTATTTTAAGGGATGTATTAAGGGGTTAAATTTTTTATTTTGTCAAAAAACAAACTTAAGTTCACATAATAATGCCACAATGCCTGTATTAGCAAATACAACTATATTGTCGGCAGGGTTTGGCACTGCGACCCGAGTTTTTTTATTTGTTAACCGATTGAAATGAAACAAACAATAAATCTTAGTCCAAGCTTATCTCATACATCACTGAAAACCACATCGAAATTGGGTCAGCCATTGCGGAGATTAGCTTGCACAAAAAAATCGTTTACGATTTTATTATATGTATAGATGTTACTATAATTAGTCATTTCAAACGCGCTCTTCTTTTACAACAACATAGTCTTCGGACAGGGCCGACGCGAGCCTATTTGGCGCCTTGGGCAAACAATTTCTTTGCACCCTCGCCCCCCCCTATATTTTTGTTTCAATAAAACGTGTACACAATTTCCTATCATTAATATTAAAAAAATGGCCACAAGGTTTTACGTAAATTGTTTTTTATTCATCTTTTTCAGTTCTTATAACATTTGGAACCTTATTCCAAGTATTGCACCGATGTTTGAGAAAAAATGTCCATTTAATTCCTTCAGAAATGAATTCTGCGAGCTTTTTTCTCTGCAAAACTTTTTATCAATTTTTTGTGGGTCATCAGTGCCGCCCCTATTTCGATGGCGCCCTGGGCAGCTGCCCAGTTTGCCCGCCCTAAAACCCGACCCTGTCTTCGGAATTAACTTACCCAACTTGGCAATAATAATTTTTCAGAATTTTTAAATGAAATAATCATATGACGTTGTCTTTTTTATTTATTTATTTATTGTAGATTATAGACGCGTCGACAACTTAGGTCATTAGCGTCTTAAATTACTAACTTAAAACTAAGCAACATCACAAAACATCCATGAGCGCAGATGGGATTCGAACCCACGACAGTCTAGTCTAGAGGCTGGTACCAAGTACGCTATCCACTATCCACTGCCCTCTGTGACGTTGTCGTTATAATGATTATTTTATTTCAAAATACTGAATTGATTTTGTATTAGTACTATAAAATTAAGACTCAATTTAAAACACATAATAAAAATATAGGGCAACGACGAATGCCAACTTTTATATTATTGAACCTTTTGCGGCTGTAATTTATTCAAGTATTTAAAACTTGTTCTATAGAAAGTTTTCACTGAATGATGTTACTCTACTATAATAGTTCGCAGTTCAGTTCTTCGATAAATAGTTTATGGCCTTTTAATTACATATCCAAGTTTTATTAGTTTTATTGGATTTTAACTACATACCATAAAAGTTTAATCATATATTCTTCCGTTGATATTGCTTTCCGAAGTTATATAAAATAGTATTTGTCAAATTAAATTTATAGTGCAATTTGTCAATATTTTTAGTTAAAATTCTTTATTAGTTTAATAGGATACTGCATGAAAATTGTTTTTTGTTATAATAATAGAGCAGTAAATTGTGAACAAAATGACACATCAATTATTTCATTCTGATTTCAAATAAGCTCAAAAATAAGTTTTGAAATATGTATGTAAGCCCCGCCCGCTAAAAAGCGTTTTTGCAGCTCGTGACGTCATGATACATGCAATTATAGAGGACGTGCGTTTATATTATCTACGAATACTATCTAAAAACCGTGGTGTGAATATAACATGGTGTGCTACCTAGGGTACCAGTTTTCGACCGCTTTGCGCAGTGACGTCATGTAGGGAGCAGATTTGAACTTGAGAACGCTATTTGGGGAGGTTCCACCGCAGTAATTTTGAATAATTTTGGTCCAGAGTATTCCGACCTGATACACTTTCCATAATTTTGCGAAAGAACGAGATCTCGAAGTTACCAGTTACTCGATTTCTAGAAGACTTTTAAGGGGTAACTTGCAGGCCTATTAGAAAACATGAATATTAAAAATGGATATACAATATGTCTATACCAACTTCTCATAAGCCTTAAAAAACAATTGGTAAACAAATTTTGTCGAAATTCCCATTATTTTTTCACAAAAAACGCAAAAAATAATAACTAATCACTAGGTATTGTTCCCTACGTGACGTCACACGGCAAGAGCGAGACGAACGTATCTCATTTACTCGCTGCGCAAGAGCACACCATGCTATACTCACACCACGCTAAAAACCAAAAAACAAACTGTTGAAAAATACTGTTTTGTACCTATATGTAAACAATTTAAGCTATATTTCTATGGAATTATGATTCCATATGAATATGATTTTTAGAAATTTATTTATATTTCAATAAATTATTGCATTTCAATGTTTCTCAATTTTTTAAGTTCTGTTCAAATTGACGTATATTTTCGTGCTACGAAATAAAATAAGTCATGTATATAGGTATACCTACCCTGTTGTGTATAAATTAAAATATCGATAAAAAAACTGTTTTGACACATTCTTATACTTATACGAAATGTATGTAAAAATGTCTCCTCTTTCGTTTAAAACAGGTTTCGAACCGATCTGACTTTAATTCAGCGAATTATAAGCAAATTTTCGTCAGACTTTTTTCATCGGGTTTTTTCGTCACACAACATTCACCCCCCCCCCCCCCCCCCTATATACCGCCGGGAAAGACGCAATTCTACGTCAAAAAGAACACTTTTGCTGTCACGATTAACTGTAGTGTATTGTCAAATTAATGTCTTAATGATTGGTTATGTTAATGAGGCTATCAATATTACGACGTGGAATTCCACTATAGATAGTTATATTATGTGCTGTGTTCTATACTCCTGGCTTAAATGGGTGCAATTTGCACCGTGTCACATAATGTTGTCGCTTACTTAATGCTTTTCTCTCTAGTATTTTACCATCACTTGATGTTAATTTATTGCATCATCGCCCAGGGCCGGAGTTGTCATTTTTAGGGTTCCGTACCAAGAACTTAAAAAAACGGAACCCTTATAGTAAGACTTCGTTGTCTGTATGTCTGTCTGTTTGTTTGTTTGTTTGTTTGTTTATCTGTTTGTCTGTCTGCTTATCTGTCTGCTTGTCTGTATGTCTGTTTGTCTGTCTGTCTGTCTGTCTGTATGTCTGTCTGTTTGTTTGTGTGACACAGACGATTTTCTCGCAGGAACTACATACGTTATCGACTTGAAATTTGAAATAATTATGAAGCTTGTGTGTCCGCTGCACGTATTCCAAGAGTCAGATTCACAAAAAATATTTGTTGTCTATTTTAGAGGGGCTGAAAATTGAGGGCGAATTTTTTTTTCGTTCGGGCAAGTTGGATATCATATTAAAGGGATCTTGTTTCAGATTCCATAACCGTTTTTCTTTTAGGACGCGTAGTTTTTGACATATTAGTGAAAATTTTCGCTTGAAACATCCCTCCCCTTATATCTGAACTTTGTAAGTCAAAAAATTTGAGGGCCAAGCAAAGTTTACAGAAAAAACAGAGCAATATCCCTAAAAATAGCTTTACACGATGTCTCTTTATCCTGCGGCAAATTATGCGCCATTGCATGCATTTGCGCATGCATGATAGGAGGCAAAATGCATCTCTTTTCGTTATGCATCATGGTATTTACACGTACAACGTATCTACGTTGCACATGAAAATTGTCTACCTATATGAATCAACTCTATATGAATCAACCTATATGAATCAACTCTATTTTACTAAGCAAAACAACACAAAACACATTAATGATGCAAGACTATCCCGTCTGACTCTGGACACACTTGCGTCGTCTTGCCTCTCAGTAAAATTTCTCGTGCGTTTAACGATAAATTGACGCATGCAGGCAGGTATGCCTTTCACTGCGCTTAAGTGCATGCATCAAGATGAACGTAAAGAGGCATCGTGTAAAGCTAGCATGACTCGGGACACACTTGCGTCGTCTTGCCTCTCAGTAAAATGTCTCGTGCGTCATTAATCGACGCATGCAGATGCATTCCTTTTACTGCGCTTAAGCGCATGCCCCAAGATACACGAAAAGAGGCATTGTGTAAAGCTATAGGATAACACTTAGGCTTTATGCCGCAAATCTAAATCAATATATAACTTAAACAAAAGTCTTGGAAGTCCGGACCTGCACAGTAATGGTTTTAACTCTTTGCATATTGACGTATATTTGTTGCACAACTTGCACTTCAGCTATTTTGGAAGGGTTCTTTCTCTCTCTCTGCACCGCCTCCAGTGTTTATGAGAACACCTCGGTGCAGTGTAACATTTTAGTTAAGTGTTTGTTTTACAATGCAAACGACTATGGCCGATTCAAAGTGCTCTACAAACATTCAGAAACTATTATTACACGTCATAATAGAGTCTAGGTCTATTGAAAAAAAATAAACAACAATTCGGTCAGCCTGAATGTAAATTAAAGACCAATGTGTAACTACAGTTGATTCTCAAAGAACATAAAAAAATTCAAGCTACGGAAATCTCGAATTATAGAAAAAAAAATACATAACATATTGTTACAAAACTGTTTTCTGAGTTGGCGGAATAAATATTTATTTACAATAATTTAAAACACAATAATAATGAATGCAACAACGAAAAGTCAATTCTAACAATCAATACAAGTAAACAATAACTAAACAGTAATTACAAAGCAAAACAAACAATTGAGGGCAGTATAGCCTAGTGGTTAGCGTGCTTAGTGCCGCAACCTCTAGACTGGACTGCCGTGGGTTCGAATCCCACCTGCGCTCATGGATATTTTGTGATGTTGTTTAGTTTTAAGATAGTTGTTATTTAGTGTAGTTGAAAGACGCTAATGACCTGAGATGTCGACGCGTCTATAATCTACAATAAATAAATAAAATAAAACAAACAACCATATACAATAATTCGTAATTATTACCACTACACTAGTATTTATTTTATCAATCTATTTATTTATATCACGGCACTATTTATATTACTGATCCATCGTAGGCTTGAATGCGTGACTCACCGTTGACTGATTCCCTCACTCACTCGCACTGGCTGTTTATATATGCTGCGTGGCATAAGCCTAGTGTGTTCTCGCTGTCTCTAAAACTTTCGCGCAGGTACCAGTTGTTCAGTAAGCAGACCCCGTTTCTCAGAACTCTTGCCTGCCGTTTATATACAGGGTGATCCGTAACAATATCTAATAAAATGAATTCATGGTAAAAATTCATGGTAAAAAGTCGACTTATGGAGATGGGTACATGTGAAACGTAATCCATTTAAGTTATCATTGGTTTTCATAAAAAGATGCGCGAAAAATCAAGTTTTTTCCCTTCTGAGAGCATGCAATCACTTTTTTTCAGTTCCGGGTCTCTTGGAAATACAAAACCTCTATGAATTGAACATTGGTAAACACAGCACAACGGCATTGTCATTGATGTATTATTTTAAATAAACTTATTCTGTACACACTACTACATATGAACTGCCCACAGACAACGGTATATAGCTGGCGCCCCTAGCGGTCAAGTTTGGCAGTGCCCATTTCCATTCGAGTTATGGAAGTTCGACTGTATTTGAAAAGACGAGCATCGGCACCGCACCGATAAACATCAACTCATGTGTTTTTTTGAAAAAAAACAACAATTTATTGACTTCTTAACCACAACAATTTTATTATTGGATGTACATTTCGAGAGCAATGCTTCTATCGTCAGCAAAAACTAAACGATTTGGTTTTTGCTGACAACGATCATTGCTCTCAAAATGGACATACCCTACTATACTGACTTCCCAAGTTGGGTAGGAAATCCTTATTATCATAATTGCACAGAATTGTATTTTTTAAATTGAGGCAATAAATTAATATTTTGAATTTGAATAACAAAATTGTTGTGGAATGAGCCATTTTTCTGATAGTTCAATTATCCACGAGAGGCAGCATTTGTGGTATAGGAGCAAACATTATTTATTCACCATTAGTGTCGTGTCATTTTAGTGGTAGATATAACTTCTTATTAATTATTATTATTATTAAATTAATTAAATACTTAAGCTATATCACTAAAATGACACGACACTAATGGGGAATAAACAATATATGTCACTACCACAAGTGCTGCCTCTCGTGGATAATTGAAAGATCTACTCTCAGGGAAATGGCTCTTTAAGAAGTGATGAATTTTTTTCTAGTTTCAAACCACTGTGCTTTTAATTTTGAATTTTGGTGATTAATTTCCCCTATTTACATATCTTTGAAAACATTGTAATAGCAAAGCAAAGGTGTCTATAAAGTAAAGTATTTTTAAGATCACCTGTATATAGTGTGCATAAAGATTAGCTTGTAACTAATTAAAATTGGGCATAGTTTATTTTTCGAAAGCAGCTGTAACAGATATTTTGTTTGTACATATGTACATTATGCAATGTAATGCACAAGCAAGGGAGGGGGTGGCGGTGAAGCTGTCAAGGGGGAAATATATAATAAATATAATGAACATCTGGGTGTAATTATAAAGTTTAGTAGCTAAATACGTACATACATACATACACGACATTTTTATTTGATTAATTGTTTTTTAGCATAACGCAACGCTAAACAATTAAAATGGAAACTTCGTTTCTATTGTTAACTTTTTTCATTAATTGGAAATATTTCGCTTAAAATTGTACACAGTATCTACAGAATACATATCGATATTTGATTTTAATATGAAATAATAAATTATCTCCTAAAAATTTAATTAATTTCGTATTTTTTGTTTTCAAAAAGCTGAAAATGTTTAGGTTTATACAGGCCTTCGAGAGGGTCCGAACTTTTTTAAGGACATTGATTTTTCAACAGCCCATTGTTTTCACAATTTAGTTTATTTTTGTAAAATTTAATTCAACTCGTTTGAAAAAATTCGCGGAGCCCGAACTTTCTATCTAGGGCCTCAAGTTAATAGAGAGAACGGCAAACATTTTTTTGAAATCTTGTATGCGGTCACAAACGCCTAGAATCTATCAATTGAAAATATTTTCAAATGTCCGGTATATTATGTTATTTTAAATGTGGCACCTATGTATACTAGGTCAAATCAATTTTTTTTACAAGTGACACGGAAAATAGGTTGCTAGACACCTTAAAAAAATTCTCACCAAATATGAGCTCTTAATTTTAATAGGAAGATCCTCCGCATCACAGTTTTTTATTTTTTTCTCAGTCCAATAGAAAAAAATTCATACCTCATCATTAATTGATTGTACAGAAAAATATTTTAAGAGAATTTTGTAGGAAATTTAATGCTCTACAAAAAAGATATCTTATATTTTTTCCGCAAACCTCACCATTTGAAAGATATTGAAGATTTAAGTTTGATTATTTTAAGACAAATTTCATTTTTGTTTATGAATTTTATTGCTCGACAATAAATGTCTATTATAAATCTTCAATATCTTTCAAATGGTGAGGTTTGCGGAAAAAATATAAGATACCTTTTTTGTAGAGCATTAAATTTCCTACAAAATTCTCTTAAAACATTTTTCTGTACAATCAATTAATGATGAGGTATGAATTTTTTTCTATTGAACTGAGAAAAAAATAAAAAACTGTGATGCGGAGGATCTTCCTATTAAAATTAAGAGCTCATATTTGGTGAGAATTTTTTTAAGGTGTCTAGCAACCCATTTTTTCGTGTCACTTGTAAAAAGAAAAATAATTGATTTTTTTGACCCACCCTAATGTATACCTATTATTTGTTAGATTCTCCATAAAATTTTAGGCTTATTTTTTGTAGACCTTGACCTTTTTAGCTGTTAAATTGGCTGTTTTTGAATTAAAAACACATCCTTCAAATATTTTGCAATATTCTACTTGTTTGAAAATCAATATCCCACAAACAAACGCACTAACCAAATTAAAAAGATATAAAAACGTGACAGAAGCTACTTTATTTGATAGCAATCGATTTGTTTGTGTAAAAGTAAAGCGACAAGATCTTCATTCGAAGCTAATGTCGGAATTTTTCAGTTTCTTTAATGCTTGTTAATGCGTTTTTCGTAAGCAAACTTTCAAGTGTTTTACAAATTACAACAAACTGTTATTTAACTAGTTGAGTAGGTACAATCAACCGTAATCTACAACTCGAGTCATGACGACGTATCCCTGTCTTCTAACTTTGTTAAATCCTTTATACTTTGTTTTATGAGGTTTCCTCTTGCATGAATCGACTCAGCACTCACGACTGACGAGTTTTGTTTATATTAGCTTCTTTGAGTTAAACGCTTTTGTTCAAATATTAATAACTTTATAGAACAAGTTATGTATTATTATCGCTTTCTATTCTATGTTCAATATATACCTTAACAAAAGTCTTTTTGTTTACTTTTTTCAAGTTATTATTGTAATTATTTTCCGTTCTTAATTACTTTCATTTTATATAGCTTCATTTATGAATTCGGCTTATATTTACCTAATTTATTTACACTTATGAACTTTATTTTATATAACAATAAAAGTGACTTTTTTTACAGATATCATTGTATCAGGTGTATAGGTAATCAATATTCATTTTTTGTAGGAATGTTGAAGCGTTTATTATTAAGTATTATTATTTTTTAATAATTTAATTTTACAGTAATTTGAAATTGCTATTAGTTAAAGGGCCAATCAAAAGACGCGCACGAGGACAGTGTGGTGTAACGGTTAGGGTAGCCGACCTTTGGATCACACTGTCGTGGGTTCGAATCCCACCTCCGCTCATGGATGTTTTGTGATGTCATTTAGTTTTAAGGAAGTTGTTATTTAATGTAATTAAGATGCTAATGACCTAAGTTGTCGACGCGTCTATAATCTACAATAAATAAAATAATATAGTTAATTCTCATATTTTACAATAAATAAGAAAATAAATAAAAGACACGCATCATATAAATGACGAAATATGGCTCAGACAGCGTTAAGTCATGTTGTCGTCAAATGTCAAATTTCGTAATTCTCACTCGTATTAATTTCTCATCAAAAACGTTTAAAAATAATGTGTAAAAATAACACTATAGATATTTGAAACATCAAGTACCCAACAAAAACACTAAAACACGCTTCTTGAAGCTTGACAGGTGCTTGACAGTTATAAATATGACAACAGTGTATTTTCATTTCTGCTGACTTTACTCTTATTGGCTGTTAAAATTAAAGCGTTAACGCATAGTCCTATGGCGTCATCCGAGTGACAATTTTCAACTTCATTATTTTTTTGACTCCTTTCTGAGTCCCTAAAAATTCCGAAAAAAATTTGATAACCTTAAATTCAAAAACACTGCCGATTAAAAAAATAAAAAAAATACGTGGATCAACCACATTGTTTTGCACAACACAGAAGAGCTGACGTAATAATCCATCCAATATTCAGTAGGGCGTTGTGTGCAGTCTTTCCTGTGTGTCAAACAGTCGGACTCGCGCACCGAGGGTTTCGTACAATAATAAAAATAATGGGTTAGGTAGGGATAAAAAAAAATTTGTTTAAGCTTGTTTTTAAAAATTTTTTTTTTTTTACAATTATATTTTATTTTGTTCTTTTTGGTTAATCACATTTTTTTCTGTATAATTAAATTAATTTTTAAAGTAAAAAAAATATACCTATTAACAGAATATGTGATAAATAAAAAAAAAAAAAATATTGCGATCCGAAACCCGGGATCGAACCGGATACCTTTAGATCTTCGCATTCTAACACTCTACCACTGAGCTAGCTAAACGATGTTCGGCCGGCTCACTTGGTACAACTCTATACCTATAATACAGTATAGAAGTACGGAATGGATTCAGTATCGTTGTAAAATAAAAACATTAATTGATTATTTAATTCTAATTATTATTTTCCACAACACACTATCTGTGAAAAATTCAATTAGCGTTTGTGAGATAGAGTTTTGTAGCAGACGGACAAACATCGTAGGCTCAGTAAAAAAGTATTAGTGCACGCTAATGACCTCACGGATCCAGAAAATATCAAATTTTAAATGTAGATATTTTTTTGTTATTTGGAGAAGTTTTTATTACTTTCGAATTTTGACACTTTATTTTTAAACAGCGCTAAAAATAACATTAATTATTTAAAAGTAGCTTTATTTACATATACTCTACTCGTGTCTGCTCGTATCGCCAAAGTATTATACATGTACTCATAATTCATTTAAGCCAATGGGATACGCGTTCCACAATGAAAAAAACGCACACAAATTACGCGAAATTATTCATATATATGCAAAAATAAGACTTCATAAGTCTACTCAACTGTCTCTTAAACAGGGTAAAATTCAAATAGAAATATAAAGTTTATTAAAAGAGTTCTTTTAGTTGAAAAGTTCTACCTACTTAAATTAAAATTTGTAAGGGTTAAGACGGCTCTCTTACTGGCCTTTCGTTCAACACTACACACAAAATACCGATTATGTATAATCTATACTAATATTATAAAGCTGAAGAGTTTGTTTGTTTGGTTGGTTGAACGCGCTAATCTCAGGAACTACTGGTTCGAATTGAAAAATTATTTTTGTGTTGGATAGTCCATTTATCGAGGAAGGCTATAGGCTATATAATATCACGCTACGACCAATATGAGCGGAGCATCAATGAAAAATGTTACAAAAACGGGAAAAAATATTCCTTTTGAGAGTTTCCGTTGCGTGCGCTGCGTAAACAGTTAAAGTTACGCAAAAATCATGTATGACGGAATTGTTCCCGGAAGGTTTATGTATATAGCGAACGAGCGAAGCGAGTGAGTAATGTAATTCCTAAACCACGCAACGGATTTTGATGCGGTTTTCACCATCAGTTAGATAACTTTTCACGGAAGGTTTATATATACAACGAAAGAGCGAAGCGAGTGAGAATGCAATTATAATATTCAAGCGAACGAGCGAAGCGAATGAGTTGTGTATTTATAATATTTAAGCGAACGAGCGAAGCGAGTGAGTAGTGTATTGCACCCGGGCTTTCTTAGCACCCGGGCGAAGCCAGAAGGGGCCGCTAGTGACTAATAAAATATAGTACTTTACGGTGTTTAAATGCAGTTGACAAGGACAAAAAATTATACTGTACGTCGTTTGTAACAAAAAAATGTGAAAAACATACTTTCACTATTTACACTCTCCCGACCTTATTTTTGAACTTAGAAGGTACGTTTTGATCTTAAATTAAAGATAAAGGTGCGTCTATAAGCGCGCTACATGACACTTTAAAAACATTGGAACATTTTTTTTAGTAGAACTGACATAAAACCATCCATTATTCAGAAGGGACCTGAACACACATTTGACTTGTAGCGTCCCAAGAGAGGACAATTAGCTTCAATTTGAAACAAAAATACTCTTAACTTAGGATTAAAAATACGATCGGGAGCGAGCAATAAAATATTCCGAGATTCGGTGAGACAAGTTATTTTGTTATCGTTGTAATATTGCTTGAATGCATGTCAGGGAACTAGAAAGGCTTTATGCCTTTATTGTTTTGTTTTCTTCTCTTTTTGTGGACATTATTTTGTTGAACTATTTCGTTGAACTAAATGAGGACATGTCTAACGTTTATTACTTGCAGTATATCTGTAAAGAGGCTCTTTGCAGAGAAGTGAAACTATAATACCTCCTCAAGAGGAAAACATTTAAAAGATTAAAGCGTTTTGAAAACTACGCCATTATTTTTAACCATGTGAAATAATAAAGCTAAAATGTAAAGCTCGATTTATATTATCCGGTCAGACACGGCGCGGCGTTTCCGACAAGACAAACATTATTACATGCATTTCAAATACGAGTATTTATACGTGTTTGAACGGGCAGGAACCGCTAAGTATGAATATTCGTATTTGAAATGCCTGAAAAATGTTTGTCTTGCCGGAAACGCTACGTTCCCGCGCCGTGTCTGATCGGATAATATAGATCGGCCTTAATGCGTCCGTCCGTCGGTCACAAGGCTCTATCTCACAAAAGGTAAGATGAAGGCTAGTTGAAATTTTCACGGATTGTGTGTTATGGCATGAATTCTGGCAAATAATAATTTACTAGAACTATTTTAACGTACGGTGACGCTGCGGCGCTGGAAATACGGTCTAAGATACTGTGTACTATAGTTAAACACTGCGTTTTATTTTAAAACGATGCATTTTATTTCTTTTAAAATGTATTTTACATCAAGTACGGTCGAATCTATTATACCTATAATTATATAAGTGATGAATTTAAACAATTTGACGTTGGGTTGTTATCTTGAATGAATCGCAGTCAATGACTCGAGACAGCTTTTTTTTTATTATAAGTTTTTTTGGCCTTTACATCTTTGTGTATTTAGCCACAATCTAAAACCTTAATGAGAGAGCTTTAACACGGTTCTTATTAATAACATTAATTAATTATTTTCATTATTAATAAATCGTTAAATTCGAGTAATGAGTAACTGAAAGTGAAACGTCTAAATATTTTGTTTTCAATTAAATATCCAAAAATATTCATCAATTATATTGTTAACCGGGTTAACACAATAACGGCTAGCCCCCGGGACGCAACACTGATCCTCTATAGTCGATACATTGGTATACCATAAAAATAGTTGACCATCATATAATCGACTATGATGCCGGCTAAGTTGCTATAGCGTCTGCTTCGTTGGCAAAAGGTGGCTGGTTCGATTCCGGTCGGCATCATAATTATTTTTTGTTTTTTTACAACTGTTCCATATTCCACTTGATATTTATATATTTTTGTTTTTTTTTTTCTCGCAGGGGCAGAGTCTCTCGGGGGGATGTTGGTGCGATGGCATTTTTACGGGGTGAAAGAGGGGTTAAGAAGGGGAGAGTTTCCAAAAACCGAACGCTGGAATTCCGGGGGCTAGCCGTTTGTGGTTAACGAGCCATTTTCCTGAGAGTAGTTCCTTCAATTATCCACGAGAGGCAGCACTTGTGGTAGGTACAAGCATTATTTATTCCCCATTAGTGTCTGATCATTTTAGTGGTACAACTTAATTATTTAATTAATTTAATAATAATATTAATTTAATAATTATGTTATATCACTAAAATGATCAGACACTAATGGGGAATAAAATAATTTTTGCACCTACCACAAGTGCTGCCTCTCGTGGATAATTGAAAGAACTACTCACAGGAAAATGATTCTTTGTGAACGAAATAAAAATTGCTTGAAATGTGCTGGTATTTAAAAATTTTATTATTGAATCATTCGTTTGAAACAGAGAGCATCATTTCTCAGTGCGGATTAAATGATATAATTTAGACTTATGCTTGACAAAGTTACTAATTAATATCGACTTTTAGATACCTTTTGTAAATTACTAGAGACAGGTCAGAGTTCATTTTAAAGTCGTCATATTACAATTACGTTATATATTTTATGAAGCTTTCGCATTTAAACTTGAGGCTTCGATTATTCAGTTCATGATTTAGTATTTATATAATAATAATAATGCGTTTAACGTCCGTTTCTCGACATTATGTTATAACAGACGCCATTCGCACCATTACTATTTTCCATTTTACCACATCCCGTTGTTTTCTACATTTTTAAACTTCAACTTTTTTTATAGCAATGTGCGAATGGAGGAATTATAGGAAATTAGGATAAGGTAGGCAATTTTGGGAGCATTATAGGAGTTTGACAGGTAATCGGCCATGGCCTTGCTTAAGGAACCATCTCGATATTCATCTGGAATAATTGAGGGAAACCATGGAAAACCTCAAACAAGATGGCCGGTACAGGAATTACCGTTTATCGACATGAGGCAGTAGGAAAAAGTCCTAGTCACATCTGCCCCCGTCGGGATTCGAACCCAGTACCTTCCCAATGCGAGTCTAGTGCTGTACTACTAGGCTACATCGCTATTTAGTATTTATTTAAGACGTTTGTGACCTTTCTTATTGAGCGTCTATAAGTATATTCTACAATATTTGTGCGAGCTGTGGGTTGAGGAATAACTAAGATATAGACATGTTTTGAGCACAGCTATAAATTATTAATATAGTCGTGATTTTATTTAAGAGCATTCGATATCTATAACAAATACTCCCTGCACTCTTCATCTCAGATCCTTTCCCCTCGCCTAAAAACGGTAATTGCTCTCCCGACGCTATTTTTAAAGTTAAAGGGTTCGGGTAAACGCCAACTGAAGGACCAAGAATCACACTACAGGCTTATTTTTCCAAATAAGGTTTTGGATAAGTACGTGTGGAAATTTACGAAATTAATATTTTTTTTAAAGTGTGATTCTTCATGGTCCTTCATTTAGCGTTTACCCGAACCCCTTAGCTTTAAAAATAGCGTCGGGAAAGCCATAACAGTTTTTAGGTGATGGGAAAGGATTTGAGATGAAGAGTGCAGGGGGTATTTGTAGGTATCGAATGACTTCCAAATTTACGAGAAAATATTTTTAATGTTCTGTTTTGACTATTTGATTATATGCACGGGTTACTAAGCTTTATAACGATGGGAAACTCCAGTTTGAGACCTTTATTTAATTCATATAGAAATTCGACTGTAACCGACATATGGACAGACGGACGAACGAGTGATCCCATAAGTATTCTGCTTTTTCCTTTTGAGGTACAGAACCCTAAAAACTATGATTATACGATCACAATTTTAAGTCATTGTGAATCGAGTTTTTCAATTAGGCTCATTTCGCACCAAGCCAGTCCAGTCCAGTCGCGTCCAGTTAAGTCACGTCAATATTTCCTTTCGCACTGAATACGTCGCGTCGGCCGTCCCACAAATTCCGATCGAAGTTCGCGACAGTTTTGTTAAGAATTTTGTATCAAAATGGACGTACTTCTCCAAAGCATAATTTTACGTCGGCTACACAGAAGAAGAAGGATGAAGAAACGACAACATCTGTTTTGGGTTCATCCCATAAATACCAGGAGACCAGTGTTCGGTTCTTTAACCACTTATTTCTCTGACTATACCTACCTTTCCAGGCGGCAGCAATAAAATTCCGATCTCTGTGCTTCGCGTGCTTAGGATCGTAGATTGCCTCTATTGCTTGCGCTAATAAAATTAAGGTCTCTACACTCATTCTGAGTGTCAAGACTGGGCTGACTGGCATTAAAAATTCAACCGGATGAGTCGCAATCAGTCTTGATAAGTCTTGACGCGATCGGACTGGACGTGACACGCTTAAGTATGAAACCAGATTTACACTTTGCCTTTATTTCAACGATAAGTTAATATGTTCAATCCAGTAGCGTCCGACTTGACTGGACGCGACTGGACTGGACTAGTTTGGTGCGAAATGAGCCTAAATGCAACTCAATATAAAAATCAATTTTTTTCCAAAGCCTATTCTGCGTAAATTGTACATATTTTCAGTATACATAAAACGATTACAGGGATTTTAAAACTAATCTCGGTCAACTATGTCCTTTGAGTCCCCATTTTCCTCATCAGAACTGCCTCTTGTTCTTTAATAAGCCCTATATTCAGAACCAATATAAGATCCAGCCGTAGATATAGCGACCTTATCGAGTTTTATTGAAGGAAACAACGATCGAGTGTTTTATAATTGAGTTTTAATTGGAATCGAACTTGGACTATTTATAATGAAACCGGCTAGAAACAAAAGAGAAAGAGAGAAAAAGCGAGAGAGTGAGACAAGACAATTCTTTTCTCCTCATGTTTGGCTCATTTCTACTGTGCTACCCGCAGACTTTAACTTTATTCTGATTAATTAATTTTTTCTTCGTCCGCATTTTCACAATTAAGATGTTAATTTTAACTGCTGAATCCGTTTATTTATGCGTAACTTATTCTCTTCCCGTCTTCTTTATTTAAAAGATTGTGTAAAAGATTGCATGTATAATTCATTTCTTAACATACAGAATGTTAAATAATAGACTTTTTGCTTTAATTTAAATGTTTTCCGAATGGAAAGATTAAAATTGTTATTAATATTTATATGTTCAATATGCTCTTTTTGTTCGTCTTCGTTACTTTTATACTGATATCAAATAAATTAACGGTATATTAAAATCATCAACTTCAGGCATATATTTGAATAAAGGAAAATCATTCAAATTTTTTTTCTTGGAAATTTTTTTATTTTTCGTTATAAGAAATTTGTGATATAAAAAAACATTAATTTACTTTCACAAAATGAATTTAATTCTTGGAAGATGAAATCACAGTGGAACTCGTATTCAAAAGGAACTGGCAGTATTGTGATGTGTAAATACAGAAAGAGTTGTCAAAAAATTAGATTTGACAACGAACTTTGAATGTGATCATATGATTACAGTTTTTATACATGCAGGAGCAGTCTAATGTCGTTCTGAAACTCCCTGTCACGTGGAACATTAGATTGTACTCTTCAAACAAAAGCAAATGATTGATCTACATAAAAAAGATCGCTTTTTAAGCCAATTTTGATCAAAATGCGTACGAAAATGTTGTTTCGAAGTGGAAATTGTACAAAAAACTATGGTAAGTAAATAGATGTGTAGGTACACAGTTAAAAAAAATATTGTTTCAATCGATCAATTATTTTTTCGATCGGAGGATCGATTTAAAATTCTACAGTGCTTTTGTTATGGAGAAATATATGTGGTCACAACCTAAGGTCATTATTTAATCAAATAGAAATAAGGAATAGGCTTGGAATAGAGGACTTTAACGCACATAATATTTATTTAAGCAAATTTTATTGACATGGTATTCAGTTATTATAATCTTAATATATTAACGAACAAAACAAACTTCTTCTAAAATGTTGGTATATTAATTCAAATTAACAGTCCTCAGTCCATGACTAGGGCATGCAAATATTCGGATGTTTCAGGTATTCGAATATTCGCTCAAATTTTAGCCAATATTCGAATATATTCGAATAATTGGTAAAAATAATAAAAACACTGCGGAACTTCAATAAATGACTTTTAATTATTTAAAATCAACACGCCTACTGCACGTCCATAAATCCAATCAATATTTTAACAACAAAAGCAGCTTACTTCTAATTAAAAAGAGATCAAATAATCATTTTTACTTTACTTAGTTACGTAAAAATTCAGATCAAATCAACTAAATATTAGAGCGCACATAGCTTCCGAGAACCATAGATCAAATGAACATATTTAAGAAATCAAAAAAATTCAAAATTCTTTCTTTCTGTTTTTCCTATTCAAACAAAAATATTAAATGAGCATCTAAGACGCATTTTTATTAATTAGTACCACAAAAGTATGGGATATTGCTCCCCTATAAAAAAAATACTTCACAAATAAATAATACGTCTATTAGCACGTGCGAAGAGCAAATCATGCAATTAAGTACACGTACGTAACGTAACGTAAGTAAATAGTTATATCAAATAAGCATGCAATAATTAACAAAAAAAACTTTCCTCGCCCCGTTTCGATTCCCCTCCCACGCCCTAGCGCGAAATTAGAGCTAGTGTAACGTTTATAAGATGTTTTAGCGCCGCCGTAAACCGTTTTTAAACAATTTTAATTCTTAACAAATAATTCGAATATATTCGAATAATAGGAATTACTATTCGAATAATAAATGCAGCCGAATATTCGCTATATTCGAATATTCGAATTGCATGCCCTATCCATGACACACGAATCCATGACTCTAAGTCTTCGATGACATTGGATGTTTGCTGCTCAATGAATAGCGCGCGGTAATTCCCATACTCGGTTCTTTTACTCGGTTCAAAGCGAGTAAACGTATCCATTATTTTCGGGAATCCCTGAAAATGCGTTTCGTTTTCAAGCATAGACAAGTAGGGTTGCCATATGTGTTCAAACCAAAATCGACTAAATTTTGTAGAAAATCCGAAAAAGTAAAAAAATAAATACTACTGACGTAATCACCATCCAGACCCCCCATCCCCCATGTCATCAAAAATAAGCAAAGCAAAGACCCCACCGCCCCCTGTAGTGCTTACGTAATACTTGAATGGCCCCATAGGTTTGTTTTTTGTGAATAAAATCAAGCAAGTTACAATATACAAGTTAATATATATAATTCGTATAGAACAAAGTAATACATTATTGAAAATAGGAATTTGTGCGAGACCCAAATAACCCGAGCTATTGGTGACCTTAAAAAAAAGAATAAAGATTTTATGCATTGTTTTACTGTAATCTTATAAATAAATTCCAGACATAACTCAGAAAAAATTAATGTCATGAAAACAAGCGGTCGTAATATAAAAAGTGCAAAACAAGGAACACAGATAACTCAGTTCTGTATTAAACTCAATAACAATAAATCGCCTTCATTCAACAGTATAAAACTTTTATATTGACGAGAAATGCAAATCCTTTTGACAGAAAAAAAGAATCCAGAATAAGACGTTTGTTTCACTACTATGTTACTGACATTCTGTACTTTGTGCTCAGTTATTACGGACCCTCTATACTAGGACTGACGAAACTAACTGTTTGGGGACTGGAATTTCATAATACATATTATGTGATTTCATTAGTTAGTACTTAGACTCCGTAATCGTCACAACATTTCGTTTCTGATGTGTTTACGCCATACCCACTATAACAAGCATGTGTTGTCGCATGCTTGTTATAGTGAGCATATGTAAACTGACTTTTAACAGGCCGGTGTGTGGGTACGTATCTTTCCCACACTAGTGTGGGAAAGCAAACCATGCCTCATATAGTGATATATGTTTATTCGCCCTAATTTGCCCGCTATTAGCTATACTGACAGCTAACGCTCACTAGGAGTGAAGTTGGCGACAAAAAATGAATTGTCAATTTTTTTTGAAAATTATTGAAAATGAAGTGAAAAGTAGATATTTTATAGTGGGTATGGCAAAAAATACCATATATATCTCGTGGGTAATGATTTTATGACTCGTATGATGCATTCCAAACATTCCTTCCCGTGATGCATTCTTTGTTCCATCGAGTTAGCATTTTACCCTTCAAATCGTCAAGGAAGTGGCGCCGCATAAGAAGTTTCACTTCAAAAAAATAATTTTAAAAATACGTGCAAACATTTCCCAAAGTTAATTTTTTTCAACATCAAATGTAATGTCAAATGATACTTAACTTTTTTTCAAATGCTCTCATATAGTTTTTTTATCATATAGTACATATGCACTCTCATTCGGAAACGAACGAATACTCATATTGTGGCCGTTGTTGGACTTGACAAATGGCGACAAATCTCGTAATGAAATGCGACTATATGTGCCGGAGCACGCAGCACATGTTAAGAAGCATTCTAAGGAAAGATACAGAGCATATTTTAAACAATTTTCACTAGGCGGCACTAGAACTCGAGAGTTAGGTCCACTAAAAAAATGTTGCAAAGCGTCAAGGATAAAAAAAAATATTGTAGGTATTTAATGAATAAAAAACTAAAAATTATAGTGTGGTGTCTTTTGCATCTTAACCTGCCTACCCCTCATACTGTAGTGTGCAAACTGCAGATACAATATATTATGCCGAAAAATTAAAATTCTAACTCTTGTGCCGCCGGCACAACCGACTGTCACTAGGTGGCACTAGTGCCACCTACTATATATATTATTTTATGCTCTGGAAAGATAGGAAAGATCTCCGCGAGAGAACATGTTTCTTGGAGCTATAAGGTATACATGTCCTGAAACACCCAACGTCGAGTTTGTCATGACTGCACCGGCTCGAGTCGGTCGCCATGAAACTACAATCTCTGTGTGAGTAAACTACATTTGTCACCCGATTCACGAGTCACAAACCCACGGTCTATATTATATGAAGTCACATCAATATAAATTATTGAACACATTTTCCTGGCGACGATCGACATCCTTCTTTCCTGGCTATTGCGGCAATGTTCGACTATACAACACAAAATTAAAAAAAAAACTTATATAAATTATCATGTATAAGTACTATCGCGTACACTACCTACGTAATATGATGTTATTACTGGCAACAAACGCACTTTACCCTCGCCCGAGGCACCTAGTCGAATGTCTCTGCCAGATATTTGGCGAGGCAAGGAACCCCGAGCGATTCACACTCTCGATTAACGCAGTAGGTGTTCTACAACAGACCAACATGCGGACATCGTTGAAATTACCACTGTTGCTGCTTATTGTACAGACAATTATTATAATTTTATGCAAACGTAGATATTGCAAAATGAGAATTTCGCATAATTAATCGAAACACGTAGTAATTCAACAAGTTCTAAATTTAACTGATGCAAAACTATGTAAAGCCACAAGATAACGCGAGAGACGTAGATTGATCGCTTGTACTCACATCTCACTACGGCTTGCATCCTTTGATTCGGGCTCATAAAACCAACAAGACACGGAGCGTTGCCGAGGCGAGGCGAGACACAGCGAGTTGACGCGAACGTGCCTTCCACACTCTTGCGCGTGGGTTTTCTCGCATTGTCTCGGAGAGAGTGAAGTACCGTCATAATATTTAAGTGCGGTATTTTCTGAAACACTTTAATAAATAAAATATTTTGTATAGGAATATAATTTAGAAACAGTTTTGGTATCGGGGGCTGAATAAAATATAAAGATAATGGCGATCGCACTGTATTAATAATTCAATAATATTAATATTATTAATAATATTAATAATTCAATCGCTGTACTATCTCACGAGTAAGGATTAATCACATTTTTAACAGTAAAAAATAAAAAAGTCTCAGACGCTAATAACCATCTTAAAAAGAAGTAGACAAGTCAAGCATTGGTATCAGGGGCTGAATAAAATATAAAGACAATGGCGATCTTTGATTAATAATTAATTCAAGCGCTGTACTATCTTACGAGTAAGAACTAATCACATTAATTTCAACAGTAAAAAATAAAAAAGTCTCAGACGCTAATAATCATTTTAAAAAGAAGGAGATAAGTCAAGCATCCATTTTGTGTCTTTATATACCGGATTATGAGGACCATAACGGACGAAGCGTTTTCTGTCGACTCGGTTAAAGATACAGTCAATCAAAACTGCGACAACTTCATACCGTCGCGTCGTGGCGAACGTTTATTCATGCATATCCAAAAAGCAGACATTTGCACACTCCAGAAATGTATTTGTATTCTTCCAGTCTATTATCTTACTGATGAAAAATGTTATTCGTAAAATAGGTCACATTTTTAATGATTTAGGTTATGGAAATGTTACAAAAAAAATATAAACCCCCCAAGTTCAATGTTTCGCTACCCTCCCAGGTGTAATTTCGTTCTATCTATATACAGAAATTATAAAAAACGATATGTTTGTACTTAATCTACAAGTGTGAGTAGGTAGAGTAGTATCGTAGTGCGTCATTTCTGCGCATAAACGAGTTTCGAGTCGGACGGGATTTTGTTTTCTAACAAGCGGTGGTCAATGATGAGTCTACTGGCGACAAACAACTAAATGACTATATTATTTGAACCACGCCTTGTTAGAAAACATAGACCCGTCCGACCTGAATCTCATTTGTGCGCAGAAGTGACGCCTACTATCTTCTCTAAACGATACTACTCTAAAATGTATGTAGGTTATAATATATCTAGTGTTTACTATTTGTGAGAAATTTCAATGGCAAAATTTATTTCATAGCAAAAAAAGATGTACAGCCGCGGACTTATAAAAGTTTACACCTGTATCATCTAGTTAGCGGTTTTTTTAATTTTCGCATATTGTAATTTGGCTTTTGATAGTAATGTATCAATTACTAAGGTTACATCTTAAAAATTAATTAAAAAATTATTATCAAAACACCTCAATTGTTTCAATTCTTCATGGTTTCCGGGCTTGTAGGCCGTGGTCCGGTGGTATTTCTACCTGACGTTTCGTCTACAACTGCGGTAGACATTCTCTACTCGGTCGTATCCCATCCTTGTACGATAAACCATTGGTTTTGTATGTCGGAGTGCTGGTGTCCAGGTTTTACTGAGACACCAGCACTCCGACATACAAAACCAATGGCCAATCGTACAAGGACGGGATACGACCGAGTAGAGAACTCACCCCCACTATACACTGCGCAGTTGACCAATGGCAGAGAGACGAACTACGACCGAACAGAGAACACACTGGCACTAGGTATAAAAGAAGGGAGAACACCAGTCACCGACACACTAACCTGTGAGCCGCCAAGGAGGACACTTCGACCGCTGCCACATCGCCTTTGAGAATGTCTACCGCAGTTGTAGACGAAACGTCAGGTAGAAATACCACCGGACCACGGCCTACAAGCCCGGAAACCATGAAGAATTGGAACAATGCCGGCCGTGAAAGCTTGCACACTTGGACCTCAATTGTTTGTTATACAATCAAAATTTCTCAATATTATTCAATTCAAGCATAAAAAGATTTGATAATATTTGATACTAGAAAATTCCTTCCACCAATCTTGCAAAGATACTTCTTTTTTGTTCATCGTTTTAATAATTTCGAGGCATTTAAACGGCAATTATTTCCTTTAATTTTTGACATTTATATTTACTTATTAAAAACTAAATTTGTTGCTAAGCTATACTGACTTTTTGTGAACTTACACTGAATAACTTATGTGTAAACTTTTTTAAGTCCGCGACTGTACAAACATTCTGACAATAGATATGAAGGTGTAGTATCGTAACAATAGAATTTTAATAATTGATACATTGAATATTATGTCAACTAGGATGCCGTCCCAGTGCCAACGTATGAGCATGTGCAAGGGGACAGCACCTTTGACATTATTTAAATAGCCTATTATTAGCAGGTATAGAAAGATACAAAGCCAGAACGGATCACCATTTTTATCAGTGCAAAATCTAGCACAGTTTTCACTAAACCTGAGTGCAGATTTCCTCTCATATCTGTCGCAGACAATCTCTCTATATTGCGCAAGGTCTCATCTCCCGACTATCCCACAGGAACATTGTGTCGGCTGAACGCCAGTTTCACATACACCTCTACGTATACAGTGTGTAAACGATTTTACCGAACATAGGAAAAATAATATTGAGAACATTTACAATTTTGTAGTAGGCTATGGGCGATAAGACCTAATGTAAACATGTAGCCAATTGGACGACAGGACCATTCTAAGTCAAAATAAACTGACTAAATTTTTAACAATATGTAATTGAAAATTATTTTTATAATATAACAATTGTTTTCTGTTGCCTTGGTTACCACCCCGTGGTTTACATGTAAAATTAATCAAAACATGCTTGTCAGCTAACTCATTTCTTTCTGACAGATCAAACTACTTAAAAAGCAAAAAAAACTGACTAGGTATTTATTTTAATAAAAAACTTTTTAACAAAAAAAAAACCTCCTTCAAAAAACCACTAAAAATTAGAGGAAAATAATGAAATTTTGAGGTCTGTGCCAATTTAATAAAATATTAAGTCGGTTAAAAAGTATAGTATAGTGATTAATATCTTCTTTTTAACCAACTTCATATTTTATTAAATTGGCACAGACCTCAAAATTTCATTATTTTCCTCTTTTTAGTGGTTTTTTTGAAGGAGTTTTTTTTTTGTTAAAAAGTTTTTTATTTTTTACTTTTTAGTGTCAAAAAGTGACATTTACCTTAAAAGAATCACACGCCGTTACTCACTTTTATTAAACCGACTTTCTTACGCTGTCTGATATGTCAAAAAGTGACATTTACTTTAAAGAATCACCTGCCGTTACTCACTTTTATTAAAATCAGCCGAACTACTGAACCGATTTTGATGAAATTCCTATGGGACCAATCTGAAAGTATATCCTTTCAAATAAAAAAAAAATGTTTCAAAATCGGTTTATAAATGACGGAGTTCTGAGGTAACAAGCATAGAAAAAAATACGACCGAATTGAGAACCACTTCCTTTTTTTGAAATCGGTTAAAAATGATCGGAAGTGACATCAGTATGATCCGGTAAAATAAAAATTATAAAACTTGTGGCTTATGAGGTAACAAACATAAAAAAAAATAAATACAACCGAATTGAGAACCACCTCCTTTTTTTGAAGTCGGTTAAAAATATCTACGAAATTACAAAGTTAAGAAAAAAAACTTTTTTACAAAACTTTTTTGCTAAATGAGTAGAATAGTAAATCGCTGTGAAAAGTATAACGTTATAATAGAAAAAACAACGTTATAGCAAATATATCTTCTGCGCATGCGCCGATTTTCCCCAAAAGCAATGGGGCTTTTCCTTTTTACATGTCGAACATCCTACCAAAATTTGGTTTCGATCCGCTCTATCGTGCTCACAGACCAACAGACGAACAGACTTTTTCCAAAAATATGATTTGCGAAAAGTGAATTTTGACCCAAATTAGTAGTACCTACCATATTCCCCGCACTTGAAGTAGTGTTCGAATGGTAAAATAGTAATATGTACAGTGAATTTTTTAAACAATTTTCCTACCCCCAGGGGGGACATTGGAATATGGTTGCTATAGCAAATTGCATTCCAATGTTCTTTGGGAATTAGCGCTCCCAGGGACCCAAGCTCGTACCAGTTGGTTTGTGTATGCCGGCTGGCGGATTCTAATACACAAATGGATTATTTGTTGTGTTGAAGACGCTAATGACCTGAGTTGTCGACGCGTCTATAATCTAGAATAAATAAGTAAATAAAATAAACAATTTTCCTTGGCAACGACTATTAAGAGTAACTCGGAATCTGTTAACTAAAAAAACAACAAAGCATCTACTACATATTTACATCAGATCTTATAGCCCTCTAGCCTACTACAAAATTATAATTGTTCTCAATGTTATTTGCCCTATGTTCTGTAAAACCGTTTACACCCTGTATACTTGATAAATATTTTCATTCTTATGGCTGTGCTGGTTGATATCAAAACAAATTTTCATAAAATGAAAATTTTATTAACGTTTTTTTGTAATCTAACTGCTTTAGTTTAATATCTTATGTTCAGTGGCCTCGCTTACGGATGCATAATTTAACTGTTTTCTTTTTTTGTTAAATACAAGGAGAATTCTTAAGCGAATAAGTTAGAAGTTTATTGTACATTTTTGAAGTGAAACTTCTTATAAGCTAGACTAGTGATTCGGAATGACCTCGACACAAAAAATCAAACTCAACACAAAAAATCAAACATGAAAGTACACAGCAAGTCTGTTAAGCGCTCACACAAAATGGCCGAGATGGCTGCGTGGAGAAACACATAAGTCTACCGTGTATGAGGTTACAGGTTCGCGACGCGATTGGAGTAATATAGAATATTAAATTTATTGATTTTTTTCTTTATTTATTATTAAAAAAATTTTAAAAAAATTTATAAAAAAAGTTTTTATATATTCAAAAAACTGTAGGTATCTATATTAAAAAATAAAAAATAATTTTTATACATCTGTAAACAAAGCTTTGGAGCGGTATTATAATGCTATTGCATAGTTCTTTGCTCAATTGACCGCCTCAAAGCTTTTAGTTTTATTTTTTACTTCTTAATACCTACCTACATTATGTTAAATAAAAGCTTTTCTTATAAACATTTTTTTTAAATTTAATTTTTTACTTTTTAGAATGACGTTATAGAAGCTTATCGTATTTTACTCGTCAACCCCTTTCATTTGATACCCATATCAAGGGGGTTGTAAAGAAAAAGGTAACCCGCCATCTTGATATAAGAATGACGTCATATAACTCATCGTATTCTATTCGCAAAGCCCTTTCATTTGATACCCATATCAAGAGGGTTGTGAAGAAAAAGGTAATCCACCATTTTGGGGGCGTCCGCCATATTGTATTTAGAACGATATTAGATATACTATATTGTATTGTCACGGGACACACGTATGCAAAATTTTAAAGCTCTAGCTTAATTAGAACTAGTCGAAATTTTGAATGCAAGATTTGTAGCAAACAAGTAAAGTTAAATAAAAGCTTTTTAAATAATGCGAGTTGGCTGTACTAAATTCTGTAATGAAATACCAAAGTTTAAGAACCGCTGGGATTTCAATTGTTTTTGTATAATTGTAATGGTTTTGTTTTAAACATTAATTCCGACCTGCCAGTATTTAAAGGGCAAAGTTATAGTGAAATTATTACTCAGCTGCAAAACATTGATGACAATATGTTCATAATCTAGGCACTGTAAAACATGGGTAGGAGACAAATAATTAATAGCAACATATAAACTGTTGGTTGTTTTAATCAATAATATTGGCATTATATATTATATAAGCCTACAACTTTCTCTACGACTAGAAACGTTTGTCATTCAACGGACTTCCTAATTGCTGTTATTATACTACTTACTCGTACATAGTGTCCTTTTATAACCCACGGTACAGAATGTTTGGAAAATAAATTCTTAAAATGTGACGTGACTCATTCTTTCAGACCTACTTGCTATGTAATTGTGCACGTTACGTAATTATAGTAGTACGATTCGAAAATTTAAGGAGTGAGTTAAGTAAGTAGTACGCTTTACTATTTATATAAGCGGCACAGTTTGTACAATGTAAGCATACGCGTCTAATGCATAAAACTGTGCCGCATATAGGTATAAATAATGAAGTATTTTTCACTCCTTAAATTTTGGTATCTAAGTATACCTTTTTGTTAAATTTCAGTTAATCCAGGTAATTTGTTTTTAGGGTGATTTTTATACACATTAATAAGGGGGTGTCTACTTTGTTCGGGTTGGACAAAAACTGCTAATTTTCGGGAGAATTTTTTTTATTTAAAGACAAAAACAAACAAAACGACTCATTGAGTTATTAGCACTGAGATACAATAATATTATTATAACAATTGAAAAATCGTGATTATAAAGTTAGATAATTAAATGGAATTATTTTTTAATAAGTCATAAAAAAATATTTTCTTAATTTTAGTCTACTTGATGCGCAAACATCTACAGGTTATATAACTGGTCGATTTTTTTATTTTAGCTCATTTCTAGAGGCTCTCAACCCTTCCACTGGCCACTTATCCCAACTATAGTTAAATGGTTGCCCCCTCACCTCTTCTGCAGTTTCAAATAATTTGTCAATTTTTTTAATAAAGATATATTTTTAGACCCTCATTTAGTGGCTGTAACTCTCCAATAATGTATTTTAGAGAAATACGTTCGTTTGGATTTTTGCCAATATTACCAAAAAATCACCTGGTATAAATAAGTTTGTTGATTTAATTTCCTAGCACATTATATAACAGCTATATATTTTCCAAAACATAATGTTTTCTTTTAATTTTTGACGTAGAACTACGTCTTTCCCGGACGTATAGGGGAGAAAATGATGTGTGACGAAAAAAATCTAGCGAAAAAAGCGTCACGTAACGGTTCGCTCAATTAAAGTCAGATCGGTTCGAAATCTGTCTTAAAGGAAAGAGGAGAAATTTTTTCATAGATTTCGTATATAAGAATGTATCAAAATAGCTTTTAATTATTTCAAAATAAACTGATATATTTTACTGTTTCCTAGCAAAAGAAAGCATTCTTTTTTGATGAACGGACACGTAAGAGCCAAAAAAAGGGCGAATGGGGTGATAGTGTCTCTGTGTTGGGGTTTCTCAACAAAATAATTAGTAAATTATTTGTTTCATTTATCTTTGTCACACAATATAAAGTGAGAGCGGCAAGTGGCACGGACCACCGGCTTTGGTCATTAATGCGTATAAATACACGTCAAAAAGTTTTATAGCAAAGTATCTACCATCACTTATACTGGCCGGTTACTTTAATATATTGAAAATGTACCCAGACTAGTGCTGTAAATGCGTATAATACTCTGGTATAAAACGGTATTATACGGTATGTAAAAAAAAAATTCGACTGATGACCAGTCCTATACTTCCCACCTAGTAAATATTTGCAAAAAATAAACACTCTTTTTTTATTCTTTGAAAAAAAGCATGGCCCTCTTTTTTGTTTAGTGATCTTACTGATAGCTTAATGTAGCAAAAATCATGGTTACCTTGATTTACGTACAATTTTTATTTTTTTTTTAGTAAAATATTTTTTTTCTCGAAAACTGTACCTACATTTTAGAGAAAAAAATATTTACATTTTTACTTCCCACCTCTACTATGGTAGGGAAGTAATGGATTCAGTCCGAAAACAATATTTCGAGATTTTAACAGATTTTCACGTTTTGAGACCCTAGCAATCGTTTAAGATCATTTTCTGACTGATGTCTGTATGTGTGTGTGTATGTGTGTATGTGTGTATGTGTGTATGTGTGTGTGTATGTGGTCAATTTTTCGCCTTCGATATCTTAAGAACGGAACAACATACGGGCATGCCGATTGTTCTATTGTGTTTATCAGCCTTTAACTTAGATCTGATTAGATTTTGAGTCAAATCGGTTCAGTGGATCCTGAGATATTCAAAAAAACGTCCTCAATGTCACGTATTAACATAGGTAAAAAAAAATATAAATGAATTCTAGATGTTATAATATGAAAAAAATGTAAATATTTTTTTTCTCTAAAATGTATAGTTTTCGAGAAAAAAAATATTTTACTAAAAAAAATAAAAATTGTACGTAAATCAAGGTAACCATGATTTTTGCTATATTAAGCTAGCCATCAATAGATCACCAAACAAAAAAGAGGGCCATGCTTTTTTCAAAGAATAAAAATTAAATTGTGTTTTAAAGACCACCAACAGCTAAGGTTATTTGGGCCTAGTCAAAGAATAAAAAAAAGAGTGTTTATTTTTTGCAAATATTTACTAGGTGGGAAGTATAGGACTGGTCATCAGTCGAATTTTTTTTATATTATAACATCTAGAATTCATTTATATTTTTTTTACCTCTGTTAATACGTGACTTTGAGAACGTTTTTTTTAATATCTCAGGATCCACTGAACCAATTTGACTCAAAATCTAATCAGATCTAAGTTAAAGGCTGATAAGCACAATAGAACATTCGGCATGGCCGTATGTTGTTCCGTTTTTACGATATCGAAGGCGAAAACTTGACCCCATACACACACACATACAGACATAAGTCAGAAAATGATCTTAAACGATTGCTAGGATCTCAAAACGTGAAGATTTGTTAAAATCTCGAAATATTTTGTTCGGACTAAATCCATTACTTCCCTACCATAGTAGAGGTGGGAAGTAATAATATGCCCCAGTTTTATACTAGGTATATAAATACTGCGTATTTTACTATTTTATATAGCACGTACCTTAAACCTACAAGATTCGAGGTTCGAGCCCTGGAGAATATGAAATATTTGAGTTTTACTTTATGTATTATTAAAAATAATAATATTAAACAACATTAAATTACTATTGAATTTACATTAAATTTTACTTCCTCACACTATATATAGTGTGGGAAAAACACGTTCCTGCACATTACAGCCTACAGGATGGTATACATGCATGTAAAGTGGCTATTTTATATAGTGGGTATGACAAAAAAGAAATTACAGACAAGTGTATCAGAAAAAATATACATTTATTTGAAAAATATATTAACTTTTTGCATGACTGGTTATGTAATAAAATGAAAATCAGTCGTTAGGAAAAATGTTAATAATTCCTCCAAGACATTTTTATTTACAATAAGTATTCATATTTTACTCGTTTAATCATAGTACATGAAGATGTTTTGAATCATACAGTGTAGTGCATCTTTAGATTTCTAAAATCGTCTTTTTCATATATAAATTGCATTTCATATTATGTGTGGACATTATCTGAAATCATCCGTGAACTATCTTGAATAGAGTGCAGATTTATGTTCTATGAATCGGGTCAACATTCTGAAAAGTAGAAAATTCTGTTAGAAGGAAAGAAGCAACGACCATTACAAAAATTTGTTTATTCGAGTTATTCAAAATGACAATTTAGAATTTCAAAT
This sequence comes from Mongoloraphidia duomilia, assembly GCA_039654895.1. Lineage (NCBI taxonomy): Eukaryota > Metazoa > Arthropoda > Insecta > Raphidioptera > Raphidiidae > Mongoloraphidia > Mongoloraphidia duomilia. The sequence continues at coordinate 36,582,761 of CM077524.1, read as the reverse complement.
TTTATTGTCAATGATATAAATATACGAAAATATAAAGTAGATAACAATTTTAAAAGAGAGGGGAGATATATTGTAAGTATATTATAGGCACTCGATATCTGAGGAAAACAAATAAAGAAACCCGATCTAGTTTTATCCCGAGACCCCCTGGGTGAAATATTCTTCATTGCCCTTTATTTCTTATTATTAGTTATATATTAGCATTTTAGCACTGGTACCCGGGGCGACCATCCGGGATGCACTGCCCGAGACAGTATGAAAAATACTATCGAATGAAGAAGAGGCAATCTAAGGTTCCCTTAGCGAGCTCAAGTCGGTTCGAAGTACCTTTGGACGCGACAAAAAACAACAAGAATGGCTCGTCACGCGGCTTCCCCAGCTTGAAGCTGGTCTAGACACGCCTCGCAGTGAGGCTTCTTGAATTTGAAATGCTTCAATGTGAGGCAGCTTGCCCCGGTGAGGCTGCCTCAAGTAAATTCGCGGTTTAATATATGAGCAAATAAATGTCTTTTTAAAACAGACTTCGTTCTAAAGTCAACACAGATTCTCTCCAATTTGATTGCAGCTGAAATTAATTTTTTTCCCATAAATTGATTTCATTAGAAATATATTTTCTCGTACAGTACAACGATACGTAAAATCACATAATTTATTTTATTAAACTTTTCTAAGATTTAATTTAAAAATAGTAATTTTATTTACGTTATTGTTGTGTTGAAAGGCGGGTCTCACACAATTTTTTTTTGTGAAAGGTGGACGTGATTTTAAATACTTACTCCAAAATTTGAAAATACTGCACTGATATTACTATAATATTTAAAATCTTGATAGGCATTCTATTATCCCAAATTTCAAATTTTTAGGTCGTCGGGAACTACACACAAAATCGGATATACGTTACAAACATTTTTTTTATAAATTGATCGTTTTGTGAAATGATTCCATCTTAATGCAGACCTGTTACTTGATTCGTAATGTTTACTTTCTTGTCATGATGCAATGCATTGAACACCTATATGTCCTACACCTCTACTCTATACTTTTTTTGAGGACTATATTATGTCGACGTTACCGAGTGTATGAGTCGCTAGAGGCGCTATTTTTCAAGCTGACAGAGTCAACTCGCGAGCCATTAACGAACAGGACGTCGCGACGTCGTCGACGGCGATGATAGCGACGCCATGGGGTGCACACAGATATATAATGTATATAAAAAAACTGAAAGACAAATACATAATAAAAACATACACAATATAGATAACTTTGGGAGAAGGAGCATGATTTAAATTGTAGATATCTTCTTTCGCATTCTTATTTTTTAGATATTAATCTATTCAATAGATAATTAAATTGATTTATTGATTATCTTAACATTTGTAGATAAGTATACTACTTTAACGAGGTTAGTGGATTGGAATGACCTCGAATCAAAAATTACCGACTCAAAAATTAATGAAACGCTTTAATGTAACGCTGACAGGGATAAAACGACTCTATAACTATTTGGATAAAATTTACCAAAAAGGGGTTTTGGGGGGCAAAAAATCGATCTAGCTAGGTCTCAATCCAGGAAAAGTTCGGTTTCTTGTAGATTTTATAAATTTTAAAATCAATTTTTTGACGTTTCAAAATGATGTACCTACCTAATATTGTAAGCAGGCTTTGGATACTTATGTATAGATGTATAATTATGACAGAATAGAACAGAATGATATTTATTTCAAGCATACAAACTGTACCTACAAGAAATACGTCAAAAAAGTATAAAAATCACAATGCTCATACATAACATCCATGGATTTATTAATAATAATTATTTATTAATTTTAAAAATGCTGAAAGGGGAAAATCAAAAATGTAAATATATGAACTATAACTTCTACCGTGCGTTTATGTGGGTGAGGCACATGCCTTTTTTAAATGACTGAGATTTCTTATAATTAAGTATAGTCAGTGTGATGTAATAAATTGCACAGCCCTAATGATTATGCAATTAACCAATTTTATAAAGATAATTACTGTACTGAAAATATATTTTTTGTGTTTTAGGTAAACCATCATTTCATTTCTACCAATAGTCTACTATAGTATGGTAAGTCTGAACATTAATTTATATTGGAAGAAAACGACTCAAAAGTGGCTTAAGGATCCAATTAATACTGTTTTATTGCATTTATTCGCTAACGTTTCGAAAAATATGTTTTCATCATCAGAGTTCAAAACGGCAATTTTCACTATTTTCTAAATAAATCCATAGTGTGTCAAAATTCAATTGTTTTTTCGACGGGACGTTAATGAGCACATAATTCTGCACTACTTTGCCCATTTAACCGACTTTCTATCTCCACTAATAACAAAGTTACCCATGTTAGCCAACGTCAACTTGGACACCCTGTATTATATTCATGAAGCGGATACAACAATATGCAAAATATTATCTTCTCTATAAAGCAGACGATTTATCATTTCAGTCAAATTAGTCGAAATGTTCATGTATGTAGGTATGCCACATTTTACTGTATTTTGGAGGGCAGAGGTTCGGATAATCACAATAACCTCCGGACGTTATATAACAGATAACGATAATAAAGTGGGACCCTCTTTCGCAGTCCCCCCTCTACTTTATACACTTGTTGTTTTACTGTATTCCATATAATTGCTTAATTTGCTCGGTATTTATAAATTACTTGACTGAAATTTTATTAGCTTTCGCGTGCTGAAAATAATAATCCGTTTACTAGAAAAAATAATAATACATATTCCGGCGAACTCTGAAATAATTACGTACATAAAAGTCAATGAAATTATATTTGTATTTCTTTTTCAACTTGTTTAAAAACGGAACTTGAATGCTTTGCAAATATAACAAAATTACAAAATGCGGTGTAATTTAATTTTATAGAAAATATTTTTAGTTACCATGCTTGTTAGTATTGGGATCCGTCAGATAGGTGGAGTTTAAAAAACATGGCGCAGAGGGGGGGAAATTTCATATACGGGGTATACTTTTGCGTGTAATTTTATGATTTTCAAAGTGATAAGAAATGATAAAATATATAAGTGCAATTTGTGATTGGGCCGGTACGAATCCTAAACAAAGGAATTTCGTTGAAGGAAACAGATTCTCAAAGCCGAACATATTATCAAATGTCGGAAATATAACGAGAAAAATACATGAAAAATGAACTGTCAAAAGTAGTAATCTTTACGGCATATTGCTTAAAAACATCAAAATTAAAAGAAAATCTCCACGAAATTAATTATCCGTTCAATGCTCCTTTCAGGTTGTGTTAGGTGAATAATGTAAACACATAACTGCAACATAATATGTTATATTGTAATAAGTAGGTAAGTTACTAACCTCAAAATATTTGTATACACATAATTAGTCCTAATTTTGTCAATATTCAGAGATTTAACTATTGTAGTACAGTATGATAATGAGTACATCTTATTATTAATATAAAATATTTTTTTAATTCATAAATACAGTTTTTCCACATTTCATTAAAAAAGAATTCGCTGTAAAGTAAGTTTTACAAGGCGATAACTGATAGTGTTTAATGCCATAATATTAGAAAACTTCGCAAATTCCATTTTCGATAAACTTTTTGTTTATTTTACTTGTTTTATTCTTGTAATAACCAATTTCACGATAAATTTGCACTGTTAGCATGTAAAATTTTCCCCCGTTTTGATACAATTTTCTGCCACCAGATGTCATATGCTCATTTGACGGGTCCCAATAGTTGAATAATTTAATTTAATACTTTTTAGAGTTCCGTACCTCCGAACGGAACCCTAATACTAAGCTTACGATATCCGTTCAATATGTCCATCCCTCGTCCGTCCGTCACAACTCTCAAGGCTCTATCTCACAAACGTTAAGAGGTAGTTTGTTGAAATTTTCACAGATTGTGTGGTGTTGTGGCATGAGTCCTGGCAAATTAGAATTAGGATTAAATAATCATTTAATTTTAATAAATTAATGTTTTAACATTGGAAATGTTTATGTTCGTATATGGGAGCAAAGTTACGAGTTTTCGTTCAAGGCCAAAAGACAACGGTGTCGCGATCGAGGAGCAATCATGCAAAATTGAACAAGTGCAATTTTTTCGAAATGTGTTTTATATCATGTCTAGTTAATTGAGAGGTATTTGCGACGATCTGCGGTGTTATTTTTGAGCAAATGTTAATAAATACTGTAGAAAAATCCATTTAAAAGTTAAGTAATCAAGCAAAAGTGAACGCGTATATAACAGAAGAATAATAGGGTTATTCGTGACAAAACTAAACAGTGCATTGATAAATATTGTGTGTATAATAAACAGTTAATTATGTTTCATATATGCTGTTATCATTTCCAATGTCCTCGATGGTTGCAAGGATTGCGAAATCTGTGAATTTTTTATTTTACTATCACGTGTAACATCATAATTGTTCTACTGCCTCAGTTGGTAGAGCCCTAGTCGTGTACATATTTTTGCCAGTGTGGCGTTTTTGAATAAAGATTATTATATATTTATTTATTTTATATACCTATATAAATGATGAAATAGTAATAAACGGTTCAAGGAAAAATTCATGTCACGAATGATATTAACGTGTATGCCGTATTTTTAACAAAAAATTTACCTCGGCAGATCGATTTTGTGAACATCTGCCGAACATGAAACCAAATTTATGTAAATGTTATTTAGACGGTTTTTTGACGGTTTCCGACTTTTATTTTTGCATTTTATTCTTGACATGTCGTCGTGTCCAACGTTAGATCGAAAGCAGTTTTGAAAGTTCTTATGCGATCTTGATGAAACAAAGACCTTTCAAATATGGTATGTCACTCGTTGTCGTATCACTTATAGTTTTTGAGATATTAATCTTAAAAGCAAACTTCCATTAAAAAAATCACAAAAAATATTGCTCATTTAGGATGACTCACTGCAAATATTATTATTAACAAAGTTCAACTTTGCCTTCGACACGTAACTTTAGATTAGCGATCGACACATTTGGAATGGCCGAACATCAAACCACTACTAACTACCACAATGTTTTATCGGAATATGTTTTCGTGACTCGCGATATTCATTGCAGCACCTACCATGTCTGTTTTGGGAAGACATGAAATTTGATTCCATATCAAAAATAGTTCATCGGTGGTCCAGCGACCCTGTAAGAATATTTTTACATCACGGTTATCAGAGCATATTTTAAGCAATTTTTACCGGGCGACACTAGAGTTCGAGAAAGTTATGTCTACTAAAAAAATGTGGCGAAGCGTCAAGGATATAATAAAAAAATACGCAATTTTAAAGCATAGGTATTTAACGAGGTATTTAATGAATAAAAAACTAAAAACTATAGTGTGATGTCTTTTGAGTCTTAACCTGCAAAACAGTAAAAAAGCAAGACACTACAAAAAGGATATGAATGAATGCAATAAGTAATGCAACTCTATAAACGCGTCTCAACCCCTCATACTGTAGTGTGCAGACTGCAGATACAATATATGCCGAAAAATTAAAATTCTACCTCTTGTGCCGCCGGCACAACCGACTTTCACTAGGCGGCACAAACTAGTCACTAGGCGGCACTAGTTCCGCCTACTTTATATGTTATTTTATGCTCTGACGGTTATATTAGAGTACAATGAAATGAGACTGTAGTGAGAGACGGTACGGCGTAATGTATGCATATTGGCACTAGATATGTAAGTAGATAGGTCGTGGTACTTATATGTAAATAGGTATCTGAAGTTAACTGCTCAGACAAATACGTCAGACTTATAAACTGCTGAACGTAGCTGTTTTGTATTTAGCGATTAGTGCTAATGACTATCCTTGTAAGGTAGCTGATAAGTGATTGAGATAGGATAGGATAATGTTGTCTGAAAGTAGGGAGGTTGCTATTTGCTCTAACTATAGGTTGCTATATGTATCTTGTTTAAGGTTGGATTCTTTAAGCAGGTTTACACTGTAAAATATCTGTGAACACTTAAAACTTAAGTATTGATTTTACGTGAACCGATTATTCGCTAAGGCATGCTTGATTAATCGATCATGTTGCAAGATCAACAATAATTTTTATAATTAAATGAATGCATAATGACTGCAAAGAGTATATGAAACACCTGAGTAAGAACAATGACGTAACACAATGGTGTAATCAGGAAAAATTCATTAATTCAAACCTATGTCACCGTAGGGATTTTAACCCTAAACTTTCCATTATCGCGGCGGACTGACTTTGAAAATGTGTAACTGTGTGAGTAATGTCAACTCAGTCCGCCGCGATAGTGGAAAGTTTAGGGTTAAAATCCCTACGGTGACATAGGTTTGAATTAATGAATTTTTCCTGATTACAGCATTGTGTCACGTCATTGTTCTTACTCAGGTGTTTCATATACTGTTTGCAGTCATTATGCATTCATTTAATTATGTTTTTGTTCACGACGTCCGTGTTAAAATTTGTATTTAATAATTTTTATCTACTTATTATTGGATTGGATTTATTTGTATTTATTTAAATATATTTTCCTTAATTATTTTTGTAAATCTACCTTTATGTTCGCACTGTAATACAAATATTATGTAATTATGACAAGTTATCGTCTCACTTAAAATCAATATAAAATTTTGATTCAACATTCATTTTTGTAGTCGAAAACAACACACATTTTTGTTTAAACTAATTTTGTATCTTAAGTTAATTTTTTGTAAATTAAAGTGTTTTGAAAACTGACTACTCAAAATTATTTAACATTTGGTGCCGAAACCCGGAAAGAACTCGGTTTGATGGCTATTGGATCAACCATTGGATCGTTCGTAATCTACCGCTGTTCTACAGTTCCGTATCAGGCATAAAATTCTGCATTTTGGTGAGTCGTCAAAAACCTTTACGTTCATTTAAATACATTAGCACGCTTCAGTTTATTATTTCAGTCTATTCAAATTAGACAAAAATTTTGATATTTCGTAATTCATTACTAATTACATAATACCTTTATCATTATACTGAACTTTTGCGTTTAAAATGGCTATGTCAAACGATCTCGCTGCACTTATATTCAAGAGAGGCCAAATTAAAGGCCAACTAACGCGTATGAAAAATTATTTTCAATTTATCACCGGTGAAAATATATTGCCATTGAAGCTTCGTTTATCGAAATTTGAGTCGATGTGGTCTGATTTCGAAAATATTCAATCCCAAATTGAATATCAAGATCAAAGTGATGCTCAATTACAAGAACGTGAATTATTTGAGAAAAAATATTTAACATTTGAATTATTTAAAAAAAAAGTTCTACAGACACAATTTTTTTAATTCACTCAACAAACATTTCGGGTTCCATCTAGTTCAATTATTTGTGCTCCTGAAGATGGGCCCGAAATCTACTTTCAAATTAGATTCATGCTGGGTTGCAGAAAGCATTGACAGAAAATCTGATGAAGAGCGTCTACAATCTAATCTATGATTTGACAATGTCCTTAGATTGTGGCCACACATATTTCTCTATAAGAAAAGCATTGTAGAATTTTAAAATGGTTCAGCTCGAAAAATAATTGATACAATATTTTTTTAAACTGTGTTATACATGTATTTAACATAGTTTTTTTGTACAATTTCCACTTAGAGACAACATTTTTCTACGCATATTGATCAAAATTTAGCTTGAAAAGCGTTTTTATATATAGATCGATAATTTGTTTTTGTGCTAGTAGTGTGTACATGACAGAGAGTTTCACAACGACATTAGACTGTTCCTGCATCTATAAAAACTGTAATTATATTATCACAATCTAAGGTCATTGTAAAATCAATTTCTTTGACAATGCTTTCTACAACCCAGAATTAATTTAGGTACCAGAAAGCGAGCATTAGTATTCTTTACTGATTTCAATACGAATTCTAATTCAATTTTGAATAAAGAAAGAACACAAACAATATCTGTTAAAGGAGTTAACTTGATTCATATAAATGACATTTGAATAAAAGAAGGAGTAAACAAACAATACAATCAACTTAAAATTTTGTTGAGACAGACAAGGTGATTTGAGAGCAACAGACTGATAATAATAATAGAGACATCACGTCACAACATCATGTTTGAAGTAAACAAACCTCTGTTCATTGTACCCCATCGGTGGTGCTACACCTAGCTCACACTCCTCTATAACTTGGGATATCCACCTTGTGTTTGTCTATGCTCTAATGATACAAGCAATGGTTGCTGAACAGTGGTCTGTTAGTTCAACACTATATAATACTGTGTATATTCGAGCAAGGGATGTGCAGGTAAAATCAAAGAAGGATTGCGAAAAACAATTCCAAAGACGAAACGAACATGAAACGTTTTGAACTGAGAAGTTTCCGAGAAACATGTCCGAGGAGAGATCTGCGTTGAAGAAAAGAAATGATATTAATATAAGTGTTTAGATAAAATCAAAGTATAGTAGGCTTGCGCAAACAGTTCCAACGCCGAAACGAACATGGAACGTTTCCTTTGTTCAATCATGTCCGAGGAACGATGTCGTTCCACTGTTTTCACTGGCACATTTGCGTTGAAGGAAAGAAATGATACAAGTGTCAGTGAACTGAGGACCGATCATGTTCCAGTTCTAAAGTCTAAACTGACAGGAATATGCTTCGTAGTGTAAAACGCCGAGCCTACCCGAACATGCCAGACGCTCGATATAGTGCACATGCACTTTCATTCGGGAACGAATGAATACTCGTACTGTGACCGTTGTTGGATTTGACGAACAGCGACATATCTCGTGATTGAATTGGACTGTATATCGGTGTATGGACATATTAAAATGCATTCTAAGGAAAGATTGGAAAAATCTCCGACAGAGCACTCTTTTTTTCAAAGTATACATGTATTTAAGATAGTTTCCACTTCGAAACAACATTTTTCTACGCATTTCGATCAAAATTTAACTTGAGTTTCACAACGACATTAGACTGCTCCTGCATGTATAAAAACTGTAATTATATGATCACAATATAAGGTCGTTGTCAAATTAGATTTGCTGACAATGCGTTCTGCAACCCAGTATGAGTGGTGCTTTAATTTTGACCAGGATTGTATATAAGTAGCCGTTATCGAAGGGTACTGTCTCGAGTGGTTTATCTGTTAAAGAGGCGCAGTTATTTGGTCAACTTTCATGAGATTTATGTACCAGCAACTGTGTACATAGATCACGTCCTGGGCATAGTATATACAATTAATAAAGTAGAATCACTCCTCTGTCAGTACCTAAATCGCGCAGACAAGCTGCGCGGCTGTGTTAGCTTGCAGAACGATCTGACACGCCCATACTGTTTTATTATTGGTGCTACCTGCATACTAGCCAATGTGGCTGTAGGACGTCAAAGGCCGTACAGTACTGTATTGTGTTTTTTTTTTTTCAGTTTCATAATACACATTTTGTTTATATTGTTTAATATGTTTATTTGTTCCGAGATTTGTGCCAATTTTGTGTCTATTTTTATTTTCAATAAAATCCACAAAATGCAATAATTTTTAGTCGATTATCCGACGCAACTGGTAGCATTTAAAAACACTTTTTTGCAGTGGAAGGAACAGACGATAGTCGTGTTCTCCAAACACGACTGTGATTGGCTGTCTCAAGGTCAAAGAAATTATACAGACATTTAAAAGCGATGACACACACAGCGGTTTGTCAGCAATTTGTGCCGACTCGGCAGCCGAGGCGGCTACCGGCTAGACGATGACACACACAGCGGTGTCAACTCGGCAGTCAGGCGTTTCTTGTGGAGAACGATGTGTCGAGGCGGCTTACAGTCGGCAGGCAATTCTCGTCGCGGTAAACATTAAGATACGTGCCGACTCGGCAATCGCCTCGGCATAAACCGCTGTGTGTGTCATCGCTCAATGTGCCGACAGAGAAGCGGTTCTACTATGAATATTCGTTATACTATGTCCTGGGTCCAGCGGCTTGCTCGTCACCCCTGCGCGTCTTGTTTATCTCGACAACACCCCCAACACTGTCACCAATTGCCTACCGCGGTCTCACACTGTGTCACGTGATACTGTGTTGTGTTTGGTTGTTGATTGTTTGTGTCTGTGTTTGCATTGTAAACGCGACGCTAATAAGTGCCTTGACACGACCCCAGACATCTCCGACCTATAATTATCGACTGTTTTGATTAAATTTAATGATGCATATAGTTTTTAAAAAACCGGTCAAGTGCGAGTAGAACTTGCGCCCTGAGGGTTCCGTACCGTTTTAACAATTTAATAAAAATTATAAGTTTGTCACGTAATAATTCCTAGATACAGTTTACAAGCATCGCGTAGGATGATGCCACTTTCGCTTTCGACACTATAGGTTTTTAAAAGGTCGCATCTTTTTATTGCGTTGGGTTAGAAGCTTGATTTTTTTACAGGAATATATGAGGTTGTTGATGAGGTTGATATTAATTTCAACTTGATACCTCTATCCGTTCCTGATCAAAGGGTCTAAAAAAAGACAGACAAACAGACGGACAACAAAGTGATCCTTTGAGGGTTCAGTTTTTTTTATTCTGAGGTAAGGAACCCTAAAAACAACAATTTTGTCAGTCTGAATCACAATAATTTTATTATTGAATGTGCCTACATTTCGTGAACAATACTCCCCTCTTTAGCGATAACTAAATGCTTCAGCAAAAACTTTTATTTTTGCTAAAGCTGGTAGCATTGCCTTCTATTTTTTGGCTACAAATAGGTAGTGTACTTCATCCAAGTTGGTCCAGCCGGTCTCTAATGATGGTTGGCTAATAAAATTCAGGAAAATTAGGTTTTTTAAGTTTTCATCACAATTGCTTGAGAAATAACGGAGATTTGTCGATGTAGGTATGTCCTATGCTTACTTTGCTTACTTGTATAATATGGAAAAGTTGGTTCGATTGTTTATTTTAATGGTTGCTTTTTTATTTCAGAAAACCTTTTGAAATTTCTTAACAAATAACCAAAAAAGTATTATTCTCTAAGGATATATTTGGACTTGCATAGAGAAAAACAAACACACTACTTTAAACATTGTGTATATTTGTTTCAAGTAGAAAACTTAAAACAAATATCAAACCAACAGAGCTTTGTTAGTAGCGGTCGATCTGTACTCGAGAGCTTCACAAGCAAATAGAGCCATTATACTGGACATTGTCGGTGGATCCCCGTTCGACCAACGGGTATAGATATATGTAGATTGTAGACACACGGATCAACGATTTAGTACAGAACTATTAGAAGACCTAATTGGGTTTTTAAATGAATTTTTTTTTTTACTTAAATGGAAGGACCACATCAAGTTTTATAGCAAAACTGTTTTTATTTAATTTTTTTGCTTACTAATTAAAAAGTTATATTTAAATAAAAATTAATTTTTAAACTCAGTTCCGATAACGCGCCGAAAGAATCCGAACGCGTGTGACGTCATTATGTTATTTATGGTCTTTGTATCCATGGTTACCAAGTTAAAAATTTATTATTTTTGATAGTATGTGTAATACATATACACAAATACCAACAAATACAGACACATTTTAACATAACGACGTCACAAACATTCCTGGCGCGTTTTGAAGTCACGTGATATTTTTTAAATTTTTATACATTTTAATTAATTTTTTGTAATTTATCTATAGCTTTAAAAAATTTTTTCTTTTCGATTTTCAATATTATTTATGTTAAATTATTAGAAAAAATTAAAAAATTAATAATTTTTTTTAAACTTAAATACCTAATTGCTTACCTTTTTTTCTGTTTCAAATTTACTTCAAGTTGGTCATGACAGAGTTGTGAGACTGGAGGGTTGAGATGATGCGGCACAAAAGATATGGTAGGTATTATGACCCCAGACGAAATTTGACTCTAGTAATATAATGCATAATAAATATTTTGTGGAAATGAGGAAACCGTTAGATGTCACAGATTATGTTTTCTTTAGGGATATTGCGACCACAATAATTTATCTACATTAGGGAAACATGCAGCTAACCTGCCATTTATCTTCTTGGAAATTGTAGTTTTAGGAAATTTTAAGCTTATAACGTGTTATAGTTTATACTAAATAGGTACTATTTAGTGAAAGTTTTTGATCACCTTTTGCGTAAAAAAATGAGAGCATTTCTATAAAAACGGTTAGATTTCAAATCTTTTCTTAAGCCCACAAAAATATTTTTTTTAATTTAAAATAGCTGCTTTACATGCATGTAAAGTAACTTTTGACAGGCCGGTGTACGGGAACGTATCTTTCCTACACTAGTGTGGGAAAGCAAGCCATTTCCATACCTAGTGATTTATGTTTATTCACCTGATCCGTCCGCTATTATATACTCCTGTGCGTGGCTCGACCTACTATAGAAGTGAAGTTGGCGACACAAATGAACCGTCAAAACTTTTTGTATGGGTTTAGCAAAAAATACCATAAAAAACAGAATTAACCACAAACACCAAACCATAGTAATCTAATCTAATACTCGACGTACGTTTCGCCAACCAAGTTGGCATCATCAGGAGATGATTAATCATCTCCTGATGATGCCAACTTGGTTGGCGAAACGTTAATCATCTCCTGATGATGCCAACTTGGTTGGCGAAACGTACGTCGAATATTAAATTACTATGGTTTGGTGTTTGTGGTTAATTCTGTTTTCTATTATATTCACACCAAAGGTTCCAGCAACATTCTTAGAAAAAATAGCATATCTATATATTTCGTGCGTAATGATATTATGACTCGTGTGACTGTTAATCACTACTCGTCAGTAATATGCCTCATTATGCAACTAGATATACAATCTACTATAATTTAATACATTATAAGACTAAAAATTACGATCAAAAGAAAATCTTTAAAATTTGAAAGTAGATATTTATATAGGTACTAATTTTTGTTGATTTTAAAATGTGAAGTGGATTCATCTGTTCTGATTTCTTCCCAAATATAATTTACTTGAAATACACGAAAAAATAATGAAATTTTCCAAGCCACTTTACCATTTAAATTTTTCTGTGTGCTTGGCATTTTTATTTACGTGTTTACTAAAATCCACATTGCAAATTCGAGGATAAAACAACTTTAGGGTGTTGTTTCAAAGGACAAATATATAAACTTCCGCTGTTATATATGGATATTTGCATAATCCTTACAACGAATAACGATAAAAATATCAATTAGTATAATTTATTCTTTATTACGCTGAACTGGAAAAACCCTCGGGCATTAAACATAACATGTCCATATATATCCACCCCTATCAACACACACGCATCTATACGTACACACATACTTACATACGTCATTGATCATTGTATGTGCCACTCAGCGATTGTCAGCAAATAAAAACACAATCGAAAAATATTAGCTTTCTGCTAACGTCACTATACCTACTTTTTGAATTATATCAGGTGGAACACATTTTAAAATAAAATACGTAATTGTAATGATCTAAGATCATTGTCAAACCAGATATTCTAACATTGCGTTCTGCAACGCTGCATTAAAGTCTGTAGCTAATACTTTTTACCAAGTTATGCTAAGATTTTAAGATTAACATTAATAATTTGAAACCCCTATCACAAAAGAACAAAAAAAACATCAGTTCTTTAGCTTACAAAGTGTACAATAATATTGAAAAATACCATCAAAATATAATTTTAAAATGCTAGAGAAAAAAATTTAGTTTTAAATCGTTTAAATCATAAAGTATCCCACTTCTGCTATAGCCGTCACGTGACGGACCATCTACACTTAATCGACACTCGCGCACACACTCTTTATGCGCGGCGGTCCCGATTATTTATACATACGATTTGTGAACAGAACAGTCGAGTATTATCGTGCTGTACAGATGTAAAGCACTTACATCAGCAATTCACTGCTCAACACTTGAGCTATTCCGTCGACTTGTTAACAGAGTCGTCGAGTCAAGGCGGTGTTTCAAAAGAGAGAAATATATATGTTATGTCTATCATTTTGACGTTTTCGAGTTATATGCGAATTGAAGTTGGCGCGACTAATCGCGCTATCTCTCTCTTAACAACGTTAAAAAACCGAGAAAACCGACAACTAAAAAGTTTCAGCTCTAGGCCTCAAAAGTTTCAACCATAGAGATATCATAGATAGAGCAGGGAAGCCACCCAAAAAAGTGTCGGTGCAAAAGATAGAGATGGAGAATAGAAATGTTCTTCTATCTTTTTCTATCACAAATACATAACCATAGTTACAGATTTAAATTAACAATACCTACTATAAATTTTTAAATTCACAAATGCGTCAGAAGGCAACTAGACACTGTCACCTATAGTTGTGCCTACGACTCTCCTACTCTATCTATGATATCTCTATGGTTTCAACTTTCAACCCGCTAGAAACAGATATCGAAAATCGAAGTTTCAATGGTAGTTCAAGCGGCAGGTAATAAATGAAGGGGGTTACCTGGAAAGTATTCCGAAGTTAATGATATTTTGGTGTGTTGTTTGCGGGTACTCGGTGGAGTAGAATCTGAGTTTTCGACCTCGAGGACCCTGTGCTAACGTGGGGGGAGCCGAAAAACCACGAAATTTTACCATCTTTTTTGCTTTTTTCGAAATCTTTCAGAAACGGTCGACTTAAGCAATTCCTTCATTATGTAATGTTTTAAAGAGGATTACATTTCGTACAATTTTAATTCCCACAACTTTTCTGTGTTACTTAATAGTAAGCGCGGTGCAGCTTCTTGAAAATCACCCGCTCCGCTTTTTGTAACCTTGGTAACCAATGTGTAACATGTGTATTTTCAATGTAAAGTTCGATGAAGAACAAAATAAATAAAACTATTGAAAAGAATATTACATTTTAACCATTGGTTACCAAGGTTACAAAAAGCGGAGCGGGTGATTTTCAAGAAGCTGCAGCGCGCTTACCATATATTAGTACCACAGAAAAGTTGTGGGAATGAAAATTGTAGGAAATGTAATCCTCTTTTAACATTACATAGTGGAAGAACTGTTTAAGTCGACCGTTTCTGAGAGATTTCGAAAAAAGCAAAAAAGGTGGTAAATGTCGTGGTTTTTCGACTCCCCCCACGTTAGCACAGGGTCCTCGAGGTCGAAAACTCAGATTCTACTCCACAGAGCACCGACAAACAACATACCAAAATATCATTAACTACGGAATATTTTCCAGGTAAAAAGTACCTGATTGCTGGACTATAGAGGCGTTGTGAAAAACTGCTCCGTATGCACGTCCCCTATTTCAGTAACAGCTAATTTCTAAAATTCCACCGCAGTATGAGACGGAAGACGTTATAATCACGTCAAAAATGGAATCTCCGCCGCTGTGGATGTATGAATATCTCAACTAGTGGAGAAACTGTATAGTTAGTTCGGGTGAAGATAGTAGAGCAGAGAGTAGGGTAGGACAGGACTATACTACTGTAGCGTATCCCCATATATATAAGTACTTTCAATGCTGGCCGAGTGTCATCCATTATCGGCTTATATCGTCCATTTGTCTTCCACTCCCCGCTTTGCTACGTGCCCGACCTCTTCCAGTGCGGACACCGGCACTGCCCCCGTGGGGGAGCAGATGGCTCTGTCTCGACCATTGCTTATATATCGGTGTATGGAACAGTTTTCCTTACAATTTGAAAATAAATTATTGACCGATAGAAATGTTATTATTTTGTACAAGTTTATGGAAATATCGAAATTAAAGGCCACTTTAACGCTTGCGCAAACCAGTTTTTATATGTTTTTTTTTTTTGGAAAATTTAAAAACGTTGCGCGTGTGCTGTTCATAATGTCTCATACTGGGCTAGCATTTGAGAAATATTAGATGTATCGTAAAGTGGTTGACATGTCAAACAAAACACAGCATGTATATCTTTGTTAAGGTCTCACAGACAGTAAGCCAGGTGGCCGTGCGGAAAAGTACGCGTCTACCGACAGGTACAAACGTCAAGCCCAGGTTCGATTCCCGAAGGCTTTTAATATATATTTTTTTTAATAATGAAAATATATAGGTAGGTATCTATTGGATAACAATTTAAAAAATACCTAACATTACAATTATTTTAGTTATTATATTTTACGAAAATTTGATTTTATAGGTACAAGATATCTAATAAAAGTGGATGTATTTCTTTCTATGACAATGAATTATTTGTGTTTAAGGGTATGCACTCATCTATCTGCGTCTGTACCTACCCGCGATACAGACATAGGTACCCATTTTTTTTCACACCGTGTACTTATCTCTGCATGATTTTTTATCCTCGTTTAGTTTTTTTACAAGTTAGTTCTAGACCATACGGATCTGGTCTATCTGGCGCGGCTTTTCCAGCTCGCTTAATACACATTACACTATCTCAGGGAGTATAGAGGTTAAGGAGAGGAATCTGTGTACATTGGACACAGGTCAAAAATCGAGAATATTTTTTATAGATTTAGCCACTAGAGGCGCTGCGACACGTAGGGACCGAACGTTAACGTAAATTAATATAAATGCAAATTTCACTTATCTATAGGTAGTATAAAAATATATATGAGCACTGTGGTTGGAATAAAAGCAAAATAAAATATAGTTACTTCTTACCACAACAGTTTTATTGATGGATGTACATTTCGAAAGCTAAGCTTTCATCTTCAGCGAACACTACATCACTGAAGATCGCCGAAGATGAAAGCTTAGCTTTCGAAATGTACATCCATCAATAAAACTGTTGTGGTAAGAAATAACTATATTTTATTTTGTTTCTATAGGTAGTACTTATCTACGAATATTTTGCAAAAAAAACTTAGTGAATTTTCATGAATAAAGTCACGTTATGTGCACGTTAACAAAATATAAACAATGACATGTGATTCGTATTTCGTATGGTTCTTATCTCAGAATTTTCAAATTCTTATCTATGATTTTTAATACTAGATAGCTTCTTACTAGGTTCTTATTGAGAACGGTGCTACTTGTGGCAGTTTTTCAAACTACGAAAATCACCGATTTTTGTGTCTCATGTGCTTTGCTTTACAGGCCACGGAGATTCCTCTCCTTAACCTCTATACTCCCTGTACTATCTACTCAAGACGTGAATGGTGCGCAATGGTACCAACATTACACACACTCACATCTGGTTATACGTACCTACATTCATACTGAATAGACCTTAAGTGCTTTCGATTCTCTTTTATTAACGAACCGGTTCTTTTGATGTCTTCTTCGACTTGTTATCTTATTATTTTTATTGACTAAACCTTTGCTGTTTTTCTGTTTAAATGAGCATCAATATTAAAAACTCGGGTCGCAGTGCCAAAACCCTGCCGACAATATAGTGTATTTGCTAATATTGGCATTGTGGCTTTATTATGTGAACTTAAGTTTGTTTTTGAACAAAATAAAAACTTAACTCCTTAATACATCCCTTAAAATAATATTTTTTTTTCTTAATTTCAATATTTTTATCAATGCAACCTCGGTACCAAATTAAATACATCCTTCATTAAGGGGAGGGTAAGGTTAATTCGTACAAAAAAGGCACATTTTTGTGAATTTTTTTCGACAACACAGTTAAAATCTATTTATTAAAACCAATGGGACATCAAAGTATAACATTTGAAGAATATTTTGTAAAATTTTCATGGAGAAATATTAAAAATACGGCAATGGCAGCAATTATTTGGAAGCGTCTCAGAAAAAAGTAGAATTGCGGTGCCCCTTATAACTTGGTGCTGGATCATCTGAAATCAAAAATGGAAATTTTTGTCGTTAGATATTCGCTTTCCCCAGGTAACGCTGGAAGGGTTTTTCGAAATTTCAATTTTTCAATTTTTGGGAACACTTCGAAGTGAAAAACGCGATTTTTTTTTTTGCAAAAATCGCGTTTTTTACTTCCCAGCGTTGACCAAGCCTAGTACACCAAAATGAATAGAGAAGATGACGCAATTATTGCAAGTGCTTCAGATGTAGTTATTTTCTTGTGCCCAGCTCTTAATACATAATAATTATGTTTCATGCAACTCATAAATCACAATAATATACACACACTGACAAACACGACGTATAGTGAAAACTGTCCAGTCGTCCGGATGAAAACAGTCATATTTGCAAGTCGAGACCAGCGTTCGGCAATATCCCTTTGATTTGTGTTCAAAAAACCGCCCTCAAAGCGAAAGTCTTCCTATAGTGTTGCCGTCTAGACAAGACAAGACTTTCAAAGTCTTGTCTTGTCTTGAAATATCAAGACTTCACTAAGTCTAAGTCTAGATTAACAAACTCTTGTCTTGTCTAATATCAAGACTCTAGATTATTTTCAAGAGTCTAGATTAGTAGTAGTAGGTAAAGTAAACCTTAACATACTATTTACTACTTAGTTTATCTAGACTCTTGAAAATTGTCTAGAGTTTTGGCAAGAGTCTTGATCTAGATAAAGCAAGTCATGTCTTGACTTGAAAATTTCTAGACAAGACTTTTGCAAGTCTTGTCTTGAAAATCTAGACAAGACAAGACAAGAATCTAGAAAGTCTAGATCTAGACGGCAACACTAAGTCTTCCAATGCTCAATGCCAACGTTGATGACTGTTTATTAAATATTTGCCATAATGAAATCCATCCACACGGAATGGCAATTGCCCGAATGTCAACATTGGTCGACATTTGTCATGTTGTCTGAAGTAGGCTTAAGATATTTTCAAAGACGATATGGCAGCGGTCAATATCCTCTTCGACGACTCACAGGTAATTAACTCGATGGCTGGTATACCTCGATCTTTTATGCTCCGAATAAGTGTGTTTTCTGCTCGGTCGTATTTCGCCTGTCTGTATGGTTAGTGCACACTATTCCTCATAACGATGAATTAATCCGCGAAAATATAAGAGGTTATGCAAATGGTTTTAAATCAAAAAATTCGTTCAATTTACACGTCCATTACATTGAATCCTTTGCTTACGAAAGCAAGATTGTCCGTGTTAAAGCTTAAAGCTTTTGTGTAGTCATAATTTGTCAAACTTTGCAACTGTTGATATACGTAGAAAATAAATTTTGTAGGACGGTTCCTTCATTTCATATTACAATTTAAATTTGTGATTGTGAAATATATAGTAATAGATGCTTTGTCGTTTTCACAAAATTTAAAGTACTACATTATTTCGTTTAATGAATATAATTAAATTTCGACTGAACTCTTCATAACAAAATTCAGCTTTAAAAAATTTTGTGTCGGTGATTTTCAAAGTTAATTATTTGTATTTGCCTATACCTACACTATATTGTAGCTTTAGCCGGATATGGCTAGACCTAGGGTGTCAAAAATTGCATTTTTTAAAGTAAAAAAATCGCAAAAATTGAAATCTGTTACATATTTCTAAAATTGAGAACGTTTATCGAAAAAAATATGCTAAATCCAGTAAGCACAAACAAAAGGCTGTATCTCTTTTTGTTTGGAAGCTACGGTTATTCAAAGATGTTTTTGTAATTTATATGAAACTTTGAACGGGCACAACTCCTAAACCAGAAAATTCGACTGATGACCAGTCCTATACTTCCCACCTAGTAAATATTTGCAAAAAATAAACACTCTTTTTTTTATTCTTTGACTAGGCCCAAATAACCTTAGCTGTTGGTGGTCTTTAAAACACAATTTAATTTTTATTTTTTTTGAAAAAAGCATGGCCCTCTTTTTTGTTTGGTGATCTACTGATGGCTAGCTTAATATAGCAAAAATCATGGTTACCTTGATTTACGTACAATTTTTATTTTTTTTATTAAAATATTTTTTTTCTCGAAATCTATACATTTTAGAGAAAAAAAACTTTTACATTTTTTTCATGTTATAACATCTAGAATTCATTTATATTTTTTTTACCTATGTTAATACGTGACATTGAGGACGTTTTTTTGAATATCTCAGGATCCACTGAACCGATTTGACTCAAAATCTAATCAGATCTAAGTTAAAGGCTGATAAACACAATAGAACAATCGGCATGCCCGTATATTGTTCCGTTCTTAAGATATCGAAGGCGAAAAATTGACCACACACACACATACACACACACACACAGACATCAGTCAGAAAATGATCTTAAACGATTGCTAGGGTCTCAAAACGTGAAGATCTGTTAAAATCTCGAAATATTTTTTCGGACTAAATCCATTACTTCCCTACCATAGTAGAGGTGGGAAGTAAAAAGATACAGACGTTTGTTCATTGGAATCAGCGTGTCTTTTTCTATAAGCATGGTAAGTTTTGAGAGATTTCGATTTTCATCAAAAATCTCATTTTTTTCAAATGCCTTAAAAATAAGAATCTTACATTTGTTTATTATACCAGTGTACGTACAGTAAATATAGGTACATTTAGTTAATAAATGTGTAAGATAATATTATCTTTCTCGACAATTTTAATATAAACTTTATTATACGGCTTCGTAGAAGTATAGTAATCTAACTGTATAATATATATATTACGACTATTATTACTGTTCCATGCGTAAATTTAATCATACTGTACGTCGCTAAAATAATTACTAATTAAGGTTCGGTTTAAATGAAACAGTATGTATTATATATTATGTCGCAGCCGAATTGTAAATTTAGCCACATTCCAAAGCAGCTAGCCGTTTCATAAAACGACGCTGTTTTGTATAAAATAACATTCAATAGATTTACACGCTGCAGAGGCGCGAGCCTACAACTAGTGTTGCCGTCTAGATATAGACTTTCTAGACTCTTGTCTTGTCTAGATTTTCAAGACAAGACTTGCAAAAGATCAAGACTCTTGCCAAAACTCTAGACAATTTTCAAGAGTCTAGATAAACTAAGTAGTAGGATGTAAAGGCTTACTTTACCTACTACTATACTAATCTAGACTCTTGAAAATAATCTAGAGTCTTGATATTAGACAAGACAAGAGTTTATTAATTTAGACTTAGACTTAGTGAAGTCTTGTCTTGATGTTTCAAGACAAAACTTAAGTGAAGTCTTGTCTTGATATTTCAAGACAAGTCAAGACTTTGAAAGTCTTGTCTTGTCTAGACGGCAACACTACCAACAACCCCCAGATTGAATATCATTTTACGTCAAAAAATACGGCTGATACAAAGATTAGTCGAGGGCAGTATAGCCTAGTGGATAGCGTACTTGGTACCAGCCTCTAGACTAGACTGTCGTGTCCCACCTGTGCTCATGAGTCATGGATGCTTTGTGATGTTATTTAGTTTTAAGTTAGTTGTTATTTAATGTAATTTAAGACGCTAATAACCTAAGTTGTCGACACGTCTATAATCTACAATAAATTAAACAAAGATTAGTCACTTCACAAAGTGGCTGGAAATAAACCACTGAATTCTACCAATTCCTTGCGGGCGCCAAGTGTCATGTTGCGCCTCGCCAAGCGTCGTGTTTTGCCAGAAAGATGAAATATTTCAACAAATGATAGTGAAATTATGATAAATGTGCCCGAAAATAGTAAGTTTGAAGATCAATTTAATCGACAATTAATGTAATTCTATAAAAATAGCACAGAAATTAAAAGAAAAGAAACGTGGATGAAAGTTTTATAAACTTGAGGCTAACATTTTCGCTGTTTTACAAGTCGGCTAAACGTGGACAGCTATAGCAAAACGAGATGTGATAACAATTCGGCTGACGTTTAGTTAGCTTTTTTACAAAACGTGGCCGTTTTATGAACCAGTTATTATAGCCATTTTGTAAAGCATCTGAATTTACAATTTGGTTCCGACAAATACATATACTGTTGAAGCTATCTATAAAAGGAACTAACAGACTAGTAGTAGATTGTATATCTAGTTGCGTAATGAGATATATTACTAACGAGTAGGTGACATAGGTCATAATATTATTACGCACGAGATATTATATATGGTATTTTTTTGTCATGCCCACTAAAAAATAGCTGATTTTCACTTCATTTTCAGTATTTTCAACATTTTTTTGACAGTTCATTTGTGTCACCAACTTCAATTCTATAGTAGGTCGAGAGTATAAGCTGTCAATTATAGGTAATTGCGGACGAATCAGGGCGAATAAACATAAATCACTATGGAAATGGTTTGCTTTCCCACACTAGTGTGGGAAAGATACGTTCTCGTACACCGGTTTGTCAAAAATCACTTAATACATGCATGTAAAGCAGCTATTTTATAGTGGGTATGGAAAAAACGGAAGTGATTTTCTTTTTTCAGTAGCTTAAACATTTGGTACAATTGTTGAATAATAATTAATTCATGTAATTATAAATTGATTGAAATTTAATCAATATTTGATACGCTGAATTTACAGTTAATTTGTTTTGTTCAATATTAATTGATTTATTATTCTCTGTACAGTGCGATCCTCGGTATCCCTTCTTCATAATTAATAATTAGGTATATTAATTTCTGGTCGCATATATAAGTAATTACATGCATATAGTGAATATGGTATCTGATAATCATCACTAGGCCTATTAGACCAGGGTCGATAATTTTTGAAACCAAAAAAAATTATAGTAGGATGAAACCCATTGGAAAAGGAAGAGAATAGAACAAAAATGAAAGGAAAAATAATTTACGGGCGATCTGAGGTCGGGAAGTGGTAGGGGGTGGGTTTTTAAGGGTAAAAAACGGTTTATATCGATTTCCGGCAAAAATACAAGTCCTATGGAAAAAAGTTTAATCGCAAAGTTGTAGGTAATAAAAAGATCTACAACTTTTGTATCATACTTTTTTCACATAACCTCAAAATTTATGTAAAAAATTCAAATAACCAAGTTTTTGGTTTTTTATTTTTATCTTTTACAAAAAACATTTTTTTTTCACGAAATTTGGTGAAAACTTACCTTTTTATGTCCCAAACACACTGTAATTTTTTTGATTTAAAATATTTATTTTTTCACCTTATTTTGACTTAATATCGAAAAAGCACCCTAATTTTCAATCGAAAATTCTCACGTCAAAATATCTGCTTTTTTAAAAAAGTCGGTGGGCTTTTTGTTCGTTGAAATATCTACTTTATGATGGTGTAAAAAAAAATATACATTACTACGGTAAATGTTCTCAGAAAATGCAAATAAACGAGTAATTAAAGTGTAAATTTTAATAAATACCTCAAAATTGTACATAATGATAAAAAAAAAATTTCGGATACGAGTTTTTTTCTCGTTTCTTTGCATTTTCTGAGAACATTTACCGTAGTAATGTATATTTTTTTTACACCATCATAAAGTAGATATTTCAACGAACAAAAAGTCCACCGACTTTTTTAAAAAAGCAGATATTTTGACGTGAGAATTTTCGATTGAAAATTAGGGTGCTTTTTCGATATTAAGTCAAAATAAGGTGAAAAAATAAATATTTTAAATCAAAAAAATTACAGTGTGTTTGGGACATAAAAAGGTACGTTTTCACCAAATTTCGTGAAAAAAAAATGTTTTTTGTAAAAGATACAAATAAAAAACCAAAAACTTGGTTATTTGAATTTTTTACATAAATTTTGAGGTTATGTGAAAAAAGTGTGATACAAAAGTTGTAGATCTTTTTATTACCTACAACTTTGCGATTAAACTTTTTTCCATAGGACTTGTAGTTTTGCCGGAAATCGAGATAAACCGTTTTTTACCCTTAAAACCTCACCCCCTACCACTTCCCGGCCTCAGATCGCCCGTAAATTATTTTTCCTTTCATTTTTATTCTATTCTCTTCCTTTTCCAATGGGTTTCATCCTACTATAATTTTTTTTCACTTTTTACCATTTTCAAAGGCTTCAGCTCTAGTCTATATGTTAAATAGGCCTTTTCTTATAATTTCTTTTTAAAGCAGGCTTTTCGAGTATTTTGTATGATGCATAGGGTAAGTTCGGTTTTGCGCTCAGATCGATCCAAGCGCAGCTGATAAAGATCTTTCAGAACATATAAAATAAGGGGAATATATATTAGAGCACTTTAGAAAAATGCTCCTAATTCGCTGGACTAACTAAAATATTAGCAAAAAAACTTTTAAGAGACAAGCTTTTATTTAAATGCACTAAAAAGTAAAAAAAATAATTTTTAATAATTTAGGTTCATAATTATAAAAGCGTGGGTCGTGAACTCTATGATAGTTTATTAGTCACGACCTATATAATTATGAACCTAAATTATTAAAAATTATTTTTTTCTTTTTTAGTGCATTTAAAATAAATAAAAGCTTGTCTCTAAAAAGTTTTTTTTGCTAATATTTATTTTATTTATTTTAGTCTTTCAAAATTTTACCCCCCTTGTAGGGGTTGAATTTCAAGAAATTCTTTGTTAGTGGATGCTTACGTCAGAAAAGGAACCAACTGTCCAAATTTCAAGTTTCTAGCTTCAGCGATTTGGCCTGGGCGTTGATTAGTCAAAAAAACCCTACATCTCCGTTTGAACCCCTTAGGGGTTGAATTTATTTCTAAAAACGATTTATTCATGTATTGTCATCGGGAATACATATATGTACAAAATTTCAAATCGATCGGATACGTGGAAATCGTTCAAAATTGACTTGCAAGTTTTGACCTAAACAAACACACAAACTAACATACATTGCAAGTTAAATAAAAGCTTGTAATAATAAAATGACAGATTCGTACATTGATTAAGGCACATTTGAACTTTAGGCTTATCCACTATAAAATGGCAGATTTGCACTTTAGATTGGGCACATTAAAACACTTTATGGTCATCTTAGAATTTATATATTACTGTTATCGCCTGTAGTCGAAATTCCATCAATTGTGTCTGTAAAGTAAATCCACATTTATTTGTCACATAACCTTATAAACACAGATTCAACATAACTGTACCGACAACGAAGAAATCCGATAATATTAATAGTTCATAGAATCTCCGTGGTGTGTCGACAACCAGAGGTCTTTAAACAGTAAGGAAAACAACGTACTTGTGGTTAAAGCGTTTTGTATGGGGAAACCACGTGTGTACGTTCACTTTATTTTACCTGCCTTAACGACAACATACACACTTGATTTTTTGTGTACACATCTATGGCACAGTACCGTTCGAATGATATAAGTTGTAACAGTTTAAACCATTTTGTCTACGACATACAAGGACATACCGTAGCTAGACAATAACTATTATACGTATTACGTATAGCTTTTATTAGCAAAGATGCTTTTACCCTTTGTCTGTAATCTACAACCGTTTCGTGCTAACATTATCACTTACTCACTAAAATATAGGTTAAATGTGAGCTGCCTACGAGTAAATGGTACTTATATAAAACGTGGCATTTATTTTTTCTATGTGGCAATCATTTTTAGTTCAATAATAATGAGAACAAGCCGTGAGGTGGGTCGTTTATTAGGACTAAAGTGCGACCCTTGAGGTCCACACGACGAACTTCCCAGTTTGATAAATATTTAATAATAATAATTAAATTAGATATTACACAGAAAAGTAATTATTTTAATCATCAAAACATCAATAATTAAAAAAAAAAAAAAAAAAAAAAAAAAACGGCTGAACCGATTTTTATAAAATTTATGTCGAATCAAAATGACGTTAACACGCCTCGATTGACATCCTTACGAAGTCGATATAATTTTTTATTCGCGAGATATTGTGTAAAATCTACTTTTTTGGAGGTTATTTGGTTAAGAAAAAAGAACGGCTGAACCGATTTTAAAAAAATTCCTTTCAGATCATATATACGTTAATACGCGTCGATTGGCACCCCAACGTAGTCGATATCATTTTTCGTTCTCGAGATTTCGTCTTAGAAAGAAATTGACACATACATACGTACGTACGTACGTACGTACATACGTACACACACACACACACACACACACACACACACATACATCTTTCTAAAAGTAGTGTAAAAATAGTGTAGTGACCTTGAAACATAAAATTTTTTTTTCCTTTTTAATTTCGATTTTCGGACCCATTACAATAACTTCCAATGGGAAGTTAATAATTAAGAGCACTGTGGTTTAATTTAATAATAAAGAGTTTAGTCACGTCTAACCACAATAATTTTATTAATGAATGTACATTTCAAGAGCTATGCTCCCATCTTCAGCAAATACTAAACTAAAAGTGTAACAAAATTTTTACTTAATATATAACAACTTAATACTAAAATAAGTAAAGATTATTTTAGTATTAAGTTGTTATATATTAAGTAAAAATGTTGTTACACTTTTAGTTTAGTAATTGCTGAAGATGGGAGCATAGCTCTTGAAATGTACATTCATTAATAAAATTATTGTGGTTAGACGTGACTAAACTCTTTATTATTCAATAATAATGAACCATATTCTTTGCTTAGAAAATAGTGGCTTCGTCAGATAAAGAACTGTCTGACGAAGTCACTGTATTGTGTGAAAAAAAAGAGTGTGTGTGTACTTATGTACGCACGTCAGAAGTTACACTTTTTGGCGTAACAAAACAAAACTCCAAAAATTTTATCCCGTGTGCCAGTACGTACTAAACGTTTGTAAAAAAGACGATAAAATAATAAAATTAAGATATTAAATTAATTAATTTATTTTAATAAATTATTAATTTATTAAATATATTTATTTATTTATATCTAATATTTATTTTTAAAAAAAGCATGTTTGTGTTGAGATTCGAACCCAAGACCTATTGCGTATGACGCGGCGGTGCTATCCGTTACACCACGCACATCTAACATAGCAGTGCTATATAATAGGGTATTATAATCATGAAAAATTCGCCTGATGACCAGTCCTATACTTCCCACCTAGTAAATATTTGCAAAAATAAACACTTTTTTTTTATTCTTTGACTAGGCCCAAATAACCTTAGCTGTTGGTGATCTTTAAAACACAATTTAATTTTTATTCTTTGAAAAAAGCATGGCCCTCTTTTTTGTTTGGTGATCTACTGATGGCTAACATAATATAGCAAAAATCATGGTTACCTTGATTTACGTACAATTTTTATTTTTTTTAGTAAAATATTTTTTTTCTCGAAAACTATACATTTTAGAGAAAAAAAATATTTACATTTTACATCTATAATTCATTTATATTTTTTTTTACCTATGTTAATACGTGACATTGAGGTCGTTTTTTTGAATATATCAGGATCCACTGAACCGATTTGACTCAAAATCTAATCAGATCTAAGTTAAAGGCTGATAAACACAATAGAACAATCGGCATGCCCGTATGTTGTTCCGTTCTTAAGATATCGAAGGCGAAAAATTGACCACACACACACACACACACATACAGACATCAGTCAGAAAATGATCTTAAACGATTGCTAGGGTCTCAAAACGTGAAAATCTGTTAAAATCTCGAAATGTTGTTTTCGGACTAAATCCATTACTTCCCTACCATAGTAGAGGTGGGAAGTAAAAATAATAATGTAAACAGTACGGCTGTTGGAGTACGAACTTAACGTTTGTATAGCAATAGCTTTTGTTAATGTTATTCAAAACCGAAAACACTCTTGTCACATTGTGACTGGTGATAATAGGATATTATAATCATGAGCGATAGCTAAGTGTTATGGTGTTTTGTGGTTATTTTTAATATTTTGTGAATATAAAAGATAAAATAATAATTTATCAATTTGTTAGTTAATTTTATTCGTTTCTTAAATTAAAAAAAATAGGTAATTAACAAGATCTGCCATTTCTTGAGCATTATTTAATTTTTTGTTTGTTTATATTACCTATAGATATTAAAACCTAAATTTTGTAATAAAAATAAAAATTATCCTATTTTTTAACATCTATTCTTCTATTTATTGTCTCCTGCCAATTTTAAGAACAAATCTGCACGATGCACCTAATATAAATAAGCATAATCTTCAACAATTTTTGTACTTGATTTAAACTAAATTCCAGCTGACGTCATTCCCGCGCTTACGCTAATTAATCAGATGGAACGAAGCAACCTGTACTCTAATAACCTTGCTTAATGGTCATCTGTGTGTACCCGCGATACAGATACACCTATTTTTTGAGTTAGTTTGGCAAATATTACTTTTACAATTGCAATTATTGTTAACATTTTTGATATTTGCTTGATAACGGAAAGCACACACTTTTAGTTAAACTATATATCTAATAGCTCGAGGCATGTATGTGATATTATCGATGTATTCAAACTAGTAATAATTTAGAGCGTTGTTGATGAAAATACGTCGGGTTGCTGTTATGTTGTAAAGTTATGAACGCACAAAGGCTGATTCTTAAGACCGAAGTTCCAATGCAAACCAACATCATCCAGGGATTACACGAGCCTAGTAAGTCAATTTTCGGACCCAGTGATTGGGTTCGTGTAAACGTGAGGGAGTCACTGGGTCACGTAAATAGATAATATATTTCAAATTATTTACGTGACATTTATGAGCTCCTGATGCAAGCGATTTGCAAAATGACGACAACATTCTATTAATCCGGCAGCGACTGCCCAAATTTCAAAACGTTTTAAGTGTTTAAACAATGTCAGTCGCATTGTACTGACTTAGGCAGCGTGGTAGGGGAAGGCACTGGGTTCTAAAAATAGATCGTCAGGCTAGTCCGCTGAACTGAAGTCAGCGCTGGACTGGGTTGATCTATTGGCATCTTACTGGGCTCGTGTAATCCATAGATATAGAAATCTGGGGATGTAGTACAAGCGAGTCGGGTGGTTGAGGAGGTGCGGTGAGGAAGCAAGTGTGCCTGCATTCTATTGGTCCCTTCAGTTGCGCAAGCGCTGTACAATCAATTGAGCATGCGCAAAGACGCGGACGGCTGCATCTGACGCAATTGAGCATGCGCAAAGACGCGGCCAATAGAACGTGGGAACATGCATAGCATGGACATGTCCATAAGACAGGCATGCACCCTCCCCTGAATGGCTTCCTCCTCTCGTCTAAAGTTGCACTTCATACTACATCCCCGGATTTGTATATCTATGGTGTTATCCTTAACATGAGGGCATATGGTACAGAACTGGGCAGTTTTGAAAACTTAATGCTTGCAATAATGCTTTAAGCACTTATAATGCTTAAAGTACTTTGCACTTGCATAAAGACTTGTTACTTATTAAGCTTATTATTAAGAACAAAATAAAATATAGTTACTTCTTACCACAACAGTTTTATTGATAGATGTACAATGTACATTTCGAAAGCTAAGCTTTCATCTTCAGCGTAGTGTTCGCTGAAGATGAAAGCTTAGCTTTCGAAATGTACATCCATCAATAAAACTGTTGTGGTAAGAAGTAACTATATTTTATTTTGTTTTTAGTCCAACCACAGTGCTCATATATATATTTTTCTTATTATTAAGTATTAAAGGAATTCTTAACGAGCGTTTTAATGCTTATTACTTAAACATTTTTAATAAAACATTAATAATAATAATAATAATTTATTTTGTCTATAAACGGATAAAATATATCCTGACACGTCCGACATATTAGATAATATACAACAGATATAGATAAAAAATACATTAAAAACTGATAATAAATAGATAAAAATTAACAATAATTAAAATTTGTAGTCTAAAAACTCTTCCGTGGAATAAAACGCTTCAGTTATTAAAAATTTTTTAAAAATAATTTTAAATTTATTGAGAGACAAAATCTTCCAATCATTAGGCAATTTATTATATAATTTTGATCCCATATGAAATTTTTTGCTTTTATTTAATCTATATCTCTCCTCGTATAGCTTGTCATTACGTCTTAAGTTACGGGA
Source organism: Mongoloraphidia duomilia (assembly GCA_039654895.1). NCBI lineage: Eukaryota > Metazoa > Arthropoda > Insecta > Raphidioptera > Raphidiidae > Mongoloraphidia > Mongoloraphidia duomilia. The sequence continues at coordinate 36,553,069 of CM077524.1, read as the reverse complement.
ATGAACATCCGAGACTTTTTTTAAGTTAGTTATGTTTTCTTTGACGTGTATAATTTGTTGGTAAATGAACAGGCTATATAACGTCATTATTTTTAATTTTTTAAAAATTGGTTTGCAGTGAGCATTATATACTGCTTTATCAATTACTCGAACAGCTTTTTTTTGTAAAATAAAAATATCAGCAGCATGGCTTGAGTTTGCCCAAAATTTGCAGCCGTAGGATAAGATAGAATGGAAAAGAGCGAAGTAAGCTATTCTGACGACATTTATATCGGAGTTGCAAATCAGAATTCTTAAGCCAAAAATTACACCAGCAAGTTTAGCAGCAACAGCAGCCGTATGAGTTTGCCAAGTCAGTTCATTGTCCATGTGAAAACCTAGGAATTTAATCATCTCTTTGCTATCGGTTTTACTTTTAAATGTAATTTTGCAAGTTTTATCATCGTTAAGCAATAGTAGGTTTGTATTAAACCATTTTTTGGCCTCCTCTATACCATGTGATAGTATGTTATCAACGTCATTCCTATTACCAGTGGCATATAGAGTTGTGTCATCGGCATATAGTACAACATTACATCCGATATTCATTGGCAGGTCATTAATATATACAAGGAAAAGTAAAGGTCCTAATATAGAGCCTTGTGGAACACCTCTTGTTAAAGGTAAAGGACTACTTAAATTATTTTTATGGTAGACACATTGGCTTCTGCCACTAAGATATGAGATAATCATATTTAGAGTGTTATCTCGAAAGCCAATAAGTTCCAACTTTCTTATTAGGATTTCGTGGGTAACGCAATCGAACGCCTTACTTAAATCACAGCATAAAGCACCAGTTTCGCATTTGTTCTCGAAGCCATCTATAATGACAGACAATAAACAATTTACCGCATCTGTGGTTGATTTCGAACGTCTGAAGCCAAATTGTTGATTAACAAAAAAGTTGTTTTTATTTAAGAAGCTTTCCATTCTTACATGAATCAGTTTTTCAAATATTTTTGAGAACACTGGTAGAATTGATATTGGTCTATATATTTATAGAACATACTTCGTTTATCTTTATATTTTGATAAATATGCTTAATTATTTCTAGCACTTTAGTGAGCGCTCGATGCTTTTAAGCATTTTTTAAAAACGAAAGTGTTGCTGCTTGAATAGATCGATGCTTCAAGCACTTAGGTTCATTGCTTAATGCAGCCTAACTCTGCTCGAAAACACCCTGTATATACATATTATATCGTTAAAGAGCTTTGCTAACCCATCTGTATACATTCATGCATATTCACCAGTGTTATATAATTTTGTACGAAACAAGCTAATAATCTGAAAGTCTTCTGAAACTTAATTAAAACGCAACATTATCGCCAGAAATTAATAAATTCTGCCAGGCGTGGATTTCAACATATGAATATATCACAATATTAAAGAACAGTTTTAAATTAAACATCTGTAATGCCTTGTAATTGTAGATTGTATATCTAGTTGCGTAATGACGTATATTACTGATGAGTAAGTGACGTATTAAAACGAGTGATAACGAGTTTTAACAGTCAAACGAGTCCAATACGCACGAGATATATATGGTATTTTTTGCTATACCCACTAAAAAATAGCTGCTTTTTACTTCATTTTCAGAATTTTCAAAAAAAAATCGATAGTTCATTTATGTCGCCAACTTCGCACTTCTTTAGAAGGCCGAGAGTATTATATAGCTGTCAGTATGTAATAGCGGGCGGATCAGGGCGAATATAAACATAAATCACTATGAAAATGGTTTACTCTCCCACACTAGTGTGGGAAAGATATGTTCCCGCACACCGGCCTAACAAAAGTCACTTTACATGCGTACATGCAAAAACGTCATTTTTTCATCTTTATTTAAGTAAATGTTTATGTTCTCCTTCTTGAAAATTAAAAATAAGAATTAATTTATTAAAATTAATTTATTATTTAATTCTAATTATTATTTGCCAGGAGTCATGCCACAACAAAACACAATCTGTGAAAATTTCAACTAGCTACCGCGCTTACCGTTTGTGAGATAGAGCCTTGTGACAGACGGACAGACAGACAAACACGTAGGGTCAGTAAGTAATCGGGTTCCGTTCGGAGGTACGGAATCCAAAAAATACATGCGTTTTAGAGATAACATGGTCGCCTATATTAAACGGTTTTATTTGTTTGTTTCAAATCTTGCGAACGATTTTTCACCCAGTTACCGTTATCCGATTGAGTTGAAATTTTGCACACATATGTAGCTCAGGTGACATTACAGTATTATGGTAACTAGCTGACCGGTCCGGCTTTCGTCCGGGTGTAAATCGTACTTTTGAATTTTCACCCACAGCTCCCCGTGATCCGATTGAGTTGAAATTTTGCACACATTTATAGCTCCGGTGACAATACAATATTATAGTAACTAGCTGACCGACCCGGATCCCGTCCGAATGCAAATCGCATTTTTGAATTTTCACAAGCAAAAGGTCTTGCTCCGGTAACGTTTCAATGGATCGGATAAATGTAAAAAAATCAGACTAAGCAAATAAAGCACATTAAAAATTTAAAAGTAAAAATAGACAAAAAAACTTTTAAGTTAAACGGCTTTATAAATGTACTAAAATGAAAAAAATAATATTTATATTTAGGTTCATAAGTATAAAAACATGGGTCGTGACTGTAATAAATTATCATAGAGTTTACGACTTTATATTTATGAACCTAAATTAAATATTATTTTTTTCTTTTTAGTGCATTTATAAAACCGTTTACCTTTACCTATTTTAACTTCCCACCTCTACTATGGTAGGGAAGTAATGGATTTAGTCCGAGAAAAATATTTCGAGATTTTAACAGATTTCACGTTTTGAGACCCTAACAATCGTTTAAGATCATTTTCTGACTGATGTGTGTGTGTGTGTGTGTGTGTGTGTGTGTGTGTGTGTGTATGTGGTCAATTTTTCGCCTTCGATATCTTAAGAACGGAACAACATACGGGCATGCCGATTGTTCTGTTGTGTTTATCAGCCTTTAACTTAGATCTGATTAGATTTTGAGTCAAATCGGTTCAGTGGATCCTGAGATATTCAAAAAAACGTTCTCAATGTCACGTATTAACATAGGTAAAAAAAATATAAATGAATTCTAGATGTTATAATATGAAAAAAATGTAAATATTTTTTTTCTCTAAAATGTATAGTTTTCGAGAAAAAAAATATTTTACTAAAAAAAATAAAAATTGTACGTAAATCAAGGTAATAACCATGATTTTTGCCATATTAAGCTAGCCATCAGTAGATCACCAAACAAAAAAGAGGGCCATGCTTTTTTCAAAGAATAAAAATTAAATTGTGTTTTAAAGACCACCAACAGCTAAGGTTATTTGGGCCTAGTCAAAGAATAAAAAAAAAGAGTGTTTATTTTTTGCAAATATTTACTAGGTGGGAAGTATAGGACTGGTCATCAGTCGAATTTTTTTTCAATGGCATTTCATAAACAAATTGTTATATAATTGTAAATATTCTAGTCGTTGAAAACATCATAAAATAACGATGACAACTTCAACATTATGTTGTTTTGAAACAAACTTTCTAAATTAATGTTGCTTCTCTACATTGAATTTTGGTTGCATCGTAGTTGTTTATTACTTTGTTCTCAAAAACAAATCGTTCTCTTAGAAACTTGTAAAAATACACAACTTATGTTAGGTAGATACGCTTGCCGTTTTATTTTACAAAATTTTATTTTCATGCCGTAAATAGTCTACTCATTATGCATTTACATATTTGACTACCTATAGTAATAATAAGACGCTTATGACTTGTGTTGACGAACGTCTATATAGTATGAACACATTTTATATTATTAACCAAGAAATTATTAGTCCTATCCGTAAATAAAATCACATATTAGTGAATAACGCAATACTTATATCAGACGACATATTATCGCCATGATATTTAATAGAAGGCTATAATATAAGAAAAATGTAAATGCCACTGTTGGGACTTGAACCAGAAACTCCCGAGTACGCGTCAGGCAAGTTTCCATTTACTCCACAGTGCCAACAGTAGACAATTTTAATTTCTCTTATATATACACAGTGTACCGCAGAAAGCACATACTGCGAGAGCTAATTTTTATAAGTGGCTGGATTTTTTATTATATATTTTTTAGGATTCCATTCTTCAGAATGAAAAAAACGAATCCATTTTAGGATCACTTCTTTTGCGCGTCCGTCCGTCTTTTTGTCTGTCTGTCCGTCAAGACCCTTTTTCTCTGTCAGCTGAAGAAGAATAATATTCCTATCCATTCCCTATTTAGCCGCCATGTTTGTTATGACCTGTGACGTGAGACAATTGGCTTCATCTTTGTAAATATATAAGCAGGTGTATACGTACCGCTTTGCTCATTGCTCTAAAGTGATTTTTAGAAAGTTAGATTTAATTCAGAGAAATAAAATGTAAGAAACATTTATAAGTGTAGCTGAAGAAAGCAAATAAAATATGCGGATCTAACGTCTATAAAGCTAGCAGGGCCAAAACGTCGTACGACGAAATTTGTGGTATGAGAATTAAGGGCTATTTTAATAAAGACTTTCATAGATTTTGACGAAAAAGGCAAGAGTCCTAAATTTCTATTAGGGGCGTTAAAATAGGCTTTGACGAGCCCTTAAATCTCATATAATTATTTTTCATGTTATATAGATGTTTCCACTATATGTGACCCGTGCCTCCCACCATATATAACCCGTACTTCCACCGTATGAAAGATAATCATTGATTTTTACGAAAAAGGTAAGAGCCCTAAGTTTCTATTAGAGGCATTAAATTAGCCCTTAAATAGCTTTTAATTCTCATACCATCAATTTCTTCATCCGACATTTTGGCTGCTTTATAGACGTGCGGATCTGCTATGATCTTAAATTTGGTTTGATGATGATGCAGAGATGCAGAGACTGGTAGCATTGCAGTGAGCACAACAGAGAGATGGTGTTAAACAGATAAGGAGAGGAACTGAAGAAGACAAGGCAGTTAACTCAATTACACAAACACAACCTTGAGGTACAAGTAACACGTTTGCCAGCAGTGTTTTGTTCGATGCCAAACAATCTTACGTCCAAACTCCTTCATACATATTATAGAAAATGGTCTGAAACACATTATAAAGGCTGTGTGAAAAAAACTCTATGGAGATATGGTGGATAATAGTTATTTTCGATACGTCTGCGTGAAGTGAGGTATTCTAGTAGGCTTAAATTGAGGCACGAGCTAAGGGACTGATGTATACACAACGAGGCCTCGTGCGCTTACTAGATATCTCACTTTAAGCCTATGTTTATCTCCATTGCGGAAGCTGCCCGTGTGCAAAATTTCACAGAGTTTGGTTGAGTTATAAGTTTAGTTGAGGCGTGAAAGCGGAAAAAACAAACAAACTCACTTTCGCATTTATAATATTAGTTAGGATTAGGATTATTGATGCTGAAATGATTTAATATAAATATAATTGAAAACGTAATTTTTTCGGTCTCTTGAAGATGTTGGGTTCATTTGCTGTGTTATAAAATTTATACGGAATTTGTCGAAACGTATTATTCAGTAGGTATGATTTAGATTTTATATGGGATTTGCGTTGCTAGTATAAATATGTAATCTAAAGTGGTTAACAAAATGAATTTTATGTCAGTGGCTGCTGTAGAAATGTTACAAGTGTCCTTCATTTTGATATTTGTGGTAACCTGAATATGGTAGAGCTACACGTATCCACTACATAATATATCTATATCTACCGGGTGTAGACTTAGAAAAGGTAACATAGGAAAAATAGTACAGTGAATTTTAGGCTGAATCCGAGAATGCTATGAACCTATTAAGTAATCGTTGTGGTACATATATATATAATATTTCAAAAGTTACAATAAAAATTCAAACAATTTATTTGGTTTTATTTTTTTATTTTATACACTATAAAAAATGGATGTAAAAATACTTTAAAAGTTAAGGTAGAATTCGCTCGATTTTCTAAGTGATTTTACATTATTATTTATTTTTACTCAGAAAACTTCATAAAAACTTGGACTTCTACTGTGAAGTTAAACAAATTTGTGATTTTTACATAAAGTAAATTAAAATTACATAATTTGTGTAATATTCCAATAAAGTGTGTAAAAATTACAAAATAAAATGTATAGTTACATATATGAAATGGATGAATACAAAACAAATTAATGTAAAATTAGTAACCACGCATGCGCAATGTGTTTTTATGGAATATAAGCGATGTGGCGATACCTGTTTGCGATGCCGCATTGTCTCTTTGTGTGCCTATTACCAGATTAATCGCTGGCTACAAATGGACCATCGATAATCTATGTATTTATTTATTTATTGTAGATTATAGACGCGTCGACATCTAAGGTCATTAGCGTCTTTCAACTACACTAAATAACAACTGACTTAAAACTAAAGATAATCTAAGTAATCGGCCTTCTCATTTCTTACAGTGTACAGTGTGTAAACGGTAAACTCGAACATAGGGATAATAACATTAAGAACATTTACAATTTTGTAGTAGGCCATGGGCCATAAGATCTGATTGCTATGAAAAATTGTTTAAAAAATTCACTGTACTATTTTTCCTGCGTAATCCACTACATATCTACATTAGGTTTCATGGTCCATAGCCTACTGCAAAATTGTAAATGTTCACAATGTTATTTTCCCTATGTTACCTTTTCTAAACCACACGGTATTAGGTACCTACCTATACTGCATGTATGTGTAGTTAAATTATATAACAGGGATGGAATTTAACAATGTAACTATCTAAATAAGTTTTTTGCGCGGCTTCGGTCGCGTGAACAACGGGTTTTCCCGCGACTTCGTTCACGAAGTTGATTTTGACGTGAACCCAGTCCGGATAAAAAGTACGCGATTAAATCTGTTTTGACAAAAAAAAATATTTTAACTCGATCGACGTATAACGATTTTTACGAACGAAATTTTATACTTAAAATTCAGCAAAATCAGAATTTTGGCCTTGATGCCGATAACCCTAGCTACGGCACTGACTCTATTTTCATTCAAGAAAAAAATGGTCAAAATCAATGACTCTTCAACTCGAAAAGGTTTCTTTGTAAAATGAATTTATCGCATCCCCCGTACTCGTCCTACATACATATCACCCTGACTAAGCAGTGGTAATTTAAATGCAATATGCATAAAGCAGAGTTGTGGAAATTGAATTCAGTGGTCCTGTCTCCTTCTCCAATTCTAGCCAGAGCAATGAGCATGGTTGCCTCACTTGTCTGGCTGAATTACACTAAGCCTTTGCAGCTAGCTTTGTCGTCCTACCTTCTCGTCGTTCTTATATTGCACTGCATGATCGGTAAGCTAAATATTTCAAAAGTTGTAAATATACCGCAGTATTTACACTAAAAACTTATTTTATTTGTTTGTAATTTGTATCTTAATAGTTCGCTCAAAGTCAGATTTGCTCGAAACCTCTCTTAAACGAAAGAGGAGAAATTTCTACATAGATTTCGATTGTGTCAAGACAGTTTTTTTGTACAGATTTATAAACAACTTGTTTCGGTTGTCTTTTGTTACATAGTAATATATTATAAGCTTTAGTTCGCTCAGTTAAAGTCAGATCGGATTGAAACCTATCTTAAACGAAAGTGGAGAAATTTCTATATAGATTTCGATTGTGTCAAGACAGTTTTTTTGTACAGATTTATAAACAACTTGTTTCGGTTGTCTTTTGTTACACAGTAATATATTATAAGCTTTAGTTCGCTCAGTTAAAGTCAGATCTGCTCGAAACCTCTCTTAAACGAAAGAGGAGAAATTTCTACATAGATTTCAATTGTGTCAAGACCGAGGGGTAAATATCTGCCCAAAATTGTGTACACCATAAATCCTTTTTGGCAAATAAATCCTCATAATTCCATATAAATCCCCAATAAATCCTCATAAATCCTTATAAATCCTCGTAAATCCTCATAATCCTCATAAATCCTCGTAAATCCTCATAAATCCTCGTAAATCCTCATAAATCCTCGTAAATCCTCATAAATCCCCATAACTCATCGAACGTATAAACAATAACAAACCTGTGTTTATCCTTATTAATCCACTCAAATTGTACTTTTAAATTGCGTTAATAAGAAGTTTGATGAAATTTTCCGCAAGGGGTGGCCGCCATCTTGAATTTAAGGGATGAAATGATGTATCTTGGTAAATACTGCTTGTACGTTAAAAATTACTATTACAAAAATTGTTAAGGAGGATCTATCCAACAACTTTTGTTTAATTTTTTTTTGAAATTTCTTATTATTCAAAAGTTATAAATTCTCAAAAATGACACTGTTGGGGGTGGAAACGGTTTTTTCGATTTTACAACAAAACGGTCAATTGGGGCGAAAAATGGTTATAACAAAAGTTGTAGCTTTTGAGTTTCTCTACAATATACATGTGTTCAACATTTTTTTTGCTTGCTTGGTGCGAATATAGAGGGCGCCAAAAGTCGACCGGCGCCAATATTTTTGAAAGTTTTTGAATTTTGCACATAAAAAATTAATTCAAGTCATCGCATTTTCACCAAATACACGATTAGGGGGTTTTAGGGGTCGCTGATTAAGAATCCGTTATCAAATTTTCAAAAAACAAAATGGCGGATGATGAATTTGGTGAAAATGCGATGAATTTAAATGGGAGACGTCCGCCATATTGGATTCGCCATTTTGTTTTTGGAAAATTTGATAATGGTTTCCTAATCAGCGACCCCGAAAACCCCCTAATGAGTATTTGGTGAAAATTCGATGACTTGAATTAATTTGTTGCGTGCAAAATTAAAAAAATTTCAAAAATATTGGCGCCGGTCGACTTTTGGCGCCCTCTATATTCGCACCAAGCAAGCAAAAAAAATGTTGAACACACGTATATTGTAGAAACACTTAAAAGCTGCAACTTTTGTCGTAACCATTTTTCGCCACGATTGACCGTTTTGTTGTAAAATCGAAAAAACCGTTCCCACCCCCGACAGTGTCATTTTTGAGAAATTATAACTTTTGAATAAGAAATTTCAAAAAATTTTCCAAACAGAAGTTATTGGATACATCCTCCTTAATAATTTTTGTAATAGTAATTTTTCACGTTCAAGCAATATTTACCAAGATAAATGATTTCATCCCTTAAAATCAAGATGGCGGCCACCCTTTGCGGAATCCGAGGGGGGAAACTTGGCTGGAGTGTTCTAGTGGCACCCCCTATCTACAATTAAAATTTCATCAAACTTCTGATTAACGCAATTTCAGACCTATTTTTTTCGACAATTTGATTGGACTATATACAGGGTGGACCAAGTTATAGTAGCAATAATTCACCATTCGATGGTCCATCGAAAAATAAGACGACATGCATAATTTTATTTTTTTCCAAAACGCTTCCTAAGGGAGATACAGCCCTTCAAAGTCCAGTTTTAAAAATCAATACTTACAAGTGTCATAAATTATCTCAAAACCAAGTATCGCCTACTTTGTTGGTTATTTTCATAAGTTATTTATTTGTTGTTTTTAATTTAATTAATGAATTATTTATTTAAATTCGTCAAACAGTAAAAAGTTTACAATTGTTGTACAAGATTCCAGACCTATTATTTTCATAGGTGGCTATTTTAGAAGTGTTCTAAACTTTCAACTCTAATTATCTCGTAAACGAAGCCTCAAATCGAAATTTTGCCAGAGTGACTCTTTTTTTCTAAATTGAACAGGGAATTCGAAAAAAATGTTATTCTTTAAAAATATCCAGTGGCGCAGAAAATAGGGCGAGAAAAGTGAAACAACCCCCCTGTATCTACGCCACTTGACAATTTTGACAAAAGTTACTTACGTCAAGTAATGAGTATCTATTGCATAAATACTTGTACCAAATTTGGTCAAAAACGCATTAATGACCTGAGAGTTAGAAAAAAAAAAGAATTTTAAAACTGAACTTTGAAGGGATGTATCTCCCTTAGGAAGCGTTTTGGAAAAAAATAAAATTATACATGTCGTCTTATTTTTCGATGGACCATCGAATGGTGAATTATTGCTACTATAACCTGGTCCACCCTGTATATATTATAACAATAAAGCTGAAGAGTTTGTTTGTTTGTGTGTTGGTTTAGTCAAATACCCTATTGTATGTGGTACAATAATGCCAACACGAGATAAATATTATAATAAACTTACCTTGGAACTCACACAAACTTGCATGACACCACCAAAAACAAATTTTATTCACAATGCCGCCGGTTTATGCGGTCGGGCAAATTAAAAAATGTTACGCGCATGCGCATAACATAAGCAGCTGAGTTAATTCTTCTGTAAATCTTCGATAAATCCTCAATAAATCCTCAATAAATCCCCATAAATCCCCATAAATCCCCATAAATCCTCATAAATCCTCATAAATCCTTATAAATCCTCATAAATCCTCGTAATTCCTTCACGTTGTACACCATAAATCCTCAGATATTTACCCCTCGGTCAAGACAGTTTTTTTGTACAGATTTATAAGCAACTTGTTTCGGTTGTCTTTGTTACACAGTAATATATTATAAGCTTTAGTTCGTTCAGTTAATTTCAAATCGATTCGAAACCCCTCTTAAACGAAAGAAGAGAAATTTCTACATAGATTCCGATTGTGTCAAAATAATTTTTTATACAGATTTGTAAGCAACTTGTTTCGATTGTCTTTGCCTTTTACACAGTAATATATTATAAACTTTAGTTCACTTAAGTTAGATCGGTCCGCAACCTCTCTTAAACGAAAGAGGAGAAATTTCTACATAGATTTCGTAAATAATAAGATTATGTCAAACCAGTTTATTAATACAGATTTACAAGTAACTTGTTTCGGTTGCTCTTATAATATATTTATGAGTTTATCAATTAAGCTCAAAATATAAAACCCTGTATTTTCAGCTAGGTTCAACAGTTAAATTGAGTTTAATCCAAATATCTAAACCCGGCCCTTAGTATTCTTTATTCAGTATCATTTTGTACAAATTTACTGTAAGCTCTAGTACTAAACTACGTGCATCAGGGCCAGCACCTAATTGGTCGCATTAATTGAAAGGTCACCGCGCTCTCAGCTGTTAAGATCTAATTCTTGTTTTGTACCGTTCATACGTTGGTATTGTTTTGTTTTACCTTCTACTATCAAACAGAGCATGCTAGATATATATAAACTAACGACTAGCATACTAATTGGAAACATATATAACAAAATTATCCATAACTGGTTACCTTGTCTATCATCATCTCTGTCGCTCTAACACCTACGCAACTTTTTAGAATTTCGTACCTCAGAATGAAAAAACGGAACCCTTATAGGATTAATCAAGAAATTATTAGTCCTATCCGTAAATAAATTCACATATTAGTGAACAACACAATATATCAGACGACATATTATCGCCATGATATTTAATAGAAGGCTATAATATAAGAAAACTGTAAATGCCACTGTCGAGACTTGAACCCGAAACTCCCGAGTACGCGTCAGGCAAGTTTCCATTTACTCCACAGTGCCAACAGTAGACAATTTTAATTTCTCTTATATATATGCACAGTGTACCGCAGAAAAGCACACAAGCTGCGAGAGCTATTTCTTGATTAATTATAATACCGTAAAAAAACCTACAGATATTCTGTATTTTGACCTTATAGGATCACTTTGCTATCTGTCTGTCCGTCTATCTGTTTGTCCATCCATCTGTCTGTCTATTCGTCAAGACCATTTTTATAACGGCAATGGGATTAAAAGGAGGCAAACAAATTATTAATCATTTGAATATTATACTGTTTGATTTTTTGACCTACATAAAATTATGTTATTTGTACGCCTGCGTCTTAATAAATTAATATCATGTACCTACCTATAAATGAACGCAAAGATCGCTAAAGGCATGATAAATTTAATCACATCTAATTTATAACTTGAAATGTCATTTACTGGAAAATGTCGCTTGAAATGTTAGTATACGCAGTCAATCTACGTCATAAAATCAGTGTTCTTAAAACTGTTCCCAGATGAAAAATTAAATGAAATATTTTATCAGGCTACATAGACATATTAATCGGTTTAGTGCAGAAAATAATATAACAGATGCTGATGAATTGTGTATTTTTAGAGCGGTATGATTTTATGTAACAAACAAGCAGTTGCCCGTTGCTCCGCTCACATATATTCAATATATTGTTAATTTATTATCCCCCCTGCGAGAAATTCTCCCCCTGCGAAGCCAAGTATGATTTATTATCACCTCCCGCGAGAATCTATCCCCCTGCGAAGCGAAGTCGAACTTAAAATCACTTGGAAATAGTTTTCATTAACGGTGTCACAAAAATAAACAGTGAACCCAACCTAATTATATGTTTAACCCTACGTTTTGACATTTACATTAACGGTGTCACAACGCACGCGAGACGCACTTTAAAACTGACATATCTTTTTTATATGTCAACCGAATTAAATGAAATAGACACTGAATGTTTGTCACTGAAAACCACATCCAAATCGGTTTAGCCATTGCGGAGATGAGCGTTTACGGTTTTATTAAATGTATAGATTATATATACTTCTTCTAAGTGAAACTTTCAGATTTATTTTGGCGGATCCTAATTTCTAGGTAAAAAAAACCTGAAAATACAATAGATAAATTAGATTGAAATAAAATGTTACCGTGACCAGTGAGCAGTGATATATTAAATTATGGCGCTCATTTATTTTATTTAAAAAATATTTTGCCAGCGGTTTTATTCCTAACTAATATTATAAATGTGGAAGTGAGTTTGTTTATTCCGTTTTCACGTGAATCTCTGTGAAATTTTGCACTCGGGTAGCTTCCGCAATGGAAATGAACATAGGCTATAATAACTAGCCGGCCCGACTTTGCCCGAGTGAAAATCTGAGGTAATCACGGAAGACCGATGTCTTCGTAACCGCTTAACGGATTTTGTTGCGATTTTCACGGTTAGATAGATTAATTCACGATGAAGGTTTAGATGTACCTATAATTGAAACTGGCCGACCCGGATTCGTCCGAGTGACAATCGAGGGTAACCTCAGAAGAGCGATTTCAAAAAAAATGTCACTGTTCGATAGGTGATACTAAATTTGCTTTAGGACAAAGTAGGCTATAATAACTGGCCGGCCCGGCTTCGCTCAGGTAAAAATCAGGGGTAATCTCAGAAATTATTGAATCGATTTCAATTCTTTTACTACTCGATGGAGCGAACAAGCGCATAAATCATAAATTCATAGCACCCGGGCGAAGCTGGGCCGGGCCGCTAGTTTATATATAAATTCAACGAAATAGTATTGTCCAGAGTTTGATATTGCTGATATGGTTTTACCTGAGCTTTAATTTTATAAACGGAGAGTAATATTTTTTTCCCTAAGTAAGATAACGAGGAAAATGATTTAATTTAAAAAAAAATATTAACTTAATAAGAAGTATGACGTCTTGAACGTCGTGTGTTGGGAGTGGCTCAAATTTTCATAAATGTAAACATGTTTTCAATCAAGTAACCTTTGAGGATGTATAAGTTATGTTACTATATTATGCATTAGAATTTTTGATGTTCGTTTTAAATTTTGTTTAAAAAGTTACTTTTTGAAATAAAATAGATATCGCAAATATTTGACTGAAGTGAATCAGGTCTCATTTTAACTCGATAACTAAAATGGAATGCCAGTTTGTGTGACATATAAATACAAAGAGAATCGAACGAATTTTGGTGATATATTTTGTGCAATACTGAGCCTTGCTGAAATGAATTTGCAATAGACAACTGACGATTTTTGAAGTTATACTTCTTTAATGAGGGTATAGCAAATTGGAATGACCTCGAGTCAAAGTAACCGACATAAAAATTACCAACTCAAAAATTAATGAAACGCTGATAGGGATGAAACGCCTGTCTATAACGCTTTGGATTAAATTTACTGAAAAGGGGTTTTGGAGGGCAAAAAATCGATCTAACAGGTTTCGTCCCAGAAATCTTACAGATTTTATAAGTTTAAAAATCATTTTTTTGACGTTTAAAAATATTGTAATATTGTAAGCAGGCTTTGGATAATTATGTTTTTATGGTTAAAGGAAATTTTATAAATTATCATCCCAGAAATCTTACAGATATTTTAAGTTTAAAAATCATTTTTTGACGTTTAAAAATATTGTAATATTGTAAGCAGGCTTTGGATAATTATGTTTTATGGCTTAAAGGAAATTTTATAAATTATCATGATATGTCAAATATATAAATAAGTAAATAGTTAAAATTAAAAATGCTAAAAACTTCAACGGAACGTGTTCTAATAAAAAATGTATGAAGTATAACTTTGACCGTGCGCTTATGTGGGTGAGGCACAGGTAGTTGATTTTTTTAAGGAAATAAATGAGTTCGAAAGTAGGTCGTCACAGATTAACACGTCTGACTAACATTGTTGAAGAATCGTTAGAAACATCTGAATCACGGTCGAGTGCAAACGTGCCGTGGGAAACTGTGCGAAACGAAACGTGGCGACGCGAGACGGGACGTAGCGGCGCGTAACGACAAGGCGTTGTGTACGGTCAGTCGACCGCAGATTCAGCGTCCTGATCGCAGTAAGCCAAAAACAAAACAACACACTGCGAACGTTTCTTTTGTCTTTAAAAAGTTTTGGAAATTTATATAAAACAAATGTTTTTTTGTATCTTTTTTTTTCTAGAAAATCTGTTTTGTACGTTGTGTCAATGTCTGTTATATATAACAAATTATATACGAGAATATGAATTTCATTTTATTTAGCATCTCTCTAGAGAAAAAAATAGTTTACAAAATAGAATTTGTACCCGGCGGAAAAAAATACCTCATATGCAATACATAGCAAAATTTTTATAAATTACCACTTATAAAAGCTGTTTTAAGGGTTAATTCAGATCTATTGAAAATTAGTTTCTATTGAAAATTTTTTTTCGTTGGAGAGCAGCCAATTATATAATTGTTTCGAAACATATTAGAAACAAGCCGTGAGGTGGGTCGTTTATTAGGACTAAAGTGCGACCCTTGAGGTCCACACGACGAACTTTCCAGTTTGATAAATATTTAGTAATAATAATTAAATTAGATATTGCACAGAAAAGTAATCATTTTAATCATTAAAACATAATTATTATTTATTTTTAACAATAATTAAAAAAAAAACGGCTGAACCGATTTTTATAAAATTTATGTCGGATCAAAATGACGTTAACACGCCTCGATTGACACTCTTACGAAGTCGATATAATTTTTTATTCGCGAGATATTGTATAAAATCTACTTTTTTGGAGGCTATTTGGTTAAGAAAAAAGAACGGCTGAACCGATTTTGAAAAAATTTCTTTCAGATCATATTTACGTTAATACGCGTCGATTGGCACCTCAACGTAGTCGATATCATTTTCCATTCTCGAGATTTCGTCTTAGAAAGAAATGGACACATACGTACGTACGTACACACACACACACACACACATACACACACACAGACATCTTTCTAAAAGTAGTGTAAAAATAGTGTAGTGACCTTGAAATATAAAAATTTTTTTTCCTTTTTGATTTCGATTTTCGGACCCATTACAATAACTTCCAATGGGAAGTTAGAAATCATTTTACCAACCAGTGGTCACTGTCAGGATTCTAACCTGAACCTTTCCACTTTCGCGGCGGAATGTTTCGAAACAATTATATAATTGGCTGCTCTCCAACGAAAAAAATTTTTCAATTGCATTTCAGTCGTATAAAACTATTATTTATCTTAAAGAAAAATCAAATTAGTTTCTATATTACCTAAAGCTTAACAAACGTTAAATTCTTATTGTTAAAAAAGCACTAGAGATAAAAAGTCGATGTTTTGTAGTTTAGAAATATGATTGGTTTTAATTTTTAGACAAATCAATCTCATTTACTTTTTTTCAAGAAAAACCAAAGACTATTTTTTAAACACATTTTCTATTTTCACGCTTGGCACATTAACTATAAACTACAGGGTGTATCACAGGATTCAGAACATAGAAATAAATGAGTGTAACAGGGAAGACATAAACAAAATGGGTAGCGTGACAAAGATAGAATATTCATGGCTAACTAAACTAAATTAATTATCATGGTTTTAAGCATGAAAAAGGGCACAGCAATCACTGATCCTAACTAATTTGCACAATGGAGTTTTCCCTATGTTCGGTTTTCTGTGGTACACCCTGTATAGGGTACGGTACTTGTTTTCAACACGCTTACCTATATTAGCTTCACTTGTTAGTTGTTCCTAATCCTATATGTAAAAAAATCTTGCATCTCGATTTTCACCCTCTTCAAAAAGTCCAATTGACGTGAAACTTAGCAGTCATATGTAATTTTGATATTTCATATGATTTATTGATATTTTGATATTTAAGTACCTATATGACAAGTAAAAAATAGAAATAAACTTGTGGTGGAAGTGACGGTGTTGATTAATTAAACATATGATATAGGTAATGACTAAAAATTTGAAAAAATATATATTGAAATAAAAAACATGCTTATAATATCAACGCACAAAAAAGTAGACAATAAATTTCTTTCTCTTCTATAACAGTGAGTGTCCCACGCTATTAAACGTTAGAGAAGAGAAAGAAATTTATTTTCTACTTTTTGGTGCATGGATATAGATAAGCGTGTTTTTTTATATTTTATTGCGATTAGGATATGTTTCTGTCGGTAACAAATAAGACTGCTGTGATTTGTATTACCGACACAGTGCTCTTTTACTGGATAACTACTTTTAGTCTGTTAATCCGTGGTCTGAATTTAAATCAGTAACGAAACCTCTATAAGAACTCGCTCCGTACATTTCAAGCTGGAGCTTTGTATTAATACGTTTCCCGTGCCGTGTGAAGAAAAGGTGTTTTTTGTAATGAGTAAAAAGGGTACAGAAGAGAATAACAATCAGCTCATGAAATTATATTTTATTCTGTAATTAAAACAGTGGCAAGGAATATTTGTTCCATATTGTTGTTTTCCGGATTGCTCGGAAAGCGGTGCATTTTCTGTCACATTTTCTCCCCCGAGATGCACATCCCGTAGGTTAAGAACTCAAGCGTAAGAAATACATTTGCTTGTAAATACTAAAATCAACGTAATAATTTTAATGTAAAAAAACACCTATTATCTACTTTTAAGAGACTATTAAACATATTTATTAGTCAGCTTTTCACTGAAAGCTCATTAAAGGAAATAGAGGCACAGCTGTTTTTATAAAAAAAGGGTATGTGCCTCACTTTCAGAAGCGCACAGTCGACGTTATACTTCTTACATTTATATTTTTGCTTTTCCTCGCAGAATTTTCAAAATTAATAAATAATTATTATTAATAAAATCCATAGATATCCTAACATCTAAACATAAGTATCCAATTTTACACTATTTTGAAACGTCAAAAAATGGATTTTTAAAATTATAAAATCTGTAAGAAAACGAAGTTTTCCTGAGATAAAATCTAGTGTTATAGATTTTTGCCCCCCCCCCAAGCTCTATTCAAGTAAATTTCATCCAAAGCGTTAGAGTCGTTTTATCTCATAGCGTTAGGTTACAGCGTTCCAGCTTCGTAGTTAGGATCATCGGCGCCCAGGGCAAGATTTTGATTTTACGCTCTTTGCTTGAAAATAATCATATTAGCATCACTGATTTCGCTAATTGCGCCAGTTCTCCGGGGTTAGCGCTCCTGGCCCAGCTACGACGCTGCAGCGTTTCATTAATTTTTGAGTCGGTAATTTTTGACTCGAGGTCATTCCAATTCACTACCCTCACTAAAGTAATATAACTTCGAAAATCACGTGAAAGAAGAAAACTTCATTTTAATAACGATCAGATCCATTTTAAATATCAAAAGAATCCTTAATTAAAAAAAATGGGTGTGTGCTTATGACCACACGACAGAAGTGAAAACTTCAGATTTTCTAATTTTTGGTGTCATCTATTATAGCGCATTTATGAACTAAAAATAATTTCTTACTAAAATACTAAAATTGTATTTTTAATTAATTCCACCTTGGTTTCAAAAAAATTATAATTATTGTCAAAGAAAGAATATACCTAACAAAAATAAAAAAAT
This sequence comes from Mongoloraphidia duomilia, assembly GCA_039654895.1. Lineage (NCBI taxonomy): Eukaryota > Metazoa > Arthropoda > Insecta > Raphidioptera > Raphidiidae > Mongoloraphidia > Mongoloraphidia duomilia. Next base: position 36,534,909 of record CM077524.1, on the reverse strand, counting down.
ATATAAATAAATATCATGTAGAATTTAGAAAAAAACGCCAAAAATTCTACGCTGTCATCAGGTCGTTTTTATGATAAAAGTATATTGCGAATTCTTACGGTCAGGTTGCGAATTCTTACGGTTATTTGCGAACGCTTCACGTTATTTCAGTACCCAGGCAAAAAATGCCTAACACGCCTAAGGAAGTTTTCACTTCAAAAAAACTATGCATATTTCTATTGTTATAATGTTCCTACATTTCCTGCTGTATGTTTTTAATTCAGTGAACATGGGGAGAGCGTCGCGTTGAAAGCGCTCTAGGATTTAAAACGTCAAACACATTTTGCATGCCGCGAACAGACAGGTGTGGATAAAGCTTTCCTGTACATCGTTCGTTGACAGTCGAGTGGCCCATAACATACACGTGTCTAGGATCTTATCGCCTATCGACGTCTGTTCCCGTGTTCCCGGAGACGCCCGTCATGACAATATATCACGTATCAATCGTTTTCATATCGCATGGAAATGAAGACATAATAACTGTATAGTGAAGGGCGACCGCCCGTCTGCCTCAGTCAATTTATATTATGACAGTTTCTCTGCAGAAATATTGACACAAGTTTACAGATCGTTTCTCATCTATGTTACTTCAACAACCTGCGAGATAAATTGTATAAAAATATTGAGTAAATATTCGTAAACATTCCAATTTTTGAAGTGAAAACTTCTTGAGGCGCACTTTGCGTTCTTTCTGAATAGTGAACGAAAGTGAACCGTCACGCTCGGGTCGGTGACGCTGAATCGTGTTTACTCGGCTCCACTCGAGATCAAGCGCGCTCGGGTCGGTGACCACGTTTACTGTCTTACAAGGAGTGCATCGTTTCAAGAATTACGTTTTTATTATTATAATAATAAAATAATATTATGTATGTTTTGCATATAATCAAGTTTGCACTTCTGTCGTGTGGTCATAAGCACACACCCACTTTTTTGTTTGGTGTTTTACTATTTACAAATAGTAGAGTGTATGTCTATAGATACGTAATGGGGCATATTACGGCGAGTGATGACAGTATGTAAAAACGAGCGATAGCAAGTTTTTACAGTCACACGCGAATACCATTACGTACGAGACATATTATATGGTATTTTTTGCCATACCCGCTACAAAATACCTACTTTTCACGTCATTTTCAAAAATTTTGATAGTTCATTGCGTCGCCATCTTTCCTTCCACAGTGTGCCGCGAAGTAAATAATGACAGGCGCACGCAAGCGTACGCAGACGTTATATAGAGCGAATAAACATAAGTTGCTATGGCAACCGTTATTTTCTGCACTAGTGCGGAAAATAAAACATTTTCCGCACACCTGCTTGTTAAATGACTCATTAAAGGCCGCTATACATATACATCGAAAGTAGCTATTTTGTAGTCCGGGTATGGCAAAAATGCATTTGTTACATAGTTTGAGTTAGAAATGAAATATAGAGTTTTTATATTTTCAATTTTTTTTGCCATACCCACTATAACGTAGCTGCTTTACATACATGTAAAGTGACTTTTCACAGATCGGTGTGCGGAAATGTAGGTATCTTTCCCACACTAGTTTGGGAAAGCAAGCAATTTTCAATAGTGATTTATGTTTATTAGCCCTGATCTGCCCGCTACTATACGTAGGTACTGCCAGCTACTCTCGGCCTACTGTAGAAACGAAGTTGGCGTCACAAAATGAATTGTAAATTTTTTTTTTAAATACTGAAAATGAAGTGAAAAACAGCTATTTTATAGTGGATATTTAAAAAAATACCATGTAGGTATATCTTGTGCGTATAATGGTATTATTACTCGTGTGACTATTGAAACTCGCTGTCGCTCGTTTTAACATACAGTCACTACTCGTCAGTTATATACCTCATTACGCCACTAGATATACAATCTACTATTTCATCCTAGTTTCAAAATATTTTAATTTAAAACACTGCACAAGACTTTATTCATGAAACTTAATAAACAGAAACTAGAAACATGATACAAATGAGGAAAAATAAATAATTTAGGTATAAATATTTATTTTCATTACAGAATTACAGAATCGCTAGACCATAAAACAGTTGTATCAAAAACAAAACAAAGTTTTGTTGAATACACATTGCGCATAGAAAATAATATCAAAGTTTAATAAACACAAATATACGATATCAAAGTCCACAACTTTACGATAATTAAATTGTTTTCTTCATGCTCGTAACGGTGATATTATTAGTGTTTTTACCATATTATGACACATACACTATTGCCGTCGGTCGGATGGCGGGACCTAGGGGTCGGACCAAAATTTCTCGACGTTTCAAATCATTCTGAACAACTTGACACCATTTTTTAGTGTATTTGCCATATGGCACATACACTATTGGCGTCGGTCGGATGGCGGGACCTAGGGGTCGGACCAAAATTTCTCGACGTTTCATAGCCTCCTGAACACTTTGGCACCATTTTTGGAAATGTCTGTTTATATATATATATATATATATATGTGTACGGGCTATAACTTTCGAAAGAGTTAATTGATTTTGACGAAATTGGGTAGGCACGTTGCAATCCATCACCGCACGAAGCCTATTTAAAATGGGCCCAATCGGACCATTTTAGGGGTTAAAAAATGTTTTTGGGCCCAAAAATACCGAAAAAATTCTCAGAATTGTTTCAAAATTGAAATTTAACCCTTTAGTGAACATTGAAATGTGCTGCTTAAATTTTAATAAAATCGCCCCGACAGGTCCGGACTTACAAATTTTATGAAAACACTAGTTTGCGGATAGTGATTTACTTACTGAAGGGTGTATTTAATTTGGTACAGAGGTTGCATTGATAATAATATTGAAATTAAGAAAAAAATATTATTTTAAGGGGTGTATTAAGGGGTTAAATTTTTTATTTTGTACAAAAACAAACTTATGTTCACATAATAACAGCACAATGCCTGTATTAGCAAATACACTATATTGTCGGCAGGGTTTTGGCACTGCGACCCGAGTTTTTTTATATTGTGTTTGATAATAATTTAGCAAACAAGAAAATAAGGACAGAGTTAAAACTATAATCATTTTAGAAAACATTATGCCAATTTCTTTCTCTGATGAAAAATTCATCTTATAATTTTACTTCTTATTTTTTTAAGTGGCAAGAAAGAGAAGAAGATTACCTTGTTATTTTATTTTTATTAGTGTATTTGCCATATGGCACATACACTATTGGCGTCGGTCGGATGGTGGGACCTAGGGGTCGGACCAAAATATCTCGACGTTTCATAGCCTCCTGAACAATTTGGCACCATTTTTAGAAATGTCTATTTATAAATATATATATATCTATATATATATATGTATGTGTGTGTGTGTGTGTGTACGGGCGATAACTTTCGAAAGAGTTAATTGATTTTGACAAAATTAGGTAGGCACGTTGAAATCCATCACCGCACGAAGCCTATTTAAAATGGGCCCAATCGGACCATTTTAAGGGTGGTTTTTAGGGGTTGAAAAATGTTTTTGGGCCCAAAAATGCCGAAAAAATTCTCAGAATCGTTTCAAAATTGAAATTTAACCCTTTAGTAACGATTAAAATGTACTGCTAAAATTTTAATAAAATCGTCCCGACAGGACCGTACTTACAAATTTTATGAAAACACTAGTTTGCGGATAGTGCTTTACTTACTGAAGGGTGTATTTATTTTGGTACCGAGGTTGCATTGATAAAAATATTGAAATTAAGAAAAAAAATATTATTTTAAGGGATGTATTAAGGGGTTAAATTTTTTATTTTGTTCAAAAACAAACTTAAGTTCACATAATAAAGCCACAATGCCAGTATTATCAAATACACTATATTGTCGGCAGGGTTTTGGCACTGCGACGCGAGTTTTTGTAGAATATAGACGCGTCGACATCTCAGGTCATTAGCGTCTTTCAACTACACTAAATATAGCAACTATCTTAAAACTAAATAACATCACAAAACATCCATGAGCGCAGGTGGGATTCGAACCCATGGCGGTCCAGTCCAGAGGTTGCAGCACTAAGCACGCTAACCACTAGGCTATACTGCCCTCCGTTGACCTAGAATCTTGAAATTTGGCACGAATGGTCTCATAGCCCAAGTAAAGGAAAAAATCTGACAATCATTAATTTCTATTTCTAGATGTGAAATTATTACGTCACAAACTTAATTTTTTTTTAATTGTTATAATGGTACGGAATACTAAGGGCATGAGTTCTACTCGCACTTGTCCATCTTTTTTATCTTTATTTAAAATAGTAGATTGCATATCTAGTGGCGTAATAAGGTATATTACTGACGAGTAGTGACATGTATGTTAAAATAGCGAATTTTAACATTCACACGGGTCATAATATCATTACGCACTAGATATAATATATAGTATATTTTGCCATATATTTTATAAAATAGCTGCTTTTCACTTCATTTTCAGTATTTTCAAAAAAAATTTACAGTTTATTTTGTGTCGCCAACTTCACTTCTACAGTAGGCCGAGAGTAGCTGTCAGTATAGGTAATGGCGGGAAGATCAGGACGAATAACCATAAATCACTATGGAAATGGCTTGCTTTTCTACAGTAATGTGGGAAAGATACGTTCCCGGACACCGGCCTGTCAAAAGTAACATTCATGCATGTAAAGCAGTTATTTTATAGTGTGTATGGCAAAAAAATATTGACATTTTTCACGAAAAAAAATTAACTTGATGTGTCTGTCTCTTGAAAAATGGCGTCGTAAATATTGAGAGCTAAGCTCATACAAAGAATTGAGAATGTGAATTACTCTTAACAGAAGTTAAGAAACGTGGTTGCTTTCAGTATGAACACATAAAAATGAAAGAAGTAATTTACAATAGTTATAAATTGCCGCTTTATTTTCTTATAAAGGAACAGAAAGTAACAACGGTATTAAAACTTTTCGAATATAAACAAATAAAAGCATCGCGCGGATGAGCACCAAACAAGCGAAGTAGAAAACAGTTGAATGAAAGTTTATACATACTGACAACGCACTTGAGCCGCAACGAAAGTTTTTCTTTTTTTTCAGTAATAAAAAAGTTGGTAATTTTCTGCCAAAAAATGTTTGTATTTATACAATGCATTAAAATATGTTCATCGGAAAAACGACACATATTTCTGTTCTATAATAAAAAGTGATAAATGCGTCATATTATGGATTCTTTGTAATAATATACAATTAATTTAAAATATGCGAACAAATTATTTTAGAAAATAAAAATAAATTATTTTATGAAAACAAAAACCCGACTGCCTAAAAAGTGAACTTAAAAGATGGACACAAGAACAAATGATAACATGCAGTCGGAGGCATCAGATATTTTTGTTCAACTTGTTACTACATGTATGCCTCTTCGACTACATGTTATCATTTGATCTTGTTTCCATCTTTTAAGTTCGATTTTTATGCAGTCGAGTTTTTTTTTATTTTCTTTCTTTTAACATGAGTCTACTTATCAAGCCTTTTCATTTGATACCTCACACAAAAATTTTACCGATTTTTTGCGTATTGACAAAATGGCGTCTAGCGTCCGCCATATTGAAATTTCCATGACGTCGTATACCCTATTTGAAATCTTCTCAACACAACCTTTCTTTTGATACCCGACCATATCGATGTGTTTAGAAGGAAAATTACATTTGCATTCTGACAAAATGGCATCTAGCGTCCGCCATATTGTTTGCACTATACATATTCGTAACGTTATATATCCAGTAGCACCCGTGAGACTATGCCGAATCTATAGACACCTCATTTTTCAAAATCCGTCAAACCGTTTAGGCTACAGAAGGCGCCAAAAAAAATGCAAAGATACATTCACACAAACATACAGCCGAAAAACATTAGGTACCTTTCTTCGTCAGTCGGGTAATAAAGTGTAAATTACTCTACGTAACCCCGTTTCTCTTACCAAAATAGATAGTAGATTATAGACGCTCGAGAGAACACTTTTGAGAACCAAAATACTTTGAGACCAAAAATGCCTTTGAGAAATAAAATGCGTTTAAGAATCGACATGCTTTTGAGATTCAAGACTTTTATCTTTTAAATAAATAACTGTTATTGTTATTTCCAGTCGCCACAAGTAAAATGTTACAAATATGCCGATTAGTGATGAGCGATACGAGCTGTTTTGACAATCGAAATAATTGTAATCATTCATAATAACAATCGAGTCCACAATTGACTCGGAATTTGATTTTACAATCGAAATGTTCGATTGCTCAAGTCGATCATTTGCCACATAGGTTATAGCAATAGCAGCGAATGAGAATACATATAATCACGATTCAAGATTATATGCTAGTCGACTGACGTTCACGCGACTCGTTGACTGTTCACTGTTCACAATGTTCAGTCGGTACTCACTACTCTGTGATCTCTTCATTATTGAATTCGTATTACGCGAATACTGCACAATCGACCATCGACTCGACCACGCAGTTGTTGAGTGATGAACGATTGTATAATATTATGTGGCTCTCGACAGTGTACGATTCAGTACTATGCGACTCGGTCTCGGTGAACTATGAAACAACAACAATCGAGTCTAAGTGACAACCATCGAGAGTCATCGAGATGTTTGAACAATCGAGACAATCGACTAAAACATCTCGTATCGCGCATCACTGATGCCGATTTACTTAGTTAACATAGCCAGAAAATAATATTGTTACACGCATCGAGAGCAGTGGCGCTTCAGTTCGGCTGATGACTATTGTACTACCGACTTAGGTTCGCTGGCGTATAACCATAGACAATAACAACAAGGCGTATGTATTAGCCTAGATCACTGGCGAGAACTAATTGTGTCAACACGGCACACGGTCAATGGTCTCCAGGCGGAAATGGAGGGGATTGGATTGGGGCATCCCGGCGAACGGCGACGCGCGTTCTACACGTGTATAACTACGTAGCTAATAAAAGTGTATTTTTACGGACATAATAAAACGGTATAAATAATTTCTGTAACAATATTATATAATCGTATTTGTGTATTTGATATGAAACTGTATTGTGAAACGTATGTTATTATTTGTGTTCGTATTTAACAGCACAAAGTGACAGTTCGAGTACAAAATCGAGTTGGCAGTGAGATAAACAAGTTAAATCTGAGAACTGTATGTAACGGAGAGACGATGTCTACAACGACCGCAACTCTATATAATGTGAAATTGAGAATGCAACAACATACACGTCCGTCTCCTACACCATATTGTACCCGCCGCCTACACCGTCGCATTAACGTTCGATGGGTATATCGAAGTGTCTCGATCGTATTCGTGGCACGTTATTATTTGTTGTTTCGATTTTCTTTGAAAATGATGTCTTTTATGGATAAAAGTGAAAGATACATATAAATAGTTAACCATTTTTCGTATTATAAAATAAAATGCACTTGTGTCTTTACAAGGTGTTGGAAAATTGTTACACTGACAAACTTAAACAGGTAAATCCATAAGACAGTATGAAAAGAATAATAATAATAATTTTCAGCTACAAAACCTGATATAGTTCTCTTTGATAAAACTACTTGAGATATGTATGTCATCGAGTTCTCAGCTCCTGCTGAAATGAACATAGTCGCGAAGGAGACTGAGAAGCGAACAAAATATCAAGCCTTCTTTTTGAGCTCAGGAAGCAGTACCCAGACTATTCTGTAAAATTAATTTACCTTTTTTTATTATAGGATTTTATTGACCTTTGTTGTGTAGAACAGTTAGCCACGCCAATATTTTAATTGTTCTTATAATTGGTGTTCTTGGAAGAGTCAAACCGTCACTGTTAGCAAATATAAAAGCTATCCCGGCATGTCACCGTCACTAGTGTGCCGCGTAGAGGACAGTGTGGTTAGCGTCGCGGCCTCTGCATCAGACTGTCGTGGGTTCGAATTCCGCCTCCGCTGATGGATGTTTTGTGATGTAATTTAGTTTTAAGTTAATTGTTATTTAATGTAATCAAGACGGTAATGACCTAAGCTGTCGACGCGGCTATAATTTACAATAAATAAATAAACTAGTCTCTCGCATGTAAAAGGCTGTGCTTATTGGGTCGCTCCGTGTACTCCGTGCGCACGATCCAAACTCACTAATCGGCCCATTTCATGGTTTAAGGCGCGGTTTAAGGCTTGCTCCGAAAATATCCCTTGTGTGACGGTGACGAACCTGAAGGTTTGGATAAACACCCAAAAATTCGGGATGCAAAATTCTTAAAGGATTTTTTCCTTCACAATAATAATAATGCGTTCCATGTTATTTTTTGGACATTGTGTCATAACTTCACCACTCGCACTATTAATTTCATCACATTTTTCCCGTTATCACTCGCTCATCTGCTTCTAAAATGTTGTACTTTGTAATACTTAATGAATAATTATGTCCGGTTGTTTAAAACAAAAAAAACAAAAAGTATTGTGTCTAAACAAAAGACAATCATAATAATAATATGTATTCTATAAAAGAAACATACACGAGAAAAATTAAATTACGGGTTATTTACACTAAAATGAACATGAATGAAAACTTCTTCTTGCTATCTTTGAGCATATCTGGTACATATGGTATTATATTTAAAAGAAAAAGAATTGAAAAAGCCCATTGATACGGTTTTTTATTTAATCCAAAGATCTACGTCTTTGAGCAGCGTCTCTGAGAGTATTTTCACGCAACATTCAAAGACCATAACAAGGGATTTTTTTCTCTCCTTCTCTCTTATAAGACGTTTTATGCAATACAATAAAGACATTATTTTATTGTTCGATATAACCGTCTCTGTTCTGCAACAATGTGTTTCTTCTTCAATACACATTTGATATTCATTTGTTAGGGATAAACAAAAGAGCAAATCAATTTTTTCATCAACAAGATTTTTCCAAAAAAAACCCGATTTTTTTAATTTTCATATAAGGTAAGGTGGGACAAGTGTATTTCTGAGGCAAGTTCTCCCGCCATTATATTTCACATACTTACGTATATTGTACTGTCATCTGTGAATTAGACATCTAACTAACATATTCTTCCATAGTTTATTCATTGGTGATGTTCAGTTGCATTATTATTCAGCGATTAGTAATCACATTTTTTGAGTCGCACTTGCCCCATTTCATCTTACCTACATATTTTGTATTTTTATACGAGAAAGAAAGGTTAAATTCAAAGAGATTAAGTTCGAAATGAAGGTTTTTAGGATATCACATACTAACCTGCGTTGATTTTTAACCCCGACCAAAAAAGAGGGTTATTAGGTGTTTGAATTGTATGTCTGTCTGTGTGTCTGTTGCTTCATAACTCTTGAATGGCTATACGTTTCTTAAAATTTAAAAAGAAATTTCTCAGAACTGTTTGGTTAAGAAATATGAATTTTAGAAAAAATATTTTATACTAGCGGTCCGGTCCGGTTTTGCCCGGGTGCTATAAATTTATGATTTATTATCCCCTCCGCGAGAAATTCACCCCTTACGACCCGGGCGAAGCCGAGTTGGTGGTGTTAATATTAGTAGGATTCCGCCAACACGCTAAAATGCAAAAAAATTGCAGAGTTACGTTTTGTTACTATTCCACAGGAACTATACATTTTTCCGGGATGAAAAGTACTCTAGGTGTCCTATTCCAGGACCTAAAGTAACTATATAGGTATACCAAATTTCATGAAAATCCGTTCAGCCGTTACGGAGCTGAGTGGTAACAAACATGCACACACACAAACGTTCGCAAGAGATTCGCAAGTCTATTATTCTCGCATCCCTGATTTAGAGATAAAGTTCTTTCCTCCATTCTATCTATCTGTAAAAGAAAACACGGAGGCCGAGACAGTCGGAGGCATAGAATATCTACATATCGGTCGTAAATAAAACATATCCATTGATATACATATTTCTATGACTATATAAAGCTTTACAGTTAAATAAGTGCCTTTTTCTGACCGTATCACGTACGTACGATTTTCTTTAAATCTTGCCTCAACAATATTATTGCCTTTTTTAAATTCTCTATAAGACTGTCTTTTTATAATTAAGCATAATATAGACTATCTAAAAAAAGAATTTCCCAAATCGGTTTATAAATGACGGAGTTCTGAGGTAACAAACTTTAAAAAAAATACAACCGAATTGAGAACCACCTCCTTTTTTTGAAGTCGGTTAAAAAAGGGGTATGTCTGTATCGCGGCTATAGATATAGATACCTACCTATTCATGCTCTGTTTTGTTTCACATGTCAAACACTTCCGACTATTTCCGTTATATCTAATATTTCTAAAATGCCACCCCAGTATGAGACATTAGACGTTATTCACGACAAAAGTTGTAATTTTTCATTAAGTTTGATATTAATTTATTATTCACATATTGAGAACCAATTTTCCAGATATCTTGTTATTTTTTGTAGAGCAAATGTGTATTATGTATGCATCACAAAAATATCAAATTATTTAAAAAACGCCTACCTATTTAGTTTTTATGCTCCAACTAACGTCAGTAGTGTATTATTATGCCATACTGTTTATACAGGGTGTATCACAGGATTTATAACATAGGGCAAAAAATACTAATATTGAAAATGATTGCCCTTTTTCATGCTAAACCATGATAATTATGCGCGCGTAATAACATCGTGCGGCTGGCTCAGAGGTATAGCGTTTTACTGACGATCTAAATGTACCTGGTCAGATCCCGGGTTTCGGATCGCAATATTTTTGTTTTTTATATTCATCAAATATTCTGTTAATATATTTTTTTTACTTTAAAAATGAATTTAATTGAATTTGATACGGAAAAATTTTGAAACACTAAAAAGAACAAAATAAAATATAAGTAAAAAAAACTTTTTAAAAACAAGCTTAAAAAAATAAATCTGTTAATTTTTTATTTCTTTATAACTCCTTATTTTTATTATTGTACGAAACCCTCGGTGCGCGAGTCTGACTTACACTTGGCCGTTTTTTCAAATATCATAAAATCTGTACAATATATATTTTACTAACTGTATTCTGAATTAGCTAGGGTATCTATTTATTCAGTCTGAAACATCAATTTTATTTATAGTTTGATATATTCTGTAAACTCGTAAAGGATACTTCAGTGCAATGTGTCGATCGTTTTTTTCCCTGAACACTAGCGTTTTCGTCGCTTTCAAATAACAACGACGTTACAATGCAGCTGAGAGTAACATAAATTTGTATTCTATATGAAGATAAAGTGCATATTGTCACTTTTTATTGAACAGTTTCGAATATAATGCAATATATCATAGCAGGATAATGTGCATAAAGTACAGGCTGCTTGAAAAAAAATATACCTAGAACTCCGTTGTTTGCTCGCCTTATTCATTTTATCTGAAACAATGTTTCCAAACATCTGGTCTGTGTGTCGTAGAAACATCTATATTAATAAAATTTAGCATTGGGAAAAAATGATCGGATCAGAATGAGCCATGACTCATAATTTACATATTTATATATAATTACAATAGCAAACCTATATAAATAGTGTACTATACATAGGACATTTAGCAGTGGGAGAAAATGATTGGATCAGAATGAGCCATGACTCATAATTTACGTATTTATATATAGGGTTGCTATTGTAATTATATATAAATACGTAAATTATGTGTCATGGCTCATTCTGATCCAATCATTTTTTCCCACTGCTAAATGTCCAATGTATAGTATACTATACCTGTTTACATTACTGTATAATTCCGGTGCTGCGCGTTTAAGTAAATAAAAAAAGGATATGCGTTTCAGCCACATAAGGACGCGATCGAAGTTATACTTCATGAATTTACATTTTTGCTTTTCCCCTCAGCGTTTTTAAAACAACAAATAATTTTTTTTTTAATAAAATCCATGGATATCATAACATCTATATACATAAGTATCCAAAGCCTGCTTACAATATTACACTATTTTGAAACATCAAAAATTGATTTTTAAAATATTATTCGATATAACATCTATAAGAAAACGAATTTTGTCCTGGGATAAAACCTAGGTAGATTGATTTTTTGCCACCCAAAACCCCTTTTCAGTAAATTTCATCCAAATCGTTAGAGCCGTTTTATCCCTGTTAGCGTTACAGCGTTTCATTAATTTTTTGAGTCGAGGTTATTTTTGAATTCACAACTCTCGCTAAAGACGTACAGCTTCAAAAAAAAATAATTAAAATGTCTGTGATTTCGAAGTATATTTACACTTCATGCATTAAGTAATATGTATTGAACTCTTTTCATGCTAGATAAGCGCAAACTAAAATTACAAAATTTTTGTCTGTCTGTCTATTTGTTCCGTTTTAACTAAAAAACTACTGGATTTTCTTGAAACTGTAAGAACCTCTGCTATAGAAATAGAATATAACTTTCTTACCAGAAGTGTAAGTAGGTTATGTTTAGGCAATATTTTACACGGACGGTTACTTTTTCGGGAACTCTATGTGTACTAAACATATAAAAGAGTAATAAACTATGTTTATATTATATCATTATATACGTGTATGTATAGATGCACACTACGTTCATATGTATTCTACATAACCGTGTATTTTGTTCGTGACCCTCCCGTTCTACGGAGATATGATTGTATGCAATGCGCTCGTTATATAAGCTAAGTATTCAGGGTTGAGAAACTGGTTCGGCTTCGCTCCAGTGTTGTCAACTCTGGGGGAAAGTCGCTAAATATAGGGGATTCTAAACTGTCCTTGGCCAAAATATATTTTTTTTGGGATTAGCGACATTTTTAGATACTTTTTTAAAATAATCGGGGAATTTTAGAAACTTTCACAATTAGTAAATTATAACATAAAATTAATGATTGTACGAAATACAAATCGTAATCAATATCAAAACCAAAACAAAGTACTTTATACTGCCATAGTATAAAGTTTAAATCAATAAACGAAACGTCGTACTTTTAAAAAAACTCGGGTCGCAGTGCCAAAACCCTGCCGACAATATAGTGTATTTGCTAATACAGGCCTTGTGGCTTTATTATGTGAACTTAAGTTTGTTTTTGGACAAAATAAAAAATTTAACCCTTAATATATCCCTTAAAATAATATTTTTTTTCTTAATTTCAATAAGATTATCAATACAACTTCTGTACCAAATTAAGTACACCCTTCAGTAAGTAAATCACTATCCGCAAACTAGTGTTTTCATAAAATTTGTAAGTCCGGTCCTGTCGGGCCGATTTTAATAAGATTTTAGCAGCACATTTTGATACTTACTAAAAGGTTAAATTTCAATTTTGAAACAATTCTGAGAATTTTTTCGCTATTTTTGACCCCAAAAATATTTTTCTACCCCTAAAAACTACCCTAAAAATGATCCGATTAAGCCCATTTTAAATAGGCTTCGTGCGGTGATGGAATCGAACGTGCCTACCAAATTTCGTCAAAATCAATTAACTCTTTCGAAAGTTATAGCCCGTACACACACACACACACACACACATACATATATATATATATACATAAACAATTCCAAAAATGGTGCCAAATTGTTCAGGAGGGTATGAAACGTCGAGAAATTTTAGTCCAACCCCTAGGTCCCGCCATCCGACCGACGCCAATAGTGTATGTGCCATATGGCAAATGCACTAATAACATCACAAAACATCCACTATGGCTTATACACTAGGCTACACTGCCCTCTTTAAAAATACTGAGGGGAAACGCAAAAATGTAAATGTGCGCTTATGTGGGTGAGGCACATACTATTTTATTTGACAACACCGCATCCTTAGTTCATACATGAAGAAATATGTGTGATTGGCATGATGAAGAGTAGCATCTCTGTGTAGCGGCAGAAAAAAGCCGGACAATAAAACTGTCAAAAGCATACGCGAGTTTCTCGCTGGCATTGCTCTGCACTGCTCCGCATTGCTTGTGTATGTATGTTTAGAATTGTTGTACTCATGGAGATAAGAGAACAGGTAATATGAAGAAGAAGCAATATCGCTTGCTTGGAATTATGGGGTTCTACATTACAATTTTTCAGAAACTGAGATTTTGATACCCAAGGTTCTATGTTGCTTGGCTTCTGCATCTCTGAAAACACCAATAGTTCTAGGTATTTTCATTTTATTTATTGTAGATTATAAACGCGTCGACATCTCAGGTCATTAGCGTCTTTCAAGTACACTAAATATATTATTCCTCATACATAAACAAATGATGTAAACCAACTTTTTCGTTCTTATATCCTTCCTCTTAATTAAAGAAATATATATATTTTATAAACGTAGGTCATAAACCGTCATAGTATGATGACGTAGAAGACAGTCACACTTCTTTATCTATAGAAAGATGTATATAAATTATCTTTCTTGCTGTTTGATGTCAATTTGACAGATCACTGAGTGATACACAGATCTAGTCAGCCAATCACAGGCTGAATATTATTTACGTCATTTCGGTAGCAGCGTAATTCTATGTTTAAAATTCCATTTAAAAATTCTGAGAATTTTTTTTGTTTCATAATCTAATTGTACTGTCGATTCCAACAAAAAAAATTGTGGGGGAATCCCATTGCGTGCATTCAACTTTCCTCTAGGTAGGTACTTACCTACCTATAAAAAAAATGTGAGCCGTCGCGGGACGCCTGGCAGATGTGAAACAATTTTATAGCTTGAATCTTTTATTTATTGAACTTGACAAATTTATCAAAATAAAATCTAGCCTATATCACTTAGGGATAGTGTAGCTTTCTATTAGTAAAAAAATTTTTTAAATCGGTTCAATAGTTCCAGATATAATAATTTATGATTTATTACAACGCCGCGAGACATTCTCCCCCTGCGAAGATAATAAGTGAAAGAATTTTTAGAATCGGTTCAGTAGTTCGAGAGATAAGAATTTACAATTTAACACAATTTACCCTAATTTTCCCTCGTTTACCCGAATTTACCCTAGTATACCCTAATTTCTTGAATTCACCCTAGTTTTCCCTAAATACCCTAATTTACTCTTATTTAACCCCCTTTGCCTTAAGTTACCCCAATTTTCCCTAATTTACTCTAATTTGCCCTAATTTACTCTAATTTACCCTAAATACCCTAATTTACCCAAATTTTCGTTTTTTTAAAAAAAACAAAAAAATTAATTTTTGGTGCCATAAAATTTCAAAAAATTATTGTCAAAGAAAGAATATAACAAAAATAAAAAATTTTATAAATAAATATCATGTATAGAATTTAAAAAAAAAACGTCAAAAATTGTACGATGCCATGAGTTTCCGAATCCAAGTCCCCATGCATAGAAGGCTAAACTCGTACCACTACTCTACGGATGAACTTGTCTAGACAGCCGTTGTTACTGATATATGTATAACTTAATATACCTGGACGCAGTGGTGGGGAGAACAGCAGCGAAAGAGAACATTTCGTTGCATATTTCCCCTCACGCGGCTGTTCACAGCCCGACATCAAAAATTATTTCGTTGTTTTGATTCAGCTTCGCGTTTCTTCGTAGCTCTACGGTTAGAACCACGGTGTTACGAGCACTGTCATCTCGCATCGTGTCATATCGATAGCATATATAAGAAAGCGATACATAATATTATACCATGTTTCAGTGTACTTTTGCACCCAACTGAAATGATTGAGCTTCACATTAGTATATGTCGAGTTGAAACCGACAAACGTTCCGTATTTATTTATCTGTTGTGAACGTTCACAATTGTTTACATTTTATACGTGAATTATTTTATTTTTGTACTAGCGGTTGCCCGTGGCTCCGCTCACGTATATTTAGTATATTATAATTTATGTTGTTTACGTCCATCATATATTATAATTACAAGGAATGAAAATGATAAGAAAAATGAAAAACGAATAATGAATAATATTATTTTAATTCAATTTAACAGATACTTGTTGAAGAGAAATATATGATGTTCACCATACAAGGGTATACAATATACAATGTGTTACATTTCATTGCGGTCACAAGGATCTGTGCCACACTCCCATTAATTATTAGAAGTGTCAAAATTCAGTATTTTAAAAATAAACATCAAACATAAAACAAATCTTATCCTCATAATATAGTCCTTGAGACTAATGCGTAGTAGAAATAGTGGTAGGTATAGATTTTGTAGATCACAAGGGGCGTACCCTAATATTTTCTAACATTATATTGAAAATTTGTAACGGGAAATAAGGACCAGATGTGTAATTTTAAATATTTGGTATGTATTAATTATAAATTATGTAGTACTTTATTTGAAAATTTGTAATAACAAATTAATGTCTCATCATTTGTAAAGCCCTGAGGAAGTTAATAAAGTTAACGAAACGTTGGCAAGATAATAAAAACTTTACGCATTTATAATTGGTTCTTATTTCCCGATAAAAAATTTTCACTATTTAGTATATTATTTTCAATATTTAGGTAGTATATTGTTAATTTATTATCCGCCCCGCGAGAAATTCTCCCCCTGCGAAGCGAAAATCTCTTCCCTGTGAAACGAAGTAGTGTTGCCGTCTAGACAAGACAAGACTTTCATAGTCTTGTCTTGTCTTGAAATATCAAGACTTCACTAAGTCTAAGTCTAGATTAAACAACTCTTAATGTCTTGTCTTGTCTAATATCAAGACTCTAGATTATTTTCAAGAGTTTAGATTAACCAAGTGGTTTACTTTACCTACTACTACTTAGTTTATCTAGACTCTTGAAAATTGTCTAGAGTTTTGGCAAGAGTCTTGATGTAGATAAAGCAAGTCTTGTCTTGTCTTAAAAATTTCTAGACAAGACTTTGGCAAATCTTGTCTTGAAAATCTAGACAAGACGAGAATCTAAAAAGTCTAGATCTAGACAGCAGCACTAAAACGAAGTCGGGCTTAAAATCTCTTGGAAATAGTTTGCATTAACGGTGTCACAAAAATAAACAGTCAACTAAACCGATTTATATGTTTAACCCTACGTTTTGATATTTGCAATAACGGAGTCACTTAACGCACGCGAGACGCAGATCTCCGTTACCATTTGGTTTTCTCTAATTGTATGCACTCTAATCATCAAATTACGATACAGTTGCTAAATCGCTAAAATAACGTGTGTGCGCTGACCCTAATCGGTGTTGTTGAGACCTGTCATGTGTGTCTTTTGCGTGTCGTTGTCTCCCCTCGCGGTCGCTTTCGAAAGCCTACCTTTAGATGCACGTGAATTGATCGGCCTGTGTCCATTTTTACATAAGACATGTAGGACTAGGTATAAGTGTTTAATGTAACGTTCAATATAAACTTTTATCATTCGAATGTGATATGTGCATCGAATCTATAGTCTTTTTTATTTCAGTATGGGTCAAAAAATGGGCCATTAGAGAGATATCGTTATCATAAAAATCTACTGCATACTGACTGGCCACAATGAAATAAAAAAGAAACAAGCCGAATCTACTGTGTTCTGCAACCATTGTCAATTCCCAGTTCTAACCTTAGAACCGGTAGAAATGTCAATATCAATGAGGGCTATCAGACTTCTTTTCTATCACCTGATAGCACCACTGGTATTAAATGAGGTATACGTCACTTTGATGTCATTCAAATGTCAGTACCTACTGTTTATATTTTCCGCCCACCTGATGAACTAGCAAGTGAGGTATCTGTCATTCAATCATTATTGAACGGCTAAAGCTCGATTTATATTATCCGATCAGGCACGGCGCCGGAACGTAGCGTTTTCAGCAAGACAAACATTTTTACTGTCATGCATTTCAAATACGAGTATTGATTCGTGTCTTAACGGACGGGATCCGCTAAGTATAATTCGTATTTGAAATGCATGTAAAAATGTTTGTCTTGCCGGAAACGCTACGTTCCCACGCCGTGTGGCCGGATAATATAAATCGACCTTTAATCGCAGTTTTGTATTTAGCTAACAATTATTATTATTATTATTTATTTATTCCTTAATAATGGATAAATGAAAAATCACTAAACACAAACCGTTAATCTCTAAACGTTTGACATATCTTACTTGCCACAAGCGCCATCTGAAGAAAAAAAATTTAAACGTTAGACACATACCTTACTTTACACTAGCGCTATCTGATGAATAAAAAAATGGTAATAAAATATTAATCAATATTAATCAATAAAATTGGTAGCCTTGAATATTATTAGCTTCTTTTATTTTAAGCAATTTTCATAATTTTATAAGCAGTTGCTTAAATTTTAACAAATGTTTATTTACACGATTGTTCATCTTTGAATACAAGAATAAGCTTACTAAGTACAGTATATTTGTATATTTACCATACATAAACTCATGGTACATCATATACAGTGTGTGTCGAAAATAGGGCGCTTCAGAATAATCAAACAATATACAGTGTCGGCGAACAAAATTCCTTACTTATGAAATTAGTCAATCTTCTTGCTATAAGCTTAGAAAGCTTTATTAACTATAAACTATAAACTGTAAATTGTAATGTATACAGCAATGGCTACCTATGCAAGTTGAAGTACCCCCTGCACTTATCACCTCAAATTGTTTCCCTACGCCTAAAAACGATTATGGCTCTCACGACTGTACTTTTGAAGCTAAGGGTTCGGGAAACGCCAAATAATGAACCATGAATCACAAGACAGATCCTTCAGGCGAAATATTGAAAAAAAAATGTCTGGAAATCTTTCACACGTAGCCAAAACTTTTTTCAAAAAAATTCGCTTGCAGGATCATTCGGCATTTACCCGAACCCTTTAGCTTTGAAAATAGCGTCGGGAGAACCACAGTCGTTTTTAGGCGAAGGGAAACAATTTGGGATGAAGAGTGCAGGGGATATTTGTAGGTATCCAATGCTCTTAAACAATGTTTATACTAACTAGACTGATAATTCCGTAGGGCCACCATGTACCGACCAGTGAAGAAAGTACTAAATAGAATATTTACATAGAATATATTAGTCAATAGTCAACTAACGGTTTCGCCTATAAATAGATATAATGAAAGTTCATTGTTAGCAAATATTGGCAACGTCAGTAAAATATAAGACCCTGTATCTCTATAATGACAAGCCATAATGTGGGTTACATGTTACATCTTTGTATTCTAATCTCAAGACTTTCAGCTCTTATAAGTAAGCCGTATTATAAAGTACACATACCTAATACAAATGCAGAGCCCGGCTAGATCTTCCTACTTTCGTAATAAATACATGTATAAACAATGTAATGGAAGTCAGTGTGCATTTTGTCATGTTACATAATTTCCAACGTATTAAACCTACAAAACCTTGTGTAAAAATTATATAATGAAACATGTCAATTATTGAAATTATTATAGAGAAGCAGCGACAAGTCTAAACCTATATTTTACAAGTATTTAGAAAACAAGCCGTGAGGTGGGTCGTTTATTAGGACTAAAGTGCGACCCTTGAGGTCCACACGACGAACTTCCCAGTTTGATAAATATTTAATAATAATAATTAAATTAGATATTACACAGAAAAGTAATCATTTTAATCATTAAAACATAATTATTATTTATTTTTAACAATAATTAAAAAAAAAAAAACGGCTGAACCGATTTTTATAAAATTTATGTCGGATCAAAATGACGCTAACACGCCTCGATTGACACCCTTACGAAGTCAATATAATTTTTTATTCGCGAGGTATTGTGTAAAATCTACTTTTTTGGAGGTTATTTGGTTAAGAAAAAAGAACGGCTGAACCGATTTTGAAAAAATTTCTTTCAGATCATATTTACGTTAATACGCGTCGATTGGCACCCTAACGTAGTCGATATCATATTTCATTCTCGAGATTTCGTCTTAGAAAGAAATGGACACATACATACGTACGTACGTACGTACACACACACACACACACACAGACATCTTTCTAAAAGTAGTGTAAAAATAGTGTAGTGACCTTGAAACATAAAAACTTTTTTTCCTTTTTGGATTCGATTTTCGGACCCATTACAATAACTTCCAATGGGAAGTTAATAATTTATTAACTTCCCATTGGAAGTTATTGTAATGGGTCCGAAAATCGAAATTAAAATGTATAAAAAATTTTTGTTTCAAGGTCACTACACTATTTTTACACTATTTTTAGAAAGATGTCTGTGTGTGTATGTGTATGTGTATGTGTGTACGTATGTACGTACGTACGTATGTGTCCATTTCTTTCTAAGACGAAATCTCGAGAATGAAAAATGATATCGACTACGTTAGGGTGCCAATCGACGCGTATTAACGTAAATATGATCTGAAAGAAATTTTTTCAAAATCGGTTCAGCCGTTTTTTTTTCTTAACCAAATAGACTCCAAAAAAGTAGATTTTACACAATATCTCGCGAATGAAAAATTATATCGACTTCGTAAGTATGTCAATCGAGGCGTGTTAACGTCATTTTGATCCGACATAAATTTTATAAAAATCGATTCAGCCGTTTTTTTTTTTAATTATTGTTAAAAATAAATAATAATTATGTTTTAATGATTAAAATGATTACTTTTCTGTGTAATTTCTAATTTAATTATTATTATTAAATATTTATCAAACTGGGAAGTTCGTCGTGTGGACCTCAAGGGTCGCACTTTAGTCCTAATAAACGACCCACCTCACGGCTTGTTCTAAAAAGGATTGATTCATATATTGTCGTCGGGAAAATTTCAAATAGATCGAATATTGTAAATAAAAAATTACTGACAAATGTTTTGTCTTACTTAAGCTCTATGCAATATTGAATTTGTTTTGAAAATTTAAAAGAACTGTTAATTTTAACATTTCTGATGTATAAATAGCACCATTAAGATCGGATTATGTATTTTAACTAAATAAAATTATCTATGCTATTATATTATAAAGAGAGATTGTGAATTTGTTTATTTGTTTGTAAGAAGTAAACTTGAAAACTAGTGGACCGATTTCAAAATTTTTTTCACTGTTCGGTAGGTGACATTTTACTTTAGGAGACTCGGCGTTACCCGGGTGATTAATGTATTAATAAATCATAATAGCACCCGGACGAATTCGAACCGGGCCGGTAGTCAAGAATATTTTGAGAGTTTATAATTATTGTGTACTTATATATATAATAATATATTATTTGTATACATTTTGAGAATATAGAAGAGAATGTGGTGTAATAATTTGTGAGCTGGTTTTAAACGACTCCCCTGTTTCAAATACGTTTCACTAAATAGCTCCTTTCAGCGTCTGCATTTATCATTGCAGTAATATAGAAGTATGTAAAAACGCAATTGTACTCAATGTACAGACAGAAGTAGCAACCTTCGTATACTTTCACGGTATACGGCGACGAGTATTTTCCAATATCCTGTTTCAAATAAATGTGTTAGTATTTCGCAAAGCATGTAAATATTTTACTTCTGTGTATATAAAGTCTATGAGTACCCCTCTCTACAGTCCTTATGCATACCTACTTGTATTATATTGCAATGACAGAGCAACAACTGTTTTATAGTAAACCAAAATATATAAATGTACTCACAAGAAAACGTCACAGTAGCTAGGAAAGTCACCGAGTTTTACCAGATTTTTACAAGCTTTTATTTAACTTGCAAACCTACTGTCTAAATTCCAAGTTTCTAGCTTTATCGGTTTGGCCTAGGCATTAAATTGTCAAAAAACCCTACTCCCTCGTTTGACCCCCTTAGGGATAGAATTTAATTCTAAAAACGATTGATACATGTATTGTCATCGGGAAGATTTGACCTAAACAAACAAACTAACATACAAACATGTTAGTTTGTTTGTTTAGGTCAAATCTTGCAAATCAATTTTGAACGACTTCCACGTATCCGATCGATTTAAAATTTGGTACACATATGCATTCCCGATGACAATACGTGAATCAATCGTTTTTAGAGTTAAATTCAATCCCTAAGGGGGTCAAACGAAGGAGTAGGGTTTTTTGACTATTCAACGTCTAGGCCAAATCGATAAAGCTAGAAACTTGGAATTTGGACAGTAGGTTTCTTTTGTGACGTAAGCACCCACTATATGAAAGGATTTTTTGAAATTCAATCTCTAAGGGAGTCAAAAGGGGATAACTTTTGAACGACTAAAATGAGCAAAATAAAATATTAGCAAAAAAAACTTTTTAAAGGCACGCTTTTATTTAAATGTACTAAAAAGGATAAAAATAAATTTTAATAATTTAGTTTCATAATTATAAAAGCGTGAGTCGTGACTAATAAAATATCGTAGAGATCCACGCTTTTATAATTATGAAACTTAATTATTAAAACTTCTTTTTTCCGTTTTAGTACATTTAAATAAAAGCGTGTCTTTAAAAAGTTTTTTTTACTAATATTTTATTTAGGTTAAAGTAATATCTATAGGTAGAAATTTAAACTAATTTTTAAGTTAAACTTTTTATCCTCGTTTTTTTCGTTCGTTAACGCATGTCGAGGTCACGTCGAATCGAAGCGAACGAGCAAACCAATACTCATCGAAAAGCAGCTACGCTTATGTTCATAACTATATTGTACGTCTACATAACTAATATCGTACGAATATTCAGTCGAGCAGCATATCAAATACCCATTGATCACTAACGATAGATTCTGGATTCTTACGTTCGTCTCCATAATGATCAGATTAGCGCACAGCCCTTTGGATCAAACTGTCGTGAGTTCAAATCCCACCTTCACTCATGGATGTTTTGTGATGTCGTTTAGTTAGACGCTAATGATCTTACTTGTAGAGCGTCTATAATCTACAATAAAATAAATCCATACTGATCAGGGTTCAAATTACATTACCAAAATCACGTAAACAAAATTATGTACTTTCGGTGATTTCGGGTTAAAAGTGTTTAGGGTTTTGGCAATAAAGTTTCACTGTCATCGAGGTTTCATAAAAGCCCACCCTAGATTTTTCAGTAAATATTTTCTTTTATATTGAATTAAAAATAATTCACTGTGTAGTGAAGTTGATTGAAGAATTATTGTGCTCTATATTACAGATGAGTCATTTTATTCTCAAAGGTTGGTAATATTTGAATAGAAATAAAACCAGTTTTTTTTATTTTGTACCTATATATGGCTGCAATGTTGATGAAACGTTGAAAAGAGCTGCTTTAACTTTTTTTCTCTGTATAACACTGTATTATATTTATATAATGGTTTACATAGTACACCTCGAGTTGATGTAATATCTTTTTATTCATTTTACCAAAGCACATACCACCATACACTACACTGGTGTATCTAGTGTACTCTCGTGTGTATGAACGTACCTTTTTTTTAGTATGTGGAAAACCGTGATGCGTCTTCCCACAGAAAAACATCATTTTACGTCTTTTTTGTTTATCTTGAAACATTGCCAAAACCAAATATCCGTGTAAAGTTTGTCGTTTGTATTCAACGATAACTGAAAGTAAATGTTTCAGATATTTATGTATAAAATTGTAACGTTCTTTAGTAGACACTTTAGAAAATGAAACTTGTATATTTATTTAGTTTAAAAGCATTTCTGGACACAAAGTGCTATATTTTTTTATTCAAAATGCTATTTGTTTATTTTTTTAAATATTAGCAGCAAGTAGCAACAGCTGGGCGAAGTGCCTCATGTCGAATTTATGGTAATTCTTTTATTTTCTATTTTTCGTTATATTTTTAGCACAGGTTTATACTGCGTTTCAAAACTATTTTTAGCCCTACGGTGAACGGGGGTTATTTTTTGAAGTGAAAACTTCCTTATAGGCGCACTTTACCTGGGCCGTTAACAACAGTGATGTGAAACGCACCCGATGGGCTACTCGGCTCCAACACGAACACGTATTTGCAATATGCTGGTAATAATGTATAGTTCATAAGTGTGCTAATAGATGACACTAAAAACTTAATAATTAAGGTATTATATTCATTAAATTTAATTGTATAGGCCGATTTTAATACGAAAGTAATTTGTAGTTCACAAGTGCGCTCTCAGATGACACTAAAACTTAATAATTAAGGTATTATATTCATTAAATTTAATTGTATAGGCCGATTTTAATATATTTGTGATTAAACTGTATGGTTAAAAATTTATATAGGTATATATTTTAAAATAAGAGAATCTGAAGTTTTCACTTCTGTCGTGTGGTCATAAGCACACACCCATTTTTTAGTTTATTGTAGATTATAGACTCTCGATCTCAGCTTAGGTCTTTATAGCGTCTAAATTACATCAAATAATATCATCACTTAAAACTAAAGGCATCACAAAACATCCATATGTGAGAGATGGGATTCGAACCCACGACAGCTTGATGTAATGGCCTGCACGCTGACCATTACACCAAACTGTCCTCTAAATTTATACTCATCTAATGTTCTAGGAGTGTAAAGGTAACTAAATTAAAAAGTGTTATAAAACATTCTCCTTATGCTCAGTTTCTGAGACGACTTGCCATCTTTAAATTTATATTTTAAGATTGCCAAAATAGAGATTTCCATTAACGATATAATTGTTAGTAATTATGTCTACACCGTCACGGATTTTACCGAACAAGTTATTTAATTAATAATAATAAATAAAATTAAGAAAAATCGCAGGATAGTGGACAAAAATATTTGATTTATTAAATGTACATTTAATAAATCAAATATTTTGTCCACTATCCTGCGATTTTTCTTAATTTTATTATAATCACGATGGACGCGATTTCTAATATAAATAATAATAAATATTTTCATGTTAGCGAAAAAATATTGTTTTTAACCAAAAACTTATTTCAAATTTCTATGTCATTTACTCCATTGGTACTGACTTCATATCTCGTCACAACTCACAACCTTAGGCATACAATAAAGTATACTGGGCATTGATTCTTTTGCATAACAAACTGAACATCCTTGGAATAATACTATCTATGCTCAAACAAACTTTGTTATGTAAACAATAAACTGAAATTCACTTTAACTATCATCTTGCCTTGTAATGAAAATTAATCGTTTTCAGGAATTCTATTTCCACCGCATATTTGATTGAAATTCGTTTAAATCTATGGACCATTTCACATTCACAAGTCTAAGTGGATGATTTAATGTGTTTTTCAGTTTGTAAACTGCAATTTTTCAAACTTTAGTCTGTGCTGAAACTGCCGTTGAACGGTTGGTACTATAAGTAAACGATGCCTGAAGACAATAGTTCCTATAGTCGAGGACATATAAATTGCATTTTTAAATTTTCACATTATTCGTTTATATATTTTAGTCGCAGGACATAGTTTCTGTCATCGTAACAAATAAACTTTATCAAATTTCTGTCGGTAGAAAATGTTTATAGTGATGCAACTTTTTTGATTTGAATATGTTCTTTTATTGACTTATAATACAAAAAAATTGTTTTGTTTATGAACAAACTTGATATTCAAAAAATATTGCTTCAGCATACAAAAAACGTTTGCATTTTATATTTGAGAGAGTGGTGACTTTAAAGCAGGGGTCCACAAACTTTATTGATCATGGCCCTAATTTAAAATTACAAAAGCCTTCGCGACCCTTAAACATTTTTTCCCCGCAATGTACAAAATAGTCTATAAAAAGATTTTTCAGTAAAAAAATGCGGCATTTCAAATTTAAGTCGTATATTCAAGAATTTAAGTATACCCCAGGGACCCCCCTCCCGCCTCTTCACTCCGTTTTTATCTGATTTCGTGTTCTTATTTAGTATTTTTGTCTATTATTCGCATTTAATGGTATAATCACGAGAGTTATAAATTCTATAATTACGGAAACAGGCCGTGACTCTAAAAAATCAGCCCGCGACCTCGACTTTGGGAACCCCTGCTCTAAAGTCTAAAGGCTAGTTCAGACACGGCGGAATCCGCGCGGCTGCCGCCACTCGACCGCCGGAAAAAAGAACCGTGCGGTGTCCGCGCGGTCCTATATGGCGTACCGTGACGGCGTTCACTTGCTTTGCGGAGACAGCGCGCTTCGGACGTATGATCCAGGGAGTATAATAATATTATATATACTCCATGGTGTGAACAAATACAAACACATTTTTTAAATTAGGTCTATATAACCTCGCCCCTCTCCTGCATATTCGCACGTTCACCGCGCGGCTGTTTGAACACAGCATATTTTTCCGCGATTCAAAACGCGCGATCGCAAACACGCGGATTCCACCATACCTGAACGAGGCCTAAATGTTTTACGCATAAGAAAGTTCATTCTTATTTATTTTGGTGCAAACATGACAAATATGTCTTGGTCAATAAACTCATCTGTCACTTGTACTAAGAACAAATTAGAGAAGACATTTGAAAAAGCAAGTAGACATATATATAGGAACTATATAGTAGTAGTACTTATATAACTACTTATATGGCAAATTTGACTGGGGAACTGTAGCAAGTAGTTTTTAATCTATTTTAAGAGCAGTGGTGTTCAGCCTTTTTCATTTTTTGGCTTGCGTACCCCCAAAAATTATTTTCTAAACATTACATTCCGTTTTATTACAAGCTTTTTAGTGTTATTTGCCATATGCCAAATACACTTTTGGCATCGGTAGGATGGCGGGACCTAGGGATCGAACCGAAATTTCTCGACGTTTCACATAATTCTGAACAATTCTGGAAATGTCTATTTATTATTAACTTGTTAGTTAGTAGGTATATAATTGTGTCAAATGTTATAATCCATTTTTGAAGGCGGTGTGAATTTGGCCCTCATTTTTCGAGAAAATTATTTTTCTCTGGAGTTCTGGAGCCATTTCCACATATCCGATCGACTTTGAATTGCGATCTTAATACATTATTTTTTAAAAAATGATTTAATTTGTATAACCACGTTATTCGTTTTCAAAATTCCCTAAATAATTTACCTGCATTCGCAAACTAGTGCTTTCATAAATTTGTGCGGCCCCATGTGTCGCCAATTTTAATAAAATTTTAAGGGTACATTGTAATATTTATTGTAGGTTTAAATTTCGATTTTGAAACAGCTACTTACTCTATTTTTTTATTCGGGCTCAACAAAAATTCTAACTCCCCTAAAATAGCCCGACTACACCCATTTTAATTAGACTAGCGCGATAATGAAAAACGTTGCCAAATTGTTTAAAATGATGTGAAACGCCGAGATTTATTGGTCCTATCTTTAGGTCCCGCTATCTGGGTAACGCCAATAGTGTATGTGTCACAATACTATGGATAGGGAAATATCGAGCTCTCATAAACGATTTGGTAGTAGTGCATACAATTTGAACATCAATCTATACAAAAAAGAAATGTCCTGACTGGTTGACTGATTCCTCAACGCCCAGGTCAAACCGCTGAAGCTAGTTTATTTATTTATTTATTTATTGTAGATTATAGACGCGTCGACAACTTAGGTCATTAGCGTCTTAATTACATTACATAACAACTTCCTTAAAACTAAATGACGTCACAAAACATCCATGAGCGGAGGTGGGATTCGAACCCACGACAGTGTGATCTAAAGGTCAGCTACGCTAACCGTTACACCACACTGTCCTCAATGCTGAAGCTAGAAACTTGAAATTTGGACAGTATAGGCTATTTTTGTGGCGTAAACACTCACTAAGAAGGGATTTTTTGAAATTCAACCCCTAAGGGGGTCAAAAAGAAGTATATTTCACACCCTACACCACATGAAGATAGAAACATGAAATTTGGAAGCTATGTTCCTTACAGAGTGTAAAGATCTGCTAAGAAAGGATTTTTTGGAAATGAACCCCAAAGGGGGTGAAATGCAGGGATGAAAATGTTTGTATAGAAAATCGTATTCCCTGCGTGTATCAACTTGAAACTTGGAATAAATACTCTTCAAAACAAATAATAAAACACGTATTTTAGGATTTTTTAAGACAACGGGGTGGGTATTGAAGTTTGTATGGGAAGGCATAAAAAAGTTTATGAGTAAGGCTGAGGCTACATTGGCGCCGTTTCAGACCAGATCAGATCAGATCCGTATTGTCGGATGTGAACAAACACTAGTAACCTTATGAAGTGGCTACAGTGTTCACTCCAGACCGCGCCAGAATATGTCAGATTACAACAGACACGTTCCGACCGTCGGATGATATCAAACGTGTTTGAAATTTTCGTCAGACTACGGCCGTACATTTGACAGTTTTCAACAAACAGTGTTGTGTATGCTAGCTATTATTACCAGATTGTCTTATTGTATTGTATTATTTTTTAAAAACGTGTTTGAATATCAATTGTGAGTATGGACAAATCACTTTTAATTGATCTTGTACGTGAAAAGCCTCCTATTTGGGACCAAAGAGACAAAAGATACCACAACAGAGACGTGAAAGGTCTTTTGTGGAGAGATATTGGCGAAAAAATGAATCTTTCAGGTATGATTTGAAAATATAATTTATTTATTAATTAATCTATGAGTAGTCCATAAAATGAAAGTAAATTAACTCTGATCGGTTTCAACGCATTGTTGAAGTTTGTTTCTTTTGTTTGTTGTTTATAATAGGGCTCGGTATTTTTCAAATTAAAGTATTCGAATATTCATTTAAACTTCTATTCGAATAGTTAAAATTAATTAAAATTTAGCTGTCTTTTGGATTTTTGACAAAGATCCTGAAGTCTGTCGAGTTACGGCCCTCACAAGTTTCCCAACAATAAAATTTAAATCTAACAATACTGGGCAGTCATAACAGATAGCATAACTGTTAAATGATTAAAAAAAATTACATTATATTTCTGAAAAAATTGTTATCTCTATCGCTAATCTATAAAATCATAAATCGCATATTGAAATCAAAACGTAAACACAGCAATGAGTAATAATTGGCGACAGCCGATACTCATGACAGGGGTCAGGACTCAGGGACGCCAAAAACAAAGAACAGCTGTTGTATAAATGTATAATAAATGTTATTGTTGAACAACGATAAAAAATAATAAAAGCAGTGCATTTTGATTTTCATTTGAATCCGGAAAGAAGCTAACTACAGTCTATGACAAATATTTAAATATCCAAATATTCGAAATTTGCACATCAAAAATTATTATTGTTCAACAAAGAAAAACTGTTTCGGTTATTTAGAGCTTATATAAAAAACGAGTATTCAAATATGTATTTGAATATTTAAAATTCGAATATTCTAATATTGAATAAATCTGTTTTGAAAGTATTCGTCCATTCGAATATTCATTTATTCGAATAAATTCGGAGCCCCGGTTTATAATATGTACAATACATCTGCACATATTTCATTTTAATTAATAATTTTACAAAGGTGATAAACAGTTTGTTAAAATAAACGTTCAGGTCTTCTCTAATTAGTTTCGCATCATTTTACTTTTAAACCCGTCGGATATTATCCACTCCCTATGTAGCCACTTCGTCTGAAGTGTCTGATTTGGTCTGGTCTGATCGGATCTGGTCTGACACGGATCTAGTGTAGCCTCAGACTTACATGTTTAGTTTATCATAAAGTCACTTTCAAGTATCCTATAAATACGAAGGAAATATGAAAATTCACTAATCTAATGGTAAATTTATTTTTAAAAAATTTCTAATAATTAATTAAATAAAATGATAATAAAGGAAAACAAATACACATTAAATGTGTTGTAAAAATACTGAGATTTTTATTAAGTTGTTATTATTTTTATTGTAGCTCTTTCGTTCTCCATGTTTTTTTTAATTCATTTGTACAGGGAGTATAGAGGTTAAGGAGAGTAATCTGTGTACCTACTACCTATATTGGACACGGGCCAAAAAAAAAACTATTTTTCATAGATTTAGCCGCTAGATGCGACACGTAGGCACCGGAAAAAATAAATGCAAATTTCATTTATTCTAAAATATTTTATTAAAAAAAATTGATCAATTTTTATGAACAAAGTCACGTTATGTGCACGTAAACAAATAAACAATTGAGATTGAATTTGAATTTTTTCAATGAAGAGGTATTTTGAGGTATTTAATACCTA
The DNA here is from genome assembly GCA_039654895.1 of Mongoloraphidia duomilia. Classification (NCBI taxonomy): domain Eukaryota; kingdom Metazoa; phylum Arthropoda; class Insecta; order Raphidioptera; family Raphidiidae; genus Mongoloraphidia; species Mongoloraphidia duomilia. The sequence goes on along the minus strand of CM077524.1, from coordinate 36,504,965 downwards.
AATTGGAAGACAACAAAAATGGATATGCTGAAGTTCAAGACAAAATTGTTAATAATAACAGCAGAATGTTGAATAATAAGTCACTCATGACAGATACTGTAACATTGTGGCTGCTATCAATCACTAAAAAGTGTAACTATTGTCTAAGAGAAGGCGCTACTTTCGTTTTGTTTACATCGGTATAAATGTCAGTTTTGAATTTCGTGTTCAGTTCGTGTTTTTCAAAGGTTTTGTGATTGATTGTGTTTCAAGCATCGATGCTGTAAAGTCGATGCGGTAAAGTGTAAGCGTGGGGTGACGTCAGCTGACGTGCATTGGCTTATTGTTCTTTCAGAGCCCTCTATATGCTAGTAGTCGAACTACTCAAAATATTTTAAAAAATTAAACTGTTAAAAATAATATTAAATTACCTCCAAAGGTTTTTAACCTGCAGCATCTTGAAGTGCAGGCCCCTTAATTTAACCTCTATACTCTATACATTTGTATTGCGCTGTCACGTGACAGTTCTAACCGCAAGTAAAAGTACCTACGCCGCTCTGTAATAACTTCAGTGACATTAATTTATTTTATTTTTTATTACTCAATAAAATATACCTTCGGCTTGAAATGAACACATCCACAGTTTTTCAATAACGTACGTGTCCAGAGCAAGTTTTATGGTCTATTATTATTGTAAGTAACGACTTTCGTTGTTAGCGTCTTCACCCTTAGATCCAAATGTCGCAAGTTCAAATCAAGTTGAAGGTGTGATTTTGACTTAAAACTAACTACGTCTTTTCCGGCGGTATATATGGGGGTAAGTGTCTGATGGAAAAAACGTGATGAAAATGCGTGACGAACGGTGTTTGCGTATAATTTGCTCAATTAAAGTCAGTTCGGTTTGAAACCTGTCTTAAATGAAAGAAGAGAAATTTTTACATAGATTTCGTGTACAGTGAATTTATTTTAAGACGCAATATAAGCGAGATATTTTGTTTATTATGGGAACTATGGAAATCATTAATGCATTATAGATATTCGTTCATTTAAAAATGCAGCATACTTGCTTTTTACCTTGCAACCCATTGTGTGTGTTTTAAAGACCACCAACAGCTAAGGTTATTTGGGCCTAGCACCAATTCATATTTTCAATTCATTATTATTTTTTTTTAATAATAAATTGAAAATCCAATTGACACTTTTACCAGCTCTCGGGCTAGAACAATTCATATTTTCAATTCATTATTATTTTTTTTTAATAATAAATTGAAAATCCAATTGACACTTTTATCAGCTCTCGGGTTAGGACCCTTGCAACCCAGTTATAGTGGATGGATTTTCATGATTTTTTTGCATTGGGTTTCTAATAGCGAGAATAAAAAGTTTACCCTTTAAAAATTGTCGCTTTTGAAAAAAAAAATGTAATAGATAAAATATTAAAAAATTGCATGTTGAAATGTAATAATTTCTTAATTTATACGAATTACAACAAATTTAAAAAATGATTACCATTAATGGCTAAACAGTATCCTAAGCGGTTATAAAAATAATTCAAAACAGAATTAACCATCTGCGGAATAAACGTTTAAGAAACTTCCATTATTGTTCTTTTTCAGTGTATGTTGCATTTTTAAATGAACGATTTTCTATAATGTATTAATGATTTCCATAGTTACCATATAAACAAATCTTGCTTAGGTACCTATGTTGCTTCTTAAAATAAACTAGCTCTAAAATCAAGCAAATTTTTCCCCCTTTGTATTCAAATAATTTACTATGTAATTTGATAGCTATAAAAATGAACTGCCATTATTTTGACAAACTTAATGTAAATTATTTGTTGTTTTTTTCCACAGCCTGCTTATAGTATTTTTTTTGAAATTCGATTTTTAACCCTTAAAATCCACTATAAGCGCAATTCTGAAACCTTTTTGCACATCTGTACTTCGGCCTCTTTCAATTATAACACCGGCCTCGATCGTCAAAATCGGTCCAGTAGTTTAGGAAGAGATAGGCGTATAAATAAACGCCTGGCCTATTAATATATTATAAATTCACTGTATAAGAATGTGTTAAAACAGTTTTTTATACATAGTATTTGTAATATTATATAACTGAAAAATGTGGATTGAAAATAGTAAAGATGCGGGAGTGGTGTTCTTAAGGAAAGCTAACTGTGTATTGTAAAAATTAATAGACTTATACTTGAAAGACTCTATTTATTCTATACTCAATGGGTAATAAATTTAAAAATAAACTGCAATCTGTTGAGCTATACAATAAAATGTTAAAACAATTATATAAGGATTTTAAAGTTATTTATTAAATAAGGAATATGACATTAAATAAGTTAGTAAATTATTTGAATTGCTAGTTGTATAACAAGAAAGCAGAAACCAAGTTCAGTATTCTTTTCTAAACTCACTCGAGGTACGTCGTGTTTATAAAACGTGGCTTAAAAATACTTTGTTGAACTTTTCATAACATTTTAATAATGCTTAACGAGCAAACTTTTTAGTAAAGAAACTACACATACAGACTAAGGGTAAGTTGTTCACAATATGAAATTTATGAGATGCAAACCGTGCGTGAAATTTTCCGTAACACGCACGTGAGTGGGTACGTACCATAGAAAATCGTGAGTGAGTGTGCGTGAGTGTGATTGAAAAAAATATACGCATCCATGAACGTGCGTGAGTGAAAAGGAATTTTCGTGAGCGTGAGTTGGCGTGAGTGAAATTTAATCACATAAAAAATTATTCCTGTCTTTACCGGCGAAATGCGGAGAGACTGTTAGGCGAGGCCTGACCGTGAACTAATGTTAACAAGTATCAGTGAAATTTGCGATGCCATAATCTATACTAATATTATAAAGCTGAAGAGTTTGTTTGTTTGTTTGGTTGAACGTGCTAATTTCAGGAACTACTGGTTCGAATTGAAAAATTATTTTTGTGTTGGATAGTCCATTTATCGAGGAAGGCTATAGGCTATAATATAATACATGGATGTATTATACTCACTGGATACCTGACTAGTGGTTTAAAAGTGAGGCAGGACCGCCATATTTGAAAAGGGCAAAACATACATCGACGGTTGTAATACCATGGAAATGTGTAATACAAACTTTTTCATTTTTAATTTCCCAAATATTTACTTAAAATTGCAACAGAAATTGAGTTTGAAGATCCCCACAAATTAAGTTTAATATACGGACGATTTGCGAATATTATTTACAAAACAGATGTTTAACGTTTGGAAATTTTTATACAAAAGAAATTTAAAAACCTGTGAGTTAAAGACAAAAGTTAAATAAATTAATATTATTTTATAATATTGTCTTTAACTCACAGGTTTTTAAATTTCTTTTGTATAAAATATTATGTATACCTAATAAATAATTTAAATAATTTTTTTTGATTGTGCATTTTAAAGTTTATAAAGAAAATAATAATTTGTAGGTATATGTTGTGAAAATAAGTTTGAAAAAAGTATAAATGATAACAGTAGGTATTTTTCTTGGTATAAAAATTGTGTTTTTGCCATGGTTTTGGCCTTTCCAATGTCAGCCATGTTTGAAAAGGGCAAAAACAGACCTGCTTCATTTTTGTGACCTATTGAACAAAGCAGTCGGGTATTCAGTGAGTATAATACATCCATGATATAATATCACACTACGACCAATAGGAGCGGAGCATCAATGAAAAATGTTGCAAAAACGGGAAAAATTATTCCTTTTGAGAGCTTCCGTTGCGTGCGCTGCGCAAACGGTTAAAGTTACGCAAAAATCATGTATCACGGAATTGTTCCTGGAAGGTTTATATAGTAAATTATAAAGTTACCTATACTGTAAAATTTCGTGAGTGCGAGTGAACGTGCGTGAGTGGGCGTGAGTTCCGAAATAAAATTATATAAAAATGTAGTATTGCGTGAACGGGCGTGAGTTAAAAATGATTTTCGTGAGTGTGAGTGATCGTGAACAAAATACTACTCACGATTGCACCTCTAATATGAATGTATTAAACCAGTGATTCCCAAACTAGGGAGTGTGAAGTAACGTTAAGGAGGCGAGAGAATATTTGAATTTTGAGTTTTGTAATAATACTCAAACATAATAAACCTTTTTATTACAAATGTAGGAATTGGCCCGGTCCGGTTGTTTTACCATTTTACCGCATAGGTACTTATGTCGCTTTAATCCGCGTATATGATCTACGCTTCGTCTCATTTAAGAATGAACCGACGTCATCAAATTATTTTTAATCTCCGAAGGAAGTTTGCTTCGAATTTGTGTTTTTGGGTTCTATTTTTTTCTTAATTTTCCGGGGGACACCCCCTTCCGCCTGGAGTGTCAGTGGGCTAACGCTTAGATATTTTTTTGTTACAGGTGCAAATGCAGCTCCCGGTCCTGGTTTGAATGACATCGATATGGAAACGGGAGAGCGTCTTCCCAGTTTTGTGACGCCGGGACAGACGTACAGAATCGCCACAGGAGCTACCGTCGTACTGCCTTGTCGTGTCACGGAACCAGGTTAGTTAATAAAAAATTTCATACAATGTTCGTATATTTATAAGATTTATTCTTCAAAAATTTGCTTTTCCGCTCCATTTTAAGCTTGTTATATATGAATCACTGACTTGCATTTTAACTGTAGGTTAATAAAATAGCTTTATATAAAAGACAATGGGGTCGTCCCGCATTTTTTTTTAGAATTGGACTTTACGTTATACAAATAAATAATAACATTTTTTTTAAGAATTTTTCAGAAGCTTTTTCTACAAGAAAAAAGCATATAATTTTCAATGTAATTTTAAACATAGAATTATACCGCTATGGAAATTACGTCAATCACAGTCAGCCTTCTCTGATTGGCTGGCTGTAGTTGAATGTACTCTCACGCCCACTGATCCATAGATAAACAGAGATCTGTCATAAACACAGATCTGTCATAAATTGAAAACAAATCATAGGTACCTATTTAATATATACACATCTCTTTCTAAAGACTATACCTCTCTTTACCTATGCACGGAAGTATGTCGAATCAAGGTCTGATTTTGACGTCATCATATGGCAGCTATAAGCTCAGCAGTTTGAAATAAACACATTTATTTAAATTCTTGTTTGCAAATTAAGAGGAAGGATATATAAGAACGAAAAAGTTGGTTTACATTATTTGTTTATGTATGAGGAATAACACACACTGTTCACAATTATCAAATTTTAATACACGGAACGACCCTATTCGGCAACATCGAACCTCCATTGGAAATTATACGAAGCGTATATCTGCTGTTGTTGTAAATAATGTAAAATTGCTGCGTGCCGCACAGATTTCCACCCCCTGCCTTCATCTCGATGAACAATGCTCTTTACCTATGTTTCCTATTCTGGATTTCTCCCTTCAGATGGTTATGGGTGTCGGTATTGGTGAACGGGTTAGGTATTTATAACTGCTGTGTGTATGGAATACGTATGGTCGCATCGCGCTTGTAAATACCGGATCAAATCTCTAACGACCCGGTTGCATCGCGCAAAAAGTATCATTGATATTTAAGGGCTAGTTCAGACACGGCAGAATCAGCGCGGAATTTATTTACATTAGCGTCTTCATATTCGTTCATATACATGCCCGCGCGGCACGTCAATCCGTTCGGCTGCCGCCATTCAACCGCCGGAAAATAGAACCGTGCGGTTCAATTATAAGGCGTGCCGTATCGGCGTTCAGTTATTTTGCGGAGGCCGCGCATTTCGGACGTGTGACCATGGATCAAACATATTGCTTCTTTGACTTCCATCTTTGAAATGAGGTTTATGTTAACTTCTCCCCTCTCCTGCATATCTACACGCTCACCGCCGCTGTTTGCGAACACAGTATATTTTTCCGCAGAGCAAATCGCGCGGTCGCAAACGCGCGCGCCGTTTGTGAACTAGCCCTAAACCTTAAAGACGCGAATATATTTGCAACAGAATTTCGTAACGGTAGGCTGACTATAAACTATAAAATCATAACCCTTCTTTTTTCGTTGTCGGATGAAAATGAGCTTGTTCTGTATATTGAAATTTCGATATTTTTATACAATTTCCACAAAATACATTCTGATGACAGAGATTAATGCGTGCTGACCTTAATTGGATCAGGCTGTCATGGGTTCGATTCCCACCTCAGCTTATGCGGATGTTTTGTGATGTAGATTAATTTAATTTGATGTAATTAGACGCTAATGACGTTAGTTGTCGAGCGTCTTTAACCTACAAAAATTAAATTCATAACATACAAAATCCGTGAACCATATATTTTCAAAATAATTTTTGATGTGAAACTTCTTATGTCGGGCTGTGAACAGCCGCGTGAGGGGAAATATGTAACGAAATTTATGGTCCGCTCTTTCGCTGCTGTTCTCCCCACCACTGCGGCACTCTCTCTCTCTCTCGGCTTCCGCGCGCTCAGGCACGGGAAGACAACCGCGTGTGTTACAGTGCAGTATATAGGATTACGTCAGCATAACAGTTAGTTGCTGCTTTTGAAATAATATATACTACTACATAGAGAACACCACAGAGTTCAATAACGTTTTCTCTGATGTTTCACATCTGTCGGGGGTCCCGAGACCCACACCCTTTTTTTTATATGAAAATTTTTTTGGAATTTGCTAGAAAGGCTTTTTACGATACTTATTATTATAAGTACCTACCTATATTGCTAAAAATATTTTATAAGCATTTTTATAACGATTCTTTTAAATTACAAAAATATTACAAAAACTTATCAATTCATCGTAATATTTTTTGGGACGCAGTGAGGATTAAACATGTAATTTATTTTAACGAATTAATTCTCTTTTTGTTGTATGAGGGTTTAAATTGAAAATCAGCTTTAAGCTGGTCTCTGCACTGTTTGGAAAAAAATTTTGTAATCAATAAAGGCATTACTTTAATTGTCATAATAATTTTTATTATAATAATTTTTCGAATTTAAAATTTTGTGTTGCCGATAATTTCTTTTCATAATATATACCAACGGATAATAATATTTTAGAAGTTATAATTAATATATGAGGAAAGTAATAAAAACTAAAATTGTGTATTACATCCAAATGTGCAAAAATACCATTTATTAATTATTGTAAGGGATATATTAAGGGGTTAATTTTTTATTTTTTCCAAAAACAAATTTAAGTCTATATAATAAATCCGCAATGCATGTACAAGCAAATACACTATTTTTTGTCGGCAGGGGTTATTTGAACTGCGATACGAGTGTTCTATTACAGGTACTGATATTGAATAAAAATCTTATTAAAGTAGGTACATATTATATAATAATTTAAATTATTGTAAAGCAACACTGGCGTAGCCTAAAGTGGATGCAGGATACATTGATAACATTCCATAACGGTAAAAAAACGCGCCGCTTACTCTACCTTAAGGTGGTGTGGAAATGAGTTTTTTGGTCAAAATGCGTGTTAGAGTACACTTTGCGGCGCTCGTACGCCTAAACTATTGACTTTATGAAAAAAAGGTAGACACATAAATTGTAGGTAATTGTCTCTAGTTTTATTTTGTATATAACTGTTTTTATCGTAAAATAAGTCGGAAAGGAAGTATTGTCAAAAAACTGCTTTTAGGCGCCATTTTTCCAATATGGCGGCGCGAGCGGCAAAAATACGAGTAGGCAAAGTCGAAATTCGGAAAGAGCACATCAAAATCTATAAAATTACCAATTTTCAAAACTCCCGGAAAACTTTCCAGGTAAAACTACCAAATGACTGGGCTATCTCAGTATTTTTAAAATTAATAAATAATTATTATTAATAATATCCATGGATATCATAACATCTATATATAAGTATCCAAATCCTGCTTATAATATTACACTGTTTCGAAACGTCAAAAAATTGATTTTTAAAATAATTATAATGTTACGGATCACCTTGTATATAAACGGCAGGCAAGAGTCCTGAGAAACGGGGTCTGCTTACTGTAACAACTAGTACCTGCGCGAAAGTTGTAGGGAAAACGAGAACACACTAGGCTTAGGCCACGCAGCATATATAAACTGCCAGTGTGAGTGAGTGAATCAATATCAGTCAACGGTGAGCCACGCAGTCAGTGATATAAATAGTGCCGTGATATAAATAAATAGATTGATAAAACAAATACTAGTGTAGTGGAAAAAATTACGAGTTATTAGTTAAGTGCTATTTATTGTTTTGTTTTGCTTTGTTTAAGAATTACTGTTTAGTTATTGTTTACTTGTGTTGATTGTTAGAACTCACTTTTCGTTGTTGCATTCATTATTATTGTGTTTTTAATTATTGTAAATAAATATTTATTCCGCCAACTCAGAAAACAGTTTTGTAACAATATAATCTATAAGAAAACGAATTTTTACTGGGATGGAATCTATAGCTGGATCGATTTTTTGTCCCCCCAAAACCTATTTTCAGTAAATTTCATACAAATCGTTAGAGCCGTTTTATCCCTGTCAGCGTTTCATTAATTTCTGAGTCGAGGTCATTCCAATTCATTACCCTCGTTAAAAAAGGATCTATAACTTAAAAATTTCCAAAGATCAGTTTCTGATTATACTTCTGTAGAGCCATAATATTATAGGTAAAGTAAATTAATGAACATTTTACATAACTTATAAAAGCATATAAAATTAAATCTACACAGACTGTTGTGTACAATATGACGACAAGCTTTCTAAAGCTTTTGATCTGTACACAGCTTTTACGTACAAGATCTTCTCTTTATAGTAGATGCATTTATGAATATAACTGTTGATGCATTCAATCTTCGCTCTTAACGAAGAAAATTGTACTGTTGGATGCATTTTCTACAAAATTTGGTTTATAAAATGAATGAACAGATTGAATTTATTTCGTTTCTATTATTATACAGTAGAATCCCTCTAAAACGAGACCTGCATATAGTGAAATTTCGGCTATAACGTTGAAAACATTTGTTTTCTTTACGTCCATATTAAAACTTTCAAAACGAGCAAAATTTCATTTATAAACTCGGGCGTTTTTGACACTATAGAAAGTTTTGATCATTTATTTGACTCATTAAATTGTTTAAAAATTTTACTAATATTTTATTTTTATTTAGCAGGTTCCGAGTTACTCTTAATAGTTAACCGTTGCTATATGGAGGGGGCAGTATAGCCTAGTGGTTAGCATGCTTGACGCCGCAACCTCTAGACTGGACTGCCGTGGGTTCTAATCCCACCTGCGCTCATGGATGTTTTGTGATGTTATTTAGCTTTAATTTAGTTGTTATTTAGTGTAGTTGAAAGACGCTAATGACCTTAGATGTCGACGCGTCTATAATCTACAATAAATAAAAAATATAGCATCATCAGGAGATGATTAAAACGAAACTAGTTTTAAGAGATCATCAGCATTATTAAGAGATGATTAAAATTAAGCTAGGTGTAACAGTCTCCTAATGATGCTAACATGGTAAGCAAAACGCATCTATGTCGAGAAGAAATTGTCAGTGGTTTGGTGTTCTGTGGTTATTTTTTAATATTAATACTGGGTTGCAGAAAGCAATTGTCAAAAAATCTGATTTGACAATGACCTTATTGTGATCATATACTTACAGTTTTTATACTTACAGAAACAGTCTAATGTCGTTCTCATTACATTTTTTTTTTTTTATTATAAGTTTTTTTTGGCCTTTACACCTTTGTGTATCTCATTACATTAGATTGTAGACTTACACAAAAACAAATTATTGATCTACAGTAAAAGATTACTTTTCAAGCTAAATTTTGATCAAAATGCGTAGAAAAATGTTGTTTCGAAAGGGAAATTGTACAAAAAACTTTGTTAAATAGATGAATACACAGTTTAGGAAAAATATTGTTTCAATGGATCAAATATTTTTTTAGCAAGATCGATTTGAAATTCTACAATCCTTTTCTTATGGAGAAATGTTCATTGACAATTGACAATAATGCTTTCTGCAACCAGTATCAGCATATTAATATTGATACGAAAAAGTTAGGTTATAGTTGCCGTCAGACATGAACAAAAGAGTAACGTTTATGGTATGATCGCAGAGTGTGCAAATAGGTTATGTTAGGTTATGTTACTGTATTTAAGAGTGCAGGTGTATGTGACGGCGACATCGTTTCTACATTCTACGTATGTTTCTAAGTACAGTGTAGACTGCAGAAATACCTACTGCTCTGCAAAACGTGTACTAGATTATATTTATTGCCACTATGTAGAGGAAAGTTGCTGACTTCTTCACTTCCACTGGTTCAGTATGTAACACCGGTAAGGTATACATAGGACATTTAGCATTAGGAACAAAATGATTGGATCAGAATGAGACATAACTCATAATATACGTATATTTATAATATAAAGTTACTATCGTAATTTTAGTGTTTTTATTTTATTTTCGATTATTTTTATTTTATTTGCCGTTTAATAACCATAGGAACCCTATATAAATACGTACATTGTGAAACATGGCTCATTCTGATCCAATCATTTTTTCCCAATGCTAAATGTCCTATGAATGAATGAATTGTAAATTATAGACGCCCTACAATAAATGTCCTATGTATACATATTACCGGTTTACATGGTGTACACTTGAGGACAGTATGGCTCAGTTGGTAGCGTCGCGGCCTCTAAATCAGACTGTCGTGGGTTCGAGTCCCGCCTCCGCTCATGGATGTTTTGTGATGTCATTTAGTTTTAAGTGAGTTGTTATTTGATGTAAACAAGACGCTAATGACCTAAGTTGTCGACGCGTCTATAATTTACAACAAATAAATAAATACATGGTGTACAAGTACAAATAATAAAACTGTATTAGGGCCGTGTCTGTACTAGATGTAATATTTTTTCAAAATTATAATCGCGGTGGACATTATTATCGATATTACCAAAAGCAATTTTTACAATTTTTGTCTGACTGTCTCTTTGCGTGCACACATCACGCGAAAACTACTGAACGGATTTAAATAAAATTTGACATGTTGGTAGCTTATGTCCAGGGTCAAAATATAGGGTCTTTTTATCTCGACAAAAAAGGAGTTCTTGCGGGGTAGTCAAGAAACTATACTATTTCAGGATGGTTCATGGAATAAATAACACCTTCATGTTTCTGTTACTCACCAATATACCTAGATGTCGCAAACGATAATATTTTTGCTACTCACCAATAAATGTCGCCACGAGTATTTCCTAACACGCCAACGATGTAGTTCAACCATGAAACACTTTTCTTAGAAATTTGATCAAATTTTAATAAAAAGTAATATCTAACAACTGTTAAAATTTCAGAATGATTGCACGTGCCATCAAATTCCAAAACGCCGCGTGAACGAAGTAGCGGGTACAGCTAGTTAATGCTAAGCAGTGATTATATTTTGCTCCTTTTTGGATATGTAACTTGCCTTACAAGTCTGTAAGGCAACTTTACCACTCGGCAGTCTCTAGGTAGTTTGAAAAACGTATGTAACATTATATTAAAATAATATTATGTACCTTGATACATATTTTTATGATAGAAAATTCTTTGAGACATATTCATAAAACTGCATTTTGCAAATTAGTGTCTATTGCAATCTAGAGAAAAGATGCAAGAATATGCTAAATATAGTTCATATTATGAAAAAACGACAGATTAATTAAAAAAATGTTTTACTTTAAAAATTTATTAACAAAATAGGGTCGTCCCGCATATCAGAATTCGATTTAATATTCCTCATACATAAAAAAATAATGCAAACCAACTTTTTTGTTCTTATATCCTTCCTCAATTGCAAACAAGAATTAAAAAATGTGTTCATTTCAAACGGGTGAGCTTTAGCCGCCATGACGTAAAAGCTAGATCAATGAAGCCAGACACGCGTCCACGCATAAAGAGAGGTAATGGAAAGAGAGGAATATTTCATCGTCTGTCGTGACTCGTGAAGAACCTAACCTAAGTTCTAACTGTCGGCCTGTTAACTGTACATAAATAAATCAGTGTACTATATTCTCTCTTTACCGGATCAGTGGGCGTGATTTAACTACAGCTGCCAATCAGAGAACGCTGGCTGTGAATGACGTATTCCGTGGCGGTATAATTCTATGTTTGGAACTACATTGAAAAATACACACTTGGGAATTTTTTTCTTGTAGAGAAAGCTTCCGAAAAATTCAAAAAAAAATTGTTTTATTGTCTATTTGTAACGTAGATTCCAAAAAATAAAAAATGTGGACGACCCTATATTATTGCAATTTTATAAATTCCATAATATAAATAATTAAACTGAGGTTTTTGTTGTATTTTTTACATTTTTTCGAACTAGTAAGAAAGATATTTGTGTTGACGAAGGTAATAAAAAGTTGAAAGTGAAAGCATTTTCCACGTTGTCAGTCACAGAGTTAACGACCATGAATACAAGTAATAAGGCTTATACAAGACTGACATTAACCCCTGCTGTATATATTATAGAGTGGTCCATAATCCAATGATTTCAAAAGAAGAGTATATGTATTCGATACCGAAAGTTACTTCCTGCATTTTTCATCTCAAATCCTTTCCTCTCGCCTATAAACGGTTACAGCTCTCCTGACGTTATTTTTAAGAGTTACCCCCAGCACTCTTTATCTCAAATCATTTCCCCTCGACTAAAAACGGTTTTGGCTCTCCCGACGCTATTTTTAAAGCTAAAAGGTTCAGGTAAACGCCAAATAAAGGATCAAGATTCACACTACAGATCCCTCAAGCGAAAATTACAAAAAATTCCTAGAAATTTGTTTTAAAAGTTACGTAATCTTTTACACATATAGCCAAAACTTTTTTCAAAAAATTCGCCCGAGGAATCTGTAGTATGGTTCTCGGTCCTTCATTTGGCGTTTACCCGAAACATTTAGCTTTACAAATAGTGTCGAGAGAGCCATAGTCGCAAATCCCCGACACTAGATCGCAAATCCCCGATACTAGATCGCAAAGCCCTGACACTAGATCGCAAATCCCCGACACTAGATCGCAAATCCCCGCCACACGATCACAAATCCCCGACACCAGATCGAAAATCACCGCGACACTAGCTCGCATATCCCCGACACTATCACCGACCGCAAATCCCCGCCACACGATCACAAATCCCCGACACCAGATCGCAAATCCCCGACACTAGATCGCAAATCCCCGCCACACGATCACAAATCCCCGACACCAGATCATAAATCCTCGACACCAGATCGCAAATCCCCGACACTAGATCGCAAATCCCCAACATAAGATCATTTGATAAAACTGACCTAGTCAGCCTGCAGTCTGTAGAAGTTTCAAACTTCTGCCGACTGCTGACTATCTCGATTTAATCAAAATGAGTTCTGACTATTTTTTTCGTAAATTATATTCAATAAATTATTTATCACTGTACCAATTTTCAGCTTTACAAATCACTGTATTTTTTACATCTTTTATAATCCCTCGATGCCAGCTGTTCCGACCGCTGACTTGCCGATTGTAGTATATTTATGTACACCCTAAACCATACTAATATTATAAAGAGAAAAGATTTGATTTTTTGTATGTTTGTTTGTAATGGATAAACTCAAAAACTACATAACTGATTTTAAAAATTCTTTCACCTATAGAAAGCTACATTATCAGCGAGTAACATGGGCTGTATTTTATTTAAAAAAAAATTAGAGATCCCTACGAAAATTACAATAATGTAACCCAAGGTATCAAAAATTTGCCTATAAAAGTCATTATTTGGCGTGCGCTGAGAAAACTATTGAACGAGCGAAGCGAGTGAGAAATGTTTTAATTAATTATAAATTCGAGCGAACGAGCGAAGCGAGTGTGTAATGTTTTAAATAATTATAAATTTGAGCGAAGCGAGTGAGTAATATATTAATAATTTATAAATTCATAGCACCCGGGCGAAGCCGGACCGGGCCGCTAATATTAGATAAACTCAAAATATTAGCCAACAAAAATTTTGCAATTTTTGATCACAGAGAGCTTTTGGACTAAAGTCATTAACATTGAGTAGCAACTCGTAGACACCCGTAATCGTGGAAGTCTTCCACCTACGTCCTACGATCGTAGCGCTACGAAGTAGCTGTAACGTCCATTCATTGTACTGACACAAAGCCAACAAATAACGGAATTAATAAACGCAATAATAAATTATTTGTCGAGACGGTGAGTCAGTGAGTAGCGTGGTGAGTCTGAAGAGAAGATACAAAAGTGAATTCGGTTGCCTTCGTACGACGAATAATTGCTTGTTTACCGCCTGCCACAGAAATTACTACGTTTACATTCAAGAGAATAGATACGAAATATATATACTGCTGTATCATGGAGTATAAAGGTCAAGGAGAGGAATTTCCGTGACCTGTGAAGCAAAAATGATGATTTTCGTATAGTTTGAAAAACTGCCATAAGTAGCGCTGTTCTCAATATAGGAACCTATCTAGTATAAGAACCATAAACCCAGGAGTTTGAAAAATTCAAGATAAGAACCATACGAAAAAATACGAATTAAGAATTTATTTATTGTAGATTATAGACGCGTCGACAACTTAGGAATTAAGAATCACATGTCATTGTTTATTTCTTTACGTGCACTTAACGTGTCTTTGTTATAAGAAATTCACCAAGTTTTCTTTCTCTCTCCCTCTCTCTCTTTCTCTCTCCCTCTCTCTCTTTCTCTCTCCCTCTCTCTCTTTCTCTCTCTCTCTCTCCAGACCAATTTCATTCGACACATAATTACATAGGTTATGAACACCTGATTAGTTTTGCAGGAAATTTCAATTAGGGTTTTTTTTGTTTATAACAAAAAAACTTTTAAAAAATTCATAATATGAATAATGAATATACTTATGTGAACTCTTTTCGTCTTGCATATCTCAAGGACAAATGGCGATATCGACTCCTGACCAATTTCATTCGACGCATAATTGCATAATGAACACCTGATAGGGCTTGCAAAAAATTTGAATAGGCGGTTTTTTTATAACAAAAAACTACTATAAAATGGTTGTAAAATGTTAACCTACTTATATTGCAAATAGTTTCTCTACAGTAGATAGTCTCTAATCTCTAAGGGCACTCATTAAGGGGAAGTTAGCAGTACAGTTTTACCTACACACCAAGCCTCTTTATTTATTTTAAATTCGATGTATTGTATTTATTACAAGCTTTTATTTAACTTGTTTGTGTGTTTGTTTGTTAGTTTGTGTGTTTGCTTAGGTCAAATCTTGCAAGTTAATTTTGAACGACTTCCACGCATCCGATCGATTTGAAATTTTGTACACATATGTATTCCCGATGACAATACATAAATAATTCGTTTTTAGAAATAAAATCAACCCCTAAGAGGTTCAAACGGGGATGTAGGGTTTTTTTTTACTAATCAACGCCCAGGCCAAATCGCTGAAGCTAGAAACTTGAAATTTGGACAGTTGGTTCCTTTTCTGACGTAAGCATCCACTAAGAAAGGATTTTTTGAAACTCAACCCCTACGGGTGTCAAAGGGGGGTAAAACTTTGAATGACTAAAATGAACAAAATAAAATATTAGTAAAAAAAAACTTTTTAGAGACAAGCTTTTATTGAAGTGTACTAAAAAGGAAAAATAATATTTAATAATTTTGGTTCATAATTATTATAAAAACGGGGGTTGCAATTAATCATAGAGATTACAACCCACGCTTTTATAAAAATTATGAACCAAAATTAAAAAATATTATTTTTTCCTTTTTAGTACATTTCAATAAAAGCTTGTCTCTAAAAACTTTTTTTTACTAATATTTTATGAAATTTTCAAAATAACGTAACCATTCTATGCTTCACACTGTTTGTTGTTTCTCTGTCTACATAAAACTGTATCGTATTATGTAAGCCAAATATTCAACTGTGCAATAAAACACATACATCTATTAGCCGTCGGAAGGTCGCGTTCTTTGCCGCTATCTCCGTCTTTCTAGGACACAATACGTTAACTTTATCCTTTTCTCACATGAGCAGAGACATTACTAGGTACCGGTTTCTAATTACTCGCTAGTTAGTCTTTAAGTTAATGAATTACCGACGTACACAACATTATATATCACCCGGCCTGTACTGAACTATACGAAGTGCAAATTATAGTAGCTTGTATTTCTAGTGTCGTGATGAGGTATACTACTAACGATCGTAATGACAGTATGTTAAAACGAGTCAGAATATCATTACGCACGACATACCCACTATAAAATAGCTGCTTTTCACTTCATTTTCAGTATTTTCAAAATTTTTGAAGTTATACTTCTTTAGGTGTGTTATGAAAAAATATGAGAGTGAATTTTTCGAGAATTTTTAAAAGACTATGCATAGATTAATTGTGTTTTAAAGACCACCAACAGCTAAGGTTATTTGGGCCTAGCACCAATTCATATTTTCAATTCATTATTTTTTTTTTTTTTAAATTGAAAATCCAATTGACACTTTTACCAGCTCTCGGGCTAGAACCCGAGAACTGGGGACTTGTAATAGAGGAACCATAGCAACGCCATGTAAACAACAGCGCCGCTACACTCTCGGCTATTCTCAAGCCCACTATGCATAGAGATATCATAGATAGAGTAGGGGAGCCATAGGCACAACTGTAAGTGACAGTGTAACCTTGGAAAAGAGAGACAGAAAACGAAGCAGATCTCTTTTCCTTGTCTTCTGACGAATTTGAGAATTTATAGTAGATATTGTTAATTTACATCTGTAACCATGGCTATGTATTTGTGATAAAAAAATATAGAAGAACTGCTCTATTCTTCATCTCTATCTTTTGCACTCACACTTTTTTGGGTGGCTTCCTTATTCTATCTATGATATTTCTATGAAACTATGACACAAAAACAGTGACATTAAAATTAACAGGATTGATTTCCATAGTTACCATATAAACAATTCTTGTCTTTTGTTATTTTATTTCAATAAATTATTTGCACGCAAATTAAAAATTAGTTTTTAATCACGCCCAAGAAGTACTTAAATAACTTCTAACGCGCGTACATAAGTACAGGCACCCACTTTTATTGACAGTTCATTTGCGTCGCCAACTTCACATTTATAAAAGGCCGTGAGTAGGTAATAGCGGGGGGATCAGAGCGAATAAACATAAATCACTACGGAAATTATTTATTTTCCACACTAGTGTGTTTTGAAAACCCTTTCAACACTTCTACCTCTTGACTTCCATGCGTACCCACACGCATGTAAAGTAACTATTTTCCGTGCTAATTCGATTTGCGTCCGGTCAGTTTGTATACGGACCTTAATGGTAAGTCAACAGAAATGCATTATGTGTTACATAACAGCTTGTTACACACACACACATACCGACTGAATATTTCTCCAAGCTTAATTGGATTTGATAATTTAGTATTTCGGAAAATGTAGGTTGGTACCTATACGGTGTACACCTGAAATAATTACAAGTAATATATCTATTTAATTGGAGCTCTTTTATAAAACGATATCAGTTGTCATGCCGTTCTTGAGATACTTTTTATCCGACTACAAAGGCAGGGTTATGTTTTTTGCGATCTATGTATGTAGGTATATATGTGGGTTTCTTTATTCCCTCCTAGCATCCTAACGGCTCGATGGATTTTAATAAATGAGGTGTCATTAGATTCGTCTTAGTTCCGAGAGTGACATAGGGTATGTGGCGTTACGGAAAATACGAATCCCACCTCGCTCATGGATGTTTTGTGATAGTCATTTAGTTTTAAGTAATAAGTTATTTGATCTAATTAAGACGCTAATAACCTAAGCTGTCGACGCGTCTATAATCTACAATAAACAATTGGGCTTGAGAATGGCCGAGAGTGTAGCAATGCTGTTGTTTACATGGCGTTGCTATGGTTCTTCTATTACACGTCCCCAGTTCCCGGGTTCTAACCTGAGAGCTGGTAGAAGTGTCAATTGGATTTTCAATTTATTATTAAAAAAAAAATAATGAATTGAAAATATGAATTGGTGCTAGACCCAAATAACCTTAGCTGTTGGTGGTCTTTAAAACACAATTTACAATAAACAATTATTTCATTTTTTTTATTTTTAACACGCTTATATTAGCTTCACCTGTATGTTTGCGTGCTTGCGTGCTTACTTGCTTGCTTGTTTGTCAGTTTGTAACCGACTTCTTTGAACTTGATTTTGACCAACTTTGAACGGTCAGATTTAGTTTAAACTTTGTCGACTTATCAAGGACCGACGACAATACAATAATTCAATAAGTTTGTCCCATTATTCTAACCAGGATCTCCAGGACTAAAAAAAAAAAGCAAAAAACTTCAGATTGAACTGAAACTTTGCACACTTATCAAGGATCGATGACAATACAATAATTCCATAAGTTTGTCCCATTATCCTGACCAGGATCTCCAAGACTAAAAAGCAAAAATAAATTATAATATAAAAAAACTAAAAAACACGCTTTAATGAACTAAAAAGTAAAAAATAATTAATTTTATTGTAAAAAAGCGTGGGGTAGTATGAAAATATGATACAAAGCACCTTACGCTTTTTTACAATAAAATTAATTATTTTTTACTTTTTAGTTCATTAAAGCGTGTTTTTTAGTTTTTTTAAATTATAATTTTTTGTATAAAAGAATATTTACGAACATTAGGAGTAACTTTATTCAGAGGAGGGTGTCTTTAGTGTATCAGTCAGTGAGTCAGTCAGTCACAAAGGTAACATTCATTGTTTTGATTTCCCCAGACGAGCAGGTAACAACTAGAATAATTAGTCCCTTTGCTATCATACCGTGAAATTGGTTTCGTGGCCACAGACAAAACGAAACTACTTTTCATCTTTAGAAATGAGAAGCCACAGAGTTATATCAGTAAAGTTGCTGCGCCTACCGCCTTGTAATATCTCATACCATTTATAGTAGGTTACAGGTACTATAGGTAGTAAG
This sequence comes from Mongoloraphidia duomilia, assembly GCA_039654895.1. Taxonomy (NCBI): domain Eukaryota; kingdom Metazoa; phylum Arthropoda; class Insecta; order Raphidioptera; family Raphidiidae; genus Mongoloraphidia; species Mongoloraphidia duomilia. Next base: position 36,486,040 of record CM077524.1, on the reverse strand, counting down.
TACCTCATACTTAGTAACTCAAATGGAAACTGCCACAAAGCTATTCGCGTCGCTTTATTATAACTCATCTGCGAAAAGTCATTATCGATAGGTTATTGAAGTAAAACTTCTTATAGTCCAGTCACTTTAGGCGTAATATGGCTCCTGTTCTAATTAATTTATAGATCCTTCTTTTTAGTGTATTTGCCATATGGCACATACACTATTGGCGTCGGTCGGATGGCGGGACCTAGGGGTCGGACCAAAATTTCTCGACGTTTCATAGCCTCCTGAACACTTTGGCACCATTTTTGGAAATGTTTATATATATGTATATATATATATGTGTGTGTGTGTGTGTACACGATAACTCTCGACAGACTTAATCGATTGAAACGAAATTTGGTACACACATTGGAACCCATCACCGCAAGAAGCCTATTTAAAATGGGCCCGATCGGACCATTTTCAGGGTAGTATTTAGGGGTTCCAAAAAGTTTTTGGGCCCAAAAATACCGAAAAATTTGTCAGAACCGTTTTTCAAAATTGAAATTTAACTCTTTAGTAAAGATTAAAATGTGCTGCTAAAATTTTAATAAAATCGGCCCGACAGGACCGGACTTTCAAATTTTATGAAAACACTAGTTTGTTGATACGGATTTACTTATGGAAGGGTGTATTTAATTGGGTGTACTAATAAAATCCATGTCTAATATTGAAATTTAGAAAAATTTAATTATTTTAAGGGATGTATTAAGGGGTTAAATTTTTTATTTTGTCAAAAAACAAACGTTCACATAATAATGCCACAATGCCTGTATTAGCAAATACACTATATTGTCGGCAGGGTTTGGCACTGCGACCCGAGTTTTTTTTTTAATCGCTTTATTTTGATGTATTAGATAAAATATTAAAAATCGAGAACGAGATCACCACGGCGTTAAAAATTATCTAAGGTCAAAATTTACAAAAAACGGTTTTTTGCTAATTCTCGGTTTCGTTCCATTTTTAGTAAAAAATGGTTAGTATCAATCTTGTAGAAAACAGAATTCTCTATAACTTTTGTATAAATATTTTTTGTCTACGATTCATAGTTTTACTTATTTAAGTACCTACCCGCGGCTTTCTCCCCCTCGATTTTATGCTGCTTCCCGATGGCCTTAAATATAATGAGTTGTACCTTAAATTTTAAGTTGAACTTTAAGCTAACGATTAATTGTAATTTTATAGAAATTAATGCAGTAGTTCTATAGTTATAAGCAACTAAACATACAAACCGACAGTAGTCACACACAGACAGACAGATAATTTTTTTTTCGAAAATACATTTCAAATTGACGTCAAGTATAAAGACTATCCGGAAAGGAATTTTGTAAAAAAAATTTACAGGGGTTGAGAGACCGCGGAAAAAAGTGTGACTTGCATTCGCACACCGTATAACGCACTATATACTATATTAGTACCTAGCCATATTTTTAATTTTCTTTACAAAATTCCTTTACTTATAGTTTTTATAATAGGTAATTATAAACAATTCCGAACGTAATCTAGCAGATTTTTCCAAACGTCAGATTAAAATTGCGCCAGCAAATTAAAATCTAATTAGTAAAACCAATACATTCTTAATTATTGTTACTCATTTTTTATTTAATTCAACATTGTTATGATAGTAAGCCATAATTTATCATTTTTTTCGTTTTATTCGTTTATTTTAGAATGAATAGTAGACTAGATACTATAGGCTGGTTGATTTTTTTCGACCCATAAATATAATAAATAATTTATTTAATCATTCTGTGAAATATAGACTTATAAACCGAGAGCTAGTGACAATTTTTTGGTGTTATTTATTCAAGGCCTTATTTTTGTGAAGATGTTGAGGGAAGTATTTTGTTCTGCAAATTGAAATATATGCTTAAAATAGTCGCCGTAACAACATATCAAAATTTGAAGAACTAATAATATAAATTTCGTTGGGTACATGACACGTCTATGGTGATCTGCTACCCCTTTAATACTGACCAATCGATCTGCAAATATTATAATATTGGGTCACCGACAAGCTATACAAACAATTTCAGCCTTGAAGCAATAATAATTGTGACCATTTTTTGTTACATGTTAGGGACGGTCTGCATCCCTCCCATACCGCTATCTAGCAAAATCCCTTAGTCAGGGTACTTTAATATGCCTCCCTCAACATATTCACAAAAATAAGGGCTTGAATAAATAACACCAAAAAATTGTCACTAGCTCTCGGTCTTTTATTGGTTATTACTATTCTTTCATACTCTCACCACTCGTCAGTAATATGCCTCATTACGCCACAGTCGACCATTACTTTATGAATATTTTTACTCTTTTCATTTAGCTGGGCGTTTTCTTTTAATTACATCTTAATCTTCAAGCTGTTCTTTCTTTTGACAAAGAAGATATAGAAAATAAAGTAGGTACCTATTGTATCTTACATTTATGATTTACGCTTTTGTAAATAAGACTGTGACCAATCAGTTTTAAAAGTTAATTTCTGTGTGTTTCATATTTAATATTTTAAACCGTTTTCAAAGTTTAAAGTTCAATTTTCATATTGTCATTTGCAGAAATGATATTTTAATTAATATTTGAAATTGTTTGCGTTCATTTGAAATTCTCATTTTAAACATTTTGGAATTTGTATTTCACGAATATTGAAATTCAGTGAGCATTAGTTTTATATATTAATAAAATGTTTCGTAAATAAATTATGACCTTTTAACGCAAGTTTTATAATATTTGTGGCATATTTTAATATACACTGACCGACAAAAAAAATCGGCCACTTTTTAAAAAAAAAAAGTCCTCCAAACCGCTTATTTTATTTCCTCAAAGGGAACCACAAAGTCGTATGTTAAAGTTTTGGACATAATTGAAATTTGAATATTTGAAGTAATTAAGAGCAAACCGCATACAGCCCATTGTTTAGTACACACAAAACATGCAGAATGCAGATATATAAACATAATGCATGGCATACAACGTCATTAGCGATTGTATTGGAATATATTCATCGCTGTGTAAGTTTAACATTTATGGTCCATTATCACTGTGGATGCACTTAGCCTGTTGCAACCTAAATACATGCGCTACAACAGAGTTGACTGCATATTGTTGTGAATAGTGGACATGTAAAGCTCAAGATTTGATATAGTTACAGTTGAACCTCAGACCAGAGATAGGTATAGAAGGAGCATATCACGTCGCTTGTAAAGCCACAGTACGACCAGTCAGGTAAAGGATCATTCGTTGCGCGCATTCCGTAGTGTTATTGATAAATTTAAGTATTTTATTACAAAGCTTTTATGGAACTTGCAATGTTTGTATGTTAGTTTGTTTGTTTATGTCAAATCTTGCAAATCAATTTTGAAAGACTAAAATACGTCCGATCGATTTGAAATTTTGTACACATATGTATTCCCAATGACAATACATGAATAAATCGTTTTTAGAATTAAATTTAACCCCTAAGGGGTTCAAACGGGGGTGTGGGTTTTTTTTGACTAATCAACATCCAGCTGCCAAATCGCTGAAGCTAAAAACTTGAAATTTGCTTAGTAGGTTCCTTTTCTGACGTAAGCATCCACTAAGAAGCGATTTTTCGAAATTCAACCCCTACGCGGGTCAAAAGGGGGTAAAATTTTGAAAGACTAAAATGAACAAAACAAAATATTAGTAAAAAAAACTTTTTAGATTAAATGTAGGTATTAAAAACGAAAAAATAATATTCAGTAAATTTAGGTTCATAATTATTATAAAAGCGGGGGTTGCGACTAATAAACTATCATAGAGTTTACAACCCACGCTTTTATAATAATTATGAACCTAAATTTACTAAATATTATTTTTTCCTTTTTAGTACCTCCATTTAATAAAAGCTTGTCTCTAAAAAGTTTTTTTTACTAATATTTTATTGATAAAAATGGTGTCGTGTTGTGTGCCTTATGAAAAGTCAAGTTTTTAAAATATAGTTGAAATCATGTAACCTAAATGTGACTTATTGTTTCACACACGTCTTCAGTTGCACATGCATGTCTACAAACTGTGATAATATGCTCCTTCTATATCTATTTATCTGTTCTGAGAGTTGAACCCTCTTGAACGATAATCATGATTATAAGGGCGATCGCACAAATAGCCACTAAACAAGGGTAGCTTGATGTAACGGTCAGCGTGCTGGCCTTTGGAGCAAGCCATCGTGGGTTCGATTCCCTTCTCACTCATAGATATTTTGCGTGATGTCAATTATTTTTAGTGATATGTTATTTGATGTAATTTACTTAAGACGCTAATGATTTAAAATGTCGACACGTCTATAATCCACAATAAATAAATGGCATAACCACCAAACGCGTAAAATGTCTAGGAATCAAACCATGCAGACACCCCTGAACAGGAACGAAGTACATTTTTCATAACAGTAGGTAGGTATACAGTTTACTAGGGTTATAATATCACTACTCGTGCCACAAAAAAGCTCTATAACGCACAGCTTTATTGGCAAAGCTGCTAGCGCGTAGTATACTTCGTCCCCGGAAGGTCGCTGGTTCGATTCCGGTCGGAACCATTAATATTTTTTTTGTCTTTCCATTTGATATCCATATATATTTTTTTATTCTTTTTAGGGTTTCGTACCTTAAAATGAAAAAAAACGGAACCCTTATAATATCACTTTGTTGTTCGTCCGTCCGTCGGTCTGTTTGTCTGTCTGTCTGTTTATCCGTCCGTCTGTCTGTCCGTTAAAACCCTTTTTCTTAGGAACGGCTAGAGATATCAAGTTGAAATTAATATCAAATACTAAGGTCTACAACGTCATGGTTCTGTAAAAAAATCAAGCTTCTAACTCAATGCAATAAAAAGATTTAAGGTTTATAACTCTGAAGCTAATTGTTATTCAATCTTGATTCTTGACTGTATAATTTTCGAGGTTCTCACACGCCTCTAATAGATAGAATATCTCCTGTACCTTTGCGAATGATGTCGTAATTTCGCAGTGTTAATATATTAACCGTGAATGAATTTACTAAACACATATAGTGGCTTTATTATGCAAAATCTACCACTAACCTACTTCTATTCTATAAACAATGTTCATCTGACGGGCAAAAAAGTATAACAAAAAAGTTGTACTCTTCTATGCTTGAGATGTATTACGTTTTTATTTTTTACGAAATAAAAATTATAATATGAGGTTGAACAATATTATATATATTTGAACTAGAAGTCCGATCCGGCCTATTAATTAAAATTTTATGCGTCGTAAGTGAAATTCCGTTGAAATTTGGTGTATAACTTTCCTGTACGCAGTTACTCCAGGAGTTTCAAAATATGCCTTAATATGCCTTAAGAGTATTCTCTACCGGAAGTTACCCCCTGCACTCTTCACCTCGAATCTTTCCCCATCGCCAAGAAACGGTTATAACTCTCCCGATGCTATTTTTAAATATTTTTCAAATAAAAGCCATATGAAGGATCAAGAATGACATTACAGATGCTTCAGGTGAAAAATTATTAAAAAATCCTGGAAAAATTACGTAATCTATCACACGTAGCCAAAACTTTTTTTCAAAGAATTCGGCTGTAGTGTGATTCTTGGTCCTTCATATGGCGTTTACCCGAACTTCTAGCTTTGAAAATAGCGTCGGGAGAGATGTAACTGTTTTTAGGCGAGGGGAAAGAATTTGAAATTAAGAATATAGGGGGTAACTTCCGGTAGAAATTACTCTGTCCTGAATATGAGTTTAATAAAATTAGTATCGCGGTAATAATTTAATGTGTTAAAAGTTAATGACTATTCTTTATTGTGGTTAATGACTCTGCACTTAAAGGCGACGAAAGTCTTATTTTTATTTTTTATTAGCCTAGAACGTGACTTATTAAAAAATAATTATATTTAAAGTAATGATTGTGATCAATTTACAAGCAGGAAGTACTCTATATACATGTGATCATGAATTCCTCAAGTTTGGTCATGTTTCAGACGCTTATGATCTCTATTGTCGAGCGTCTATAATAAACAAAATTATTAATCTCTACGATCGTTAACGATCGTAGAGATTAATAAATTTGTAGAATTTTTCAAGTGTTTGTGTATTTATTTTATTCAACCATGCTCTACCAAGTGCCTAGCAACAATTCTATCGTAATCATCAAAAAAAAAAAAAAAAGAGGACAGTATGGCTCAGTTGGTAGCGTCGCAGCCTCTGAATCAGACTGTCGTGGGTTCGAATCCCACCTCTGCTCATGAATGTTTTGTGATGTTATCTAGTTTTTAAGGGATATATTATGATATTTGTTGTATTTAATACGCTAATGACCTAAGTTGTCGACGCGTCTATAATCCACAATAAATAAATAAATAAATCATCAAACAAAAAAAAACGGTCTAGTGCGAGTCAGACTTGCGTGAAGACGGTTCCGTACTATTCCGTTTCCCGTGGGAATTTAAAGACTTAGGATTTTCGTTTAAATTTTCCTGTAAACTATGAGTGACGCCCTAAATTCCCTATGTTTTTCAAAATTGTAGGCTCAGTAGTTTCGGAGATAAGGGGGGGGGGGAGCAGACAGACAGCTACGAGAGTGATCCTATAAAGGTTCCGTTTTTTTCATTCTGAGGTACGGAATCCTAAAAAAAGCACTTTTTTTAAATTTATTTTTTTTGTACCTAAACCAAGTTTAAACCGCTAAAATTAACCTGCTTCACTGCAATTAACGATACCTTTTCAACTAATTACTAATATATTCGCCCTTCTTTTCTCTATCCGTAATAAAATAGAACCAACCTGTTTAAATGACTGCACACCTTTATTACGTTATCGTAAAGTACCCTTCATTTCATCAGAAATTCAAAGCAATAATATGTAAATGTATGGCCTGTAATACTTATATATGGTAATGAAATTACACTCGGGTGAAATTTATCACCGTACTTTTTGATTTACGAGGCGGCATTAACGCTCCATTTTGATTATCGTCCTTAAAATGGCGGTTCAAGTCAAAGGGACGTCGTTGTGTTATTATTATTCACAATTCTTAAAACTGAATTCATTAAGCTTAAATGAAATGTGAGAAACATATATTCTCAATTTGTATATACATTTTGTATAACTCACAGTTACTTCCTGTTATGAAACTAAATCGTCTACAGGGTGAACAATTAAAACTGTCTGATACATTTTTAGAGTGTTAAGTCTCCAAGTCACTATATGAATAATAAGGAGTATTAGAAATACCTTGTATTTTTGGTGTCCGTCTTGTTAACAACACATGAAGTCACAAGACGGACACCAAAAATACAAGATATTTCTAATACTCCTTATTATTTAAAACTGTCTGTTTGATTCACAACGTCGTAATAGCATATTGTGTAACTAGTGTGCTAAATACGTCTTTATGTGTCAGACGCGATGTTTTCAGCACAAGTACTTAGTCGATGAGCGCGGTCGAGCCTTGGTGAGTGTGTATCGCGAGCCAAATATACGAGTGCTGAAAACGCCTGCAGACGCATAAATATTTAGCACACGCGTTGCACAATACTTTTATTCAACACATGCATGGCTTTAGAGTTATAATTGAATTAATGTCAAACACCTTAGATTCACTGAGACCAATACATTTCATAATAAAAACATTGGGTCTTGATACAATATTTATTTACTTCGTGTGTATAGGTAAAAACCATATTCCATTATAACATCGAAAAGAGATACATAATGGTTCATTATGTAACGGGTTTTTCAAATGTGTTTCTATAGCATCGAAAAGCGTTTCATAATGGATCGTGATGTCACCAGTCGATAAACGATCATTTAGGATCCGCCTTATAGGCACGAAAAAACACCAACAGCGTTCATGTGTTGAATAAAAATTATTATTAAATTATATGAATATTAAAACTTTAATTAACATATAATATATGATCACAACTAAGGTCATTGTCAAATCAGATTTTCTGACAATGCTTTCTGCAACCCAGCATTATTGTTATCCGTAAGTGAAAATTAACATATTAATAATTTAATGACATTTTAATAGAATAAAATGCAATGGGTTGTTTTACGTTTTCCTGGCCATTGTTTGAACAACGCTGACGTAAACAAAAAAAAACGTTTCCCGTCAAAAAAGACAGAGAAGGAGAAAGAGAGAGAAATATAATAATGTAATATTATGGATGGTGCGTGAGTGTGAATAAATCCACTGGATTTGTTAACAATCATAACAATAGCTTCTAGCATAATACGCTATTGTTTCAGAATTACAAAAAAAAAAACATTTTCTTCATAATGTGATGAAAGATTGTTCGATACAGGATTTGGTATATTATTTTATTTTGCTAATCAAAAGATAACATTTATTTTAGCTGTTGATCTTAAAAATTTTGATTTTGGTGAAAGCAGTAATAATTCACTCCTCAAATATTTCGTTTTGTTTTCATTTTGAGGTACGAAAACCTAAAAACAAAAATTTTGTATGTTTATTTGTTTTCAACAAGTAATCTAGGGACTATTGAATTTTTTTGAAAAATTCTTTTTTCTACGTATTATTACGCTACGACAAAAAGGGGATGAGCAGTGAGCGAAAATCTAAAAGAAGTCTAAATTAATGTACGCTGGCTAAACTAGAGATAGTGATGCGCTATACGAGATGTTTTAGTCGATTGTCTCGATTGTTCAAATATCTCGATGACTCTCGATGGTTGTCAATAGGTCTCGATTGCTGTTGTTTCATAGTTCACCGAGACCGATTCGCTTAGTACTGAATCGTACACTGTCGAGAGCCACATAATATACAATCGTTCATCACTCAACAACTATGGTCGAGTCGATGGTCGATTGTGCAGTAATCGCGTAATACGAATTCACTAGTGAAGAGATCACAGAGTAGTGAGTACCGACTGTACAGTGTGAACAGTGAACAATCAACAAGTCGCGTGAACGTCAGTCGACTAGCATATAACCTTGAATCGCAATTATATGTATTCTCATTCGCTGCTATTGCTAGATTTGCCAGATTTAGGGGAGGGTAACCGGGGCTACAGCCCCGGGGCCTCCACAAAAGAGGGGCCCCACAATAGAGACTTCGGAAAAAAAAATTCTCTGAATTCTCGGTTATTAAATTTTGTCGTTGAAAATATGTTAAATCGCGTTAATAATTTTAATAAGTAATCACGAGGAAATGTTTTTTGACTTCCACTGCACAATAATTACGTGGTTTTGGCATTTCGATGAGTAAACGCGGCTGAAAAAAATTGTCCACTTTATTTGAAAAATAATTTGGGGCCAGGGGGCCTCCACTCCTTTGTTGCCCCGGGGCCTCCAGACCTCTAAATCCGGCATTGGCTATAACCTATGTGGGAAATAATCGACTTGAACGATCAAACATTTCGATTGTAAAATCAAACTCCGAGTCGATTGTGAACTCGATTGTTATTATGAACGATTACAAATGTTTCGATTGTAAAAACATCTCGTATCGCCCATCACTAACTAGAGATACAGTGAAGCCTTATAATATGAGAAATCGGTGCTCTTGATTATTTCGTTGCCAAATCAAAATATTACCCGGACGGATCCGGACCGGAAAGCTAATTGCGTATAAAAACGAAAAAATAAATAAATACACGGGGAGACTCTTAACGCAAGTAAATGCAGGAATATAAAATACTAAATTTGATCCCCTAAAATAATTTCTGATACGATAGCGGAATATACATTACTGTAAAGTTTTTCTAACACCGAATAAAATAAAGCTGTCGACAGTTTTGAATTCTATTTGTATTCCTCAAGAGTGTTTAATTTCAAGGAAAAACATTGATACCAACGAAACAGCTTTGAAGTTGGGGGAACAAAATATATATGGAAAATGCACTGGTGAGAAATCCACATTGAAATGGTATGTCAGGTTAAAACGTAAGTGAAGTTCCTGCAAAGCAAGAAAGCTTTTTGATGCGAAAGCTACACGAGAAATGTGGTCATTAGTTTACTCGGGTTTAGAATAAAACAACAAAAAAATGGAGACAACTCTTGAGAACAAGTTTAAAGTATAAATTGCATTGTATTAGTCAACTAGAATTTAATTCGGTAAATTTAGATATTTTATTTTAATAAATCGGAAATTTAAATCTGGAAAATTTTGGAATCAAACAAATTTTCGTAAAGTAAAATAAGTCTGTTTCAATTTGGTATTTGGTATTAATTATAAAATTTTATACTGTTGATGATTCCCCAGCCCTAGTCCACAATTTATATATTTTTGTTTATTATATAATGTACGTTTTGTTATTTATGCAATCATTTAATTTTTTTATACAATTTTGTAGTTTTAAATAGTTCAGTTGTTAATAAAATCTAAAAGCTAAAACATTCTTTTCTTTAAAATATTGACAAAGACTTACAAACTATTAATATCTACAAACATTTGGTCCTTCGAAGCCGGATCTACAAACTGCCGGTATCATCTACTATTTTGTGGAAATAATAAAATAAGTTAAATTGCTTATTCTAACGTCTACAAAACAAAATGGAAGCACTTTTTGACAAGCAACAGTGGACAAAGGGGTTAATATCACGGGCTGTTATTAATCTGAAGAAAATGGGACGCGCCAATATTACACGCGGAGCTATACGTGCACGTATTGAGCAAGTCGACGGCTACTGGGCTACATATCTGGCAAATCATGATGCGCTGATGTCTCTCGGAGATCCTAAAGCACAGGATCACCCGTATTTCGAAGAAAATCACTTTGAAGATGCTGCAGATGTTCATGCCGAGATCAAAGGGGTCTTATTAAATATGCTAGAGGAACACGAATCTACGCCACAAACAACTGTAGCTACTGCTGGTACGCATCAAATATTGCCTCGGATAAATGTACCTCGCTTCTCAGGCAACTACCACGATTGGGCAAGTTTCAGCGACTTATTCAAGTCCCTCATACATAATAACAACTCATTAAGCGATGTACAACGATTACACTATCTAAAATTAAGTCTGTCAGGAGAAGCCGAACAAATGCTTCAGAGTATTGAAGTCACCGCCGCTAATTATGCAACCGCTTGGGATTTACTAATATCCAGATACGAGAACAAGCGTTTGATAATTTACTCGCACCTACAAAAATTAACGACATTGCCCACAGTTAAGGTGGAATCCGCAGCTGAATTGAAACAACTATTTGACGGTACTACCGAGGTCATTCGAAGCATGCAAAATCTTAAAAGACCAGTTGATCAATGGGACGATTGGCTTGTATACATCACGGTAGATAAACTTGACATTGCGTCACGCCGTGACTGGGAGAAATCAGTCAGTTCTACAGCCGATCCAGTCACATACGAACAACTGAGAAGTTTCCTTGAAAGGCGCATTCGTGAATTGGAAGTATTGGATAATGCTAATCCAAATCAGAAAACTTTAACTTCGAAAGATGTACAATCGTCGCGCTGCAGAACACATATGACTATGTCAACGACTAATGAACGGCAGTGTCCAGTCTGTTCGGGCAAACACTTTATTTTATTTTGCGCTGCATTTCGCAAGAAAACGCCGGAGCAACGTCGTGACATAATCACTCAAAAAAAGTTGTGCTACAATTGTTTAAGTAGCTATCATCGTGTGAAAGATTGCACATCCGTCAAGCGCTGTCAGGTTTGTGGAAGCAACCATCATTCAATGATTCATGAAAAACCACGAGAAAACTCAACTTCTGGTTCAACTGACAAGGCATCCGTTAGCACTTCCGAAACTAAAGCTCATCACTCTTCGCAGCTAAATCAGTTGAATCGAGGCATATTGCTCGCAACCGCTGTCGTTGATCTTCATTCAGTATCACAGTGTGTTGTTCCGTCTGCACGAGCTCTGTTGGATCAGGGATCCGAATCTTCGTTTGTGACAGAATCTATCGCCCAGCAGCTGCGTCTGAAAAGGAAACCCGTCAATATCACGGTCTATGGACTAGGAAGCGCTGCGTCTAGCACAGTTAGAAGCGTTGTAACTCTGACGATACAATCTAAATTGATTCCAAGCATCTCTTATACGATTGAGGCGCTTGTACTTCCAAAGCTCACTACGTATTTGCCAACGGTACAAAGTACAACTAAGGATTGGCCTCATTTGACTGACTTGCAACTCGCCGATCCAGACTTTGCAATGCCTGCACGAGTTGACTTAGTACTTGGTGCTGATGTTTATAGTCAGATTCTACTAGAGGGCGTGCGTTCTGGACTACCTAACTTACCTGTGGCACAGAATACGACGTTAGGCTGGATACTTTCCGGGCCGTTTCATAATTCACACGGGAGACAAGTCTGTAGTCTACATTGTACCACGAATGAAGACCTATCTTCACAACTGCAAAAGTTTTGGCAAATCGAAGAAAATACTTCACTTAACAGTCAACTGTCTGAAGATGACATAGAATGTGAGAAACAATTCTTATCTACTCATACTCGAGATTCACATGGACGTTACATTGTTCGACTGCCGTTCAAAAGCACGTTCAATCCTTCTCAACTTGGAGATTCTTATCAACCCGCACTACGCTTACAACTACAAACAGAACGACGGTTTTTGAAAAATTCCAATCTAGCTAGCGCATACAACAGCTTCATGACGGAGTACATTAATCTCGGTCATATGAATTTGACGTCTTCCACTGCAAGATCTGATACTTCAGAAGGAACTCAGTACATTTTGCCACACCACGCTGTCACCAAGATGTCGAGTTCTACAACAAAACTTCGCGTTGTGTTCAATGCTTCGCAGATCACAACTAGTGGAGTTTCATTAAATGACGTACTGTTAACTGGGCCTAAATTGCAAACTGATTTATCTGCAATCATTTTAAAATGGCGAATACATAAAATTGTCTTTGGAGCCGACATCACCAAGATGTATCGGCAAATTTTGGTACATCCTAATGACTGCAATTATCAGCAAATTCTATGGCGCTCTGAAGTTTCAAAACCAATCGAGCAGTACAGTCTTCTTACAGTTACGTATGGAACTGCCTGCGCTCCATTTCTCGCTTTAAGAACTCTACGTCAATTGGCTAAAGATGAACAGCAACAATATCCTCTTGGTTCGCAAGTAATTTTAAACGACATGTACATTGATGATGTTTTTACCGGCTCAAATTCAGTTTCAGAAGCTTTAGAACGACAACGTCAATTAATTGGTGCACTAAAAGCTGGCGGTTTTAGTCTGCGAAAATGGGTATCGAACTGCTCTGAGCTACTTGATCGAATTTCGCCAGATGACCAAGAATCTGTTGTACACATGCATCCGAAGACTGAAACAGCGGTACCTGTATTAGGTTTGTTCTGGCAACCGCAATCTGATACCTTCAGGTTTCAAGTTCAGTTATCTGCTGACACTTCAGAAATCACAAAGCGTGCAATACTGTCCGATATTTCAAGATTATTTGACCCACTGGGCTGGCTTAGTCCTACAATAATCACTGCTAAGATTTTACTGCAATCATTATGGCTTCTTAAAACCGATTGGGATGTAAGACTTCCTGAATATATTGAACAACAATGGAGAACGTATCGATCTCAACTTAATTCACTCCATAATATTTCGATTCCACGATGGACTGGAATTCAAGCTACAATACGCACTTGTGAACTCCATGGCTTCGCGGACGCCTCCACACAAGCTTACGCTGCTGTAATTTATTTACTTGTGATCAACAATGAAGGTCAAGCTCAAGTGACTTTACTGACTGCAAAAACCAAGGTCGCACCTGTCAAAACGATTTCGTTGCCACGACTTGAGTTATGCGCCGCTACCTTGCTCTCTCGATTAGTCCAAGTAGTTCGAGAAGGAGTCTTTGCTGCTTACTCCATGCAGATTCACCTATGGACTGATTCAACTGTAGTACTATCCTGGATCAAGAATCATGCTTCTCGTTGGAAAACCTTTGTCGCCAACCGGGTAAGTGAAATCCAAACACTTAATCCAACTGCAAATTGGCATCATGTTTCAGGTTCTGAGAATCCTGCAGATTGTGCTTCACGGGGTGTCTACCCGAATGAACTTGAAAATCAAACGCTATGGTGGCATGGACCTCACTGGCTCACTCAGCCTGTATCTTGCTGGCCGTCTAAGACATCTCCGATTGACACAGAAGTTGATATAGAGCGCCGAACTACTGTTCACGTTACTAAATTATCTGATACAAATTGTTGGGATCTTTTGCAAAGATATTCTTCACTGTCGAAACTTTTGAGAGTCACTGCTTATTGCAAAAGATTCGTCTCAAACTGCAGAGTGCTGAAAACCGAAAGAATTCGAGAACATTTGACAACAAATGAACTACTAAACGCTCGCAATTTTTGGGTTATTTCTGTTCAAAAATCTTCATTCACTACTGAATATACGATGCTCAGTAATAAAGAAGTTTTGTCCACGAAGAGCAATTTACTTAAACTCAAACCGTTCATCGATGAAGTCGGCCTGCTAAGAGTTGGTGGTCGTCTTCAACATGCCATTCTACACTACGATGAAAAACATCCTATCGTTCTACCAAGAAGTTCACCGTTCACAACCTTGGTAATAAGTCAAGCGCACAAACGAACCTTACATGGCGGCGTTCAACTTACGCTTAGTCACCTACGTCGAACCTTTTGGATTCTAGGAGGTCGTTTGCAAGTACACAGTTATATCCGACATTGTCGAACATGTTTTCCATATCGCACTGCTACAACTGTTCCAGTGATGGCTAGCCTTCCTGCTGAACGAGTACAACCATCTCGTCCGTTTCTTAACACCGACGTCGACTACGCTGGACCGATTCAACTAAGAGCAAGTAAAGGACGGGGCTTTCGTTCATACAAAGGGTATATATCCGTTTTTATTTGTATGTCAACACGTGCTGTTCACCTGGAAGTGGTCAGTGACTACAGTACACAAAGCTTTCTTGCTGCTTATAAAAGATTTACAGCAAGACGTGGAATTTGCGCTACTCTGTGGAGTGATCAAGGTACAACATTTATCGGCGCAGATAATGAATTACGAAAACTATTTCAAGCTGCTTCACCGCAGAGAAAAGACTTAACTGAACTTCTAGCAAACGATGGAACAGACTGGAAATTTATTCCACCTGCTTCACCACACTTCGGAGGTTTGTGGGAGGCCGGCGTACGTTCCGTAAAACACCATTTGCGACGAGTAATTGGTGACCAAATGCTCACATACGAAGAAATGGCTACGTTTCTTTGTGAAGTAGAAGCCTGTCTTAACTCACGTCCAATACAAGCAATGAGTGATGAACCTACAGACCTCACTGCTTTGACTCCCGGCCATTTTCTCATCGGCTCTGCCTGTACTACTATTCCCGAGCCCAGCTTGATCGACGTTAAAATTAATCGACTAACTAGATGGCAACTTCTACGGCACATGTATGAACATTTTTGGAAACGCTGGTCAACAGAATATTTGTCGACACTTCAAGTACGCACCAAATGGCGTACAACAAAACACCAAGTCAATGTTGGCGATCTGGTTTTAATTGTTGATGAACGTTATCCTCCATCCAAGTGGCCGCTAGCCCGGATAACAACACTTCATCCAGGACCTGACAATGAAGTTCGAGTTGTCACACTTCGTACTGCAGGAGGTGTATTAACAAGACCAGTTGCTAAATTATGCTTTCTTCCATGTATGGTGCGTCAGGATCACTGATTTATTTTGCTGTCATCGCCAATAGATCCTATATTTCTTCACGGCGGGCGGCATCTATATTCACTCCGACGCTTAATAATTTCGTCAACAATGACGAGGCGGGCGGAATGTTGATGATTCCCCAGCCCTAGTCCACAATTTATATATTTTTGTTTATTATATAATGTACGTTTTGTTATTTATGCAATCATTTAATTTTTTTATACAATTTTGTAGTTTTAAATAGTTCAGTTGTTAATAAAATCTAAAAGCTAAAACATTCTTTTCTTTAAAATATTGACAAAGACTTACAAACTATTAATATCTACAAACATATACTTTTGTTTAATAAAATATGTTGGGTCCTGAGGTAGTACAGTCTACAGACGTAGCTAAATTAGACAATTATTAGGTTTGATACCAAAAATAATATAATTGGAGATAATATTTTCTTTTAAAAATAATGTGGTGGAAGTCCAGGTGCTTGTGGTGGGAGAATGTATCTCCAGTGATTTTACAAGCCTTTCTTAACATATTTATATTTAAATATTTAAAAATAAAACAGGTAAATTGTTTTAAACAAGCTTTTATTAAAATGTACTTAAAAGAAAAAAAAATAATAAATTATATTTGTCAAAGATAGTAAATATATTATCAAGGGGATAAATATAGTTTATTAATTTGAAGATTGTAGGCATGTGAAATAAATATGAAGAAAAAAATAATATTTAATTTAGGTTCATATTTAAGCGTGGGTTGTGAATGTAAACTAACATAATGTTCAGTAACTTCTGAGATTACCTCCGGACGAATCCGGGCCGGTCAGTTATTAAATCAAAGCATCACGTCCTATCAAGCAGTGAAAAAAAATTGAAATCGGTCTTCTGAGATTACCCCCGATTTTCAGCCGAGCAAAGCCGGGCCGGCCAGATTCAATTATACATATAAACCTTCCTCGTGAATCAATCTATCTAATCGTGAAAACAGGAACAAAATCCGTTCAATAGTTACGGAGTATCGCGGTCTTCTGAGATTACCTCCGATTTTCAGCCGAGCAAAGCCGGGCCGGCCAGATTCAATTATACATCTACACCTTCCTCGTGAATCAATCTATCTAATCGTGAAAACCGGAACAAAATCCGTTCAGTAGTTACGGAGTAAGTCGGGTACAGACAGACGCGGTTGGGGACTTTGTTTTATATTATTCTGTATTGATATATTCAGTTTATTTTATTTTTAGTTATAAAAAGTTAATGGAATCAGTGTATAAGCGTACACCACTGACGTAATATAAAAACCAATACGCGCGCCATGTCATTCGGGACAGGAACAGCCATCAGCAGGACACAGGACGGGGCAACAGATTTCCTCAGCGCTTCTAGAGTGATCTTCCGCTAACCGCTTCCCCTCTTTCCATTCCATTCTCTTCCATGTGTAGTGTATTTCCATTTAGTATATTGTATCCCGTAGTAGCGCTTGTCTCGCGAGTGCGCTAAAAATGTATGTTCATGTTGTCACGGATACTTGCTTGCCTCTAGCCTATTTGTATACAGGATGCTACAGAACATTGTACCCATAGCTTCGACCATACAAAAGTCTACTGGGCAACACTACTAAAATTTTATCGTTGAACTTAACAGATAATATTATAATGAACAACATCAAATTGGTGGAAGACAATTTCAATTTTTTTGATGTGAAACATCTTATGTCGGGCCGCGTGAGGGGAAATATGCTACGAAATATCAATGCCACGTTCTCCTTCGCTGCTGTTCTCCCCACCACTGCAGCACTTATATTGTACTGGATAAATAATATATAAATTAATTGTCCGGGTATATTAAGTTATACATATATCAGTAACAACGGCTGTCTAGACAAGTTCATCCGTAGACTAGAGTTACGATTTTAGCCTTCTATGCATGGGGACTTGGGTTCGGAAACTCATGGCATCGTACAATTTTTGACGTTTTTTTTTCTAAATTCTATAGGTATGATATTTATTTATAAAATTTTTTATTTTTGTTATATTCTTTCTTTGACAATAATTATAATTTTTTGAAATTTCATGACACCAAAAATTAATTTTTTTGTTTTTTTTTTAAATGAAAATTTGGGTAAATTACGGTATTTAGGGTAAATTAGGGCAAATTAGAGTAAATTAGGGTAAATTGGGGTAATTTAAGGCAAAGGGAGCTAAATAAGAGTAAATTAGGGTATTTAAGGAAAACTAGGGTAAATTCAAGAAATTAGGGTATACTAGGGTAAATTTGGGTAAACGAGGGAAAATTAGGGTAAATTGTAAATTCTTATCTCTCGAACTACTGAACCGATTCTAAAAATGCTTTCACTTATTATCTTCGCAGGGGAAGAATGTCTCGCGGCGTTGTAATAAATCATAAATTTTTATATCTGTAACTATTGAACCGATTTAAAAAATTCTTTTACTAATAGAAAGCTACACTATCCCTAAGTGATATAGGCTAGATTTTATTTTGATAAATTTGTCAAGTTCAATAAATAAAATATTCAAGCTATAAAAATGTTTCACATCTGTCGGGGGTCCCGCGACCCACACCCTTTTTTAAATCATTTTTTATTGTCTATATCAGGGGTTCCCAGTCTTTTTTTACTGCGACTCCCTATACAGGTTGCAATTTTTTTGCGACGCCCCGTTCAAAAAAAAGATACCTGTATGTAGCTCTAGCAGACAATAAAATTACTTTGTTATATTCAACGAAAACTCCAAAGAATATAGAATCTTAATTATTAGGTATTTATTAGATTCTAATTCTAATAATTAGAAAACATAAAAAAACTACAAACAATACAATTAATTGGATGAGCTTATGCTTTTCTGAGCATAACTTCTTAAATCGGGACTGAAGTTTTGAAATTTCTACTCTCATTTCTTTTTCTAAATTTATTTGTGACCTGTACTTCGATTTGACCTCGCGACGCACAGTTAGGGAACCTCTGGTCTATATCTCAAATACGGCTCGACACTATAGACACATTACTATAAGAATGACACCGAGGCGTCATCACTCGACAATGCAACGGCTCCAACAATAGAAAATAAACGCCGTCTATAGTAAAAACCTTTAGAGAGCAGCAGAGAGGGTAACGGTTGTCAAGCAAAAAGTTCGTTGCTATGCCGTCAAAAGGGTATAATTGCGTCACTGTGTCATTATAATAGTAATCGGGCTCTATGCTTGATGAAATTTATGCAGATTATAGAGAAGTATCAATTATCTAAAATTATCATCGTCTGCCTTATACATTTTTTTTTGCATAGGTACCTTCAAACCTCATATTGAATATTTATCCATTTGGACAGAGGTCTACCATATTTGTTCGTAACAATTTCGAAAAACATCCTGTATGTGCCACTGCAACAGCACTATATTATGTGATAGCACTTTCTATGTGTTTAATGTGTTTCACAGACCACCCCGTTACTTCACGTGGTTTCGTATTTAAAAAAAACTGAGAAACAAGAAAGATTTTCTAAATATTTTAATCTCGAAAACTCTTTAAACACTTCGTTTTTTTTTTGTAATGTAGGAATCATTCATTTTTTTAAATACCTTTAAAATAGGGGTCGCACTGTAGCCATATAAAATCCGCCATCTCTAAAAAAAACTTGAAAGCACTGTGAATTTTTTATATGTCTCATGGACCAATAACATAGTCTGTCAAGTGATTGTTTTACTAAAAAAAAAAAAAAACTAAAAAACAATCACTTTTGACAGACGATTCTTATATAGAGCGCAGGGGGTGAGTGAGAGGGGGGAGAGAGAGAGGGATTTCAGATTATAGACGCTCGATAACAAAAGCCATTAGCGTCGAGCGCAGAGGGGTACACTTTCAGCTAAAACACATTAAAAATGCATAGTGCTTCTAGGTTTTTTTAGAGGAAGCGGATTTTATGTGTCTATAAGTGAGACCCTCCTTTATATTTTACGTTTTTAAATTCAGGAATAAGAAGCCATAGACAATGAAATATTTCAAAGATTAAAAAAAGGCATGTGTCGCGGAATACACGATCGAAGTAAAACCTATACAGTACTATGTGTAAACAGGTACGTACGTGTATAGAAATTTTAGCGTTGGGACAAAATGAATGGATCAGAATGAGTAATGAGATTTACTTATTTACTTCCGCCTTTAACTACAATTCATGATTTATTTATATAGCGTTGCTATTGGTTACGCGCGTATTAACACTTTCGTTGCATTCCCAGCATTTAATCCTCAAATCGCCTAAGAAGTTTTACTTCAAAAATTAACAATGAGGTATAGAGGATTAGTGTATAGCAGAGATGACAAACCTTTTCACATCTACATGCCAATTTTTTTTTTTTTGAAAAATGTTTAATGTGGCTATTGCGTGTCAACAAGCACCTAAAGAAATTTAGTGGGCCAAAAAATTATTCGAGGACTGAGTGGTGTAACGGTTAGCGTAGCGGCCTTTGGATCACACTGTCGTGGGTTCGAATCCCACCTCCGCTCATGGATGTTTTGTGATGTCATTTAGTTTTAAGTGAGTTGTAATTTGATACAAGACGCTAATGACCTAAGTTGTCGACGCGTCTATAATTTACAATAAATAAATAAATAAATAAAAAATTATTCAAACTTTGAATGAAATTTTTTCGACTGCATCTAACATATTTTTAATTATTTAGATTGTGTAGTACCTCAATCAATGGCGTGCCGACAATATTCCGTCGCGTACCATCTATGGCACGCGTGCCATAGGTTCGCCATCCCTGCTGTATATAGCAATGTTTGGTGCAAGGAATGTACCGTGACGAAGATTTGCACGTTTAAAGTCTCTTCCATCTCTCAGAGTACATCTTCGCAGTCCTCACAGTGGTTCCCCTGTCATCTATCCCTCACCCTCCGATGTATCACAGACTTTTAAAAGCCACCGAACACATCGGATTTTTCTCACATAGCATCGCATGTACACAGTTTCTCGATTAGGTTTTGTTTACTGTAATGTTTCGAGAGACAACACGATTTTTAACTTTCTTACAGGGCGTTTCCAGTAAGAAATAGAGCGAATTTTATTGTAGAAGTTTGGTGACAGATTCAGGAAAAAGGAATTGTCAGGATTGTTCCTTTTAAAGCTTAGCCCGCGGCTCATCTCGACTTCTAAATAAAATTCAATACATTTTTCAAATAGAAAATGCGAATTAGAATTATAATTCTGCTGACAATTTTCAAATTTAAAACGGACTAGAATACGCTGTATAGTATACAGACTGTGCCAAAAGTCGACGTCCAAATGAAGTGAGGTGGTTGACGGTTCAAATGTTTGTTTTTTTGACCGAAAAGTGTTCACAAAAGCATTTTTTTTTTATTTGACAGATGATAACAAAGCTCATGAAAATACTTTTTTTGGAAAGGTAGACCATTACACATTAAAAAAATTAAACAAACAACTCATACTTACTTATATTTTTAGTGCAGGAAGCACTAGACGATTTCAGAGCAAAATACAAAATTTGAAATAACTTTTGAACAGTCAACAATTGGATAACCACATAATATATGGTCATTTTGATTGGAAATGATCTCTCCTATCACCTCACTTCGTTTGAATATCGACTTTTAGGACACCCTGTATAAGTAACAGTTTTGAGTAGGTATCTGTAAGTCGTCAAAATAAAATAATTGATAACGTTTAGATCCTCAAAAATGTAATGGATGTATATCTATAAGTATATTATACTACCGGGTGCTGAATCGTTTGGCGCGTAATACTATAGGGATTTAACCCGTAAAATCAAACTTTTGCGACTTCCTGCTCCTCTAATTATTTTTAGGAAAAATATCTTCGAATAAAAGTTTTAGAACATAAAATTTTGCATCTAAATCATTAAACAAAATTAATTTTGCATGCTTTGTAAGGACAGAAATTTGATATAAAAATGTCAAAATTACCTCAAAAACAGATAGCGATAGCCATGGAACTTGAACAAAATGATTAGAAATTATTCTGACAGCTAAAACGTCATCATTTTGCTCAAGTTCCATGGCTATCGCTATCTGTTTTTGAGGTAATTTTGACATTTTCATATCAAATTTCTGCCGTTACAAAGCATGCAAAATTAATTTTGTTTAATGATTTAGATGCAAAATTTTATGTTCTAAAACCTTTATTCAAAGATATTTTTCCTAAAAATAATTAGGGGAGCAGGAAGTCACAAAAGTTTGATTTTACGGGTTAAATCCCTATTACCCGCAAAACGATTCAACACCCTGTATATTGTTAGTTAATAATTAAACCTAAACAGCTGCCCCTATTTTTGTCGGTTAACCGTGTTTCAAAATCTTTATGCACGCCACTGATGCTATAATTTTACAATGCGGAAAAATAATTGTAAACAGAGCATAAGCATATAAAATTTATATAAAATGTTTGTCATCACAAAAGATTTTTTCTATTTTTTTTTTGTTAGTTGTGGAATTGCAAAAGCTAAAAGTGACGATGAAAAAGTGTTTTAATAATTTTAAACGTTTTTTATTGAAATTAATTTTGCTTTTTTCTGCGAAGGTGTTTGTTGTTGCGTCACGCTTGGATGACATAGCTCATTAACGTTGCATATTATTCCACTTCTCCAGAAGGTATTATAGCGTGAATCAGTGTTTCCAAACATTTATACTTTGACGAAACTTAAGCCCGCCACTCACGATCCAATCCGCAGTATGATTTCGTTGGGTACGAAAAAATCGACGCAATGGAAATGGGAACTGCCAAACTTGATCGCAAGGGGCGCCATCTATGTAACCACCTAGGTTTATATACAGTTAATAGTAGTGTGTATACAGAATAAGTTTATTTAAAATAATAAATCAGAGTGGTGTAACGGTTAGCGTAGAGGCCTTTGGATCACACTGTCGTGGGTTCGAATCCCGCCTCCACTCATGGCTGTTTTGTGATGTTATTTAGTTTTAAGTGAGTTGTTATTTGATGTAAACAAGACGCTAATGACCTAAGTTGTCGACGTGTATAATTTACAATAAAAAAAATAAAATAATAAATCGTTGGCAAGTGTTTACCAATGTTCAAATAATAGAGGTTTTGTATTTCCAAAGGGTCCAGAACTGAAAATAAGTGGTTGCATGCTATCAGAAGGATAAAAACTTGATTTCTCGCGCGTTTTTCTATGAAAGCCAATGATAACGGTGGTTATATACCTGCTGCCATCTATATTACGTATTTGATCGTGTAAGTTCGCTGTCCGTTAAGTCTGTGTGATTTAACACCAAAAATGCCATGTCAGTCTGCAGCCGTGCAACACCGTTGGTTGGATCGTTTTTTGGATTATTTATTATGACTTTCTACGTTTCTTGAACCTCTTTCTTTAATTTAATTTCGGTTATACAAAGCGCAAGAGTCGCTAAAAGTATATTTTCGTTCGACATGTTTACCGTCTGAAAGCAAACTCGTACAGCAATTGGTCGTCTAATCCGATTTCCACAAATTTGTACTGCAACCGCTTTCGACAAAATCATAATGCAGCGTTGGATCGTGAGTAGCAACCTTTATGACCTTGGTTGTCGAGCGTCTATATAATTTACGATACGTATCGACTGGCATTTGGAAAAAATAAAAATGTTAAATAATCCGTTTAAGATTTTGAATTGAAAATTTACACTGAAACATAATATTTGTTGATTTATTTTTGTTCTATCAAGGCATCTTGTTTGCATAAAGATCACGTATTTCTGTACGTATTATATAAGATCGACATTATATAATGAACAATAGTGTACAAACCTCACTTTGACAGGGGGATTCTCGAGCTATTATCAAAACACTGAACTGTGTTCTACTCATTTAACTTTACTCCTTGTACAGTATGAATCAATAATACCTATACGAATACACACGTATACCGTTATCAAAGTTAGTCCTTTTTAGCACACCGAATATTTAGATAGACAGATATTTTTTATCACACTAAACAAAACCGTGTATGTATAATACGTAAACAAAAAATTAATAAAAAATCTAGCAAATTGAGCGACAAGACCATTGCAATTACAAAAAAATATCGATATTTACAAAATAATAATATACTGTACCTATTTAAAGCATAGCTTATTACAGGTATTCCGAAATAGACGCGGGAAAAACTTCCAGAAATCAAATAGGCAAAAATAATCACTAACCTAAAATATCAAAGAAAAATGAAAAAGTTTTAATAGAAAAATTGTACCCGCCACTGGCGAATTAAATTTCATAATATGCACTCAGGTTAAATGCAAACCTTTCTCACTGATTATGTAACTGCTATTAAATTTGGATGAAATGCATAATTTTATAGTTAGTTATTATCGATTGCTCGGCCGTGATAGTCATAAAACAGTATGGCATATTTTACGAATATTGAAAAAACAGACATGGTTTTGTTATACGGTGAAGCTGAAGGATATTCTGGAGAATCACGCAGACTGTATGTGTCTCTGAAGCACGTACTTTTAATAAAACTGTAGAACATTCTAAAGTGACTTTGTGATTTTGTGGACTCCATCATAAAGTTTCCAAAGTTTTGTGTAAGTACATGTCATTGCGTATTACTTTTTCTTTTAATTATACGTTCGTTTTAAAATAATACAACTAGTAAAAATACATTAAATTACTACCGGTCAAAGTTTCTCAGAGTTTTAAAAATGTGTTCAACTCTGATTTTCGATAATAGACATTATTCAATCGGTTTTAAATTATTTTGTGTTGTGCAGGTCATGATTGAGTGTAATTTTCCTTGGTATTTCAATTATTTTCTCGCGTTTGGACAATAAATTTAGAAATGCTTTAGTTTTTATTACACAGCCACACTTATTTATTACTTTGTACCTTGAAATTATGAAACAGAAATAATTTTTAATTTTGGAATAATAACCAAAACCACGTCATCATTTTTGTTGCCGATACAGTTTTCATAATCGCCGGGATAGGGGTGGTTCCGGGTTTTTTAATTAAAATTTACAATAATACAAGATTAAATTTTAAACCATGCTAACTTGTTCTCTTAGACTTCATTATACCCACTTTTTTTTGCCTCTAATTCTGAATCTATATCGATCAATAATGTCCAAAGTTCCAATTGATTTAAAAATTAAATTATTTTCAGAAGGCATATATTTTTTTTGTACAAAACTTTTGGTATTTGCTGGATTTTTTTGCATAATTTAGCCCTTCGTATTCTTACGGCGCTTGTTAGATGCTTTGCTACAAGCTACTTATGTATTTTGGATTTTATAAACAGCGATTTTATGCATACACTTTAATATCGGAATTCTAAAGTTGCTTACTATTTTATAAAAAACTTTGTGCCAGGACATTAATTTGTACTAAGTATTTCTAATAAAAGTTCATTTTCAATAACATTTGTGTCAGCTTTTTTAAATTATTTTTTGACAATATTTTTAAGCCGGTTTATTTTACCTAAATGAGTCTAAAACGACTTTTTAACATTGGAAATGTTTATGTTCGTATATGGGGGCAGAGTTACGAGTTTTCGTTCAAGGCCAAAAGACAACGGTGTCGCGATCAAGTGAGGAGCAATCATGCAAAATTGAACAAGTGCAATTTTTTCGAAATGTGTTTTATATCATGTCTAATTAATTGAGAGGTATTTGCGACGATCTGCGGTTTTATTTTTGAGCAAATGTTAATAAATACTGTAGAAAAATCCATTTAAAAGTTAAGTAATCAAGCAAAAGTGAACGCGTATATAACAGAAGAATAATAGGGTTATTC
The DNA here is from genome assembly GCA_039654895.1 of Mongoloraphidia duomilia. Taxonomy (NCBI): domain Eukaryota; kingdom Metazoa; phylum Arthropoda; class Insecta; order Raphidioptera; family Raphidiidae; genus Mongoloraphidia; species Mongoloraphidia duomilia. The sequence goes on along the minus strand of CM077524.1, from coordinate 36,460,584 downwards.
CTGACAAAACTAAACAGTGCATTGATAAATATTGTGTGTATAATAAACAGTTAATTATGTTTCATATATGCTGTTATCATTTCCAATGTCCTCGATGGTTGCAAGGATTGCGAAATCTGTGAATTTTTTTAATCATTAGAATGAGCTCCGTCTAAGTTAAGACTGAAGTCATTTACGCCAAGGATCATGGCCCACTACTACAGCCCATAATTATTGTCTATCTCATTCTGGCCGTGTGAGATCACTGTACAGTGAAGTTAGGCAGCCTTGTTATATAGGAATATAAAATATTTGCAGAGAAACGCGCTTGGCGCAAACAACGTAAGCAGGTATTTAAAATTTAAAAATTTGTATCTCTGTAAATACTTTACGTAAGTATCTATTAAAATAAAATAAGCCCCTTCGTGATAGGAAACAGTCATATTTTATTATTTTTTTTATTTTATATAACCTCATTGTAATTATCGAGTTGCAAGGTCCTTTCTTTGATTATTAATCGACCTCAAAAAAAGGAGGTTCTCAGTTTGACTTATATATGATACTATGCATGTAGGTATGTAACTATGTTCACGATTATATTGATCATATATTGCGATGCGGTTTTCACTATTCGAAAAAGCTATTCCCAAGGAAGGTTCTTATGTATAAAATATCTCAATATTTAAATCAGTTTAGTAATCATTTGAAGTTTTTTTTATAATCGTATTTCGGAACACATTGTAGCTTGTGCTAACGCTAGTTCAATCCCACTGTATGTACACACATATATAGTTGGATCACTTTTCCGCCCCCGGGCTTCCATTTTCCAGCATATTAATAATACATAGCAGCTAAGTGTATCACTACAAGTGTATACACGAAGTTATCGCTGCAAATTATGTATGCCGAGGGCAAGTTGACAGACCGAAAACCCCTTCCTTCTCGACAACTCGGCTCTCGTACTGTTGCTGCTGGTATTCTTCGCCTTCCACGCGCCTTCCGTACTCTTCTTCTTGTTCTTAAGCCTCCCAACTCTAAACGTTTCACACCTAAAATGTTTGCTCTCTGTTGTCTTTGCGATCGCATCTATATGCGTTTTAGATACTTTTTTTACTTCTTTATGTAGAGTACAGCTTGGTATAATGGGCAACGTGCTGGCCTTTGGAGCAATCCGTCGTGGGTTCGAAACCCAGTATAAATCTTATGCGTTTGAAGTGAGATTTCATGGGTAAACATTTGTAAGCAAGTAAACATCAACAAGAAAGGGGCGTGTCGATCTAGTTTCCCTACTGCATTACCCGTCAGCCAATCGGTTCCGGTTTTCCACTAGCAATTTATTTCCCCCACTCCTGACGGTGTCGTTCTTCGTTACGCTTGAACTAAATTACTCTGATCGCGACTAAAGAAGTTTCACTTTGAGGACAGCTTGATGTAATGGTCACTATGCTGGCCTTTGGAGTAAGCTGTAGTGGGTTCGAATCCTACTTCGCGATGTTTTGTGATGTCATTTAGATATGTTATTTGATGTAATTAAGGCGCTAATGATCTAAGTTGTCGACGCGTCTATAATCTACAATAAATAAATAAGTTTCACTTCAAAATTTTCTGTCGGCACCAAACCTGCGAAACGACTGTTTGATCGTTTTCTTAAAGTTGCAATTCTTGCAGTCTTTTCAAACGGTTTTATTTAGCTTGGCCCCGTATATTTTTTTTTTTGTTTCAAATCTTGCGACCGATTTTTCATCCAGTTCCCGTTATCCGATTGAGTTGAAATTTTGCATACATGTGTAGCTCCGGTGACAATACAATATTATCGTAACTAGCTGGCCGACCCGGCTCCCGTCCGGGTGCAAATCGCATTTTTGAATTTTCACAGGCGAAAGGTCGTGCTCCGGTAACGTTTCAGTGGGTCGGATAAATGTAATAAAATCAGACTAAACAAATAAAGCACATTAAAAAATTAAAAATAAAAATAGGTAAAAAAACTTTTAATTTAGACTGTTGTATAAATGTACTAAAAAGAAAATATAATATTTAATTTAGGTTCATAAGTATAAAAGCGTGGGTCGTGACTGTAATAAATTATCATAGAATTTACGACCCACGCTTTTATACTTATTAACCTAAATTAAATATTATTTTTTTCTTTTAAATACATTTATAAAACCGTTTGACTTAAAAGTTTTTTACCTATTTTTAGTGTATTTGTCATATGGCACATACACTATTGGCGTCGGTCGGATGGCGGGACCTAGGGGTCGGACCAAAATTTCTCGACGTTTCATAGCCTCCTGAACACTTTGGCACCATTTTTGGAAAAGTCTGTTTATGTATATATATATGTGTGTGTGTGTGTGAGGGTTATAACTTTCGAAAGAGTTAATTGATTTTGACGAAATTTGGTAGGCACGTTGAAATCCATCACCGCACGAAGCCTATTTAAAATGGGCCCAATCGGACCATTTTAAGGGTGGTTTTTAGGGGTTGAAAAATGTTTTTGAGCCCAAAAATGCTGAAAAAATTCTCAGAATCGTTTCAAAAATGAAATTTAACCCTTTAGTAACGATTAAAATATACTGCTAAAATTTTAATAAAATAGGCCCGACAGGACCGGACTTACAAATTTTATGAAAACACTAGTTTGCGGATAGTGCTTTACTTACTGAAGAGTGTATTTAATTTGGTACCGAGGTTGCATTGATAAAAATATTGAAATTAAGAAAAAAAATATTATTTTAAGGGATGTATTAAGGGGTTAAATTTTTTATTTTGTCCAAAAACAAACTTAAGTTCACATAATAAAGCCAGTATTAGCAAATACACTATATTGTCGGCAGGGTTTTGGCACTGCGACCCGAGTTTTTTTTTTGAGATCAATTTAACATCGATCATATTTTGATCCATCGAAAGCGTGTTATTCACCTGCAGTTACAATGTCCCTGTATCCTGGCTTGTTTGATCATTTTAAGGTAAAGTAGGTACAGCATCTGCATAGTCTAGAAGCTAGACCGCGGAACCGCATTTCCCAAGTTGTCCATAGTAAAGTCGATAGGTATACGATATAGGATCGGTTCGATCCTTGGTGCAGTAACTCCTGCAGCATGACGAACTAATGTAGAACAGCGAACAAGTTTCTCGTTGGCAAACCTCACTTGTTTGAAAACATTGATTTTGTATAAAATGTGTGCAGAGAATATAATATGAATGCAGCACAAACTAGAAGTTCAGAGCAGGAAGCTCAATAGTGTTATTGTTGAAAAGTCTTTGAAATACCCCCTGCATTCTTCATATCAATTCATTTCCCCTTGCCTAAAAAACGGTTATTACTCTCCCGACGCTATTTTTAAAGCCTAACGGTTCGGTTAAACGTCAAATGAAGGACCAAGAATCACACTATGGAAATTGAAGAAAAAAATTCCTGCAAAAACTTACAACTTAAAAAATAAAAAACTCGGGTCGCAGTGCCAAAACCCTGCCGACAATATAGTGTATTTGCTAATACTGGCATTGTGGCTTTATTATGAGAATTTAAGTTTGTTTTTCAACAAAATAAAAAATTTAACCCCTTAATACATCCCTTAAAATAATATTTTTTTTCTTAATTTCAATATTTTTATCAATGCAACCTCGGTACCAAATTAAATACACCCTTCAGTAAGTAAAGCCCTATCCGCAAACTAGTGTTTTCATAAAATTTGTAGGTCCGGTCCTGTCGGGCCGATATTATTAAAATTTTAGCAGCACATTCTAATCGTTACTGAAGGGTTAAATTTCAATTTTGAAACGATTCTGAGAATTTTTTCGGCATTTTTGGGCCCAAAAACATTTTTTAACCCCTAAAAACCACCTTTAAAATGGTCCGATTGGGCCCATTTTAAATAGGCTTCGTGCGGTGATGGATTGCAAGGTGCCTACCAAATTTCGTCAAAATCAATTAACTCTTTCGAAAGTTATAGCCCGTACATATATATATATATATTTATATATAGACAGAGAGAGAGAGAGAGAGAGAGAGAGACATTTCCAAAAATGGTGCCAAAGTGTTCAGGAGGCTATGTAACGTCGAGAAATTTTAGTCCGACCCCTAGGTCCCGCCATCCGACCGACGCCAATAGTGTATGTGCCATATGGCAAATACACTAATAAATCACGCAAACTTTCACACGTAGGTGAAATTTTTTTCAAAAAATTAGCCTGAGGGATCTGTAGTCCCATTTTTTGTTTTCCATTTGGCGTCTACCCGAACCTCCTTAACTTCAAAAATACGATCGGCCATCGGGACCTATACATAACATCGAATTTCTGAAATTTTCTAACGCGCTGTGTTTGTTCTCCTCTTTGATGCCTTTGTATGTTTCACTGACTGTATATCTATATATTTTCTGTCTCCGTCTTTGATGTCTTTGTCTGTTTCACTGTTTGTATATCTATAGCTGATTATTTAAATGTTCGTCTTTTAACGGTATGTCAAAACATCGATATTTTTAACCCTTATATATGCGGTAGCATCATATACTCTTAAATAAATTGAATCGTTCACTTTTAATTTAGAATAAGAAAAATCAAATTTAAAAAAATGGACACTTCAGTCAAAAAAAAAAAATTGTAACTTGTGAAACAACCTGTAGATTATAGGCGCTTGATAGTCGTTAGCGAAACAGTCTGTAGTGACATAAAACTTTAAATCGTCTTTTTCTAAATTTACGCAACTTGCTAGACAACTTTTCTCTATAATTGGCATTCAGTGAAATCAATTATTCAGTCAGTTGATCTAGTTAATTATTTAGTTTTATAAACATTATTACAGTTGTCAGTCCTTGTGTCAAGCGGATTTTGTTATGAATAATTTATATTTACCAATTAAATAAGTTTGTTATTGGAATTAGATTTTTAGTATAAATCGTAGGAAAGTCTACCTTATACTACTACGGTAATTCCTCGCCTACCGCGGGGGTTAAGTTTTGCAGATAGGTCGCCGATTGGCAAGGGACCCACATAATATTATGAAAGATGATACACCAAGGTGAAAAAAGTAAACTGTAATTACTTCTTTTCAAATAAACTTTAATGTACTTACGTAGCTATATCAATTACATTTTTTAACTGTATATAACACCTAATTGTCAATATCCATTTTTAACAGACTTCAAAAAAAGCTCGAAGGTTATCTATTTTATTTTATTGTAGATTATAGACGCGTCGATAACTCAGGTCATTAGCGTCTTCAACCCAACAAATAACATATTTGTGTATTAAAATCCGCCAGCCGGCATACACAAATCGACTGGTACGAGCTCGGGTCCCTGGGAGCGCTAATTCCCGCAAAGAACATTGGAATGCAATAGCAATAACAACTACATCCCAATGTCCTCCCTGGGGGGTCGAACGTTATCAATTATACATGTATATTTGTTTTCAGCCATAATTACTTTTCGGGGGGTTAACCGATTTTTTGATTTTGGGTTCAGAATGTTTACCGAATGTATAGGTAATTTTTATTTAAATTTGTTCAGAAGTTTTTTTACTATATACCTACTTTAATTACTTTTTTCTCTTCAAACTAAAATCACGGATAACCGAATCCGCGGTTGGCAAAAGCGTGATATGGCGAAGGATTACTGTATTTTTAGAGAAAAAAACTACGTTCATTTTAAAATTAAGAATGTCCTTAAAATACAATTTCAAATTTCTAATGAAATTTTTTTTAATTAATTAGTTATACTTATAGTCAATTGAGGATAGCTTGGTATAATGGTCAGCGTTATGGCCTTTGGATCAAGCTGTCGTGGGTTCGATTCCCAACTCGCTCATGGATGTTTTGTGATGTCATTTAGTTTTAAGTGATATGTTATTTGATGTAATTAAGACACTAATGACCTAAGTTGTCGAGCGTCTATAATCTACAATAAATAAAATAATATATATAGTTAATTCTCATATTTTACATTACACCAGATAGTGCCTAATTATAAAGTGCCAAAAATGGAGAGAATTTTGACTCTCCTGAATTCGGGAATAGTTTGTCTCTATTTACAGTTTTTCGTTTTATATTTTCAAAAAATACTTCCAGCCATATGATGGATTAGTTTGAACATTCAGGATATAATATAAAAGATAGTGAACAGGGACGAATTTAAAATTTTTGGTTTAGGTTTACATTAAACAAATTTTATCAAAGTGTGTAAGTTTTCACCGGCCGGCGTTATTCCAAATTTTCATAGTTTCTGCACTGGTAGGCCGTGGTCTGATGGTACAACTGCGGTTGACATTTTAAAAGGCGATGCGACAGCGGTTGAAGTGTCCTTATTGACGGCTCATAGGTAAGTGTGTCAACGACTGGTGTTCTCCCTTCTTTTATGCTAAGTGCCCGTGTGTTCTCTGTTCGGTCGCATTCCGTCCTTCTGCGTGATTGGTCAATTGACACACTTACATGTGAGACACATCGCTTTTGAAAATGTCTACCGCAGTGGTAGACGAGACGGCAGGTAGAAATATCATCGGACCACGGTCTACAAGCCAGGAAACCATCAAGATTTGGAAATTTTATTTTATCTTCCTGACGATTTATTTTCAGTTTGACAGATCAGTGAGCGTGACACAGTAGATCTAGTCAGACAATCACAGGCTGAATGTTGTCTACGTCATTTCTGTAACCGCATAATTCTATGTTTAAAATTCTGTTGAAAAATACGCTGTTTTGGGAAAGTAAACTTCCCTTACCAATGTTTATTTCTTCAGATGATGCAAAGCTTCCGAAAATTTCTAAAAAAAATTGTTTCATAATCCATATGAATTTTCCGTCTCTATAATTGAATTAATAAAAGAAAATGACCAAAATAACAGACAAATAATTGTATTTCTTATTATTTGTCTGTTATTTTCTTTTATTGTTTCATAATCTATCTGTAATGTTACGGATCACCCTGTATATAAACGGCAGGTAAGAGTTCTGAGAAACGAGGTCTGCTTACTGAACATCTGGTACCTGCGCGAAAGTTCTAGAGAAAGCGAGAACACACTAGGTTTACGCCACGCAGCATATATAAACACGAGTGAGGGGAATCAGTCAATGGAGAATACTGAGCGACAAATAGTGCGTCTGATATAAATACAGTGAATATAAATATTTGAAACATAAATAACTAGAAATAAATAGGCCTGGTATATAGTTACTTGTTACGAGTTATTGTATATAGTTAAGTGCTATTTTTTTTTTAATTTAAAACAGGCGCTCAGCTACAAGTTTATTGTTTTGTGTTGCTTTGTTTAAGAATTACTGTTTAGTTATTGTTTACTTGTGTTGATTGTTAAAACTGACTTTTCGTTGTTGCATTCATTATTATTGTGTTTTTAATTATTGTAACTAAATATTTATTCCGCCAACTCAGAAAACAGTTTTGTAACAGTAACGTAGATTTTAAAAAAATGTGGGACGACCCCATTCCTAGCAGTCGAATTGAATTTGAGGACGAGAGAGTCAGAGAGAAAGATAATATATCAGGTATGTTTGACAAATCGAATTAGCAGATGTCTCCTGCTAAAGGTACTCCTGCCGGTCCTACTATAGCGTACTCCTGCCGGTCCTGCTGCTAGCCTAGCTCTACGCTGTATTACAGCACGACGCTCATACATATTTTATACATTGACAGTTGTGCATATTTTTATGTGCAACGTGTCGCTTGTTCTACATAAACATATTTCTACATACAAGTTTATATAACATACATATACAGTGTGTCCGTGGGCGGTGGGACTAGTATACGAAAACCGTGTTAAATTTTAACATTCCATCTCCATAAGAAACAAGTTATATCACGGGCAGTGAGTGTACAGGGGCAATGTGAGCAGCCTCTAAAAATAAATATTAAAAACAGTTTTTTTTAATATCACTAATTAGATTTAGAAACGTTCATACTTTTTATATTAGAAATCGTGTCCATCGTAATTATAATAAAATTAAGAAAAATCGCAGGATAGTGGACAAAATATTTGATTTATTGATTTTATGTTAGATTTCCATTTGTGATGAACTTGTCCTACAAGATCAACAGATTATTTTCTAACACAAATATTAAGTTGGTGTTTTATAACTTAAATAAATTGCAGGATAAGTTATTCACAAGACTTAAAGATAAGACGCCTATCTCACATCAATCTAATATTATTTATAAAATACCTTGTGAATGTAATAAGTGCTATGTGGGACAAACAAAACAGTTATTAAAAATAGAATTTATCAGCACAAAATGGACTGTAGAAACATAAACTTATTAAGTGATAATAAGACGGCGTTGTCATCTCATCATTTCGACACTAGGCATAAATTTCTTTTCAATGAAGTTCAAATATTAGATAAATTGGAAGAAACGCAATATCAGTGAAATGTGTTTTATTAGAAAAAACAATTCAATCAATTATAGAACAGACACTCAAAATTTAAGTAGTCAGTACAATTATGTTATGAAATTATACTAACATTTGTATTATTATTATTATTGATTGTTAAAATTTATAGTCAACATATAATTTGTTACCATGTTTTTGTCTTATGTACCCTATCTTATGTTAATTGCTATGGTTAGTAATTAATATTAATTTTCATAAATATTGTTATTTTTATGTACTTGAAAAAGTCTAAATATATAGACGAAACGTCGTACATTTAATTTAATAAATCAAATATTTTGTCCACTATCCTGCGATTTTTCTTTATTTTATTATGTTCACACTTTTGTTCTTACACGGTTTTATAGCACAATTCGACATTTTAAGTTCAAAAAAATAATTTTTAGCACTGAAAATACTTGATGTGTACATAACGACGACAATTGACACACCGTGCACAATAGCTTAGCACGGTCATGGTTTGATCATGGAATTAGATACAACATTATAGAGGGGTTCTGCAAATATATGTATCTATGATTGGATCGAACTATTTATAAAAACAAACAAGAACATTTCATTGTTAGATTTATTTGGCAACTATTGGGATCCGTCAAATGAGCATATGACATCTGGTGGTAGAAAACTGTACTAAAAACGAGGGAAAATTTTACATGCTAACAGTGCAAATTTATCGTAAAATTGTTTATTACAAAAATAAAACAAGTAAAGTAAACAAAAAGTTTATCGAAAATGGAATCCGCGACGTTTTCTAATATCATGGCATTAAACACTATCAATTATTGCCTAATTGTAAAACTTACTTTACAGCGAATTATTTTCTAATGACATGTGGAAAAACTGAATTTATGAACTAAAAAAATATTTTATATTAATAATAAGATGTACTCATTATCATACTGTAATACAATATTTAAATCACTGATGATTCACAAAATTATGTGTATAAAAATATTTTGAGGATAGTAACTTTACTTATTACAATATAACATATTATGTTGCAATTATGTGTTTACATTATTCAGCCTTAAAGGATCATTGAACAGATGATTAATTTCGTGGAGATTTTCTTTTAATTTTTATGTTTTTAAACGGTTTTATTTAGCTTGACCCCGTATATTTGTTTGTTTGTTTGTTTATTTAAGCAATATGCCGTAAAGATTACTATTTTTGACAGCTCATTTTTCATGCATTTTTCTCGTTGTATTTCTGAAATTTGATAATATGTCCGGCTTTGAGAATCCATTCGCCTTCAACGAAATTCCTTTGTTTAGGATTCGTACCAGCCCAATCACAAATTGCAGTCATATATTGTATCATTTCTTATCACTTTGAAAATCACAAAATTACACGCAAAAGTATACTCCGTATATGAAATTCCCCCCTCCCCTCTACGCCATGTTTTTTAAGCTCCACGCATCTGACGGATCCCAATAGATATACTGTTACATTATTATGATTTAATAAAAATGTCTTGAAATTCATAGAGGATATTACAGCAAATTTCAAAATATTAAACGTTTAGTAACATTTCGGGACAAAAAATATTTATAAGATATCAAAGCTCAAAAAAACACAGTGAGTGAGAGTACAGTATTGCGACAAAAAAGTAAAATTACTTAACATAAAATGAAATGATAATACATTTAATCAAAAAAATGTGTAGAAGAAAAATATTTCATATGAAAGAATGCTTTAAAAAGTATATAAACAAAATATAAATTCGGCTAAAATATAAACATAGGTCTTGAAAGTAGCAATATCTCTCCTCTCTGAGAACAGCTGTATGGTAAGTTGTATCATCAAGATAAATGACGTCAGTAACTCGTTGAAGTTGAAACTGTGTGTGTTAGAGATGGGGAGTATTTTAAGTAACAGGTATTTTGGAACTGTTCCGCAAACGGAACAGTATCTCAAAACTACCTGTTAAGTACTTGAAGTCACGCTTATAACGAAGAATGGAACGGGTCACGGGTAGGGTTGCCACCTGCATGAAGTAAGGAGCTAGGAGGAGGCGGAGTAGGGTTGAGAAAGAGGCGCAGGAGTCTAGCTGTTGGGGATCCGGCGGGCGGCAGTTTTTTGGAATAGGCGTCGCGGGCGAAAATTGGTTTGAGTTTCAAGGTCACGCATTTTCCAAGGACTTAAATGTTCCGAAATGTTACAATTACCACAAAACACCAAACCATAACAAACACTCTCGACGTACGTTTCGCCAACCAAGTTGGCATCATCAGGAGATGATTAAAACTAAAGACTAAACACAAATTACTGCCTATTTATAGGCTACCTAATTTTAATTACCTGAAAACTAAACTAATTTACTAAATCAAAAAGCAGGCTACCTGGAATTGGGCCTTTGTCACTGTTCATAATGTTATTTTTACACTTATGAATCTCTAGACTCTCTACGGCGTCTAGTTGTCTAATATTAATGACGTTCCTAATTAATTTTAAATTACTATTGTCTATTTTATGGTCATTTTCAAATGCATGTTGGGCAACACTAGATTTATCAAACCTGCCATATTTTAGATGAGCCATATGCTCTTTAAATCTTACTGAAATTGATCTTCTCGTTTGGCCAACATACTTTTTATTACAATTTTGACAACTAATTTCGTAAATCTCGGACTTTTCTTTTTCTTCTACTTTTTCTTTAGGGTTCCTAATTTTTCTTTCAAACTATTACTTGAAGAGTATACAATATTTAATCCTACTTCTTTAAAATTCTTAATTAAAATTAGGTAGCCTATAAATAGGCAGTAATTTGTGTTTAGTCTTTAGTTTTAATCATCTCCTGATGATGCCAACTTGGTTGGCGAAACGTACGTCGAGAGTTTTTGTTATGGTTTGGTGTTTTGTGGTAATTGTAACATTTCGTATCTTTACACCAAAGGTTCCACCATTTTTTATTGACTTAAATGTTAAGTAGAAAAAACGCCGTTTTTCATATTCATAATTTTATCATAAAATTTTTAACAAAATGATACATCAAAGTAAAATCTATATTATTCCATTAGATGCGATAACTAGACTAAGACCTATGAACTACTGGTATAAAAATTCTACACAGAAACGAACAGTAACAACTGTGTTCGGTTGTATTCGGCAGTCTAGTCGATTCAGCTTCGGATTGGCAATCTGCAACTTGATTGGCTGGACGTACGATTTCTACATCGTATTGACATGTCACGGTCACCGAAACAAAGTATAGTATTTAGGATGCACTAGGTATGTTTAGGTACTGTAGAGTAGTATCGTTTAAAGAAGCTAGTACCTAGCGTCATTTCTGCGCACAAATGAGTTTCGGGCCGGTGATCCTATGAATATGGTCATTTAATTGTTTGTCTCCAATCGAGATTCACCATAGACTACCCCCTGCTAGGAAACATAGACCCGTCCGAGGGGGCAGTATAGCCTAGTGGTTAGCATGCTTGGCGCCGCAACCTCTAGACTGGACTGCCGTGGGTTCGAATCCCACCTGCGCTCATGGATGTTTTGTGATGTTATTTAGTTTTAAGTTAGTTGTTATTTAGTGTAGTTGAAAGACGCTAATGACCTTAGATGTCGACGCGTCTATAATCTACAATAAATAAAAATAGACCCGTCCGACTCGAAACTTGTTTGTGCGCGAAAATGATGCTACAATACTTGATACTACTCTAATAAGTATTTTGAGTAGAACATACTGTTGTTACGGGTATGTAAAACAATGTAATATTTTTCAAGAACTGGAACATATTGTTACTGTTAGAAAAAAATGTAACAGATCCCCATCTCTATTTTGTGGGTGTATTTTTGAAGCTATGTACACATACAGGGTACAGGCACAGGACGGGTTGGCGTTATTGCAACGACCGTACATGTCTGTTTGTACGATGGTCATAACTCCTTACATGCATTTACAGTACTTTTACTCAAAGTACATACTAGATACACATACTGTGTGCTCAATTTTGGCCGAATTTCATACCGAAAATTAGCGTAATATTAATCTATCTAAAATTAAAGTTCTAGGCGGGAAGGAGGAGCTACCTAACTTTATAAATTGACTATATATTATAAACGCTCAACAACTGAGGTCATCAGCGTCTATTAGAACTTTATCCAGGTGTGCAAGCTTAGAACTTTGTTACACGCTCGTATTTTTGATCCGAAGGATAATTTTTTTGTGTCAAAATGAAACTAATTATCCTTTCTTGAGACGCTGCAGATTTTTAAAATTTTGAAGTCGGACCACACAACGCCCTTCTGAATATTAGACGGTTTTATGTCAGCTTTACAAAGAAAGGTTTTTAATATTTTTAAAAAGCTCCAGGTAGCGAGCCTTTATCTTTAATTTAAAACTAAAACGGACCCTCTAAGTTCAAAAATAAGATCGGGAGAGTGTAAATTGTAAACGTCTGTCGCTTTTTTGCACACCTACATTTTATATTAATTTGATTTTTTGAAGTTATACTTCTTTAGCGAGGGTAGTGAATTGGAATGACTTCGAGTCAAAAAATACCGACTCAAAAATTAATGAAACGCTGACAAGGATAAAACAGCTCTAACAATTTGGATGAAAATTACAGAAAAGGGGTTTTGGGGGGCAAAAAATCGATCTAGTTAGGTCTCATCCCAGGAAAAAATCTTTTTCTTATAAATTTTATAATTTTAAAAATCCATTTTTTGACGTTTCAAAATAGTGTAATACTTATAATTGTAAGCAGGCTTTGGCTACTTATGTTTCCATGGCGTAAGGGAAATTTGATAAATTATCACTATATGTCAAAAATAAGTAAATAGTTAAAATTAAAAATGCCAAAAACTTCAACGAGACGCGTTCTATTGAAAAATGTATGAAATATAACTTCAACCGTGCACTTATCTGGATGAGGCACACAGTCCATTTTTAACACGCTTATATTAGCTTCACCTCTATGTTTGCGTGCTTGCGTGCTTGCTTGTTTGTCAGTTTGTAACCGACTTCTTTGAACTTGATTTTGACCAACTTTGAACGGTCAGATTTAGTTTAAACTTTGCACACTCATCAAGGACCGACGACAATACAATAATTCCATAAGTTTGTCCCATTATCCTGACCAGGATCTCCAGGACTAAAAAAAAAAAGCAAAAAACTTCAGATTGAACTGAAACTTTGCACACTTATCAAGAAGCGACGACAATACAATAATTCAATAAGTTTGTCCCATTATCCTGACCAGGATCTCCAGGACTAAAAAAAAAAAAAAGCAAAAAACTTCAGATTGAACTGAAACTTTGCACACTTATCAAGGACCGATTACAATACAATAATTCCATAAATTTGTCCCATTATCCTGACCAGGATCTCCAGGACTAAAAAGCAAAAATAAATTATAATTTAAAAAAACTAAAAAACACGCTTTAATGAACTAAAAAGTAAAAAATAATTAATTTTATTGTAAAAAAGCGTGGGGTGCTTTGTATCATATTTTCATACTACCCCACGCTTTTTTACAATAAAATTAATTATTTTTTACTTTTTAGTTCATTAAAGCGTGTTTTTTAGTTTTTTTAAATTATAATTTATTTTAGTTTACAAATGCCGCCCTGTATGTACTACAGCTGTACATATCCATATTTATGCTGTTTTTATTTCATTCGATTACATCATTTACTGTGCTATTTTCCCACACACAATATACAAAATAACTCAGTAAAAAACACAACGTATAACAGAAGCGACTGAATTGAAATTTTTTAATGTGCATTGCTGCTTTTAGTTCAGCTTTAATTATTTTCAATTCACTAGTTTAGAACTCACACTTTTATCGCTTAGGTATTTTATATTCCTCCAATTTATTTACTTATTTATTTATCTATTTATTTTTTAACTTCCCATTGGAAGTTATTGTAATGGGTCCGAAAATCGAAATCAAAATGTACAAAAAATGTTTATGTTTCAAGGTCACTACACTATTTTTAGAAAGATGTCTGTGTGTGTGTATGTGTACGTACGTACGTATGTGTCCATTTCTTTCTAAGACGAAACCTCGAGAATGAAAAATGATATCGACTACGTTAGGGTGCCAATCGACGCGTATTAACGTAAATATGATCTGAAAGAAATTTTTTCAAAATCGGTTCAGCCGTTCTTTTTTCGTAACCAAATAGACTCCAAAAAAGTAGATTTTACACAATATCTCGCGAATAAAAAATTATATCGACTTCGTAAGGGTGTCAATCGAGGCGTGTTAACGTCATTTTGATCTGACATAAATTTTATAAAAATCGGTGCAGTTGTTTTTTTTTTAATTATTGTTAAAAATAAATAATAATTATGTTTTAATGTTTAAAAAGATTACTTTTCTGTGTAATATCTAATTTAATTATTATTATTAGATATTTATCAAACTGGGAAGTTCGTCGTGTGGATCTCAAGGGTCGCACTTTAGTCCTAATAAACGACCCACCTCACGGCTTGTTTATTTATTAAAGTAAAACTGTTTTAGCCTTGTTTTTCCGTTCGGCTACGCATGTCGATCGTCACGTCACGTCCAACACTGTCCCATATATACAGTGTGGCACATCTTAAGCAATGCAGTGAAATATCTCGTAAACGATACAAACCATAAAAAAATGTTTTATACAAAAGTTATAGAATGTCAAGGGGTACAGAAGACTGTGATATCAGATTTAACATAGGTGGTGCTGTGAAGGTCATGTCGATTTTTTAATTGTAACAGTGCATTTTTATTCCAGAATGCGATACAGTATTTAATAGTGAACAGTAAATTATTAAGGTACATATAAGCTAAAGTTAACAAATATTAAGATATTTACAAATTAAATAGCAAATTTAATTTGTCAATTTGGTTCTTTTATGAATTGAATATAACCAAGAAGGCCGGTGCGTAATATCATGGCTATCTGCAATGCTATAATTTATCTAATTGGGTTTTTAAATGAATTTTTTTTTTTTACTTAAATGGAAGGACCACATACAAGTTTTATAGCAAAACTGTTTTTTTTAATTTTTTTGCTTACTAATTAAAAAGTTATATTTAAATAAAAATTAATTTTTAAACTCAGTTCCGATAACGCGCCGAAAGAATCCGAACGCGTGTGACGTCATTATGTTATCTATGGTCTTTGTATCCATGGTTACCAAGTTAAAAATTTATTATTTTTGATAGTATGTGTAATACATATACACAAATACCAAGAAATGCAGACACATTTTAACATAACGACGTCACAAACATTCCTGGTGCGTTTTGAAGTCACGTGATATTTTTTAAATTTTTATACATTTTAATTAATTTTTAGTAATTTATCTATAGCTTTAAAAAATTTTTTCTTTTCGATTTTCAATATTAGGTATTTATGTTAAATTATTAGAAAAAATTAAAAAATTAATAATTTTTTTTAAACTTAAATACCTAATTGTCGTTCATTTTAGCCGTTATTTAATTTCTAAAAATCTCAATATTTATTAACTTTAGCTGATATGTACCTTAATAATTTATTGTTCGCTATTAAATACTGTATCGTATTCTGGAATAAAAATGCATTGTTGCTATTAAAAAATCGAAGCTGACCTTCGCCTGACCTTCACAGCACCACCTATGTTAAATCTGATATCACAGTCTTCTGTACCCCTTGACACTCTATAACTTTTGTATAAAACATTTTTTTATGGTTTATACCATTTACGAGATATTTCACTGCATTGTTTAAGATGTGCCACCCTGTAAGTATATCATATACAACAACTAGATATAGCATATAAGTAGTCACATAATTTAATAAATAAATCTGTTAAATTTTTACCCCTACCTAACTCTTTATTTTTATTATTGTACGGAACCCTCGGTGCGCGAGTCTGTCTCGCACTTGGCCGGTTTTTTACTACTCGACTGTTACTCGAATTTTCGAATAACCGCACAGCCGTGTAGAAATATTATGTTACAATAAACTAGATCTTTGGTTTAATTGTATTAAAGATCGAAGCCTGGTTGCAGGATAGTCAAACTGGATGATTTAAATTTAACAAGAGTATGTTTTAATTGATGACTAGTGCTGCTTTGTATAATGCGGTTGGCTAGGTAATTATAGGGAAATGCATCTCTCACCGCAACCATTGTTTCACAACTACACTATTTGTGGCGCGGGGGAAGTAAATTTACAACCGAGCCGTCGTAAGTTTTGTGTCCAAAGTTACTGAACTTACTAGACTCTTTATTGTTTATCTATTAGCGTGTAGATGGTGTTCAAAACTGCAACAACATCTTAATTACCTATGTAATTATCTTCGTGTAAGGTTTATTGGAGAAGTTTTTTTGCCATACCCAGTATAAAATAGCTACTTTACATGCATGTATGTATGCATGTAATGGGTCACTTAACAGACAGGTATGTTGAAAGTGTTTCCAAACACACTGGTGTGGAAAGTAAACTATTTATTTATATTTATTCGTCCTGATACGCCGGCTATTACATACTGACAATATGTTAATATACTCTCGGCCTACTATAGAGTGAAGTTGGCGACGCAAATGAACTATCAAAATGTTTTGAAAATACTGAAAATGAAGTGAAAAGTAGTTATTTTATAGTGGGTATGCCAAAAAATACCATATACAGGGTGGTGAACGTAACTGCTGCACATAGGGATTTAACCCGTAAAATCGAACTTTCGCGATTTCCTGCTTCCCTAATTATTTTAGGAAAAATATCTTCAAATAATAGTTTTAGAACATAAAATTCTGCATCTAAATCATTAAGCAAAATTAATTTTGCATGCTTTGTGACGGCAGAAATTTGATATGAAAAGGTTAAAATTACCTCAAAAACAGATGGCGATAGCCATGGAACTTGAACAAAATGATGACGTTTTAGCTGTCAGAATAATTTCTAATCATTTTGTTTCAAGTTCCATGGCTATCGCCATCTGTTTTTGAGGTAATTTTGACATTTTCGTATCAAATTTCTGCCGTTACAAAGCATGCTAAATTAATTTTGGTTGATGATTTAGATGCATAATTTTATGTTCAAAAACTATTATTTGAAGATATTTTTCCTAAAATAATTAGGGAAGCAGGAAATTTCGAAAGTTTGATTTTACCGGTTAAATCCCTATGATGTGCAGCAGTTACGTTCACCACCCTGTATATCTCGTGCGTAATGATATTAAGACTCGTGTGACTGTTAAAACTCGAGCTATAGCTTGTTTTTACATACTGTCATTACTCGTCAGTATTATACCTCATTACGCTACTAGATATTATACAATCTACTACTGTAACACTGCATTTGTTAATGATCAAAAAACAAATAGGTAACCAAAAGCGAAATATAATGCGTGTCATGCGGTTCATTTATTCAGTTCTCCATTGTTTCGGTGTAATGAAAAGAGACAGCACTGCCGATCATATTATGTCTGTTCCTAACTACTTACCACACAAGCGAGAATAATATATACAGGATGGTGATTTTTCCGATCCTCACCATTGGTATCTTGGGAACGGTTTAAGATATACAAGGTCGTTTAAATTAGAGAAAAGTTGCGCTTTTTCATGACGATTGAGAATCTGAAAAGAAATTCAGGATATTTCGATTGGTTCCTGATTTATCACGAAAAAACTAAAAATTGTGTTTTCAGAAAAAATCTTCTTTGGCATTTTAATTACGAACCAATCAAAATATCCTGGATTTCTTTTCAGGTTGTCAATCGCCATGAAAAAGCACAACTTTTCTCAAAATTTAACTGAACTTGTATCTTCAACCGTTCCCAAGATATACCAATGTTGAGCATCACCACCCTGTATAGTTAATAGATAATAGGAATACTTAGGTACTATCTGTTGTAAAGAACTCCAAGTTCAAAAGGTTAAATAAATCAATTTGGGAGCACTTAGATCTACACGGACCCATTGGCCATTATGCCTTCCCAACAACTAACTAGGCCCCAAACAGTCTTAAGACATTCTTCATTAATTCTTTTCAACAACAATAATACTATGCTTAATTAGTGATGGGCGATTACGAGATGTTTTTACAATCGAAACAATTGCAATCGTTCATAGTCATCGAGTCCACAATCGACACGAAGTTTGATTTTACAATCGAAATGTTCGATTGTTCAAATCGATTATTTGCCACAAAGGTTATACTCGTAGCAATAGCAGCGAATGAGAATACATACAATCGCGATTCGGTTATATGCTAGTCGACTGATGTTCACGCGACTCGTTGATTGTTCACTGTTCAGTCGGTACTCTGTGCTTCACTGTTGAATTCGTATTTACGCGATTACTGCACAATCGACCATCAACTCGACCACAGTTGTTGAGTGATGAACGATTGTATATATTATGTGGCTTTCGACAGTGTACGATTCATTACTATGCGACTCGGTCTCGGTAAACTATGAAACAACAACAATCGAGTCCAAATGACAACCGTCGAGAGTCATCGAGATGTTTGAACAATCAAGACAATCGACTAAAACATCTCGTAACGCGCATTACTACGCTTAATCGAATTTCTGTATTCTTTCATAGTTTTTGTGTGACCAAAAATATTTTGATAAAAATTGAACACACGGTATAACATAAAGTTATGATGATGCAACTTAAATCTATTTTTAATGAGCTAATGATTTTACAACGATGTTCAAAATTGACAGTTTAAAATAGATTTTCGTACAAAATGTATAAAAAAGTTTTAAAAAAAATAGGGTAGAAAAGCTTTTTCACCGATTTTTATTTTCTTTTGTTACAGGAAGCTATGTATTAGCGTGGAAACGTGGTATAGCCGTGCTAACAGCCGGTCCGGTGAAAGTTTCACCAGATCCAAGAGTTCGTCTTTTGAGTACGCCACAACAGAGTACTGCCCCTCTGCCAGGACTATCTGGTGGAGGATACAGCCTCGAGTTACGAGACGTGAGGCCCCAAGATGCTGGAGACTACGTTTGTCAAATTGGAACACTCGAGCCGAGAGAAATAACGCATACGCTAGAAATTCTCGGTGAGTGAAATTTTTATTTACAATGCCACTAATATCTAGTAGACGACGCAGTATGATTTCGTTGGATACGACAAAATCGAACGCAATTGGATTGCATATGTTCGCCGTCCGATGCGATTTGGCCGCAGACAAACGTTAAGGTCGATTTATATTATCCGGTCAGACACGGCGCGGGAACGGAGCGTTTCCGGCAAGACAAACATTTTTACATGCATTTCAAACACGAATATTTATACTTAGCGGATCCCGTCCGTTCAGATACGTATCAATACTCGTATTTGAAATGCATGTTAAAATGTTTGTCTTGCCGGGAACGCTACGTTTCCGCGCCGTGTCTGACCGGATAATACAAATCGACCTTTAGTCTGCAGCAGTACAACACCTGTTGGTTGGATCGTTTATTTGCTCGTGATTGTGATTTTCGATTAGTTCGTATGATTTTATACGTTTCTTTACAATGCTACTAATATCTGTAGAGGACGTTTATGTAAAGTAGCTTCATAAATAACTGAAATGAACAAATAACATTCCTTTTAGAGTAAAAACAAAAGCGTTAAAATCAAAACAAATGACGATTGTAATCAAAATTTCACAGTACGTGACGTATGCTTAAAACCTTTGTAATTAATTAAGTTGAAAAGTGGAAACTGGGAAAAAACAGAAAATAATGATTTTAATAAAGCTGTCTCATAACACACGTTTCTGAGAAATGTTATCGTCTTTTGGGGCTTATACAATATCCGTACAGTATAGCTTTATAATATAGTAGGTAAGGTTAGGTACACCAGGGTTGTCAAACTTGCTGGTAAAGTTCAGTTTTATGTTTATGCTACGTTCTCAGCCGAAACATAATGAAGTATTTAGAAATTATCTATACACTGTAACTTAAAATTAGCCCCTATACTTACATTGATTTTTTGATAAATAAATTTTTCTAAAGTGTGACAAATTTTACAGTGAATTTGTAAAAACAAAACATTTTTTGCTTTTTACTTAACGTGGAACTACGAAATTGTTTAATTGTTTTGTGTGCGTTTTTATACCGGGTGTTCAATTTAAAACAACAAAAATATTTCGTAAATTGAAGCTGGTTGAAAAAAGTTGTATAATTTCGAGGGGGGGAGAAGAATATGTAGTAATTCATTTTTTAATTATTTTTAAGCAGCTCGTATTTTTTTGCAGATTCAGAATTTGCACGAAAAAACTTTTGTCCGTTAATTTTTAAGGCTCCGTACCTTATAAGGAAAAATGGAACCATTATAATTAAAAACACTCTTACATCTGTCTGTCTGTCTGTCACAGATGTTTTTTTCGAAAACTGCGTAACGTAGGAATTTGAAATTCGGCATGATGCCGCACATAGTTCGATTTTCAAAGGTAATGAAATATTTTTGTAAATATATTTATTGGGGATAAGTTTGGACTCCTAAAAATTTGATTTTATTTTAACGTGTGGGGTATCGTTAGAAAGAGCTACTTTTGTGGAATCCAAACATATTTAAATCAAATTTTTTGGTGAATATAAAGATATAAATAATTAAAAATGTACGAAAAAACATCATTCCCCCCAGATCTTCTAGGTTTCTATACTTAAAAATTTGACATTATTAGGGCTAGTACTTACAGATTACAGGAAAACTATAAAAATTTTCGTCAGTCTAATAGTAAGACTATATACTTACTCTCGGACAGGCCCGGACTTAAAGACCAAGAGCCCCTAGGCACTTGACAGTTGGGCCCCCCAAGCCCAAAAAAAGGGAAAAAAATGAAAAAATGAAATTGGATGGAAATTTAGCAACATTTTGGCGCTTTTTTTCTTTAATTTCCATCTCCCTCCTGGCCGGGGCCCCCTTGACGGCTGGGCCCCTAGGCTAATGCCTTGTTGGCCTAGGCAGAATCCGGGTCTGCTCTAAGATAAGACGATGAAAGCAACGACAAATTTTGCCACTGAGAGTTAAAGCGACGGTGGTGTAGTGTTATCTGTAATCGTAGATAGCCGATTCGAATCCCGGGCGGATGTAAATACATATTTTGGAATTTTTAGAATAAGAAATTTAATTTAATAACGATTTAAAAATAATTTCAAAAAAATTAAATTAATGAAGTGTATTTTAATTTATTACTATCTTAGTTGTACGAAACCCTCTGCGCGTGAGTCGAATTCGCACTTGACCTTTTTTTTATCTGATCTATGTCGGGTTTATCGTACATTTTAATCATGCTGTTAAATTTTGATTGCTATGTGTTCATATGGTGCTGCGTTTTCATTTTGGCAAATTGTTGATCGTTACCATAGCAACCCGTCATTTAATAGCGTGATTAAAAACAGCGTGATTAAAATGCACAATAAACCCGGCACTAGACTTTTTGAGTAAGATACACTGAAACTAAATAAAACATTCTGCGAACTGCAGCTGTTTAACGGAAACACTTCTGCAGCATGCAAGTTTTTCAAAGGTTAATAAATATTCTATTAATTTTGTCTGGTAGGAGTTCATAGTTTGGATTGAACATATTGTAAGTTGAAAAAATGTAGACCAAATCCAAAAAGTAATTTAATTTATATTATAAGTGTAACGATCGTTTCGATATAGATAATATCATCATCAGACATCTAAAAAATTCATTCCTGTTTTATCGCCTTCCTTGGCGATGGATATCGTTGTATTATTTTAATTTTCCTCTGATGTTTCTTAAGAACATTAGCATTTTGATCATTATGTACCTGAATAGACATAGATCCGTAAGTATGTAAGAATTATAACTTTTGATGTTTTCATAATTGTTTGTTTTATATAAAAATATTTTTTGATGTTTTTTGTATAAAAAAAATTTTTAGATGTCTGATGATGATATTATCTATATCGAAACGATCGTTACACTTATAATATAAATTAAATTACTTTTTGGATTTGGTCTACATTTTTTCAACTTACAATACTATTAATTTTGCTTTATGTTCAGAAATATATTACTGCAAATTCACCACCCCTGAATTATACAGCTATACGCACATGGCTCACACATACACACAGACAGATTTAGTGAAGTGTACAAAGCGCCCCAGTAGTACTCCTTTAATACAATGCAAATTACTTGCAACTGTGCCTTGAAATATGTTAATTGTAATTGGTAGCCAGAGTCTTACGGCGCGAGTTGCGTCACTTGAGCGCACTAACTCTCAGAACACTCCACTCTGACATCTATCAACAACTTAAATATTATTTGGACCAATTATCAATATCGTTTTTTTTTAAAACAAGTTATGTTATAATAATAAATATTCCAAATTAAATTAAAAAAATCCTCCATCCAAAACAACAGTTGTTTTGGATGGAGGATTTTTTTAATTTAATAAAAATCACTTTACATGCATGTAAAGCAGCTATTTTATAGTGGGTACGGCAAAAAAAACTTAATTATTTCACACTTTTTAAACAACCGATTAAGTACCTACCTAATACCTATTATAGTTACTATATAGGTATATAGGTAGGTACTTAATCGGTTGTTTAAAAAGTGTGAAATAATTAAGTTTTTTTTTGCCATACCCATAAAATAGCTGCTTTACATGCATGTAAAGTGATTTTTGACAGGCTGATGTACGACAAAGTAGGTATCTTTCCCACACTAGTGTGGGAAAAAAACCGTTAATCCATAGTGATTTATGTTTATTCGCCCTGATCAGCTCGCCATTAAGTGAAGTTGGTGACACAAATGAACTGTCAAATAAATTTGAAAATACTGAAAATAGTAAAAAGCAGTTATTTAAAATACTATAGATATCTCGTGCGTAACGATATTATGACTCCAGGTGTGCAAGCTTTCACGCCCGGCATTGTTCCAAGTCTTCATGGTTTCCGGGCTTGTAGGCCGTGGTCCGGTGGTATTTCTACCTGAAGTTTCGTCTACAACTGTGGTAGACATTCTCAAAGGTGATGTGGCAGCGGTCGAAGTGTCCTCCTTGGCGGCTCACACTGACCTGTGAGCCACCAAGGAGGACACTTCGCCTTTAAGAATGTCTATCGCAATCGTAGACGAAACGTCAGGTAGAAATACCACCGGACCACGGCCTACAAGCCCGGAAACCATGAAGACTTGATATTATGACGCGTGTGACTGTTAAATCTCGTTAAATCGCTCGTTTTAACATATTGTCACTACTCGTCAGTAGGTAATATGCCTCATTTCGCATCTTATAGATATACAATCTGTTATACCTACATACGTAATTATTATTTGGAAAGCGGTTTTATTTCATTTCATTTTTACAACAATATTTTTATGCCAAACGAGTCAAATTATTCATCTTGTCTCGCGGAACCCCAGGGTTCCCCCACTTTGGGAAAACTTAGTACAGAAAATTATTTCAGTGTAACTAATCTCTAGTTAATTAGCAAGCTCTTCGCATGCAACAAGACACGCTCTGCTACCTATCGGAGAATTGAAGCAGCTCGAGCTGGCATTAAACACGTGCAAGCAACGTCTTTTATTGTTATATAAAAACATTACGAATGTGAATCGGAGTGCAGATATCGTGGTGCGGGGGTGGAAGGGGCGGTGGCGCGATAGCATTAGCGGTGATTTACATTGCGAGAAAACCCTTATCTTGTTGTTTGAAACAATATGAGCCACAATACAGAGAATACAGACTGCGCGCCTTCCCTGTACGGAATTACATTCTCAGATCTATGCAGATTGTTCGTAATATATAGGCTGTATCGTAAATTTCTAACGTATATATATATATAAATTTTCAACGCCCTGTATTAATATTAGACACGGTGGTACAGTAAACAATATTAATAAAAATTGACTGTGTGTCTCACCCACATAAGCGTACAGTCGAAGTTATACCATTTTTCGTTAGAACACGTCCGTTAAAGTTTCTGAAATTTTTTATTTTAACTCTTTACTTATTTTTTTTATTTTTGATATATCATGATAATTTATCAAAGTTCTCTTAATCCATGAAAACATAAGTATATCTCAAACCTGCTTACAATATTACACTATTTTGAAACGTCAAAAAATTGATTTTTAATATTATAAAATCTATAAGAAAACGAATTTTTCTTGAGATGAGACCTAGCTATAGTAGCTAGATCGATTTTTTGCTACTCATAACCCATTTTCAACAAAAATTCATCCAAATCGTTAAAGCTGTTCTATCCCTGTCAGCGTTTCATTAATTTTTGAGTCGGTTTATTAACTTCCCACTGGAAGTTATTGTAATGGGTTCGAAAATCGAAATCAAAATGTATAACAAATTTTTGTGTTTCAAGGTCACTACACTATTTTTAGAAAGATGTCTGTGTGTGTGTGTATGTGTGTGTACGTACGTACGTATGTGTTCATTTCTTTCTAAGACGAAATCTCGAGAATGAAAAATTATATCGACTACGTCAGGGTGCTAATCGATGCGTATTAACGTAAATATGATCTGAAAGAAATTTTTTCGAAATCGGTTCAGCCGTTCTTTTTTCTTAACCAAATAGACTCCAAAAAAGTAGATTTTACACAATATCTCGCGAATAAAAAATTATATCGACTTCGTAAAGATGTCAATCGAGGCGTGTTAACGTCATTTTGATCCGACATAAATTTTATAAAAATCGGTTCAGCCGTTTTTTTTGTTATTATTAATTATTGTTAAAAATAAATAATAATTATGTTTTTATGATTAAAATGATTACTTTTCTTTGTAATATCTAATTTAGTTATTGTTATTAAATATTTATCAAACTGGGAAGTTCGTCGTGTGAACTCAAGGGTCGCACTTTAGTCCTAATTAACGACCCACCTCACGGCTTGTTAATATAATACCTATGTCGATTTATGTTTTGTTTTTCTGATTCGCTACATTCGCTAAGGAAGTATAACTTCAAAAATGTAATAAAAAAAGCGAATTATGATGGGTCTAATGGCTTTTAGTTGTAAAGTTTTAAGCCCTACACTCACGGTCCAACGCCGCAGTACGATTTCATTGGATACGACAAAATCGAACGCAATTTGATCGTGTACATTCGCCGTCGGTGCGAATCGATCACAGACAAACATGTCAGTCTGCAGCAGTACAACAATGTTGGCTGGATCGTTTTTTAATTATTTGATCATGTATTGTGACTTTCGATTCGATTGTGTGATTTTCTTTTTACAAGCTTTTATTTACTTGCAATGTATGTTAGTTTGTGTAATTGTTTATGTGTTAGGTCGAGGTTTAGGTCAAATCTTTCAAGTCAATTTTGAACGACTTCCACGTATCCGATCGATTTGAAATTTTGTAATAAATAAATTAATAATAAATTGAAAATCCAGTTGATACTTTTACCAGCTCTCGGGCTAGAATCCGGGAACTGGGGACTTGTAATAGAGGAATCATATAGCGACGCCATGTAAACAACAGCATTGCTACACTCTCGGCCATTCTCAAGCCCGTGCAGATTTCAGCATTACTCTTTTTCAGTGGGTGTAAATGACGAAAATGTCGATGATGAAGGAACTGTTTATACAAATTAGATCCTCCTATAAGTAGAAGCGAGTCAAAATTGAGTTACAAGATTAATTAACTAAATAACAAGTGAAGTTACAAACATAAAAAAAAATTTAGCTCTCGGAAATTTTTATAATTAAGTCAAAAATAATTAGGTAGTACTCTGGGCTAAAATTTATTTGTATGTGCTACCTACTTCCTCTTAAATTTTAAAATATTTCATTACATTTATGTACGATATTAAATATTCTGACGTCATTAATTAATTAACAAATAATAATTAATTTACTCAGTCATTAATTAACTAACGCAATGTGGTTTAATTTATCGCAAAACCTTTACAAGCTTATTATTTTGATGAAATTTGTAAGGTTTCACGATTTCTTTTTAGAAAATTACCTATATATTAAAATAATAAATTAATCAATGCCTTAAAATAAATAAAAAACTTGAGGTAGTTAATAAATTAAAAATGTGGTAGAAATTAATTTCCCTAGAAGTAATGATTCAAGATTTTTATTATTTAAAATAATAATCAAATAGGAAATTTGGATAAAAAATGTTGATACATAATATAATAAAATAGCTCTCGCATGTATATAAGTGAAGAAAACTTTTACATATCATCCTAAAGTAAAGTATCCATCTATCACACAGTGAAAAAAAATTTGAAATCAGTTCAGTAATTTCTGATATTACACCCGATTTTCACCCGGACGAAGCCAAGCCGTCCAGTTATTATATGGCTTATGTCCTAAAGCAATGTACCTACTATATTATTACCTATATCGAACAGTGAAAATTTTTTGAAATCGGTCTT
This sequence comes from Mongoloraphidia duomilia, assembly GCA_039654895.1. Classification (NCBI taxonomy): domain Eukaryota; kingdom Metazoa; phylum Arthropoda; class Insecta; order Raphidioptera; family Raphidiidae; genus Mongoloraphidia; species Mongoloraphidia duomilia. Next base: position 36,433,891 of record CM077524.1, on the reverse strand, counting down.
CTGAGATTACTCCCGATTTTCACCCGAGCGAAGCCGTGCCGGCCAGTTTCAATTATACATCTAAACCTTTCTCGTGAATCAATCTAGCTAATCGTGAAAACCGAAACAATACGGAGAAAATCGGGCACAGACAGACGCGGCGGGGACTTTGTTTTATAATATGTATTGATGTATGCTATATACAGTACGACTAATTTTGGTATTCAATAAAGAAAACTATAGTAAAGTATTTATTTATTCACTTGTACATTCATTTGTCTTTAAATAGAGCTACACAATAATGGAGACTCCATGAACCAGGAAATGCAATCTTGTAACATTCTTGTTCAATCTGATCTACTTTCAAAGAACAAGAAGAACAAGAGTTTCCCTATTGTTCAAACAGTTTAATTTACCTAGATTTGTTAGGAAACTACTTGTTTATTAAGTGAAACTTTTGTTGCCTCGTTTTTTTTCTTCAGTTATGCATGTCGAGGTCGCGTCACGTCGCGTCCAATTGAACAATCCCGTACATATCCCAACACTATTGCAGAACATTGCGTCATCCCAAACGGACAATTTGGTATATAATAAAAATAGCAGTACGGATGCGTGGCGTAGGGGTATCGCAGCTGCTTTATACGTAGTAGGTGACTGGTTCGAACTCGGGCGGCACCATTAATTTTAGTTTCTCTTTTTAATTATTCCATATTCCACTTGACATTTTTCTATTTTGTTTATATTTTCTCTATTTATTTTTTTATTTTTTTACTGATTGAAGATCTTTATAAAAGGAGAAATACCTAATTTACAAAAGTAGGTACTATTTTTATGAATGATAACTGAACGTTGCTAAATAATTTTAAATAAAATACAAAACTTGTAAAAGTAATAAATATTTCTTATGAATGAGTAGCTTTATAGTTTTTAAAGGATTTTCAAGATTATTTATTATTTTTACGATTTTCTGAAGTCAAAATTCATAAGTTATTGTGTCTTGCTTCTATAATAACCCGACTGTACGCTGTGCTGTTGTCTTGTAACATTATATTTGTATGTAAGATTACAATATACATATAGTCCAGAATTGGAATAGCTAATGCCAGGTGTGGTTAACTCGTATTCGTTGGTTCAAATTTAATCAACCTTTCGAACTACAGGGCCGGCGCTAGGATTTTCGGGTCCCGGGTAAGCGTTCTTAGGCCTGTTTCCTCCAAAAAAATTTTTACTCCAAAATTTGTTTTTTTTGGAGTTAGAAAATTTTAACGCAAAAAATCAAATAACGTTTTTTTTGTTGGGAAAATGTTTTAAGGCTCGCAGTTTTAAAAACGGTAGTCACATATATTAGGTAAGCCCTGGACCGGCGGGCCCCCTTCGGGGACCCGGACCCGAGGTACCTCCGACCCGCTTACCCCCCATAACACCGGCCCTGTCGAAATATATGCACCAGTTGAAAAAGTAATTAAGAGACAAATTAATAATTGAAAAATTGTGTAACAATTGCAATATTTGCCGGAGGGCAGTATAGCCTAGATGGTAGCGTGCTTAGCGCCGCAACCTCTAGACTGGACTGCCGTGGGTTCGAATCCCACCTGCGCTCATGGATGTTTTGTGATGTTATTTAGTTTTAAGTTAGTTGTTATTTAGTGTAGTTGAAAGACGCTAATGACCTTAGATGTCGACGCGTCTATAATCTACAATAAATAAATAAAGCAATATTTGCCGTATGGCTACGTCTTTTGAAAAAGTTTATAAATTTTAGTATTTTATAATATCTCGATACCTATTCAATGACCAGTGGTGGATTTAGGCCTAGGCCCGCGAGGCCCGGGCCTAGGGCGGCAACATGTGAGGGGCGGCAAAATTAAGAAGGCGTCTGAACATAAACATTTTTCCCGGGCGCTGGAAAGTCAAAATGGATTAAGTTTTCCGTCAACTGTGAGATTGAATTTTATAATTTTCTCTCTCAATGTTACACTGTGGAAAAAAATAACTCATAATATAATTTTGACAATCACTTTTACATAGAAAAAAAGGGCGGCACATCGGCAAGGGCCTAGGGCGGCATCGAACCTAAATCCGCCACTATCAATGACACCAACAAGTATATGTATGCATTTCGATATACAAATTTGAAGCTAGGTCTGACGTCACAGGGCCTAGTAAACATGGCGGCAAAATACGGGATGGATTGGGAATATTATTCTCTTTTTCTTCTTCTTCTTCTCACATATAAAAATGAGGGCCGAGTAAAAATAGCAACTGGCTTCACTTTTAAATGCTTGTAGCGCCTCCATAAACTTTTACCTCAGTGGTCAAGATATATAAGTAATCGAGTTGTAATTTGGTTGCGCGTCAAGTCACGTCCATCTATATTGTACGACTGCATAGATTATTGAAGTGTGATGGTAGTTGACCAGACCACTATTCATCGAAAAGCAGTGACGTTATGTTCCATACTATATACTGTACACTGTAAAAATGGATGTAAAAATACTTTGAAAGTTAAGGTAGAATTCGCTCTATTTTCTAAGTGATTTTACATTATTATTTATTTCTACACAGAAAACTTCATAAAAACTTGGACTTTTACTGTAAAGTTAAACAAATTTGTGATTGTTACATAAAGTAAATTAAAATTACATCATTTGTGTAATATTCCAATAAAATGTGTAAAAATTACAAAATAAAATGTATAGTTACATATATGAAATGGATGAATACAAAACAAATTAATGTAAAATTAGTAACCACGCATGCGCAATGTGTTTTTATGGAATCTACGCGATGTGGCGATACCTGTTTGCGACGCCATTGTCGCTTTGTGTGCCTATTACCAGATTATTCTATGTAATCGGCCTTCCCATTTCTTACAGTGTACCTGCGTCTACATAACTAATATCGTACGAATATTTAGTCGAACAGCACATCAAATACCCATTGACCACCAACAATAGAATCTGGATTCTACGTTCGTCTCCAAACTGATCAGGGTTCAAACTACATTATCAAAACCACGTAAACAAAATTATATACTTTCGTCGATTTTTTATTACTCATTTAATAAATAAATAAAGTTTCACTTGCACCGCGTGGTTTCATAAAACCACAAGTCGCAACTAATTTTTCTAATTGTAAAGATAGGTACCTACTAAATAAACTAACAAATGCACATTCAAAATTTTAAATAACAATTAAACGGGACTTCTTTGGCTTTAAAATGACACCTCAAATATCGTTATATCTTTTTTTACCAAGTTTTGTTGGTAGGTACTCTAAAAAGCGTTGCATGAGTAAGCCGAAGTCCTGCGTGTAAAAATGTTGTCCACTCCTGGTGTACGTATAGTTGAACACACGGCGTCTAATGGAACGCGGCCCGTACATATTATACAATGTAGAGGTGCCGGGTGCGGTGGTGGTGGAAGTGGCGGGTTCTATATTGCAGATCAGTATCGGGTAGTACCTACTATGGCGCTACCAGCATGCCGCTTCTGCCATCAACAATAAACACACCCAGTCCTATACTTTATGTCTGCAATAAAACTGTATGTACCTTTTGAATTTAGACATTTATATAGAAAGTTCACATTAATAATATAACGAAATGGGACGTTTCTCAACTGTCTTAATTCTTTGTCATTAAGCAGTAGATTTTGTTTTTGAAGTGAAAACTTCCTTACGCGCACTTTGCCTGAGTAGTGAACGAAAGTGAACCGTCACGCTTCGAGTCGGTGACGCTAAATCGGGTTAACTCGGCTCAAACACGAAAAGGTATTTTTGTAGTTCGTAAGTGCGCTAATAGATGACACTAAAACATAATTGAAAAGGTTTTTCTAGTGTGTTGGTAATAAGTTATTTGTAGTTCATAGGTGCGCTAATAGATGACACTAAAACATATATGTATATATTTTAAAATTAGAAAATCAGAAGTTTTCACTTCTGTCGTGTGGTCATAACCACACACCCACTTTTTTATTATTATTTATTTTTTCAAATACAGTAGCTGCTAAATCCGTGAATAGACCTCAGTTGTTGAGCGTCTATAATCTCTTTTTCTGTCTCCCAAACCCGTGATCTTTACCCAATTGAAGGATGTTTCTGAGACCGTTGGAACATATCAAGGGAAAAGTTAATTTCTAGTTAAGATTTCAGAATTATTTTTTTTTTATTTTATATACCTACTAGATCAGTGCTCCAGATGACTATGTATTATGATAATTATAATTATTATGAGCAGTTTATTGAAGTTAAGTTATTGTAATTTTTCCAATCATTTATCGACATTTGAATGACATCAACCTCACTTGCCAACAGGTGATAGAAAAAAACCTGGTAGCCCGATCATTGATTCAAGATTATATAGTGTCACTATTTTCAAAATTGAAGTAATAGATATCGATGCCTAAAAACCAATTAAAAGTATATGAAATCGATTTTGTCTACATTAAAATAGAAATTAACCAAACATTATACATATAAATTGATAGTCCTCTTGGTTGGGAGTATATAGGTTCCCCTTAACATACAAAACGATATAAAATGTTCAATCCTGAAGTTTCTAAACTTTTGGCGAAACTTTTTGAAACTATTAACTTTATAAAATACACCTATGTATCACAAATAAGAAATGTAAATTGTCAACTTCATATATGTATGTAAGTTTTTGCGACAGAAAACTATGAAAAAGTAATCAATTTGGAATGTCTTGCTTATAAATCATCGATAGAGAAAGTGGGAAGTGAAATGTGAGGGGAATTTTTTCAGTTCATTCACGTAAAGAAAAATCCATTGTACAACAACAAAGACATAATTGTTTATTACAATTTCACTTTTAGGGTTCCATACCTCCGTATGGAACCTTAATACTCTGCCGAGGGCAGTGTAGCCTAGTGGATAGTGTACTTGGTACCAGCCTCTAGACTAGATTGTCGTGGGTTGGAATCACACCTGCGCTCATGGATGTTTTGTGATGTTATTTAGTTTTAAGTTTAATGTAATTTAAGACGCTAATGACCTAAGTTGTCGACGCGTCTATAATCTACAATAAAAAAAAATTACTCTGCCTACGATGTCTGTCCATCCGTGTGTCCATCCGTCTGTTACAGGGCTCTATCTTACAAATGGTAAGAGTAGGTAGTTGAAATATTCACAGATTGTGTGTTGTGACATGAATCCTGGAAAATAATAATTAAAATTAAATAAATAATCAAATAAATTTAATAAATTGATTTTGTTACACGTTCACAGTACCTACATTCAGAGTATAAATATTAAGTAATAGCGTTAGACTGCAGATCGAAAAGTCGCTGGTATACGATCCTGGATTTCGGATGGCAATATTTTTGTTGTTTTTTTTAATCATCAAATATTCTGTTGATATATAATTTTTACTTTAAAAATATAATTAAATTACGGAAAAAAATTGAAACGCTAAAAAGAACAAAATAAATAATATAAGTAAGTAAAAAACTTTTTAAAAACAAATCTGTTAATTTTTTACCTCACGGAACCCTCGATGCGCGATTCTGACTCGCACTTGGCCGGTTTTTAAATAATGTCAATAGCAGTAAAAATAAGTAAATAATTTGTTTTGTTTGTTGTACAAAACATGCAAAAAAAATTCTTTTCGGTTAAATAAACATACACGCCAGTGAACCGATTACCGATAGCATTTTCTGTTTCAAAATATTCTTTCATGTTTTAAAAAATTCGTTTAAAACAGTGATCCGCATAACGACGGCATTTTTCTTTTGTTTTTTGTATTTAATAAAGCTAAAACTAAAATAAAGCTTAATCAAATTAAATTATATTTGTATGACTTCAAAATGTCATACCTATTATACTGGAATAAATATTCTTTTTTCAATGAAAAAATTGCAAACAAAAAAGATGTATCGAATTATTTTTTTTTTAATTCGTAAAATAAATTAATATAATGACTTAAAATAAAAGTCGCGTATGCGCAGATTAAAAATAAAGTGTTTTCGTCCCTCGGGAAATTCTTTTCGGCTCGAAAGTAAGCGAAAGTGGCGCTAAGATTGTGAACTATATCTGACAGTTCGCCTAACCTACAATATACGTTTACGGTGTTTTTGTAAGCATTTAATAGATATTTGTTCTTTCAAGTTTCAATGCACTTATTACTTACAAAAAGTTACACGTGTGCTACTCGAACAGAAAGTTGGCGTTTGCACACACACGTCGCAAACGCCAACTTTCTACCCTATAGTAATACAATAGCTATTTTCAACATATAATATACCTAAGTAGGTATGTGATATAATATAATAGATTCGGCCGTTCCTTGATGTAGAATAATGTTTTAATAGTAGATTATATATCTATAGTGGCGTATTGAGGTGTATATTACTGACGAGTGATGACAGTATGCTATAACGAACGATAGCGAGTTTTAACAGTCACACGAGTCATAATATCATTACGCACGAGGTATATATTGAATTTTTTGCCATACCCACTATAAAATAGCTGCTTTTCACTTCATTTTTAGTATTTTCATTTGCATCGCCAACTTCACTCCTATAGTAGGCCGAGGCTGCACGCACAGGAGTATGTTATAGCGGGCGGATCAGGGCGAATAAGCATAAATCATGCCAGTATGAGAAAGATACTTTCCCGCACACCAACCTGTCATAAGTCAAAAGTCACTATAATGAATTAATTAATTGTAAATTATAGACGCTCGACAACTGAGGTCATTAGCGTCTGAAAAATTCACTATACTTAGGTACATGCATAATATACACACATAATAACAATAATAAATTTATTTACAAAAAAGCCGCAAAGCAATTCCAAATCTCTCTCTTAAAGATAAAAGCTTATAATACCTATCAAACATAACAAATTTCTTAAATATATATACAGGGTGAGTTCGACCACCCGTATCAGTCGTTTTTTTCGAAAACGGTTAGTCGTAGAGAGTTGTGTCAAAAATTTGTATCATAAAAGCCCTAATAAAGAATCGAATGGTGATAATTTTTTTTCCGGGAAGGTCGGCTTCCCTATTAGTTTGCTCCAGAATGTCCAGAACTCTGGAATTATAAATGTAACTATAGGTCGAAAGTGGTATAGCTGAAAATATCTTTAAAAAATTGGCAAGTTTTGTACGGATTTCTTTTTTATTACTGCCACCCCTGTTAAGTAATATTTGTTTGAAATTACTAAATTAAAATGTCATAATAACGAACTTTTTAAAACTCCGCATTTAAAATCTATAGTTACCTATCTATCGATCATTAAACACTGAAGAAGTACACTCACAGTATAACCAAAAGAGCTTAGTAGTATGTATTAAAGAACAAATGGAAGACAGTTTGAACACTTGTGACAATGTCTAAGGTTGCTAGATTTTTAATTCCGACTTCGATCGTTATTATGAAATTTTGATTTAATAATTTCAAACGATTGTTACTTAACAGGGGTGGCAGTAATTAAATAATTTTTCCTACGAAACTTGCCTATTTTTTAAAGAGATTTTCAACAGCACTATTTTCAACCTATCGTGCTTTCTAAAATTCCGTAGTTTTGAAGATATAATAATTTATATTTATACTTATAGAAATTTACAGGGGTGGCAGTTATAAAAAAAATTTCCTACAAAACCTATCGTTACATTTATAATTCCGGAGTTCTGGACATGCTGGAGCAAACTAATAGGGAAGCCGACCTTCCCGGAAAAAAATTATCGCCATTCGATTCTTTATTAGGGTTTTTATAATACAAATTTTTGACACAACTCTCTACGACTAACCGTTTTCGAAAAAAACGACTGATACGGGTGGTCGTACTCACCCTGTATATCATAATAAAATGTAAATATAATAAGATAAATAAAAATAAAATATGTAAGCAGCTATTTTATAGTGGGTATGGTAAAAAATAAAAGAGATTACTAAAAACCTGTGATCTCATACATTTTATGCATTTAGAAAATCAATATCAATAACACTACCCTCCACGAGCCCCTCTATCACAGTAATCCATATAATATTAGATTGTATAAAATACTTAGTACCATCAATAGTTTTGTTAATGACTTTGTAGTCGAACACTTTTTATCAAAAAAAAATTCGACTGATGACCAGTCCTATACTTCCCACCTAGTAAATATTTGCAAAAAATAAACACTCTTTTTTTTTTATTCTTTGACTAGGCCCAAATAACCTTAGCTGTTGGTGGTCTTTAAAACACAATTTAATTTTTATTATTTGAAAAAAGCATGGCCCTCTTTTTTGTTTGGTGATCTACTGATGGCTAACTTAATATAGCAAAAATCATGGTTACCTTGATTTACGTACAATTTTTATTTTTTTTAGTAAAATATTTTTTTTCTCGAAAACTATACATTTTAGAGAAAAAAAATATTTACATTTTTTTCATATTATAACATCTAGAATTCACTTATATTTTTTTTACCTATGTTAATACGTGACATTGAGGACGTTTTTTTGAATATCTCAGGATCCACTGAACCGATTTTACTCAAAATCTAATCAGATCTAAGTTAAAGGCTGATAAACACAATAGAACAATCGGCATGGCCGTATATGTTGTTCCGTTTTTACGATATCGAAGGCGAAAAATTGACCACATACACACACACACAGACATCAGTCAGAAAATGATCTTAAACGATTGCTAGGGTCTCAAAACGTGAAGATCTGTTAAAATCTCGAAATATTTTTTTCGGACTAAATCCATTACTTCCCTACCATAGTAGAAGTGGGAAGTAAAGAAATATCAATCACGATCAATAAAGTTCATAATATTATTATCCATATTCTTGCGTTACATGTTACTCACTATTTGTGAACGCGTCATACGTTCCCTGTATAGCGGACCACATCCATACACTATATGCACTACATTGTACACTAATCGTGTTTGGAGGAAGTTCATAAATATCCAAGTTATGGCATCGCACATTATAAACGGCCTACCAACTGCAAGTAATAAATGTCTGTAGCGTAAACAACTGACGCCAGGGACTTGCACCCGGTCCGCGTCTGTCTCTTGGGGACACGGAAGGGAAACTAATGAGAAAACTCCATTTCCCGGCTAATAGATTTCATTTTAGGGTCACTTTCCTTTGTCACAAATTATAGTTATTACCTTCTATGATGCTCACTTACTACCGACTGTCGTCTTTCATTTTCGATGATTTTTTATTTATATTAGATATTTGCAAGAAAAATTATGTTTAGTTACGAATTTAATTGTGTTTTAAAGACCACCAACAGCTAAGGTTATTTGGGCCTAGCACCAATTCATATTATCAATTCATTATTATTAACTTCCCACTGGAAGTTATTGTAATGGGTCCGAAAATCGAAATCAAAAAGGAAAAAAAATTTTTATGTTTCAAGGTCACTACACTATTTTTACACTACTTTTAGAAAGATGTCTGTGTGTGTGTGTGTGTGTGTGTGTACGTACGTACGTACGTACGTACGTATGTGTACATTTCTTTCAAAGACGAAATCTCGAGAGACGAGAACGAAAAATGATATCGACTATGTTAGGGTGCCAATCGACGCGTATTAACGTAAATATGATCTGAAAGAAATTTTTTCAAAATCGGTTCAGCCGTTCTTTTTTCTTAACCAAATAACCTCCAAAAAAGTAGATTTTACACAATATCTCGCGAATAAAAAATTATATCGACTTCGTAAGGGTGTCAATCGAGGCGTGTTAACGTCATTTTGATCCGACATAAATTTTATAAAAATCGGTTCAGCCGTTTTTTTTTTTTTTTTTTTTTTTTTTTAAATTATTGATGTTTTAATGATTGAAATGATTACTTTTCTGTGTAATATCTAATTTAATTATTATTATTAAATATTTATCAAACTGGGAAGTTCGTCGTGTGGACCTCAAGGGTCGCACTTTAGTCCTAATAAACGACCCACCTCACGGCTTGTTTTTTTTTTTTTTTAATAATAAATTGAAAATCCAATTGACACTTTTACCAGCTCGCGGACTAGAACCCGAGAATTGGGGACTTGTAATAGAGGAACCATAGCAACGCCATGTAAACAACAGCGCCGCTACACTCTCGGCTATTCTCAAGCCCAATTACGAATTTACTTATGCCATATTTATAATGTCGATAGAGGACAGTGTGATCCAGTGGTTAGCATCGCGGCCTCTGGATCAGACTGTCGTGGGTTCGAATCCCGCCTCCGCTAATGGATGTTTTGTGATGTGATTTAGTTTTGAAGTGTATTGTTATTTAATGTTATTAAGACGCTAATGACCTAAGTTGTCGACGCGTCTATAATTGACAATAAATAAATAACAAGCCGTGAGGTGGGTCGTTTATTAGGACTAAAGTGCGACCCTTGAGGTCCACACGACGAACTTCCCAGTTTGATAAATATTTAATAATAATAATTAAATTAGATATTACACAGAAAAGTAATCATTTTAATCATCAAAACATCAATAATTAAAAAAAAAAAAAAAAAAAAAAAAACGGCTGAACCGATTTTTATAAAATTTATGTCGAATCAAAATGACGTTAACACGCCTCGATTGACACCCTTACGAAGTCGATATAATTTTTTGTTCGCGAGATATTGTGTAAAATCTACTTTTTTGGAGGTTATTTGGTTAAGAAAAAAGAACGGCTGAACCGATTTTAAAAAAATTCCTTTCAGATCATATATACGTTAATACGCGTCGATTGGCACCCCAACGTAGTCGATATCATTTTTCGTTCTCGAGATTTCGTCTTAGAAAGAAATTGACACATACATACGTACGTACGTACGTACGTACGTACGTACATACGTACACACACACACACACACACAGACATCTTTCTAAAAGTAGTGTAAAAATAGTGTAGTGACCTTGAAACATAAAAATTTTTTTTCCTTTTTAATTTCGATTTTCGGACCCATTACAATAACTTCCAATGGGAAGTTAAAAATATAATGTCGATATAGCCTATCAAAGTTACCAGTATACGGCACATATTCAGTACAAAGAGCTTACTAACATTTTACAAGATTTTTGAAATAAAATTTCTTCAGCGAGATTATAGTAAATCGAAATGACCTTGCCACAAAAAAGGATGTCCGACGTAAAAAATTAAACATGACAGTACATTAGACGTTTACTCAGGAGAGCCCAGATGGCTTCGTGAAGAAATGCATTAGTGTACCGTGTATACGATTGCAGGTTCGCGTCAGCTTGTAGTATAATGAAATATTACATTTATTGTTTTTTTAAACATATATTTATTATTACAAATAATAATTTGAAAAAATGAAAAATGTAGGTATATAATTATTAATTTATTTATTTCAAATATTGACGAAGACCAAAAAAGTTTCACTGCAACCGTGCTTTTATGTGGGTGAAGCTTATATCCTTTTTTACCCGACTGCGCTAGAAGGAGGGTAATGTTTTTCGAGTGTATGTATGTATCACGCTCTGTAGCCTAAACGGCTTGACAGATTTTGAAAAATGAGGTGTCATTAGATTCGTCTGAATCCCCAGAGTGACATAGGGTATATGACGCCATTTTGTCAGAATGCAAATGTAATTTTCCTTCTAAATACATTGATATAGGTACCAAAATCAAAACAAAAGAAAAGTTTCGTTGACATTTCAAATAGGGTACATGACGTCACTGAAAATTCAATATGGCGGGCGCTAGACGCCATTTTGTCAGTAAAACCTTAAGTGTGTGGGGTATCAAATGAAAAGGCTTGATGAGAGTAGATTCAACTAAAAGGAAGGAAATAAAAAATTTATTAAAAAAACAAAAAACCCGACTGCGTAAAAATCGAACATAAAAGATGGAAACAAGATCAAATGATAACATGCAGTCGGAGGCATAGTAGTAGCAAATTGAACAGAAATACCTCCGACTGCATGTTATCATTTGATCTTGTTTCCATCTTTTATGTTAGATTTTTACGCAGTTGGCTTTTTTGTTTTTTAATAATTTTTTTTAGTATTAACTTCACTTAGTAATTGGTAAGTCAGTTAGAGTCAAATCTTGTAATCAAGTTTTGACCCATTTTAACGTAGTTATAATACTATCGACTTGAAACTTTAATATTCCAATCGCTATAACCCTAGTAGGTACTATGTAAAGCAAAAAATCCTACACCCCCATTTTACCCCCTTGGGGTTGAATTTAAAAAATGCTCGAATAGCCTATAACCTTCCTCAATAAACGGGCTATCTAACGGTAAAAAAATTTCAAATCGGACTTGTAGTTCCTGAGATAAGATCGTTCAAACATACATAGGTACATACAAATTCTTCGCAGCTTTATAATATTAGTATAGATATGTGTAGGTGTTATACAACTTACAAACACCTAGGCACATGGACAAGCTATGATATGCTGACGTCTATTTCAGCAACGTAAACGGATTTATGCTAGTGGCACAAGCAGGCTTGCCACCAACATCATCATACCACCAACTGTCGTCCCAAACTTACCAACCCAACCGCTATACATCCTTCATACCAGGTGTTATAGAAAGTTACCTGTGTTAGTTTAAGCCATGTACATATGAAACCTGTACTGCTGATAGATCAAAAATCGTGAAGCCAACATAGGTACAGGTATATATTTCTGTTTTTTATGCGGGCTCAGCTGGCTGGTTCCTGATTGGCTACTGTCATAGATAAAGACATTTTGCCCGAATTAAATATTGAGATATCTTTAATTTAAACATATTGTTCAGATGGAACGTCCTTACATCGACCAATAACATCATCGGAATAAATGCGGAATTACTTCGTCAAAAGAGACGCAGATATTATTTTTGCTCTCTTTGTTGGCTTCACTTACCGCGTATTGAGTAAATAGACAAAGTTTGGTATATATTTTATAAGTACATGGTTTAAGCAAATCAGAATCCGTACCAGCGTTGCCCTGCAGATGTCCCGATTTCTTAGCTAAAAATGGCCTCGCTATGTAGAATCTTACATATTGTATAAGCTATCTGTAGTTAGCAGGTTGCCCGGTTACTTGCTATCGGTTCATTATTCATGGAGTTATTGCGTCATGAAATCTGACAAATAATTTCGTTGCTTCGTAAATTTTGGCTTGGCTACCAAACCGAACTTATATAGACGTTTTCACATGTGCTGAATTTTATCAACACATTAAGGAGCAGAAAGAAACTCTCCAAGAGGTAAAATCTTTACATATAGCGCAAGAAGTAAGTGATTTAGTAAACATTTTTACAACCCCCCTTTCCCCCAAAACAATATCTCAAGTTAGTGTGAAATGGTGAGACACTTTGATGTCGCCAAAAAAAGTTCCAGATGGGGGCAAAAATAAGATTTACTTTGGTATATTCTTATATCGAGCTGCAGCTTGTGAGAAATGTCAACTTCTATACTAGCACATAATATGTGCAGATATAATTAGTATATTGATATCGGTAGACTAGCACTTTACTGCACGGCCACCTGGTTTACTGTATCTAAGGCCTTAACATAGTTATACATGCTATGTTTTGTTTCATATTATGTTAACCACTTCCAAGTATTTCCGTTACATCTAATATTTATAAAATAATAATAATAATGCGTTTAACGTCCATTTCTCAACATTATGTCATAACAGACGCCATTCGCACCATTACTATTTTCCATTTTTATCACTTTCCCGTTGTTTTCTACATTTTCTAAACTTCACCTTTTTTCATTTTACGTTAGGTTTTAGCTTAATATTTATAAAATGCCAACCCAGTATGAAACATAGACATTCACTTCAAAAAATCTTTAAATATCTCTTTAACAATAATTGAAGTCATTCAAAACTATCTGGTGTGTACCGTGGCACAAGCTGTGGACGGCTGTGGCATACAATCTACTTGTGGACGTTCACTAGGTCGATCTAAGCCATGCCGCCAGCGTATGCTCTATGTATTTATATTCATAAATTCATGTCGGCTGAGATTATTTTTCACGTGATGTTGAAGAGAGTGAACTTTGGATGCTTGAAGAATATTACATTACAAACCATTATATAAGAACCGTAGGTCTGTTTAACAAAATCTAAAAATATTTAATTCGTAAATTTTAATCATGTTCAGTTGCAGTATGTAGGTAGATATTAATAAAACGTTTAACACAAAATCTTGGACAAACAGACTGAGATTTTTTTAGGGTTCCGTACCTCAGAACGGGACCTTATTACTGAGCCTACGATATCTGTCCGTCCGTGTATCACAAGGCTCCTATCTCACAAACGATAAGAGGTAGAGCTAATTGAAATTTTCACTGATTGCGTGTTGTGCTATGAATCCTGGCAAATAATAATTAGAATAAAATTATATTAATTTTAATAAATTAATGTTTATTATTTTACTGCAACATTGACTCCAGCCGTACTTCTATACTGTACTATAGACTCAAAAGATCGTTTAACATCATCGTTCCACTGGCTCAGTCTGTAGAGCGTTCGACTGAAGATTTAAAGGTTCCTGGATTCGAATCGCAATATTCATCAAATATTCTGATAAAATATTTTTTTACTTTAAAAATTATTTTAATTAAATTTTTTAAATCAAGCTTGAATAAATAAATATGTTAATTTTTACCCTTAACTCCTTATTTTTATTATTATATTTATTATATTAATATATTAATATATATTAATATATTAATATATATTAATATATTATATTAATATGAATCATATTCTGGAATCAAATAATTTTGAAATATACGACATTATAAATGAATTCTGTGTCAAACATAATATTTCGATTTAAGACTAATGTTTATTGTACTTAAAATTTTTATTTTTTTTTATCTAATCCTAATGTGTTGTTCCTTAACCAACAAATCCTTAATCGAAAGACTCTCTAGTTAGTGTTGGTCCTGCATTTAAGAGTCTATTGCTTTCCTTGTCTCTTATCCCAAAACCTGTGAATCCATCCATCTTTGTGTCCCAGTTATATATGTTATAGTAATAGGAATAAGATGCTGGCACATGGGGTAAACCCTGAAGCCATAGGTGAAGGTTAAAAAAAAAAAAAAATTATTATACGGAATTCTCGGTGCGCGAGTTTGATTTGCACTTGGCCGGTTTTTTTAATGACCAAAAAACATTCAACAAATATTAAATTTCTTTCATAGGTCCATATTTTCATATCTACTTAATGTTTATACAATCGTAATTGATGTTCCTGGCAAAAATTCATTGCAAGCGTAAAGTACGCCGTATTTTCTATCTATCTATTGATTAGTGATGCGCGATTACGAGATATTTTAGTCGATTGTCTCGATTTGTCTCGATTGTTCAAACATCTCGATGACTCTCGATGGCTATCACTTGAACTCGATTGTTGTTGTTTCATAGTTCACCGAGACCGAGTCGCATAGTACTGAATCGTACACTGCCTAGAGCCACATAATATTATACAATCGTTCATCACTCAACAACTGCGTGGTCGAGTCGATGGTCGATTGTGCAGTAATCGCGTAATACAAATTCAATAGTGAAGAGATCACAGAGTAGTGAGTACCGACTGAACAGTGTGAACAGTGAACAATCAACGAGTCGCGTAAACGTCAGTCGACTAGCATATAACCTTGAATCGCGATTTTTGTACCTATTCTCATTCGCTGCTATTGCTATAACCTATGTGGCAAATAATCGACTTGAACAATCGAACATTTCGATTGTAAAATCAAACTCCGGTTCGATTGTTGACTCGATTGTTATAATGAACGATTACAATTGTTTCGATTGTAAAAACATCTCGTATCGCCCATCACTACAGTATTGATGAAATAAAAAACGTATGAACCATATTTCACTCTAAAACAATCTGTCAACAGTATCGTCATACATATAAATAGAATATTTGACCCATTTTCCCTTGTGCTCTATATAGAGCGGTATATATGTGACCATTGCATGATGTGTATACATTAAACAACAAGAAGTAAAGTGAGACAGCGATAGCCCCATGTAATGGGGTTTCCACTCGCAAATATATTGTATAAAAATGTGCGTGGATTATTGCCGGCCAAGGCAAAACCAGCGTTTGGAGTTCGCTCTGTCGGTTGGCGTTTGTACTAATGTGCCAAAGCACGCGGCCAGATATCACTAGATCGTAAATAAGACCCATTTATAATTTTATTTTATTTGTGTGTATACAGGGTGTCCTCAAAGACACTAAACACACGCCTACCACATGTTCCTGAGACCAAAATAAGCCGATTTAAGCAAACTTACCTTCTTACAAAATTGCTTAGTTTGGGCGCTATACGTCCCTGAAGTTACAATTTTGAAATCGTTTTTTTGTTATAAATTTAAAACGGCTTGTGCGATTTTGTTAAAATTTGACACGTTGACATAGTTTTATGGAACAAAAAAAACTATGTTAAAATTATGATTAATATTAATCCATAGGCGTAGAAATCGGGTTTTTTAATATTTGAACGTTTCAAATTTCTACGCCAATGGAAGAAAAGGGGTTTAAGTATAAAATTTAGAATCAGTAACTTATTTGCTACAAAAAAGCTACTCTTAATAAGACTCGATTACTCTCATGGTTTTTGAGAAATTTGTATTTTAATAATTCGCAGTAATTTTTACAAAATGAAGTAAAGCTACTAAAACATAAATAGAAATAAATAAGTATGTCATAAAAAGTGGTCAAAGTGTCCACCACTTTTACGCATACAAAGATTTATACGACGAAGAAAATTAATTTACTCTGTGCATAACTTCTTCATTATCTCCAATTTTATTCTCAGAAAAACGCATGGCCATCTTATTTGTTTAATGATCAACTCATTATTATCAACGTATTATTATCGATTACCTTATTATTAAAATACAAATTTCTCAAAAACCATGAGAGTAATCGAGTCTTATTAAGAGTAGCTTTTTTGTAGCAAATAAGTTACTGATTCTAAATTTTATACTTAAACCCCTTTTCTTCCATTGGCGTAGAAATTTGAAACGTTCAAATATTAAAAAACCCGATTTCTACGCCTATGGATTAATATTAATCATAATTTTAACATAGTTTTTTTTGTTCCATAAAACTATGTCAACGTGTCAAATTTTAACAAAATCGCACAAGCCGTTTTAAATTTATAACAAAAAAACGATTTCAAAATTGTAACTTCAGGGACGTATAGCGCCCAAACTAAGCAATTTTGTAAGAAGGTAAGTTTGCTTAATTCGGCTTATTTTGGTCTCAGGAACATGTAGGCGTGTGTTTAGTGTCTTTGAGGACACCCTGTATACGCAGTGGCTCAAAAAAAAGACATTGCAAATATTAATAATTTACCATATACTTAGTATAATGTCCGATCAAGGAAAGAACGTCGGTGCGGAAGGGAATAGGTGGAGAAGGTGTTCACAAGCTGGCACGAGCGTTTTTTAACACATACCTGTCAAAATTAGCTATAACAAGTCGTTCGTTTGTTTTCATGTCGCTTACCCTAAATAAAAGCCTCTATGCTGCTATGCACATTTTTTTAGACCGGCGTAGATTGTGTATCAATGGTGTAATGCAGTTGATTTTGATGAGTGTGACAGTCACACGGGTCAAAATCGCATTCTGTCCTTGATACACACTGTATTTTTTGTCCTACACCCTATAAAATAATAACGTTTGTCTTAATTTCCAGTATTTTCAACATTTTCAGCACTCGTTTTTTAATTTTATTATTATTATTATTATTATTACTATTTGACATTTCACTTGTGTAGCAAACTTAACTTCAATAGTTCGAGTTGTAGGCCACTGAAAACGTTTAAAAATGAAAAAATTACATTTTATTAAGCAAAAACAAAAATTTCAATAAAAAAATACAAAAAATGGAGGATTTTTTTCAAATAAGAAAATCCATAAATATCGACTCAATGAATCTACAACAATCTACGTTTATCTATTGCATAAAATCAATGGTGAAATGCAGGGGTTTCCAATCTTTTTTTACTGCGACTTTATTATAGGTTGCAATTCAAAAAGAAGATATCTGCAGTGTAGCTCTAGCAAACAATAAAATTACTTTATTATTCAATGAAAACTCCAAAGAATAATATATAGAGTCTTAATTATTATTTTTTAGATTCTAATTCTAATAAATATAAAACATAAACTACAAGCAATACAATTAATGAGAAGGATGAGCAGCTTGTTTTTCTGAGCATAACTTCTCAAATCGGAAACTCCCCTAGGATACAGTTAGGGAACATCTGGTGTAATATACACCATTGGTTTAACGTCACTAGTTGAACTTAAAAACATTTATTAAAAGTATATTTGTACATTATTATTATGTATGTTATCATACTTATTTTTACAAGTTTTTTTCTGTTTGAATATAATTTAAATTTACTACATGAATATTCATATTTTAAAATGCAAATTTTTATTTTTAACTTAAGTTTCTTATTCTGTTTCATTTTATGTGATATTTTATATTCAAAACTAGTCACGATGCAAATTTTAATTTTTTCCATATAGATAGGGATTATAAATTATTTTGATAAAATACTTTATATAAGTGTTTTCAAAGCATTATGAACAAACAGTTATTCCGAGGACAGTGTGGTGTAACGGTTAGCGTAGCGACTTGGACCACATTGTCGTGGGTTCGAATCTCACCTCCGCTCATGGATGTTTTGTGATGTCATTTAGTTTTAAGAGAATTGCTATTTAGTGTATTTAAGAGGCTAATGACCTAAGTTGTCGACGCATCTATAATCTACAATAAAAAAAATAAAACAATTATTCCTTTATTAAAAAGAAGACGTAAATAAAGAATTTAATTTAAAAAATCAGAAAACCCAAGTGCGTAATTAAAAGCGAACTAAATAGATGGAAACAAGACCAAATGATAACATGCAGTCTGAGGCATAAGATATTTCTGTTCAACTTGTATGCCTCAGACTGCATGTTATCATTTAATCTTGCTTCCATCTTTTTAGTTCGCTTTTAATTACGCAGTCAGGTTTTTTGGTTTTTTTAATTTAGTTTTTTATTTACGTCTTTTTAGTGTTATTTCAAATTTGTATTGTATTACATATATTTGAAATCGTCTCAACGAGACCTTTATTTTGAATTTTGATACCCACATCGATATATTCAAAAGGAAAATTACTTTTACATTCTGACAAAATGGCGTTTAGTTTCCGCTATATGTCACTCTCGGGGATTAAGACGAATCTAATGACACCTAATTTATTAAAATCCATCCAGTCGTTTGTATGCTACGATGGAATAAAGAATCCCACATAAATACTTATAACATAGTACTTACACATACATAGATAGCACAAAAAAAGGGTGTGGGTCTCGGAACCCCCGACAGATGTGAAACATCAAAGAAAACGTTATTGAACTCGGTGGTATTCTCTATGTAGTAGTATATATTTTTTCAAAAGCAGCAACTAACTGTTATTCTGACGTAATCCTATATACTGCACTGTAACACCCGTGGTTGCGGCGTTTGAGCACGCCTGAGCCAGAAACGCAACTAAATACACAGCGAAGTATCTATATTACATACCTACACGTGTGTACATATACTTTTGCTTTACAGTACGTTCGTATGTATACTCTCTCTCTCTCTCTTCCCATGCCCGAGCGCGCGGAAGCCGAGAGAGAGAGAGAGAGAGAGTGCCGCAGTGGTGGGGAGAACAGCAACGAAGGAGCGGATCAGAAATTTCGTTGCATATTTCCCCTTACGCGGCTGTTCACTGCCCGACATAAGATGTTTCACATCAAAAACATAACCCTGCCTTTGCAGTCGGATAAAAATAGTTAGATTGCGTGATCAACGATTTGGCCCTCAGGTAACTGGCGTTAATATCGTTTTTGTCAGGTGTGACAGGTATTTTCTATTTTTATCAAGTTTTCTGAACCATTCTGTAACATAAAGTCTTAAATCACAGCAATCGCTCGTAAGTTTTGTCTGTCAGCTAGACACCGCTTTAATCTTTCACGTCTATATTTCAACATCAGACTATTATTTCTATTTTCTTCAGTTCTATATAAATACGAGATGATAGGTATTTCTGTATTGCTCGCGGGTTACAAATAAATTTCTGTAAATATTTCAGATCTCTTCGAGATAAAGAATAAAATATCATATCGTCTTTCATTTTATGAAAACCAATTTGACTCAATCAAGCCGTCTTTACAATATCTTTCTTATGTCAAGTTTTCTTGTTTAATTTATACATTATTTGATTTTATTAATTAGAAGTTAATTACAGCCTTTCAAACATGAAGTTAATTTAAAGAATGTTCAAAAAAGGCATGTGTTTGTTTTACACACTGCGGAAGCTATACTTCTTAACATATACCCCGCGGCCGATACGGCAACGACATCTATGAATCGAGGTACGAAGTGTTCTTGGCGTTACATCTAACGGAATTTTTCTAAAGTTCGTAGTTCAACAACTACCTGCAGTGGGACGCGCACATCGTTTAACGCTTTGCGCAAACTCGCCCGAAGTCGCACAGCGAAGTATAACTTCTAATAACACCTACAAACTTCGTGGGGTGGTAGATGGCAACCATTTTTGTGCATAAACAACTCATTCGACGACGTAAAGTCATAGAGAATAAACATTTCGTTTTACTTATTTTGTTGTCTGGAAACTGTTTTCTGTCTGCGTTTATTATACACTTCACTACTTTCACCAAAAACGAAATTCTGGCACATTTTATCAATAAGCGATTATTGTTTTTTTTTTCACTTTTTATAATGTTCCATCTTGACTACAATATTGAACAAGCTCGACTGACATATCAGGTTCAGTCCGTTGAAATGATATCTTTTATTTTTACCATCAATCATTTTTACTTAATGGTATTTTTATTGGAAATTTCATCTAATATATCTATCAAACTCAACAAATTATATTATTTCCGAATCCCAATCGAGATGTCAGATCTTGAAATTAGAAATCTTTATCTTCACGAACCTGTTCTCACATCTTTCCTTGTTTTCTTTACTTTTATTAATGTTTGAACATCCAGAGTTACAAATAAATGATTATTCGTGTCACCGTAGAGCAAATGATAACTCAGCTGCCACGATAGTGGAAGATTTGGGTTTGAGTCCCGAAAAAATGTTTTTTATTATGACAAACTTAATTTTTTAATCGCCGCGACCACATTTTTTATTTAAAACTAAAACTAAAAAAATGTTTTTTTCTAATTTTAAATTAAAGTCTAAGATCCCTTTTATATATTAAAATGAGTTTTTTATCGAAAAAGTGTTTTTATGATGAAAAGCTCATGCATGAAGGCTGCGTTTTCAATGTTAAGTTTGACAAGGTAATTAATAAAAATTTCCAGCGAGACAAGTTTTAATAGGTAGATAGGGGAGATCTCAAACTTAATTTTAAAACAAAAACCAAGGAGGTGTTAAGAAGTGTACTTTCATGACAAAAATTCATAGCAAAAATTCTGTCAGATGTTAATTACCAAAAATTGCCAGGCAAAAACGATACATTATTGTGCGAATTTCAAGTGGATATTTCTAAAAGTAAATTCATTTTTTAGCTAATTTCAAAAATTCATAAAAAATAGCAATTAACAGATTTTTACTTTTCTGGCGGGTGTAACATGTTTTTTAAATGTTTTTTAGCCATTTTCAACTTTTAAATTTAAAGTGTATCTTTTTGTGCCATGGGAGCTTAGACTAAGTCTGTACTTATTTCTAGTTAACCTCCAGGACATAATTTTTGACATCGTAGTATGATGTAAAAATGAAATACTTACTTTTTTATATCATAAACTTATTTTACGACTTTCGCGTTGCTCTTAAAAGGGCACTGCACAAAAAGTTGCCGATAATAAACCGTTAGAGGCGCTGTCGTCGCTGTAATTGTAATATTTTTCAAAATATTGTGAGTATTTCGTCTACTAGCGTATAGAGGACACTAATATAACAATAATTTTTATAATTGATCTATGATGACAGCAAAGTTAGTAATGATATAATATTTCTGAAATTGCCATGGAAACAATGTGAATAAAAAATTTAAATATTTGAGAAATGTTGACACAAGTGGACACAAGTCGTGTCATAAATAGTTAATAATGTTGAGTTGAAAGTTGAAAAATTATAATTTCAGAGCAGAAAATTAATAAATAAGGACATTTATGAAATCTTATACAACATGTGCGAAAAAATGTATAAATAAAATCTATTAAAACGCTTGAATCAATCAAAAAGAAATAAAATCTGAGTCAAGAAGAAAGCATTTATGAAATTTCTCCTATTAGAAAAAAATAACTCTATGACAGATCTTGGAATTAGGCAATACGTCTGAAAAGCCCAAAAGAAGAATAATTGAAGTGTAATAAAGATTTAAAAGTGCCAAGTGAATTTATAATTTTTTATAATAATGTGAATGTAATGTCACTTTTTATTACCTATATAAATTTACTTTGTGCTTTTTTATTTTACATAAAATTTCTGTGGTGTCATTTTTGTAATAAGCGATATGAAAAGTTTCATTAGTTAATTAGTTCATTTCACTATTCTTACTTGTAAAATGAATAAAATAAATAACAAATCGAAGAAAATTCATGCATAACAGTCTATAAAATGATACTAATATTTTTAAAAATTTACGTCGTTTTGGATTTCGATTATTTCTTCCCATTTCCCTGGTTACTGAACTATTTTTTTTCAGAAAAACCTGGAAAATATAAAAAATCTAATCTCAATTTGAAAATTGTGTACGTGGTACCAACTTTACACAATCAAATAAATTTCTCAAGAGGAAAATTTGATAATTTAAGTTGTCATATTTAGAACATCTTTGAATTCGATACTTTTTATGTTTTCATGTTAATTGAAAATTGATTATTCATATTCATAGCAACCCGTTGCCTTGAAGAAAAAATCTATTTAGAAAACAAAATCAATCTCAAAATCTTTGAAAAACACGAACTGAACAAGAAATCGAAAACTGACATTTATACCATAAATCAAGATGTAAACAAAACGTACGTAGCGTCATTTCTTAGACAATAGCTACACTTTTTTAGTTATTGATAACACCGCGGTTGCATTATCTGTCATTAGTGACTTTTTACTAAACGTTTTGCAGTTATTATTAACAGTTTCGTATTGAAATTTAGCATATCCATTTTTTGTCCTTCAAAGTATGTTTTAAATGTCTAAAAATCCTTTTTCATTGAAAAAAATATTTCAAGTTCAATCTGAATTCCTACTTTTATTAATTTCAATACATGACCCCAAATATGTTTAATACAAAGAATATCATCTATAGAATCTTACAGATCTCACAAATTGACTGTATTGTTTATATAAAAGCTGATTCTTTGAGTAAAAAATTGGGAAAAATGACATATGGTAGCGCTATCTTTTGAAATTGGTGCCAGGCAGATTCCTATTAAACAAAATGTCGAGATAAGGCATGAAAGTTGCGGTTTTGAAAGTATTATACAATAATTTATTATTAGATATTTGTTAGAGCATTATTTTATTTTCCTAGTACCTAGTTCTATACAAAAGAAGAAAAATAAAAATATACAGTTATAGTAGATTATATATCTAGATGCGTAATGGAGCATATTACTGACGAGTAGTGACAGTATGTAATAACGAGCGATAGCGAATTTTTACTGTCACACGAAACATAATACCATTATGCACGAGAAATATACGGTCCTTAATTTTTTGCCATATCCCACTGCAAAATAACTACTTTAAACTTAATTTAAAAAAAATTTTGACAGTTCATTTGCGTCGCCATCTTTACATTTACAGCAGGCCGTGACTGTGAGTATGTAATAACAGGCGGATAGAGGGAATAAACATAAGTTACTATGGCAACCGTTTATGCTTACTGCACTAGTTATATTATGAAAACACTTTCGGCACGCCTATTGCGACCCAATACAGGCCGGTATTTTGTAGTCGATAGGCAAAAAATCTTTAATCTTACTATTTCTCTAAATATAAATGTACGTAAATCTATTTACAGTGCGGTAAATAAACCTCAACTAATATAAATTGCCAACGTTATGTGCACAGTAAAAAAGCAGAATCTTCCATATCGATTTTAAAGCAGCGTTCACCAAAGGCATAGCTATAATACCTTTAATCATTCTATCCGTTCTTACCCTATTAACGTGACATACTGTCTGTAATAGCTACATTTTACCCTATTTAATGAATGGTCCATAAAATACTGTTTAGTGTTATGCGAATGTTAAACGAAATCACTTAATTAAATTAAGCATAGTTTGTAGGTTTATAATTATGTTAACAAGCGATTAATATAGTTCTAATGCAGAAACTACATGGAAATAGAGATTTCACGAAATTATAAATTTCCAGAACAGTTCGTTTTGAGTATAGAATGACATCAATAGAACGTAGGTACCTCATTCACCGAGAGTTCCGTACGTAATTTCAAAAAGGAAAGTTGACACAAAAAATAAATAAATTTGAAAAAAATCATTCTGGGAAAAACACATTTTAAAATGAAAAGATTCGTTCGTTCACGGAACACTAGATAGAATCGTCCATGTTGAACGATTAAAGCTCGATTTATATTATCCAGTCAGAGACGGCGCTGGAACGTAGCGTTTCCGGCAAGACATACATTTTAACATGCATTTCAAATACGAGTATTGATACGTGTCTGAACGGACGGGATCCGCTAAGTATAAATATTCGTATTTTAAATGCATGTAAAAATGTTTGTCTTGTCGGAAACGCTACGTTCCCGCGCCGTGTCTGACCGGATAATATAAATCGACCTTTATGGTCGACACATCATTACCCACCCCAATGACTTATTTTGCGCTGAATCTCAAAAATTAATGAAAATCTGACCTTCGCTACAATTTTCCTGTAATATTTATATACTTGACTAGCGACCCGGTTCGGCTTCGCCCGGATGCTATATATTTACATTACTCACTCGCTTCGCTCGTTCTCTCCATTTGCCTATGTCCTAAACTCCAAAGCAAAATGTCGCCTACCAGGTAAAGAAAACTCGCCTATGTTATGTGTTAAGTGAAATTCACTGTATATGTTAACAACAACAAAACATTGCCTACACAAAACATCGGTCGATAAGAGCGAAATCGGTTATCGTTTTAGGTATATTGAAACCACGCAACCTGGCTGCCGCCTCCACTGACCTTTAATTTCACATCGTCTCTTTCAATACGCCGTCTTGCGGGGATTCCCCGAAATGAATAAATCATTGCATACATGTAAATATTGTAACTTTTACTCTGTGTTGCAAAATTTATGAAATTTTCTTAGTCTTCATAATTTAAATTTCCATCAAAATATTAATTTACTAGCTTTTTAGCCCGGCTTCGTTCAGGTAGATTTTGGTTTGGCAACTAAATAAACAAGAGCAACATAGTTCTCAAATATCACTTTACTAGGTATAATATAGTACAGTATGTAAACAGGTAAGCTGCACATAGGGAAATTAGCATTGGGAAAAAATGAATGAATCAGAGTGAGCCATGACTCATAATGTACGTATTTATATAGGGTTGCTATGGTTATTTTAGTGTTTTTATTTTAGTTTCAATTTTTTTTATTTTATTTGACATTTAAACAACTATTAAAATAAAAATAATCGAAACTGAAATAAAAACATTAAAAAACCATAGCAACTCTATATAAATACGTACATTATGAGCCCTGGCTCACTCTGATCCATTCATTTTTTCCCAATGCTAATTTCCCTATGTGCAGCTTACCTGTTTACATACTGTATACTGTGAATTTATTTTAACAAGGAACATACAAATTTCACTTTACATGGTTACACAATAAGATTTTTGACAGCAATGTAATACGCGTTTATTTTAAAATTTTGATTTCACCAAAGAATTAATTTGATTTTCTCTTCAGTGGAATACATTTTAAAGTAATATTCCAAACGACTGTACTCTTAAAATGTATTAGCAATTGAAGCCTATGTTCTATTTTAAAATAAACTCGTAATTACATTGCTGTCAAAAATCTTATTGTGTAACCATGTAATTGGAAATTTGTATGTTCCATGTTAAAATAAATTCACGGTATAAGTATCTCAGTTTAGATACCTACAAATACCCCCTGCAATCTTTACCTCAAATTCTTTCCCCTCGCCTAAAAATGGTGATGACTCTCCCGGCGCTATTTTTTAAAGCTAAATGGTTCAGGTAAACGCTAAATGAAGCACCAAGAATCACGCTACTAGGCGAAAAATTAAAAAAAGTTTTCCTGGAAAAACTCAACTCAAAAAAATAAATTAAGTACTAATCTTTCACAGATGTATCCAAAACTTTTTTTCAAAAAAAAATCGCCTGTAGAAACTGTAGTCTGATTCTTGGTCCTTCATTTGGCGTTTACCCGAACCCTTTAGCTTTAAAAATATCGTCGGGAGAGCTTTAACCGTTTTTAGTCGAGGGGAAAGAATGTCCACTTTGTCCAATTTAGTTAACAAACTAAACTGAACAAAGTGGTATGCTGTTGGTATGCAAAGTCCTATGTATAAATATTATTGTTTTAATGTGTGAGAATTCAAAGCTTTTTATATAAGTCGGTTTATTCGTTAAGATCGTTATAATACACCGAAGAAAATATAACCGGAACTCGAGTCTACGTTATGTATTACCAACATGCAAATAGCACCACACAGAAACACGTAAACATATATTTGTGACCGCAAGGATAAACGGCTTATGACATATTTTGGGGATTCGAACCTGAGCTTGGCGTTTGAATTGTATATTGACATATTCTACACTGTTTTTCAGTATTCCAGAATAAAAAAATGTACCTATATCTATCTATCTCTATCTACCTATCGGTATAGACTCGTTCTTTTCCATTCGGGCGCCTAGCTTACTGTATTTGAAACCTTAACTTAGTTATACATGCTGTTTTTGTTAGGGTTTCGTACCTCCGAACGGAACCCTATTACTGAGCTTACAATGTCCGTCCATCTGTCACAAGACTCTGTCTCATAAACGTTAAGAGATAGTTAGTTGAAATTTTCACAGATTATGTGGTGTTGTGGCATGAATCCTGGCAAATAATAATTCGATTTAAATAATCAATTAATTTTAATAAATTATTTTTTTATTTTACGCTCTATGAGTCTATATAATACAGTATAGCAGTATGCTGTACTGCTATACTGTAGGTACTATAGATTCGTAGAACGGCAAATTTCAGCGTTTGGTTAGCTCAGTGGTAGAGCGTTAGATACAGAAATCCTAAAGGTACGTTCGGGTTTCAAATTGAAGTATTTTTATTTTTTTTATTCATCAAATATTCTGTTAATATATTTTTTTACTTTAAAAATTAATTTAATTAAATTTAATAAATAAAAATTTTGAAACACTGAAAAGAACAAAATAAAATATAAGTAAAAAGCCTTTTTAAAAACAAGCTTAAATAAATAGCTTTGTTAATTTTTTATCCCTAACTAACTCCTTATTTTTATTATTGTACGGAACCCTCGGTGCGCGAGTCTGACTCGCACTTGCCCACATCCGACTATTTCCGTTTCATTTAATATTTCTAAAATGCCACCCCAGTATGAAACGTTAGACGTTATTCACGTCAAAAAATAGGACTTAATCCACCCGGCCTTGTGATCGCGTCACTATACGTCCGCCATGTCGACTGCTTGAGCAAACAAAACAAATGGGAACTATAGAACGGATAAAACAACAAACGAACCTGCCTACATTACCTACTATAAGTATTATGTTTACCAACACATGCACATTATGTGAAAAACGGGCGTTTGTAGTTACGTAAGTTGGAAAAATAAATAAATATTAGCAATGAGGTATACAATATCAATCCCTTCGGCGTAAAAAGTAAACATGTTGGAAAAAGAACCTAAATACAGTCGAACTTCCATAACTTGCCACAAAAAAAATTCGAGTTATCAAGACTTCGAATTATCAAATAATATTAATTTTTACTCTTGACGCTATTACCAACCAATTTTGTTCGAGTTATCAAGAATTCGAGCTATCGAAGTTCGAGTTATCGAAGTTCGACTGTATTTAAATAAACTATTCATTCTTAAAATTTACAGGGGTTGACAGAGCGCGGAGAGAGTATGATTATGCATTCGAATATCATGCACTTTTTTATTTTCTCCCAACCCCTGTAATTTTTTTTACAAAATTCCTTTACGAATAGTCTATATAATAATTATAAAGACTATTCGTAAAGGAATTTTATAAAAAAAATTATAGACTTTTGCGATTATTAGCGTCTTAATTACATCAAATAACATCATCAATTAAAACTAAACGACATTACAATACATCCATGAGCGATGTGGGATTCGAACCCATGACACTCCAAAGGCCAGCACGCTGACCATTACATCAAGCTGTCCTCGATAAATCTATCTAAATTTTATATAATCTATGGCAACGAAATATGTAATGAGAAAAATTAAAGAGACAATTATTGTAACCTTGATTCAAGTAATAGCTCACTGGGTTACGTAATCATTATGTATATTGGTAACACAAATGATAATGGCACAATGGCATGCGCTGGGTGATTTTTTAAAGTTAACGTTATCCTTGAAGCGTGCTTACGTAGTATTCATTGAAGTTAATGTAGCAAATGTCACGTCCTGATTTTATGCACGCTCTTAACATAGACAAATGCAATCTGAACGTACGCCACTGAACAGTGACGCTGTTATATCTATCTATTAAAAGATTGGATGAATAATAGAGTCGTTCCAATGCATCAAACTAATTTTGAACAGTGTATGTTATTCCTCATACATAAACAAATAATGTAAACCAACTTTTTCGTTCTTATATCCTTCCTCTAAATTAAAGAAATATACATTTTTAAACGCTAAGCAACCGCCACATGATTACGTAGAAGACAGTCACACTTCTTTTTCTATTGAAAGATATGTATATTAGGGTGGATCAAAAAAATCAATTATTTTTTTTACAAGTGACACGGAAAAATAGGTTGCTAGACACCTTACAAAAATTCTCATCAAATATGAGCTCTTAATTTTAATAGGAAGATCCTCCGCATCACAGTTTTTTATTTTTTTCTCAGTCCAATAGAAAAAAATTCATACCTCATCATTAATTGATTGTACAGAAAAATGTTATAAGAGAATTTTGTAGGAAATTTAATGCTCTACAAAAAAGGTATCTTATATTTTTTCCGCAAACCTCACCATTTGAAAGATATTGAAGATTTAAGTTTGATTATTTTAAGACAAATTTCATTTTTGTTTATGAATTTTATAACTCGACAATAAATGAGTATTATAAATCTTCAATATCTTTCAAATGGTGAGGTTTGCGGAAAAAATATAAGATACCTTTTTTGTAGAGCATTAAATTTCCTACAAAATTCTCTTAAAACATTTTTCTGTACAATCAATTAATGATGAGGTATGAATTTTTTCTATTGGACTGAGAAAAAAATAAAAAACTGTGATGCGTAGGATCTTCCTATTAAAATTAAGAGCTCATATTTGGTGAGAATTTTTTTAAGGTGTCTAACTACCCATTTTTCCGTGTCACTTGTAAAAAAAAATAATTGATTTTTTTGACCCATCCTAATGTATATTAATCATATTCCTTGTGGTTTACTTTCAATTTAACAGATAAGTGACGACACAGTAGATCTAATAATAGTTTTAAATTATACAGTGAGACAACACAATAATAATTGACTTAATAGAAGATGGATATTTTATATGGTGTAGGTACAGTTTGACTATGGTGGAAGGACGTGAGGATATTTCAATGTTATAACAAAATTGTAGCTTCTTTCTCTGCTGTGAAAATATGTTTATTTTAATCAGACAATCTTTTACATTAATTATCTTTAAAATAAAATGAAGTATATTTTTAACAAATGAGATTAACAAACAAATTTTTATTAGATTCCTTACTGTACAAATTCACTATTTTAGTGAAATTAACATAAGAACATCAGACGACATTATTTACTGTTGGCGCCATCTGTATTTGTGCGCTTGGCTCACAGGTGGCTACAGCATCGCTTTAGATTTTTTAGTTTATTTTGTTAATTACATTTTGGTAACATTGTTTTGAGATATACTTTTGCATTCTACGCGCTAAAAAGGTAGTAGAAAAATTGCTCGCTTATA
The DNA here is from genome assembly GCA_039654895.1 of Mongoloraphidia duomilia. Lineage (NCBI taxonomy): Eukaryota > Metazoa > Arthropoda > Insecta > Raphidioptera > Raphidiidae > Mongoloraphidia > Mongoloraphidia duomilia. Next base: position 36,403,740 of record CM077524.1, on the reverse strand, counting down.
GTAAAAACCGCTTATAGAAAACCTGCTAACAGTTAAAAGTAGAAAAAACCGCGTATAGTGAAAAATAGTGAATTCGCATATAGTTCTGAAACAGACGAATGATATATAGAACGGATTAAATAGTTAAAAGTGATATCACATAGTTTGATATTGTGCGAAACACGATTATTTATTTTCCTTTCCATCCCACACCTATCCCACAGCTAAAATATAAGTGTTGAACATCAGCATCAAACAAAGGTAAGACAATAATTGTATCGTTATTATTATTTTCTTTGATTGTCATGCAAAACATTAATACAGTCCACTAATTCGAGAAATTTTTCGTGGTTAAAAACCAGCATACTTAACATTTACCATGAAATGCACTTATTATTATAGAAGTCTACATAAGAAAAATGTAAATGCACCGCCGGGACTTGAACCCAGAACTCTCGATTTCGCGTCGGGTTCGAGTCCCGGCGGTGCATTTACATTTTTCTTATGTAGCCTTCTATAATAAGTGCATTTCATGGCAAATAATGTCGTCTCATGTTCTTATGTAAATTTCACTAAAATAGTGAATGAATTGTAGATTATAGACGCTCGACAATCTAAAATAGTGAATTTGTACAGTAAGGAATCTAATAAAAATTGATTGTTAATCTCATTTGTTAATAAATAAGATACTGTAAGTAATTTTCCTCGCAAATAATTGAAAAAGTATATTTTTACTTCATGTATTTACGATATTTTTTGAATAATTTTAATAGTATTCAGAGTTTTGATTTCATATTCTCGTATACTAATTTTTATATTGATCGTTCATTTTTATAAAACTTTCGACTAATTCATTTACTGTTTATGTATTTTATTTCTTAAATCTAAGTATTTTTATCTTCAATTATTTTCTCCACTGTAGAATAGTAGTCAGTATTTTTAGCTATAATATGCTTTAATGTTAATAACGTTGGACCAGCCTTTGTCAACATAATTCAACAATGTCTTTGAAACATATATTACATGTTTATCACCACTGCTTTAACAAAAGTTTTGTTATTGAATTGCTATGGAATTTAATACTTCAGTGGACTAATCTATCAAAGCGGAACGTACCTACACCTGGTGACATTGCATTGGAAAATAATTATAAGTAGATTTATTACAAGCATAATATAAACTAGGTATAGAATATGTTCTCTAGAGATACATACATCATACTTTTATCGATATTAAATTTTTTTCGTTTTTAATACACATCAAACCTGATTAAAAATGAATTTATAACGTCTATAACAATGTCTACTTAATAATGAAATTGATTATTCTAACAATTAAATTATATTAACAGATTAGGAAAATTATTAAACAGGTCTGTGTTTACAGTAGATAAAAAATAATATTTTGAATACAAATTCCAATTTCAGTAACGAAATTGAAAATTAAAAATTAGGTATTAAAATTTTTACTGGGGTATATAAAATGAAGGAAGAGATAAGGTTAGGAATGAAGAGAAAAAAAGTCGTAAATTTCATCAAGAAATTAAATCAGTTTTGTAAGGCGCATAGTTAACGTGGTTTGTTATGTAATGAATGCGGCGATGTATATAGGTCTAATATTAATATGTGATTTATACAGGGAAGTAGTTAGGGTCAAAAGCCTCTTAACGTAAAACGAGGTACCGGCAGGTATTATCGCACTATGTTACTAACACGATATACACACCTACACACAAACATACATATTAACAATGTACCTATAACAGATTAAAATCTCCCTGCACGTACATTATGTAATATGCCTTTTTACCAGTTGCGTATCTCGAAGTTGTGTTTTACAAGTGGGTTTGCCAAACGTTGTAGTATTTTTTTATATTTTTTGCCATACCCATTATAAAATAGCTACTTTACATGCGTGTATGTTTATATAGAATGGGTCAGTTAACAGGTAGGTGTGTTGAAAGTGTTTTCAAAACACACTCGTGTGGAAAATAGACAATTTCCATAGTGATTTATGTTTATTCGCTGTGATCCGCCTGCTATTACCTAGTCTCGGCCTGCTATAATTGTGAAATGAAGTGTCAAAATTTTTTGAAAACACTGAAAATGAAGTGAAATCAGCTATATTACAGTGGTTATGGCAAAAAATATCATTATATCTCGTGCGTAATGATATTATGACTCGTGTGACTGTTAAAACTTGCTATGCTCAGTTTAACAACATGTCACTTACTCGTCAGTAATATACGTCATTACGCATACAATCTACTATTACACAACAATATCAACGTTACCGGCTTTTTTTTATCAGCCACTTGTTTGCTATTATTGGTTAACGAACAAATATCATAATTTCATAATATGTTAAAAATGGGAATATTTCTAGCGAGTATTTACGCCACTGATAAGCACATGATAAATGCAGTTTACTTATTTGTATAGAATGCATTCCAGGAACAAGTACATGGTATCGTATTACTTATGTAATACATATTTTAATTTCATTTACATTTTGTTTCTTTTGTTTTCTTTTTTCGTCAGTGTATTGGCTACAGCTGCGTACACATTATATAATGTTTCATGTAACTTTCATTTGTTATGGACAGGATGTTTATAGCGCATAAAATAGCGAGAATGTTGACATTATAGATTGTTTTTTCTTAGTCAGTGTTCTGATTAGAATTTTTAAATATATAAACTACATAACAGTCGCGGACTTCAGAAAGTTTACACCTGTATCATCTAGGTTCTAGTTAGCGATTTTTTTACTATTACCGCATTGATTAGGTAGGTAGTAGATACTAAAAGATTTTATTATGAAGTATTAGAAATACCTTGTATTATGTCCATCTTGTGACTTCTTGTGATTTATCACTACGCGTCATAAGACGGACATAATACAAGGTTTTTCTAATACTTCATAATATTCATATACAGTCGACTCTTGTTAATTCAACCCTGCGATAATTCAAAGTTATCACGAGTTCCCTACAAAATCTCTTTATATTTCGAACTAAATCAATACATTTTTATGCACTTGGTAATTCGTACGAAAAAATCATTGCTATATGTATAACAAAACGACGCGTTAATTCGAACTCATCGGCGTCCAACACTCGACAATTCGAAGTTGCAGAGAGAAAGAGGCGGAAAGATTGTAAGTACATACCTACATACATTTTGCGACAAGTTCAAACTTGTATCAACGTTTGTTTGTTGAGCCTTTGTTTCGAACCATTTGATATTTCAAACACTCGATAATTCGTAATATTTTAAGAGTCCCTCGAGTTTCGAATTAACGAGAGTCGACTGTAGTTACTTGGAGACCCAACACTCTAAAAATGTATCATAAAAGATGTTATCAATTGGTAACAGGATCAATACATAATATTTATACTATCTAAATATAATTTGTATTAATATATATTCAGTAGGTACTCTCTAATCAAACACGAAAATGTTTCGAGAGGGTACGGCGAAAACCTGACTCCATTATCATGAAATTGGTGTGTAGATATGAAACTGACTAATCTTTTGAGCCGTCTTTGTTCCCTACTGTATTTGGCATTCAGTATAACTTATAACAAATTCATCAAAAGATAATAACCGTTCCATTCCTCGTTAACATTATACACGTATGTAGTACCTAATGTCTATAACTTTTTTTTTAAAACAAAGACATTAACTAGACAGAGATGCATTGTGTCGTCGTTGAGAGCGTCATTGTGCCAGTAAATTAATGACATATCTCATTTTTTGGTCATGAAAATTTTATTAGCTCTTTTGTTCGTGAACGACATCATGCTATTATGTCACTTTTATCCATTATATTATATCATTACAAAGCGCAACAAAAAGTTAAAAAAATCTGAAAATATGCACTGTTCCAAAACTCGCTGAATCTATAAACTTAAAACTTCTTTCTGTAATTCTTCTAAACTGACAAGATAACTAAGAAAATTGAAATAATATTTTCCGGTGTATACAGGGTGTCCAAGTTGACGTTGGCTAACATGGGTAACTTTGTTATTAGTGGAGATAGAAAGTCGGTTAAATGGGCAAAGTAGTGCAGAATTATGTGCTCATTAACGTCCCGTCGAAAAAACAATTGAATTTTGACACACTATGGATTTATTTAGAAAATAGTGAAAATTGCCGTTTTTGAAAACTGGCCATAACTTTTTTATTTATGAAGATATCTGAAAATTTCTTTAACCATTTTTTGATAACTTTTTATGATCTTTTCAGTGGCGTAGGTTTAATTTTTTTATATCCACTACATAATGAGATATTGACATGAACTTTGGTTTTTCTTATGGACGCCATTTTGGATTTTTAGATATTCGAATTCTGCTTATTTTTTTGATTAATTTGGTGTATCATATGCTACATTTAAAAAATTTGCAATTAACGTCCCATATAAGAGACATTAAAAACAACTGACAATCAAGTTATAATTAAGTAGTGCGAACATTTTAAGTGTAAAATTAATAATAAATCGTAGTTTGGCAGAACTGAAATATAATTTGACTGTCAGTTGTTTTTATAGTGCCTCTAATATGGGACGTTAATTGCATTTTTTTTAAATGTAGCATATGATACACCAAATTAATCAAAAAAATAAGCAGAATTCGAATATCTAAAAATCCAAAATGGCGTCCATAAGAAAAACCAAAGTTCATGTCAATATCTCATTATGTAGTGGATATAAAAAAATTAAACCTACACCACTGAAAAGATCATAAAAAGTTATCAAAAAATGGTTAAAGAAATTTTCAGATATCTTCATAAATAAAAAAGTTATGGCCAGTTTTCAAAAACGGCAATTTTCACTATTTTCTAAATAAATCCATAGTGTGTCAAAATTCAATTGTTTTTTCGACGGGACGTTAATAAGCACATAATTCTGCACTACTTTGCCCATTTAACCGACTTTCTATCTCCACTAATAACAAAGTTACTTATGTTAGCCAACGTCAACTTGGACACCCTGTATATTATATTCATTCATTCACAAAACTAGCGGAGCCCAGAGCTGAACACTGCTGAAAACTTAGTGCTTGCAATAATGCTTTAAGTATTTAAAATGCTTAATAAGCATTTGTACTGCTTAAAAAGCATTTTTAATGAAACATATTTGGTTTATCCTTATCTTATTTTGATAAACAAAATGTATGTTTTGTACTGTAATGCTGGAAGTTACTTTAAAATGCATGCTTAATGCTGGATGCTTTTAAGAATTTTGGAAAACGAAAGTGCTTGTCGCTTGAATAAATCGTGCGTTTATGAAAGTGCTTGATGCTTGGCGCTTTAAGCACTTAAGTTCGGTGCTTTGCCAAGCTCTGTGCTGGAACCCGTACAAGAATGACCTTGAGATGGCTATTTTTTATACTAGCGTGAACGGCCGAACTCTTATAACCCTTCTTAAATCAAGTGAACTTATAAAAAATCAGAGCTTTACAAAATGTAGCTGTTTTATTCTAACTGTAAGGTACATTTATTAAAGACGTAAAAGTAATCGTTTGGAGTAATTTAAAACAATTAAAAACACTACAGACAGAGATACCTACCGTTTTATTCGACATATTGAAAATTTAAAAGATAAATGTTTTGTGACATCCATTACCTATACGTCCAAACAATCATTCTAAGCATTATCTCGTTGAGGATAATGATGACATTTATATTTCAGACGTTTAATTTTTTCGTTTACTTACTATTTTAAAATAAGTGTTAAAACTACATTTTCAGATTAATAAAAATGTTGTAATTGTGCTGAAGCTCTTTTGAAAAATTTAAAGTCATACCTAGGTCTCGAAAAATTGATGTCTGGTAAATTAAATGATAATAAAAAAATCTACATTTTACATAATTTCTTGTAGTGCAATGTAAAATATCATATTTTACTAAATGTTGTGTATTTCCACAATAATTTTTAATATTAAAATCATCGAAAGTTACCAAAAGCTCGCAACGAAAAATAAATTACCAGTAACTTTACAATACTGCCCCGCGGGTACAGACAGCTATGAGTTATGTCGTAAATACCGTTAAAAAATAAATTGTATTCGTTGTCATGGAAATAAATACCTATATCCACTTTTATCTATCTTATAAAATCAAAATGTTCGTAAATATATCTAATAAATAAAATATATATCTATATTTTCATTATTAAAAAAAAATCAAAAAAAATCAAAATCAAAAGTCGTCGGGATTCAAACCTGATGGGCCTAGCGTTTGTACCTGTCGGTAGGCTAGTACTTTTTCGCACAGTGACCTGTCTTGCTGTGTCTGAAACCTTAACACAGATATACATGCTGTGTTTTATTTCGCATGTCAACCACTTTCGACTATTTCCGTTTCGTCTAATATTTCTAAAATGCCATGAGACATTATTCACGTCAAAAAAAATTCGACTGATGACCAGTCCTATACTTCCCACCTAGTAAATATTTGCAAAAAATAAACTCTTTTTTTTTATTCTTTGACTAGGCCCAAATAACCTTAGCTGTTGGTGGTCTTTAAAACACAATTTAATTTTTATTCTTTGAAAAAAGCATGGCCCTCTTTTTTGTTTGGTGATCTATTGATGGCTAGCTTAATATAGCAAAAATCATGGTTACCTTGATTTACATACAATTTTTATTTTTTTTAGTAAAATATTTTTTTTCTCGAAAACTATACATTTTAGAGAGAAAAAATATTTACATTTTTTTCATATTATAACATCTAGAATTCATTTATATTTTTTTTACCTATGTTAATACGTGACATTGAGAACGTTTTTTTGAATATCTCAGGATCCACAGAACCGATTTGACTCAAAATCTAATCAGATCTAAGTTAAAGGCTGATAAACACAATAGAACAATCGGCATGCCTGTATGTTGTTCCGTTCTTAAGATATCGAAGGCGAAAAATTGACCACATACACACACACACACACACACACACATACAGACATCAGTCAGAAAATGATCTTAAACGATTGCTAGGGTCTCAAAACGTGAAATCTGTTAAAATCTCGAAATATTTTTTTCGGACTAAATCCATTACTTCCCTACCATAGTAGAGGTGGGAAGTAAAAAGTAGGACCTCATTTTACCTGTCACATTTTCTTCTGTCGGGACTGAACCATTTTTTAATTAAATTTCTAAAACGTCAACCAAATTTGATGTGTTTTATGCTGGATATATGATAAGTAAAAAATTCGACTGATGACCAGTCCTATACTTCCCACCTAGTAAATATTTGCAAAAAAAAATTCGACTGATGACCAGTCCTATACTTCCCACCTAGTAAATATTTGCAAAAAATAAACACTCTTTTTTTTATTCTTTGACTAGGCCCAAATAACCTTAGCTGTTGGTGGTCTTTAAAACACAATTTAATTTTTATTCTTTGAAAAAAGCATGGCCCTCTTTTTTGTTTGGTGATCTATTGATGGCTAGCTTAATATAGCAAAAATCATGGTTACCTTGATTTACGTACAATTTTTATTTTTTTTAGTAAAATATTTTTTTTCTCGAAAACTATACATTTTAGAGAAAAAAAATATTTACATTTTTTTCATATTATAACATCTAGAATTCATTTATATTTTTTTTTACCTATGTTAATACGTGACATTGAGGACGTTTTTTTGAATATCTCAGGATCCACTGAACCGATTTGACTCAAAATCTAATCAGATCTAAGTTAAAGGCTGATAAACACAATAGAACAATCGGCATGCCCGTATGTTGTTCCGTTCTTAAGATATCGAAGGCGAAAAATTGACCACATACACACACACATACACACATACACACATACACACATACACACACACATACAGACATCAGTCAGAAAATGATCTTAAACGATTGCTAGGGTCTCAAAACGTGAAAATCTGTTAAAATCTCGAAATATTGTTTTCGGACTGAATCCATTACTTCCCTACCATAGTAGAGGTGGGAAGTAATAAACACTCTTTTTTTTATTCTTTGACTAGGCCCAAATAACCTTAGCTGTTGGTGGTCTTTAAAACACAATTTAATTTTTATTCTTTGAAAAAAGCATGGCCCTCTTTTTTGTTTGGTGATCTATTGATGGCTAGCTTAATATAGCAAAAATCATGGTTACCTTGATTTACGTACAATTTTTATTTTTTTTAGTAAAATATTTTTTTTCTCGAAAACTATACATTTTAGAGAAAAAAAATATTTACATTTTTTTCATATTATAACATCTAGAATTCATTTATATTTTTTTTTACCTATGTTAATACGTGACATTGAGGACGTTTTTTTGAATATCTCAGGATCCACTGAACCGATTTGACTCAAAATCTAATCAGATCTAAGTTAAAGGCTGATAAACACAATAGAACAATCGGCATGCCCGTATGTTGTTCCGTTCTTAAGATATCGAAGGCGAAAAATTGACCACATACACACACACACACATACACACATACACACACACATACAGACATCAGTCAGAAAATGATCTTAAACGATTGCTAGGGTCTCAAAACGTGAAAATCTGTTAAAATCTCGAAATATTGTTTTCGGACTGAATCCATTACTTCCCTACCATAGTAGAGGTGGGAAGTAAAAATATGCATATTTTTTGTGTGTGAAACGAGAAGTTGACAAATGATGTGAACATAAAACCTCTGTTAGTCTATTGCACGTTGCATTTGGCGCTCTCTTGTATGTGAGCTATATGTATTGAGATATTATATTAGGCAAGTGCTTTATTATACAGCTCAAGTTCTGTATGTAGTTCTGAGAGCTTGCAAAGACTTACACAAAGCCGAGAGAAGGAGCTGTAGGTCGTCGCCGCCACCTTCTATTCTGTTTGACATTCATGTCGTATTCTATAGTAAAGAACGAGATTTAGTTTGTGCTGCTGTGAAACCCTTTATGTAACACGGGAACGAATCACAGTAAACTAAATGTTGTATTCAGATGGCAAAATATTGTCTGTGGATTGTTTTTAGTTTGTTTTTGCCATTTTACGGTTGTAATCATCGACATATAGAGCCCGATTACTCTTAGAATGACACTGTGACGTCATCAGCCTATTGGCGGCATACCACCCACTTAGCAACGGACTGTCTGATTGACAACCGTTACCCAGTCTGTTGTTCTCTAAAGGTTTTTACCATATACGACATATAGAGCCCGATTACTCTTAGAATGACACTGTGACGTCATCAGCCTATTGGCGGCATACCACCCACTTAGCAACGGACTGTCTGATTGACAACCGTTACCCAGTCTGTTGTTCTCTAAAGGTTTTTACCATATACGACATATAGAGCCCGATTACTCTTAGAATGACACTGTGACGTCATCAGCCTATTGGCGGCATACCACCCACTTAGCAACGGACTGTCTGATTGACAACCGTTACCCAGTCTGTTGTTCTCTAAAGGTTTTTACCATATACGACATATAGAGCCCGATTACTCTTAGAATGACACTGTGACGTCATCAGCCTATTGGCGGCATACCACCCACTTAGCAACGGACTGTCTGCTTGACAACGAATACAATTATTATACAAAATTATTATTTTTTTACAATCGAAACACTTGTAATCGTTCATAATAACAATCGAGTTCACAATCGACTCGCACTGTAAAAAATGGATGTAAAAATACTTCGAAAGTTAAGGTAGAATTCGCTCGGTTTTCTAAGTTATTTTACATTATTATTTATTTTTACACAGAAAACTCATAAAAACTTGGACTTTTACTGTAAAGCTAAACAAATTTGTGATTTTTACATAAAGTAAATTAAAATTACATAATTTGTGTAATATTCCAATAAAGTGTGTAAAAATTACAAAATAAAATGTATAGTTACATATATAAAATGAATGAATACAAAACAAATTAATATAAAATTAGTAGCCACGCATGCACAATGTGTTTTTATGGAATCTACGCGATGTGCAGGCGATACCTGTTTGCGACGCCATTGTCTCTTTGTGTGCCTATTACCAGATTAATCGCTACAAATGGACCATCGATAATCTATGTAATCAGCCTTCTCATTTCTTACAGTGCGGAGTTTTTATTTTACAATCGAAATGTTCGACAGCTCGAGTCGATTATTTGCCGATAGCAGCGAATGAGAATACATATAATCGCGATTCAAGGTTATATGCTAGTCGAGTGACGTTCACGCGACTCGTTGATTGTTCACTGTTCACACTGTTCAGTCGATACTCTGTGATCTCTTCACTGTTGAATTCGTATTTACGCGATTACTGCACAATCGACTCATCGACTCGACCACAGTTGTTGAGTGATGAAACGATTGTATATTATGTGGCTCTCGACAGTGTACGATTCAGTAGGTACTATGCGACTCGGTCTCGGTGAACTATGAAACAATAACAATCGAGTTCAAGTGACAACCATCGAGAGTCATTGAGATGCTTGAACAATCAAGACAATCGACTGAAACATCTCGTATAGCGCACACTACAATTATTAGTGTTTAACAGTTTAACGTGGGCTTGAGAATAGCCGAGCGTGTTGCAATACTGTTGTTGCTATGGTTCCTCTATTACAAGTTCCCAGTTCCCGGGCTCTTGCCCGAGAGCTGGTAAAAGTGTCAATTGGATTTTCAATTTATAATTATTAAAAAAAAATAATGAATTGAAAATATGAATTGGTGCTAGACCCAAATAACCTTAGCTGTTGGTAGTCTTTAAAACACACACACACACAACAATTTAACGTCACCTGTCTGTACCCGCGATACAGACATAGGTACTCGTTTTTTCTTGGAAAATTAATAATTCTTTCAATTTTTTAAAACATATACAAAACAAAGTGGATTTCCCCCTCCCCATCGTCACAATTTCGTTTGTTCATTTTGAACCTTTGTTAAATATTTTTCTTTCAGCTATCTTCTTATCGACAAAATAAATACATGTTGGCAATCCAATTTCCGTAACAATTCAATTTTTCTGACGCAATGTGAGGCTGTATTTGCAGAAAAACGATATCAGTCTGCACATGTGCACAGAGTCAAATTATTATATTTACGGTCAACAAAAAACAAATTTGAGAAAAATAATCAGTGACATACTCAAGTAATACTTACAAGTATTAAGTAGTCTTGGTTTACTAAATATTGTTACAAAACTGTTTTCTGAGTTGGCGGAATAAATATTTATTTACAATATTTATTTACAATAATTAAAAACACAACAATAATAAATACAACAACCAAAAGTCAGTTCTAACAATCAACACAAGTAATTAACACTTAACTATATACAATTGACTACACTAATATTTATTTTATCAGGTGAATTTATATCACGGAACTATTTATATCACTGTATTTATATCAGATTTATTTCTAACGTTTATTTATGTCGATCATTTACTCAGTTACTTCAGTACTATTGATTTATATCCACTCCACTATTTAAATCGCTGTACTGATTGATTCGACCGTTGATTGACTCATATTTATATCACTGATCCGCTTGGTTGCACTACTCACCATTGACTGATTGCCTGATCGCTTCACTCACTCGCCCAGTGCTTCTCGCGTTCTCTAGAAATTTAGTTACTCGTTGTTCAGCAAGCAGACACCGCTTCTCAGAATTCCTGCCTGACGTTTATATATAGGGGGATCCGTAACAATATTTTAATTTTATTTTAGATGTTGCACACGACTTTGTTCACGTGAAGTCGTGAACGTAGATTAAACAATATCTTCTCAAGTAAAGAATTTGCTTCTGTTGTTAACACCAACTACACGTACAGAAATTATCCTAGGTTTCAAAATGAATTTGCCTTCGAGCACAGTAGGTACCTTTACTGCATTCCCTGGAATAAAAAGGTTGTTATGGTAGCTTTTCTATATAAAAAAGACGGATAAGTGTGAGTAGAACTCGTGCACTGAGGGTTCCGTACCGTTATAACAATTTGAAAATTGTTGAGGTTCACAATTGACAAAACTTAATAAAAATTAAGTTTGTCGCGTAATAATTCCACATAGAATTAGAAATTAATGATCTTCGGATTTTTTCCTTTACTTGTGCTGTGAGACCTTCCTTCATGCCAAATTTCACAATTCTAGGTCAACGAGAAGTATTCTAGAGTTTGATGAGTAAGTCAGTGAGTCAGAATCAAAAAACGTGATTTTTGAAAGACCGTATCTTTTTATTGCATTCAGTTAGAAGCTTGAATTTTTTACAGGACTATGGAGATGTAGACCTTAGTAATTGACATTAATTTCAACTTGATAACGCTAGCCGTTACTGAGCAAACAGACAAACGGACAAAAGTAATCCTATAAAGTTATTGTTTTTAGTGTAACAAAACTGTTTTGAATTTGGCGGAATAAAATTATTTATTTCAATAATTAAAAAATGTATACAACAATATACAATAATTTTATTAACAATGAAAAGTCAATTTCAATATACAACACTGATATACACGAACAGTATTTCTCAAACAAAGTGAAAACACTTGTTAGCACAATATTTATTTCCGCTGTACCCGTTCGTTGGTCGCTGTCCGCTGTACTTATGTAGGGTTGCAGTCCGACCCCCACCCGCGCTCGTCGCGCTTCTGGAATATTCTCATATCTGCCACGCCTACACATTGTTACAACAAACAATCAATCGCTGCACTCTCGAATGTTCTGTTGTAAACAGTGGCGTAGCATCTGGGATTTCGTTACAATAGGTACGGAACCCCAAAAAAATAAGACGCCTAAAAGAAAGTATACGATTCCAGCAAAACCATGTATAACTGATAAACTTGACCAGTTTTAATTTTTACCAATCAAGATTTTTATGATAGATATGGATATTGTAGTTATAGACGCTCGAGAACAGAGGTCAAAAGCGTTTTAATGATTTTTATGAAGAAGGCAGCAAACAAATTGTACGAGGTGAACGACACCGATGCAATGCCAGCTTTTAGTAGGTTAATCTTAATGTATCGACACAATCCTACAGGAGGGTGCATCGTTGAAAGCAACCTAACCGTGCACCTGGCACACGACTCCAATTCCTCTAACCGTTTGAAGTACAGACGTGCCAACCCTCGACCGCTTAAAATGAATGTCTTCTTTCTTTAACAATCGAGTCTCGTACGTTTCACGGGTTGCTCTTTTGTTGAGAAAAACGAACAATTGTTGTATTTTCAGTAGCAGAGCTAGAGATTATTTTTATACGATAAAAACTGCCAGCTAATTTTTATGAACACTCTGCTTGCAAATATTTTATACGGTTTTTGTGGCAATAAATTATAATTTAAAAAAACTAAAAAACACGCTTTAATGAACTAAAAAGTAAAAAATAATTAATTTTACAATAAAATTAATTATTTTTTACTTTTTAGTTCATTAAAGCGTATTTTTTAGTTTTTTTAAATTATAATTTATTTTGCTTTTTAGTTCTGGAGATCCTGGTCAGGATAATGGGACAAACTTATGGAATTATTGTATTGTAATCGGTCCTTGATAAGTGTGCAAAGTTTCAGTTCAATCTGAAGTTTTTTGCTTTTTTTTTTTAGTCCTGGAGATCCTGGACAGGATAATGGGACAAACTTATGGAATTATTGTATTGTCGTCGGTCCTTGATAAGTGTGCAAAGTTTCAGTTCAATCTGAAGTTTTTTGCTTTTTTTTTTTTTAGTCCTGGAGATCCTGGTCAGGATAATGGGACAAACTTATGGAATTATTGTATTGTCGTCGGTCCTTGATAAGTCGACAAAGTTTAAACTAAATTTGACCGTTCAAAGTTGGTCAAAATCAAGTTCAAAGAAGTCGGTTACAAACTGACAAACAAGCAAGCAAGCACACAAGCACGCAAACATACAGGTGAAGCTAATATAAGCGTGTTAAAAATGGTCATCAGACTTCTTGCACTTTTTTTAATTGGAATCTACGTTACAAATATATATTATCTATAACAATTTTTTTGAGAATTTTTCGAAAGCTTTTTGTACAAGAAACAAAATTCTGAAAGTCTGTAGTTTTCAATGTAATTTTAAACATAGAATTTTACCGCTCTGGAAAGTACGTCAATCACAATCAGCCTTCTATGATTGGCTGGCTGTAGTTGAATGTCTCTCGCGCCCATTGATCCATAGATAAAGAGAGATAGTACACTGATCTGTAATAAATTGAAAACAAACCATAGATATTTAATATACACGTCTCTTTCCATAGACATGCCTCTCTTTATCTATATGCGTGGAAGTGTGTCTGGGTCAAGGTTAGTACTCTGGTCTGGCTTTGACGTCATCATAATATGGCGGCTAAGCTCATCCGTTTGAAATGAACACATTTTTTTTATTCTTGTTTGCAATAAAGTGGAAGAATATAAGAACAAAAAAGTTGGTTTACATTATTTGTTTATTTATGAGGAATAATATACACTGTTCAAAATTATCAAATTTTGATACGCGGGACAACCATTGTACCATTTAATAATCATAATTTTTAATGAAAAAAATTGTAACCGAATGGCGTAAAATTTAGCTTAAAGACTAATTTTTCATCCAGACAAAAAATCAGTTTGTTTAAATGACTAGGGCGCTAACAGTGAGGAAGACCACGTTTGCGTTGCCATGGTGATGCTCATTAAAAATAAAATATTAATAAAAAAAAACTTTTTAAAGGTAATCTTTTAATAAGATATACAAAGGAAAAAATAATTTTTAATAATGTAGGTTCATAATTATAAAAGCCTGGGTCGTGACTAATAAACTATCATAGGGATAACAACCCACGCTTTTATAATATTATGAACCTAAATTATTAAAAATTATTTTTTCCTTTGTAATACATTTCATTAAAAGCAGACAGTTTTTTTTACTAATATTTGTTTCAATGTCTCCTTTGCGACTCCATCTTTTCACGCACGCCACTGGTCTTAAATGTACACAAGTGGTATATTTCAGACAACCCTGCTTTAGTATTGAGGTGTTTCTATTACGCATAGGCATTGCGATTCGATAAGTAAAAGTCGATATACATTGTATTTTTGTTTTTTAAGTGAAAACTTCCTTAGGCTCGTTAGGCACTCTTTGCCTGAGTAGTGAAATAAAGTGAACCGTTCGCTTCGCACGTTCGCAGTCCGAATGTGACGCGGCTTATATCATAAAAACGGTACGCAGTACAGTTGCACCGATAGCGCAGTTGGCAACATCTTTGCGTTGTATGCATAGAAATCTCGGTTCGAAACCTGATGGCACCGTAGAATTTTTGGCGTTTTTTTTTGTAATTTTATTTTCTTTTTTCTTTCACAATAATTAAATTTTTTTGACACCAAGGTGGAATGAATTAAAAATATAATTTTTACGTGATATTTATTTACATTTTTTTTTATTCATTAAATTTAATTGTAGGTATATTTATGATTAAACTGTGTAGTTAGAAAAGACACTAAAAGCGTGCATTTGTTAAAAAAAAAATATATGTGATATTTTGTTAGTTGTAAATCATCCTGAGGACAGTAGCCCAGTGGATAGCGTATTTGGTACCGCAGTCTCTAGACTAGACTGTCGTGGGTTCGAATCCCACCTGCGCTCATAGAGGTGTTGTGATGTTATTTAGTTTTAAGAAAGTTGTTATTTAGTGTAGTTGAAACACGTCAATGACCTGAGATGTCAACGCGTCTATAATCTACAATAAATAATATGTAAATCGTCCTTTACGAAAGAACGTATCGAATTGAATACAATTTATGTATAATGCTTACAACATAACAAACGTGGGTACAGGATTTGGTTCGTGAACCACCATAATATAATAATGTATGTAGGGTTCTTGTATCTACATGTTTATATTGTGTTATATGGCTGCTGCGGCGTCGCCCACGACGCCGAAAGAGAAATATTATATTTTCCTCGAGTTTCTATGATTTCAATAAAATTATTCCTAAACGCTTTCAAATCATATAAAATCTATATTTCAAATGTTTACGCGTTCGTACTTTTTATGTTCTTTTTATTTAGGATTTATATTGTTATGAAACATTTTTTGCCATGCCCACAATAAAATAGTTGCTTTACATGCATGCATGTAAAGTGACTTTTGACTAGGGTTACCATCTGACAGGCATTTGCCGCATTTGACAAGCATTTTAAGGTTTAGACAGGCGTGTGGCCGGCGCTGGTCAGAGACAGGCATTTTATTTCATATCTTTTACTTATTATTTAATTATCTACCTACAGCTTTTTTATTTTTTTGAAAAATCAGGCATTCCAGGCACCTTAGACAGGCATCTCTCCGCTTATGTATGGTAACCCTACTTTTGACAGGCCGATGTGCGGGAACGTATCTTTCCCACACTAGTGTGGGTCAGCATACCGTTTACATATAGTAATTATGTTTATTCGCCTGCTCCGCCCGCTATTACATACTCCTGTGCGTGCTTCAACCTACTATAGGAGTGAAGTTGTCGACAAAAAATGAGAGGACAGTGTAGTGTAACGGTTAGCGTAGCCGACCTTTGGATCACACTGTCGTGGGTTCGAATCCCACCTCCGCTCATGAATGTTTTGTGATGTCATTTAGTTTTAAGAAAGTTTGTTATTTAATGTAATTAAGACGCTAATGACCTAACTTGTCGACGCGTCTATAATCTACAATAAATAAATAGACAAAAAATGAACTGTCAAAAATTTCTGAAAATACTGAAAATGAAGTGAAAAACAGGTATTTTATAGTGGGTATGGCAAAAAATACCATTTATCTTGTACATGTATTTTGTTTAACATGACAACTAGACTTCCTTCTATTTTCTGAACATCTAATATTTCTCAAATGTCACCTCAGTATGAGACATTAGACGTCATTCACGTCAAAAAATATCAAGTACACCTCTGTGTATCTAGTTTGTACTTGAGGCTCCATTGGCATGTCATGTTTATATTTGGCCGCGGTACGGAGACGGTGATGGTGCAGTCAGCTAGCGGTTTTGTTGCAGAGATATTCTCGTTTACACAAGGGATCTTGTTAGATGCTGTTGTGTTGTCGGTACTAGGTACAATTTTGTGCTGAACGTTGGCACTCACACATATGTGACACCCGTGACCCATACATCACCGATGTTAGCACTGTGTGACCCCAGGTTCACATACTTTCACACAACTTCACTATTTACATAATGTTACCGCTGTTTAATCTATATTATACTATATTGTTACAAAACTGAGTTGGCGGAATAAATATTTATTTACAATAATTAAAAAACACAATAGTAATGAACGCAACAACGAAAAGTCAATTCTAACAATCAACACAAGTAAACAATAACTAAACAGTAATTACAAAGCAAAACAAAACAACTATATACAATAATTCATAATTATTACCACTACACTAGTATTTATTTATCAATTTGGTTATTTATATCACGGCACTATTTATTTTACTGCTCCAACGTAGACTTGAATGCGTGACTCACCGTTGACTGATGTTTACATAGGCTGCGTGTGGCATAAGCCTAGTGTGTTCTCGCTTTCTCTAGAACTTTCGTGCAGGTACCAGTTGTTACAATAAGCGGACCCCGTTTCTCAGAACTCTTGCCTGTCGATGTTCCTCGTTCAAAACTGTTCCAAAATAACTGTTCCTAGTATTTTGTATCATCTCTAAACTAAGGTATTTAGCACAGTTAAATTGGTTGAGGAATGTATAGGTACCTATAGAGTAAATTTCACGTAAGACACAGCATAGGCTGGTTTTGTTTACCTGTAGTTATGGAAAACATTAATGCATTGGAGAAAATCGTTTCACTTAAAATTCAACATCCACTGAACAAAAATCACTATCAATATTTAAATAAAAAAAATAAATTACTGTTAAATATCTACATAAGTATAAATACGCGGTGAACACCGAAACTTGTGGTCCCTTTTTTACTATTTATTATGAAAGGAGGGGGAGGGGGATTTAGTCCGAAAAAAATATTTCGAGATCTTAACAGATCTTCACGTTTTGAGACCCTACCAATCGTTTAAGATCATTTTCTGACTGATGTCTGTATGTGTCTCTCTTTGTGTGTGTGTATATGTGGTCAATTTTTCGCCTTCGATATCGTAAAAACGGAACAACATACGGCCATACCGATTGTTCTATTGTGTTTATCAGCCTTTAACTTAGATCTGATTAGATTTTGAGTCAAATCGGTTTAGTGGATCCTGAGATATTAAAAAAAACGTTCTCAATGTCACGTATTGACATAGGTAAAAAAAATATAAATGAATTCTAGATGTTATAATATGAACAAAATGTAAATATTTTTTTCTCTAAAATGTAGTTCTCGAGAAAAAAAATATTATACTAAAAAAAATAAAAATTGTACGTAAATCTAGGTATAAATATGATTTTTGCTATTTAAGCTAGCCATCAGTAGATCACTAAACAAAAAAAGAGGGCCATGCTTTTTTTCAAAGAATAAAAAAAGAGTGTTTATTTTTTGCAAATATTTATTAGGTGGGAAGTATAGGACTGGTCATCAGTCGAATTTTTTCAACAGCATCTAATATATTTTTTAATTATTTAGATTGTGTACCTCAATCAATGGTGTGCCGACAATATTCCACCGCGTGCAATCTATGGCACGCGTGACATAGGTTCGCCATCCCTTGTATAGTGCACATGTTTGTAGGCATCCTAAGGTGTGTTAGATGTGCCTATGTGTGTTCGATACGGGATTCTCTATACACGGCGCGGTACACAGACCACGTAAACCAACAGCAATGAATAATGTAACAGAGGATCGTAACAGGTTCAGTCCTTGCCGATGTTCTGTAGTCTGTAGGTATGTATGTTGTTAAGACATCTTACACTGCACACGCTTGTACAGAATCTATTCTACGGGGTGTACAGGACAGTTTGCGACTAAAATAATCCTTCTATTAGAGTCAAATTACCAGTGGCGGATTCAGAGGGGGTTCACCCCCCCCTCTCGAAAATTTTGGCAACGCATAGAATGCATAGAAAAGGACATCCGATTTATACCTTAGCGGCGTTGGGCGTTGCATATTTTCGATATTTTTTTTCACATTTTCGAGTGTAAAAAACTGATTTGGTGAGGTAAGTATCAATATAATGTAGGTACTTGTACATAAATATTTTGAAAACCTCCCCGAAATATTTTTCTGAACCGCCCCTGCCAATTACTCTTAGAATGATACCGATCAATGTAATGGCGTCAAAGCTCCTCCCTCACTTAGCAACAAATTGTCTGATAGGCGACCAGCTAATTTTATTGTTTTTTTTTTCATTTTTTTCAGTAACCCTTTGCACACTACGCCACTGGGTCAGGTAGGCGGCGTCCAGATAAATATGCTTTTTCTGTCAATGACGTAGCGGTATCATTCTTAGAGTAATCGGATTATACCTATACATTTTTAGGGTTCCGTACTCCGTATGGAACCCTATTACCCTGCCTACGATGTCTGTCTGTCCGTCTGTCACAGGGCTCTATCTCACAAACGGTAGGAGGTAGCTAGTCGAAATTTTCACAGATTGTGTGTTGTTGTGGCATGAATCCTAGCAAATAATAATTAAATTTAAATAAAAAATTCCACACATCAAAAAGGCTTAAATAATTACTATCCTAAAATATTAAAGAAATCGGCAGGTTCATTTACGAGAAAAAAAAATGAGAACGTTTTATTAGAAAAATAATGTACCCGCCACTGACGAATTTAATTTCATAATATTATGCAAGTTATATTTCTGTTTTGAAATATTAGGTTTTTAAAAAGATTTAATTTTATTTATAAGTTTATTGTTTATTATTTCTGTTACATTAATATACATAATATTTAATATGTAAAAATATGATGTTATTTGATTAAGCATAGGCAACCATGTCCATTGGCTGTTCTACACTTGAATGAATATTCCATTATTATATTATAGTTCGTCAAGGTACAGTTTCTAATCTGTACCCTGTACCGGATAGCGTGGGTTTATCTAAAAAGATAAACCATGATTTTCTTCATATAACATGCATTCGTTATAGACTAACTAAATACAAACCTTTATTATTGATTATGTAACTGCTATAAAATTTGGATAAAATGCATAATTTTATAATCAGTTGTTATCGCGGTTGCTCTGTCGTGATGTTCATTAAAAAAGTATGGCATATTTTACGAATATTGGAAAAACAGATATGGTTTTATTATACGGTGAAGCTAACGGATATTCTGGAGAATCACGCAGACTGTATGCTAACCGTTTTCCTGGGTGTTGTGTCGCTGAAACACTTACTTTTAATAAAACTGGGTAACATTAGTAAATTTGTGAGTTCGTGAATATGTGGATTCCAAAGTTTTGTGTAAGTACATACCTTTTCTTTTATAATTTTGCATTCGTTTTGAATTAATACAATTAAAGATAAAAATATAATAAATTACTACAGGTCAGAGTTGGAAAAATGTTTTCATCTCTGATTTTCGATAATAAAAAACAATAATTCGGTTTCGACTTATTTCATGTGGTGTAGGTCAAGATTGAGTGTGATTTTCCTTGGTATTTAAATTCTTATTTTCTCGCTTTTGAACAATAAAATTAGAAATTAGAGATTTACAGCGACGCTATTATGAGACAATATTTTATATTTAAATTAATTTAGAATTTTGCAATCGAATCACTTGTTATTCAGCAGCCTTACCTGAACAAAACCTTAATTTTTTCTAACGCTAATGACCTTAGTTGTATATTGTCTATAATTTACCTTCTCAAACTGCTGGACTGCAGAAAACATTGTCAAAAAATCTGATTTGACTTACGAGTATACACAATTTAAAAAAAAATATCGTTTCAATCGATCAACTCTTTTTCGACTAAGATCGATTTGTAATTCTACAATTGGGTTTTTAAACGAATTTTTTTTTTTACTTAAATGGAAGGACCACATCAAGTTTTATAGCAAAACTGTTTTTATTTAATTTTTTTGCTTACTAATTAAAAAGTTATATTTAAATAAAAATTAATTTTTAAACTCAGTTCCGATAACGCGCCGAAAGAATCCGAACGCGTGTGACGTCATTATGTTATCTATGCATCTTTGTATCCATGGTTACCAAGTTAAAAATTTATTATTTTTGATAGTATGTGTAATACATATACACAAATACCAACAAATGCAGACACATTTTAACATAACGACGTCACAAACATTCCTGGCGCGTTTTGAAGTCACGTGATATTTTTTAAATTTTTATACATTTTAATTAATTTTTAGTAATTTATCTATAGCTTTAAAAAAATTTTTCTTTTCGATTTTCAATATTATTTATGTTAAATTATTAGAAAAAATTACAAAATTAATATTTTTTTTTAAACTTAAATACCTAATTATGGAGAAATGTGTGTGGTTGCAATCTAAGGTTATTATCAAGTCAGATTTTTTAACAATGTTTTTTGCAAGCAAACGTTAATTTTTCCGTATCTATAGAAATGTTTTGTGAATCTAATAATTGTGAATGTGTCGTTAGCTTTCGTTGAAACCCTGTAATGTTTGTATGTCGTATAGACGCCTAACCTGGATAGGTGGCCTGCCTATAAGTTCTTCAGTGTATCACCAACCGGGACACGATCCATGTAGCTGTTTTCTACTACGACACGTTCACAAATAAAAAGTTACAAACTGCAGGACTTTTTTTCTCTCAAGATGAATAATTTTAACATATAACCGCATCTCACCTGAATTTCGAAAATTTCATAGATATAATCGATTTTTATGACTATTATGTTGGAATAATCAATTTACAATTCATTCATTCAAGAGTGATGAAACCTTTGGTGTGAAAATATAAAATACTAGCGGTCCCGTCCGGCTTCGCTCGGGTGCTAAGAATTTATGATTTATTATTCCCTCTGCAAAGCGAAGCCGGGCTGGTCGTGTTTATAGGATCCCGCCAATACGCTAAAATGCAGAAGAGTAGGGTATTTGCCAGTGATCAAAATAAAATATAAAACTTTGTTATAATGAAAGTTTATGCTCTAAAATAGTTATTAGAATTTTTATTTTTATTAAGTTTCGTAAACATATTTAAATAAATAAATAAAATCATGATTTTTAATCTATGTGTCACGTGACTTCAAACACTGCGTGACGTCAATTATAAGTAAAATGTAAATGTATCCATAGCAACGTAGGTCATATTGTTTACATCATGTTTACATAGGTACAAAATGGTATTTTTCAACACTCTGTTTCTGGGTTTTTAGATAATATTATTAGCTAATATAAACGCAAGTTCATAAAATTATGACGTCATATATCAGTAGAGCAAAAACGATTTTTTAGCGGGCGGGGCTAACATAAATATTTCAAAAATTATTTTTGAGCTTATTTGAAATCAGAATGAAGAGATTTAGGCGTCATTTTGTTCAGAATTTATTACTCTATTAATATACCACAAAAAAAAATTTTAGTCAAATACCCTATTGCAGAGTTGCGTTTTGTTACTATCCCACAGGAATTATCCCCCCGCGAGACATTCTCTCCCTGCGAAAATAAAATAATATAGCCAATATCACTCAGAGATAGCTTTCTATTAGTGAAAGAATTTTTAGAATCGGCTCAGTAGTTCCAGATTACCCCCTACATACAAACAAATTTTACCTCTTTATAATATTAGTATTATAGATTAAAATTAACCACAAAACACCAAATCGTTTAACAATTCAGGAGATGAATAAAACTCATCTCCTGAGTCCATGTTGGCATCATCAGGAGATGAGTTTTAATTTTCTCCTGAGGATTCCAAAATGGTTAGCGAAACGTACGTCGAGAATTGTTAAACACTTTGATGTTTTGTAGCTTATTTTTAATGTTTTGTATTTTGAAACTCGACAACTTAAAACTTTGCAAAAATATAAAAAAAATTCAGTTAACACGTAAATTACTTTTATTATATTTTTTTAACTTCAAAAACACATTTTTAAATCAACGATAATAAACAAGTTTTTTAAATAAAAAAAGTTAAGTCGGTGATTCGGGAAACACCCTTTGTCTATGTAAATAACGTAATTACAGACAGAGGGTCCCATTAAAATTTTACGTATTAATAGCTATTAATTATTTAAAGAGCTATTATATTATTTATCCTCAAGCCCTTAAAGTATTAGAAACAATCCAAATAGTGAATGAATAATTAGTAGATGTTGATGAAAGGTGTTTTTGCGAGTTTTTCCCATATGACAAAAAATGAGTGTTCAAAGTTCAAACAGATTAAAGGCTTCCAAGAAAATAAAAATAATATTAAATGTCCTGGATGGTAAATGGTACCAGCACTTCTGTAATGCCTATGTCTGTATGTCCGAAATCAAATCTGAATATATAGCAAATTAATGAGTGCAACAAAAAGGTATATAGGTTGTGTGCACGAAGCCTACTAGCGCCGCTAGCGGGCAATAGTGCACGATTGAACTCATTTTTATTGTTGTTTTAGACCGAGAATTTTTTTAATAAACGAATACCATTGTATTTCGCTGCGTGCATATAAATAGCATAGCATAAAAGGTACATGAAAATTATTTATTTTAAGTTTTTTTTCTTCTTCAATTTTGACGTATAATAAAAAATAACTGATTAATTTATATCAGACATGGAGGTGTACCTAGTACCTACTATGTCTATGGCTTATACTGAAAGACGACAGCATAACCTCAAACCATAGCGCCTGTAATGTCAAATTTATCAGATTTATAGTAATAATTTTCAAATAAGTTAGAAGTAAAATCTAGGTTTTACTTACTTTTTTAAACAACAATGCTCACTGACAATTACGGAAAATTAGAGTTCCGAGTTTACAATGAATCTCACAACGAACGCTCGCATCGATATTTTTATAACTTTGCCCCCCTGCACACAGTCTATAGAATGATAGGTCATATTTAAATTCACTTTATGCTTTAGTTATTTCCATGAATACTTACTTTAATGTTTACTTAAATTTAGTTTGAAAATTTACCTAGCCATATCTACTCATCTAATCATTTTGTTTATATCTTCCTTGTGGCCGCTAATGACCTCAGTTGTCGAGCGTCTATAATTTACTATTCTTCCTTGTGGCACTTATTAATTTGCTATGTTCAGATTTGATTTCGTGCAATCTGTATAGTTCAATAAATATTTTATCTTTAAATTAGTATTGATTATTATAGGTTGTTTAATCAATAATTATAAATGATTATATGTCTCAGTAATAAAAACCAAAGAAGATATCATCGAAATAGTTCTATCAATATAATATTATTATGTGTAATATAGAAGCTAGGTGCCCGGACATATTTATATGGTGACCCGAATGAGTTTTCACATAAAATGTGTCCAGGCAATAATCGCGGACATCGTTCTATATGACTGTTTGAACTATAATTTAGAACTTTTTTTACGTTCATCAGCACACATATTTGTTTTTATGGTTTTTTCCTGCACTAAAATTTCTGATTGGACGATTGAAATAAAGTTTGACAAACTTTCTGATAAATTTATAACATTTTTATGTGGTTGTTGTTCTATAAAAAATAACAAACTTATTGGTTGGAACAAAACAGTAGATTTATTTTAAATAATCCATACATAACAACAAGATTAGGAACGAATAAGAGTGATGGAACCTTTGGTGTGCAGATACAAAATGTAAATAATAACCACAAAACACCAAACCAATTAAAAATACTCGACGTACGTTTCGCCAACCAAATTGGTATCATCATAGCAGGAGATGATTAAATGATTTATTCATCTCCTGATGATGCCAACTCTCCTTATTTATGGATCAGTGGGCGTGATTCAACTACAGCAGCCAATCAAATTCGGGATTCGAACCTGAACTTGGCGTTTGTACTTGTCGGAAGACACGTACTTTTCCACACGGCCACCTGGCTTACTGTGTCTGAGACATGCTGTGTTTTGTATCACATATTATGTCAACCACTTCCGACTATTTTCGTTTTATGTAATATTTCTACAATGCCACCACAGTATGAGATATTAAATGTTATTCACGTCAAAAAATTCCAATATTCGGGAATTGCGAATTTTCGGAATTCCGGTATGGAAGCCCCTGCGTGAACCCGTGTCGTTTCCAATTACCAAGGCCTTGGACTTTATGGATACAACTAACAGTAGGTAACATATAAACATTTAATGTGGATCCGAACAGGTGCATCCTTTAAATTTGTTATTGAGTTCGACAGTGGAAAACCAACGGCTGTACACGTACAATCAGATGGTTAGCGTTATACAAAACAAAGCCTTCGTATGCAAATTGGTTGGGTACATCGTGAATGTTCAAACTTCTCTTGAAAATCACAACATATGCTTCGGTGCTATATCCGATATTGACGCTATTGCATTTATGCAAACTTAATCCACACGTATAACGTCACGTGATCTTACTAACCGATTTTCTTTAAAACTTGGATTATTATTTGTCAAAAAAACTTAATGGTTTAATTTGTTCGGGATTGAGATAGCAATAAGTATAAATTTCGTAGTATTCATATTTATGTAATCGTATTAATTTCTGTAATATGTTAGGTACCACTTCACTATACAGTGTGTCCCCGGATTGAGTTCACAATAGGTGAGATTGACCAAAAATTTTTGAATTGGAATTTCATATTTTGGAATTCTGCCCTGCTTGGTCTGAAACTTATTTTTAGTTTACTTTCGATTTTTTTAAATCAAGTAGGCCTTTACAGTTGAGCAAAACCTCTTTTCGTTTCAGGTAAAGTACCTTTTCCGTTCATAGTACGCAAAAGTGTCACTAAGAAAAGTTGTTCACAATGAAAAGTAATAGTAGATTGTATACAATATAGTGGCGTAATGAGTCCAGGTTCGAATCAGGAATGAAAATGTATAGTCATATAGATAGGTATTAATGAATAACAATTTAAAATATAAAAAAATAAAATTACAAATTATTATTTTATTTTTTATATTTGACGATAAGATAAAAAAAGTGGATGTATATTCGTTTCCATGACAGCGAATATAATTATTTGTGTTTAACGGTATTCACGTCATCTGTCTGTACCTGCGGTACAGACATATCTACCCGTTTTTTTTTTTTATATTTGTAACGTTAATGACAACGTTCAGTCTGAAAACTGTGATTTGATTATGAAAGTGAATTCGTATTCTGGAGTCGAGCGTCTCACTCACACTCCCCTCACCCACACCTCCCTCATTCATTCGTATTCTGCCCCCGCAAAGCCAGCCCATCTATCAAGCGTTTATCAGGAGGTCCAAGCCCCGCCCGGTCAAACTCGACCCGGTCCGCCGCCGTCAGGAGCGCCGCCACGCCGCCCAGCCGTCGCTCCCTCTGAAGGTGTCAAAACCGATATAGATATAGTAAGCTGAATTTTGAAACCGAAAATTATTCATATAATTAATCATCTAATTTTACGCGATGCAGTGCCTATCCGCGCCTGAGTGGGGGGGGTGCCTCAGGTGTCTTACCCAGGCGCCTCACCCCTTGATACGACCTTGACGTTTATTATTACAAACTAATATTAGAAATCATGTCCATCGTGATTATAATAAAATTAAGAAAAATCGCAGGATAGTGGACAAAATATTTGATTTATTTAATTAAATGTACGACGTTTCGTCTATATATTTAGACTTTTTCAAGTACATAAAAATAACAATATTTATGAAAATTAATATTAATTACTAACCATAGCAATTAACATAAGATAGGGTACATAAGACAAAAACATGGTAACATTATAACAAATTATGTTGACTATAAATTTTAACAATCAATAATAATAATAATACAAATGTTAGTATAATTTCATAACATAATTGTACTGACTACTTAAATTTTGAGTGTCTGTTCTATAATTGATTGAATTGTTTTTTCTAATAAAACACATTTCACTGATATTGCCTTTCTTCCAATTTGACTCTTTATCTAATATTTTCACTTCATTGAAAAGAAATTTATGCCCAGTGTCGAAATGATGAGATGACAACGCCGTCTTATTATCACTTAATAAGTTTATGTTTCTACAGTCCATTTTGTGCTGATAAATTCTATTTTTTAATAACTGTTTTGTTTGTCCCACATAGCACTTATTACATTCACAAGGTATTTTATTGTTATTTTTATGTACTTGAAAAAGTCTAAATATATAGACGAAACGTCGTACATTTAATTAAATAAATCAAATATTTTGTCCACTATCCTGCGATTTTTCTTAATTTTATTACAAACTAACTTTGAAATTACCTATATTGACATTTCAAAATGAATATTTAAATAATTCAAGAAAACCTATATAAAGCTTAAGTACACTTTTTATACAATAGGTATGTAGTTTAACAAAAAAAAACATCAGGTAGGATAAAAATTTAATTAAATCTGCGAAATTTAAGTTTAAAACAAACCAAACAAATGCAGTAAACATGAAAAAACATTAAAATTAAATCGTATGAAAAAAGTGCATTGTAATAACATGGTTTTGTATGCAAACTTCCGTATATGCAATTGGAATAAAAATGAAATGAAATGAATATTCCAGACATTATGCGCCTGCGCGTTCCCTATGCAACGCACACTATACACACACAAATCCCTCTGTACAAATTTCCAATCTAAATTATTACAGAAGTTAGCTCGAGTGACAACGGTAGACAATTGAGGGGCTGTTTTCCATAGCACACGGCGATCCTTCCATGTATAGAAAGACCGTCTCGCTTGTAATGCAAATGTCTGAAAACAATGTAATTTGACAGAAGAACGGTGATTCAATGTCTCCTTGTCTATCGCACTGCGTGTAGATACCGAATGTCTCACTTCAATTAGAACATAACTAATTTAATTATCCATATATTATTTAAAGCCAAAGACCACAAGTTGTAACCGTGGCTATAAGAGTATGTACCACGCACTATTGGACGTGTAATTTAGCTCACACGCGCATCTAAAACTGCACCAGAAAAATTACATTAATATTTTTAAAATGAATCCTTATTAGACTCGTTTTTTTCGTTCGGTTACTACGTATGTCGAGCGTCACGTCACGTCCATTCGAAGCGATCGATCAGACTAGTACTCATCGAAAAGCCATGTAAATATCATATATTGTACGACTGCATACAAGTGTGATGGTAGTCGACAAGACCAATAGTCATCAAAAAGCATCGACGTTATGTTCGTAACTATATTTGTACGACTACATACATGTCTGTTGGTAGTCAACCAGACCAATTCTCATCGAAAAGCAGCGAAGTTTATGTTTATAACTATATTTTACGTCTACATAACTAATATCGTACGAATATTCAGTCGAGCAACACTTCAAATACCCATTGACCACCAACGATAAAATCCATATTCTTACGTTCGTCTCCATACTGATTATGATTCAAATTATACATTACCAAAAGCACGTAAACAAAATTATTTTTTATAAAGATTAGAATTTGGAAGCTGGGGGCTTCTAACAGAGTATTACGATAATAAATACATTCAACTAGAGAAATACACTGAGAGATAAAACAACTGAAGTTTAATTTTTTCTAGGTGATAACTATAATTAAAATACAACCATAATATTCAGCTAGTCATAATTACATTTTTCAGCTAATGTATGAAGATCTGTTTATTTAATATTATACTTTTTGTTCATACAATTTCGCTTCTGCAGAGTTTCCAAGAAATACGCACAGCTCTAAAAAAAATCTGCCAATTTTAGGATGCACTTTATTTTATAATTTCTTAATGTATAATCCGGCAGGTGAAAATTAAGTTACTTTTAAGAAAGGTTGACATTATTGAAATTAAATTGTAAATGCGGAAATTTTCCACGTTACGTTAAATGTTTTTGTAAATTTTATGGATGGCAGTTTTTAGTCCAATTACATTAATAAAAATTTCGAAACTGGATATAAGAGCGACCATTCACAATATTTCTTTATTTGACATTAGCTTTCCAGACCGGCATCGCCCGGGTCGATTTTAGTTTGGCAACGAGATAACCAAGTGCAAAAATTCTCTTATATCACTTTATCTCTTATAGTTCA
Source organism: Mongoloraphidia duomilia (assembly GCA_039654895.1). NCBI lineage: Eukaryota > Metazoa > Arthropoda > Insecta > Raphidioptera > Raphidiidae > Mongoloraphidia > Mongoloraphidia duomilia. Next base: position 36,374,708 of record CM077524.1, on the reverse strand, counting down.
ACCAGCGTATAGTACACCAATTTAGTTCAAAAATCGCAAGCGTATAATCTCCATCTTGATTTACATTTTCGCTCACTGCTCATCCTCTTTTGTCTTAAAGTAATAGATAATATTTAGCCAATGTTATACTCCGGAAGAAGTAGGCTTTTGAATAGTGAAAAAAGAAATGTCATTGGTTCAGCAGTACCTACAAGTAATATAGAATAAATTATAATTTAAAAAAACTAAAAAACACGCTTTAATGAACTAAAAAGTAAAAAATAATTAATTTTATTGTAAAAAAGCGTGAGGTAGTATGAAAATATGATACAAAGCACCCCACGCTTTTTTACAATAAAAGTAATTATTTTTTACTTTTTAGTTCATTAAAGCGTATTTTTTAGTTTTTTTAAATTATAATTTATTTTTGCTTTTTAGTCCTGGAGATCCTGGTCAGGATAATGGGACAAACTTATGGAATTATTGTATTGTCATCGGTCCTTGATAAGTGCAGTGCAAAGTTTCAGTTCAATCTGAAGTTTTTTGCTTTTTTTTTTTTAGTCCTGGAGATCCTGGTCAGGATAATGGGACAAACTTATTGAATTATTGTATTGTCGTCGGTCCTTGATAAGTCGACAACGTTTAAACTAAATCTGACCATTCAAAGTTGGTCAAAATCAAGTTCAAAGAAGTCGGTTACAAACTGACAAACAAGCAAGCAAGCAAACATACAGGTGAAGCTAATATAAGCGTGTTAAAAAATGGGGTACATGTAAATCTCCCACGAGGACAGCGTGGTGTAACGGTTAGCGTAGCCGACCTTTGAATCACACTGTCGTGGGTTCGAATCCCACCTCCGCTCATGGATGTTTTGTGATGTAATTTAATTTTAATGAAGTTGTTATTTAATGTAATTAAGACGCTAATGACCTAAGTTGTCGACGCGTCTCATAATCTACAATAAATAAAATAAAATAAATCTCCCGCGTCCTGAAGTGAAACATTCGTATTATGTGTAAACATCAATTAAACACTAATATATATTGGTTCTGATCTTAACTATGGATATACATTATGTATACAGCGTGTCCCAAAAAGAATGTGACATAGAGTAACAGCTGATTCCTTACAAAAAAATATTGCGACAGACCCCAACTTGTCTATTCCGAAAGTTAATATTAAAATAAATACAGGGTGCCAAAGTTTAATTTTTATTTTTGATTTTCTTAAATAACTTTTAAAATAATTTAGGCATTTTAATGAAATTTGGTATATGGGGATTTTTTGACATGAGAAATTCAAATCTGACCTTGGTATGGCTCTTACTTGTAGGGGGCGCCACTTACACACCTTTTCACTCATTCAAATGTAAGGAATCAGCTGTTACTTTATGTCCCATTCTTTTTGGGACACCCTGTATACCTATATAATTAATTTCATTCAGTTTACACAGAGTCCTATACTTTACTCTTGGCGTGTCGCTATTCAGTCCTGACTTCTGGATATTATTTCTATACTATGCGAACAGGAAAGGGCGTGTCAATCGAGTTTCCCCCTCAACGCACTACTTGGCAGCCAATCCCGATCGGTTCCCCGCTAACAGCTCATTTAATTTCCTCCATTCATGACGGTGGTTTTTTGTTTTATTCGTAATTGAAAACAATTTTCATCGCTAATAAAAAAAGTTTTATTTCAAAATAAAATATAGTAAATATCCGCGCAATATGGATGTTGAACTGAAAAGAAGTAGATGTATAAACGTCGTTCAACTGTAATACCTGTATGTTTACTTAGAGGCCTCAACAAAAACAGTTTTATAAAACAGCAAACACTCGCGTCGGCTACGCCATCTATGCTTGCAGGATATAAAAGTGTATTTACATACGTCTGTAAAATGTTTACTTTTCAAGCAATGTTATTAGTGTGATCTATTGGGAAAATGTAGGCTCCACTGCATTCTTTCAACGCTTCAGGCCCGAACGGGAGTTGATTTTGTAACACAACTTTTCTGTTTTGCATAAGTTATAATAACGATTAGTGAATTAAAATGATTCACGGCAAAACGCCTCTTAAGTCTTAACTTAATGCAAAGATTAATTAATCAAGTATTGGTTTTGCCTAAATTCGACATTTCGATGCCTCTAAACTCATTTGTGACTCAGTTATACAGAAAAATGTCTATTAAATATAAATAGACTTATTATTTGTTCGGTATACCTTCCATAGTTGTTTTTTTTTGCTTTGTTTTTGTCTATTTTTGTGTTTGCGCAGTACTTATATAGTTTATTGTGTAGAAATTATTAATTTGTTTTTGTTTTTTTTCTCACTCTTGTGTAATGTGGCTATAGTCTACATATTATTAGGCTAACGCCTGTTTGTAGACATAAATAAATAATTCAGTAAAATATTTATCTACCTGATGTTTAGACATTCTCAAAGGCGATGTGGCAGCGGTCGAAGTGTCCTCCTTGGTGGATCACAGGTCAGTGTGTCAGTGACTGGTGTCCTCCCTTCTTTTATGCCTAGTACCAATGTGTTCTCTGTTCAGTCGTAGTCCGTCTCTCTGTAATTGGTCAACTGCACAGTGTGTGTTGGTGGGGGTGAGTTCTCTACTCGGTCGTATTCCGTCCTTTTACGATTGGTCATTGGTTTTGTATGTCGGAGTACTGGTGTCCAGGTTTTACTGAGATTGAGGGCTTCATCTTTTCGGTAGAAATTCTATGTGTGTTTTTGTAACTTGGCGTTTGTACATGTCGGTAGACTCGTACTTTTCATCACGGTCACCTGGCATACTGTGTTTGAGACATGCTATGTTTTGTTTTACATTTCAACCACTTCCAACTATTTCCGTTACATCAAATATTAATAAAATACCACCCCAGTATGAGACATTAGACCATTGATTAACATATTATATGGGAAGATAGTGATTCCATGTACTGAAAAATATACTATAGCTGCCCGCTTACGTTTCATTCCCCTGGCCCACAAACTCAATGTTGACTTGTGCTTCCACCTATATTATTGTTGAACTAACAGCTCAGATATTGTCAATGCTACCTCTAACTGATCCTAAATAATGATATAAGATATTTACATCACTGCCGCAGCTGACATTATTTTAATGTTTTGAAATTTGTTGAGACTGTATAAAACTTATATAAAGTGAACTTGGTTTAGTTACATAATTTATCTGTAAACGCTATCTGATTTTATATTTCTTTGTCTCTGAATAAAAATTGTTCAAACTCTCGTAAAATATATTTTGATGTATTCATAGGCTAAGAGCTGATAACACTTTTTTCATGTGTTTTTATAAGACTTGGAACTTTTTTAAAAGATGAATTTTATATATCTCTACAAGGGGTATATAGTCTGTCATTCCAAACGCGGGGCAAAACCACCCCATATTTTTTTGTTCACTCTTGCGAAAAAAGACTTATGTGTGTTTATCATTAGTAAAGTCTAGAAAAAGTTTTGCCCCGCGCTTGGAATGACAGACTATTTACCCCTTGTAGAGATATTTAAAAGTTATCTTTTAAAAAAAGTTCCAAGTCTTCTAAAAACACATAAAAAAGTGTTATCCGCTCTTAGTCTATCATAGCAACTTATACTAATTAGTTAACAAAAGCAAGCAGTTTAAGAGAATTAGATAATCAAATTCATTAAGATTGTAAAATTTGTTGTTAAATAAAAGAATTTAAAATAAATCTTTCACAATTTTTCCAATCGTTAGGGGCCTACACACGATCAGTTTAACTTCGCAGTTTATCTGTGCAGTCAAACTGCACAGTTGTGTGAACTGTACGGTGTGTGGGCTATTTCAGTTTTCTCCTCAATTGTTCTCAGTTTGAAGAGCTTACCCAAAGACTACACATGACTGTGACAACTGTCCAATTAACTGAGCTGACTTCGCAGTTTATCGGTACAAAGTAGAGTCAAATGCGCAGGCCAAAAGCCTGCGTTAAAATTTGTCGGAACTATGCAGTTATCTCAGTTTATCGCTCAGACATGACGCCACAAGGGTTAAACTGCGCAGTTAAACTGATCGTGTGTAGGCCCCTTTAATGAATTTGATTATCTAATTTTCTTATGTATGAATATTTTTAGTTTGACATAATAATGATTAACTTTATTAAGTTTAAAATTAAATAAAATATCAGAATGGTCCAAAAGTCTTGCCCTAATGTTAAATCCAATTAAATTCAATATAATGTCTATAGAAAGCCGGAATCAGTTGGCTAAAGTGCTGTAACGCTGTCTGGTCATCAAACTAATTCTGTAGACTACTGCAAAAATTTAGGATTATACATAGACAAATACTTAGTGGAGTCGCTCATTTTATCATCTTTTAATTATTGTGATATTGTGTACGGACCATGTATAAACCAGTCAACATCGCAGCTTATCCAAAAATTTTAAAATATATGCTTCAGATATATTGTATACAACATAAATTTACATATCGCATACTTCGTAGACAACTTGATCACAACCGGGCAGCCAGATTATCTAAATTGCAATTTAAAATATTTATCAGATTATCATAATAATAATAAAAATACGATGTCACAGGATACAACATTGTCAATAAACTTGCATGAAACAAATTTTTATAAAAAATCTTTTACTTATGGTTCTGCCTCTATATACTTATAATAATATTCCTCGTGAATATAAACATCTCAAAAAAGAGGCGTTTCGAAAGAACGTTAGGGGTTGTCTATTAATAGTCACCGCGAAATATTATGCAATATGAACCAATGACGCAAGATTGTCTTAAATAAAATTAAGATGCTAGTCACCAGATGGCCTAACGATTGTCAACACAACTCACTTCTGAAAACTCTACAATTATTCTGTACTCAAAGATTAAATAATAAAACTTAGGATGCTAGTCAACAGATGGCCAATAGTGCGACGTCTAGCTGCCTCTATTAAAAGTGGCCTCATTTACGCTCATAAGGATCAAAATCTTCTAGTAATATGTTAAACAATGATTAGACGTTATTCACGCCGAAAAAAAAACAGTTCCGGGATTGAGCATGACTAATATCTATAGAAATTATGAAATGATAGAATTTAATTATGCGTCATGACTTTTATGTGAATGCCATGATTTTTGTAGGTGAATATTTACATAACTTTTGTTTATTCTATTCTTGCGTTTTCGTTGGAAATTCTGAAACATATATTAAAAAAAAAACAAAAATAATGATGAATAACACGATAACATAACTTATATAAATATATTAATTTCAGTTTGTTATATCAGATCTGTTACGTCCACCATATAAAACACGTTGCTCCCACCACCTACGCCGTAGGCTTGTTTATATTCCTACGTATTCAAAAGAAATAAAAATTACACATTGTTGCACTTGTGCCAGCGTATCGCTATAAAATCAGGGTCATCAATTGTTTGAATCCCCAGGGGTTAATTTCACTGAATTTCTTTTCAACCGCGGCACGCTATTAAAATTTGATTGTGTATTTTGATAAATTGGTTTTCACACCACGAATCTTTTTTACCTGGATTGCGCGCGCATACCGTGTTCACAGATGATCCAGCAGCTAGGCAATATTTATTTGTCAAGAAGTTCACTTGTTAATCCCTTCTCTATGCTTGTTACTGTTTTCACCATAGTTTCCAAACTGAAGACAGTATGGTGTATTGGTTAGCATAGCGGCCTTTGGATCACACTGTCGTGGGTTCGAATCCCACCTCCGCTCATGGATGTTTTGTGATGTCATTTGGTTTTAAGTGAGTTGTTATTTAATGACCTAAGTTGTCGACGCGTCTATAATCTACAATAAATAAAAATAAAACAGTTTCCAAAATTCCAACACAAGTTAATTGGCAGACTGCTATTGGCTAGGTGATAGGACACGGTATGAGCGCGCAACCATAGTTTTTCTCTCTTTTTCTTGCAGAACAAGTAATAACGACTTACTGTATATAAAGCAGCTGCGATACCCCTACGTCACGCATCCCGTTGCGTGTACTGCTATATTTATGATATACCAAGTTGTCTGTTTGCGATGACGCAGTGTTTTGCAATAGTGTTGGGATGAATACGCGATTGTTCAGTTGGACGTGACGTGACCTCGACATGTGTAACCGAACGAAGAAAAAAACAAGACTATATTAAAGTTTTACTCTAAAAATTTAGTCTTATACAGTTAAATAGTTAAACAATAGTTATAGTTAATTATGGAATGGTTCAGGCAGAAATCCAGTCGGTTACGTATTTCCGGTTTTGGTTATTTTGGTGTTTACACACACAATTATTAATTCCACTAGTTGAGGGCAGTGGGACATAAACATATGCCTGTACATTTGCATTTTAGTTATGCGACTCTGTACCAGTGGCGGGGATGGTTCCAGGCGGTCTAGACTCTCCCCCCAGAACAATATAATTTAGTTCGATTTTTTTAAATTTCATTCTTAAAAAAGGCATTTATTAAAATACAGCCAAGATAAAACATTCAAAATATAATTTTACCATATTTTGAAGTTAGGTATACCTCTTATAGGCGCGTTATGAAAAAATGATGAGAGTGCATTTTTCAAAAACTGCGACATCAAAATTAACAGGATTTATTTCCATAGTTACGACAAATCTTGTTGTCTTTTATTATTTTATGTCAATAAATTATTTGCATGCAAATTAAAAATTAGTTTTTAATCACGCCAAAGAAGTATAACTTCTAACGCGCGTACATAAGTACACGTGATTATAATATTGGTACGTCCCTGTAACATATACAGCTTGTCCACAAAGTTCTTTACAAATGGATTTTTTTTTTATTAATTATTGGAGCAAAAATGTTTTTCTGTGGAAAAGTTCTGCTTCGTCCAAAACCTCTAAAGCACCAAAGAAAATTTTTTTCGGCCTAAAGTTATACGAGGGAAATCAAAAAGTTTTATTTTACTAAAAATAAAAATTATCTGTGATATTCAAGATTTTCGCAAAATTAGTTACATAATCAAATTTAATTCAAAATTATAACATAACTAACTTCTAAGTAATTATTTATTCAGAATTATAAATCAGAATTCAACATGTCCTCCATCTCTCTCCATACAAAGAACAGTTCAAAATTTTCTTTGGTGTTTTAGAGATTTTGGACGAAGCAGAACTTTTCCACAGAAAAAAATTTTTGCTCCAATAATTAATAAAAAAAATTCCATTTGTAAAGAACTTACGTGGACACGCTGTATACAGAAAATTAATGAGTGCAACAAAGGAAGACATAATGTGTATCTATTGTTAATAAATAATTTTTTTTTTCAACAAGATTGATTAAAAAATGGAAGGATTCCCCTCCCCTCGAGCAAAAGCTTATCTCCACCACTGCTCTATACTGTAGATATATGTGTGCGTACCGGCAGGTCATTCAACGTGGCCAAAACAGCGAATTCCACAGTTAGCCAATGTCACACACAGACAGTCCATTAACCGAAAGCGGTCGACTCTCTAACTATTCGTATAATTCACTCCCGCAGGACATCAAGTGTTAATATAGCTAAACGGACCGGTCTGTCCTTAAATGCGTTCCTCTCGCTCCCTCTGTCCTCCCATGTATACCTCTGTGAAGGCTTGCGCGATGCTCGGACTATAAAAGAACGAGTCGCTCTATGAACTTACATTTTGAATTGATCCACACAATCTTTAAAATATTATTTCCATAATTGGGTTTTTAAATGAATTTTTTTTTTTACTTAAATGGAAGGACCACATTCAAGTTTTATAGCAAAACTGTTTTTATTTAATTTTTTTGCTTACTAATTAAAAAGTTATATTTAAATAAAAATTAATTTTTAAACTCAGTTCCGATAACGCGCCGAAAGAATCCGAACGCGTGTGACGTCATTATGTTATCTATGGTCTTTGTATTCATGGTTACCAAGTTAAAAATTTATTATTTTTGATAGTATGTGTAATACATATACACAAATACCAACAAATGCAGAAACATTTTAACATAACGACGTCACAAACATTCCTGGCGCGTTTTGAAGTCACGTGATATTTTTTAAATTTTTATACATTTTAATTAATTTTTAGTAATTTATCTATAGCTTTAAAAAAAATTTTCTTTTCGATTTTCAATATTATTTTTGTTAAATTATTAGAAAAAATTAAAAAAATAATAATTTTTTTTAAACTTAAATACCTAATTGTTTTAGTCCTCCACCGATTTGATGTTTTTAACGTGAATAACGTCTAAATGTCTCATACTGGGGTGGCATTTTAGAAATATTAGATGTAACGGAAATAGCAGTTGACATGTAAAACTAAACACAGCATGTGTAACTATGTTAAGGTGCCAGACACGTCATTAAACCAATGGCCGTGCGGAAAAGTACGAGTCTACAGACAGGTGCTAACGCCAAGCTCAGGTTCGAATCCGAAGGCTTTTAATTTTTTTTTAATAATGAAAATATAACTTTATTTATTTATTTATTGTAGATTATAGACGAGTCGACATCTCAGGTCATTGACGTCTTTTAACTACACTAAATAACAACTATTTTAAAACTAAATAACATCACAAAACATCCATGAGTGCAGGTGGGATTCGAACCCACGGCAGTCCAATCCAGAGGTTGCGGCACTAAGCACGCTAACCACTAGGCTATACTGCTCTCTGAAAATATAACCTTTAAAAAAAAAAAAGTGAGCGAGTCTTTTTCATTCGCAAAATCGCACCCAATACAATAACTTCCAATAGGAAGTTAATAAAAGTGAATATGTATTTCTTTCCATTCTTTGTGTTTAACGGTATTAAAGTCATGTGACACAATCCTCATTAAACGTGCTTCTTGAGTTTTTAAAATCTTTTATTATTTTCAGCACCTATTTATGTGTAGTTTCAGTTGCTGAAAATTCTTGTGTAGTGTTGGTCGACAGCGGACAGATACGAATCGCGTTTTCAGCCCGCGTTTCGTGGTCAGTACAGAGTTTACTATATACGAGCGGGAGGATTAGTAGGGGACGCGATGAGGGATGAGGTGAGAGAGGGCCGGCCACCTCATCTATTAGTGACCGTCAGAAGGAGTGGACACCGTGGCGCCATTGCTTATATCGGACAGGTTTAACTAACTGAATCCGCAAAACTAAACTCTCGCGTGTGACCTCTTAAAAAAAACTAGCATAATAAATCCACAGACTACTACACTTTGAAAACAAGCGTTTGCTTGAGCTTGATAAACAACCTGCATAAATTAACACTATTGAAAAGAATCAACACAAACTTATAAGATTTTTACTTCCCACCTCTACTATGGTAGGGAAGTAATGGATTTAGTCCGAAAACAACATTTCGAGATTTTAACAGATTTTCACGTTTTGAGACCCTAGCAATCGTTTAAGATCATTTTCTGACTGATGTCTGTATGTGTGTGTGTGTGTATGTGTGTGTGTATGTGTGTGTGTATGTGTGTGTGTGTGTGTGTGTGTGGTCAATTTTTCGCCTTCGATATCTTAAGAACGGAACAACATACGGGCATGCCGATTGTTCTATTGTGTTTATCAGCCTTTAACTTAGATCTGATTAGATTTTGAGTCAAATCGGTTCAGTGGATCCTGAGATATTCAGAAAAACGTCCTCAATGTCACGTATTAACATAGGTAAAAAAAAATATAAATGAATTCTAGATGTTATAATATGAAAAAAATGTAAATATTTTTTTTCTCTAAAATGTATAGTTTTCGAGAAAGAAATTATTTTACTAAGAAAAATAAAAATTTAACGTAAATCAAGGTAACCATGATTTTTGCTATATTATGTTAGCCATCAGTAGATCACCAAACAAAAAAGAGGGCCATGCTTTTTTCAAAGAATAAAAATTAAATTGTGTTTTAAAGATCACCAACAGCTAAGGTTATTTGGGCCTAGTCAAAGAATAAAAAAAAAAGTGTTTATTTTTGCAAATATTTACTAGGTGGGAAGTATAGGACTGGTCATCAGTCGAATTTTTTTAATTTTTATCGAAAAGGAAATAGTACTTTGTGCAACTATAGGGCAGAAAGTTGGTGATTGCGAACGAGTGGGACGTTTGCAAGTGCATTGAAAGAACAACGTATTAAAAACAATAAAAAAATTTCAAAACGCAACTGCGTCAAAAGCGAATAAAAAAGATGGAAACAAGATCAAATGATAATATGCAGTCGGAGGCATCAGATATTTCTATTCTCACTTGTTACTACATGTATAGTGTATACGCCAGGCCCGGATTTCTGCCTAGGCCAACAAGGCACCGGCCTAGGGACCCAGCCGTCGAGGGGGCCCCGGCCAGGGCGGAGATGGAAATCAAAGAGAAAAAAAGCCCAAAAATTTTGTAAGATTTTTTTTTGTGCTAAATTTCCATTTTTTCATTTTTTCCCTTTTTTAGTTTTTTGGGCTTAGGGGGCCTAGGGGTCCTGGGTCTTTAAGTCCGGGCCTCAGTATACCTCCTACTGCATGTTATCATTTGATCTTGTAATTTACGTTTTTTTAGTTTTTTGAAATCGTTTCATCGAGACCTTTCTTTTGATGCCCATATCGATGTATTTAGAAGAAAAATTACTTTTACATTCTGACAAAATGGCGTCTAGCGTCCGCCATATTAAATTGTCATAATAAGTACATACTCTGTGTCACTCTCAGGATTAAGACGAATCTAATGACACCTCAGTTATTAAAATCCATCGAGCCGTTTGGATTCTATTAGCTGAAATAAAGAATCCCTCATACTTATACATACATATAGATAACGCGAGAACCATAACCCTGCCTTTGCGTCGCGTAGTCTAGTAAAAAAAAACCGTAAATAGATATTATGAAATATTAGAAATACCTTGTACTATGTCCGTCTTGTCACTTCTTGTGAATTTACATTACGCGTATCAGCAACGAGTTGCCATCTTCAGGTGAAGATGGCAACTCGTTGCTGAAACGCGTAGTGTAAATTCACAAGAAGTCACAAGACGGACATAATACAAGGTATTTCTAATACTTTATAATATTCATATAGTGACTTGGAGACCCAACACTCTAAAAATGTATCACCGTAAATGGAGATTGTAATTGAAATGTAATTTATCATAATATAATTAAAAACACTTATACCGTGTTTTACAAAGCGTTATCAAAATATCTAAAATTACAATGACTTTGAATTTTGACCTTAATGTAGATGTAATAAAAATATTTAATGATTCAATTAATATACGAAAATTGAACTAGGTAAATAGTATAATGTAGAGTAATACATAATGAAATATTTATAGTTTTAAAAAAAAACACGCTTATATCAACGCATTAAAAGCAGAAAATAATTTCCCATAATCAACACCGTCACGTCTACCGCATGTTGCTATTTACATTTTTAGTGTATTTGCCATATGGCACATATACACTATTGGCGTCGGTCGGATGGCGGGACCTAGGGGTCGGACCAAAATTTCTCGACGTTTCATAGCCTCCTGAACAATTTGGCACCATTTTTGAAAATGTTTATATATATATTTATATATGTGTACGGGCTATAACTTTCGAAAGAGTTAATTGATTTTGACGAAATTTGGTAGGCACGTTGGAATCCATCACCGCACGAAGCCTATTTAAAATGGGCCCAATCGGACCATTTTAAGGGTGGTTTTTAGGGGTAGAAAAATGTTTTTGGGCCCAAAAATAGCGAAAAAATTCTCAGAATTGTTTCAAAATTGAAATTTAACCTTTTAGTAAAGATCAAAATGTGCTGCTAAAGTTTTAATAAAATCGGCTTGACAGGACCGGACTTACAAATTTTCTGAAAGCATTAGTTTGTGATTTACTTACTGAAGGATTATTTCATTTGGTGCAGAGGTTGCATTGATAATCTTATTGAAATTTAAAAAAAATATATTATTTTAAGGGATGTATTAAGGGGTTAAATTTTTTATTTTGTCCAAAAACAAACTAAGTTTACCTATTAAAGCCACAAGGCCTGTGTTAGCAAATACAATATATATTGTCGGCAGGGTTTTGGCCCTGCGACCCGAGTTTTTTTTAATTGTCACATGAATATTATAGCCAAAATATCAGGTCACCAAAACTACATACGACTGCAAAGTTTTACTTCAATTGGATATTTGGAAGAGAGTGAAAATCGAGTTGCAAGATTTTTTTACATACAACGACAAAGAAGTCAAACTAATATAAGCATGTTAAAAATAGCACTGCCTTAAAATTGTGATACTGTGTGTTGTATAATGTATGTATATAAAAAATATTTATGTATTCATAAGATACAGTATATTTTTATGCATATATTTATATTGTAAGTATTAAACAGGCCTCCAATAACGATTATATTATCTGATTAAAAGTGGAGACTCGAACCAAGTACCCAGACGCCATTGCGGCACGCATGTTGACATTTGTAATGAATTACATACACAAAACTTCGTGTTACCCGTCATACATAAACATGCTGTATATACAATGTGTCCAAGAAAAATATATATTTATATACTGTAAATTATAGACGCGTCGACAACTTAGGTCATTAGCGTCTTGATTACATTAAATAAGAATTCACTTAAAACTAAATGACATTACAAAATATTCATAAGCGGAGGCGAGATTCGAACCCACGACAGTCTGATCCAGAGGCCGTGACGCTAACCACTGGACCACACTGTCCTCCAGAAAAATATAAAAGAGCTGTCACAAATTAAATTACTAATTCTATAATATAAAAAATCAGTCGAACTACTGAACCGATTTAAATAAAATTTATATTGGACTAATCCGAAAGTATGCCCTATTGAATAAAACAATAATCATCAAAATTGGTCTACAAATGCAGGAGAAATCCCGTAACAAACACAAAAAAAATACAGACGAACTGATAACCTCCTCCTTTTTTTGAAGGTGGTTAAAATTGGCTCGTAATGAATTTTTAGACCCGTTAATGACACATACCTTACTTGCCACTATAACGCCATTCGACGAATAAGAAATGTAGACGTTTGATGCATACCTTATTTTCCACCAGCGCCATCTGATGAATAAAAAGGTGTAAAAGTTTGACGCATATCTTACTTGCCACTAGCGCCATCTAACGGAAAAAATGTAAACATTTGATACATATCTTACTTTCTACCAGCGCCATCTGATGAAAAAAAAATGTAAAAGTTTGACGCATAACTTACTTTCCACTAGCGCAATCTGACGAATAAAAAATATAAGCGTTTGACGCATACCTACCTTACTTTTCACTAGCGCCACCTGACGAATAAAAAACGTACACGTTTGACTCATACCGTATATTCCACTAGCGCCATCTGACGAATAAAAAATATAAGCGTTTGACACATACCTTACTTTTAACTAGCGCCACCTGACGAATAAGAAACGTACACGTTTGACTCATACCGTATATTCTACTAACGCCATCTGACGAATAAAAAATGTAAACATTTGACGCATACCTTACTTTCCACTAGCGCTGTCTGACGAATAAAAATATTGTAGCCCTCGTTCGTAACACGACAATGGGAATCAAACCCAGTGCGGTGTAGCATTGTGCCTTATGTCGTGTCAACGTATGCATATTAGATTCAACGCGAACTGTTTTTAAACAATGACAAAATATCCGTTTTCTTTATCAAATCGCACGCCGGCCGCCGCGCACACAAACCGGTTGGTGGGCAGGAAAACCCTCGTGTTTTATGAATGAGTGCTGCTATTGTTGTGCAGTGTTTTGTTAACAACACACGCACGCGGTTGTTTTGTCAACCACTCGTTAAAGTTGTACCTTTATAACTGCTTCGTCCTGAACGAATAACGCACGTTAGTTTCTATAAAGTCAAGGCCATTCTAATTTTATGTGCTAAGACTAGCTTTTCCCCGCGTGGAAAAAAATTCTTTCATGATTTCTTAATTTTGATAGAAACCTTAAGTCGATTGTTGCCAGATAAAAAATACCTTAAATTAGCGCTTTCTGAACTTTTTCGTCTACGGCCCCATAGAGTTTAGCAAAATTGTCACGCGGACCTGCATTAATATAAATCAAGAATTTTGAGGTGAATAAATGTCTAGTACTGGGGTGGCTATTTAGAAATATTAGATGCAACGGAAATAGTCTGAAGTGGTTGACATGTGAAACAAAACATGTTAAGGTCTCAGATACAATAAGCCGGGTGACCATGTGGAAAAGTACGAATCTATACCGCCAGGTACAAACGCCAAGCCTAGGGTGCCCAGGTTCGAATCCCGAAGGCTTTTAATTGTTTTATTTTTTTAATAATAAAATTATATTGGTATTGGATAACAATTTAAAATATGAAAAAATAAAATTACAAATGTTTTATTTACCTATTATATTTTAAGAACATTCAATTTTATAAGATAAATAAAAGTGGATGTGTTAAGACAATTATTTGTATTTAACGGTATTTACTTCATTTGTCTGTACCCCCGACAAAGACATACCTATTTTTGAAGTGAAACTTCTTTACGCACGTTGGAGTGAATTGGAATCAATTGACGAAAAAAGGATGTAACCCGTCAAAAAACAAATCATAATAAGTATATTATTCTGGTCAATAAAACGTGATTTCTGTTAATCACGGTAATTTTAAAATTCAATAATTTGTTCCATTTTAAAGTTTATCGATTATCTTTGAATAAACGAGTATATATAAATAGATATTTACATATTATATAATCATAATATATTTTCTGGGTTGGTGAGCCATCAAGGAATAAATATCATCTTTTATCTATTCAAATAGACAGGAAAATTGATCCATATTTTGTGTCAGTCCACGCCACACAAATATACGACACTAAAATTGATGCATATAAGCTTTTACCAGGTATTAAAGTCGTTTATCTAAATCACGCGTACACACTATACATATACTGGGTGTCCCATTTAGATGTATATATATACGATTTACATACAGTGTGTAACAGGTAAGGCGTGTTACAGTCGCGGACTAATGCTGGGTTTATCGTACAATTTTAACAGGCTGTTTTTTTAATCACGCTGTTAAATTTTAATTGCTATGTGTTCATTGGTTGCTGCATTTTCATTTTGGCAGATTTTTGATCATTACCATAGCAACCGTCATTTAAGAGCGTGATTAAAAAATAAAATTGTACGATAAACCCAGCATTAATAAAGTTTACACCTGTATCATCTAGTTACCGATTTTTTTAATTTTTGCATATTGCAATTTTGTTTTTGATACTAGAAAATTCCCTCCTCCAATCTTGCAATAATTCTTCTTTTTTGTACACTGTTTTAATAATTTCGAGGCATTTAAACGAGAATTATTTATTTTATTTTTTTTGACATTTACAATTACCTACCAAACTATAAATTTGTTGCTAAGCTACTGACTTTTTGTGAACTTATACTGAAAAACTCAATATCTTGCTATTGTGTTGTATAAGAAAATAAATGTCATTTTTTAGCTGGTGGCATCTAAGCCGTCCAACCAATGAAATGCAACACCTTGTATATATGCAATGTGACCGCCGGCTGTGGAACGCTGTGAATAAAAAATTTCCTGAAGATATGTGTTAAAAATGCTTGGAAACGTCAACCTTAGTTTTTGAACGCGCATCTTTCCTTGTAGTTGTACTTTGTTTTTACCCCCACCCTTCTGTGCAATGACGTCATCGACATTTTTTTTAAATGGCAACACCAATTTTTTTTACGGATTCTGATTCTACTCGAAATTCTGGATTCAGCAATATTATTAATGAATCCAGAATTTCGACTAGAATCAGAATCCATAAAACAAAATTGGGGTTGCCATTTAAAAAAAATGTCGATGACGTCATTGCACAGAAGGGTGGGGGTAAAAACAAATTACAACTACAAGGAAAGATGCGCGTTCAAAAACTAAGGTTGACGTGTCCAAGCATTTTTAACACATATCTTCAGGAAATTTTTTATTCACAGCGTTCCACAGCCGGCGATCACACTGTATATAGGTACGTTATATACAGGGTCTTCAAAGTTAAGTCGGCACTATTGCTAACTTCGTTATTTTTGGATCTACAAAGTCGGTTAAATTAGCAAACTAGAAGTATTTTTTCCGGTGAATAAAACGATGAAAACAGAAAAACAATTGAATATCACGTTTTCGAGTTTTATCAAAAATTTCTATTTTTTTAAATGATACACCCGGTATACAATATTCACAATCGATAGACAGTTGAATTCTGAACAAAAAGTGTCCCATAGTCTTCTATCCTTATGTCAAAAATGACTAAGTTAATAATGATTTTTCAAATTCAAATTAAAGGTAGCTGTGTTAGTGGCAGGTTTGGCTCACCATAAAATAGAAAGTGACAAGAATATCCATGAGGTGAAAAATATCGTTTATTTCAAATTATTCTATAACTTGGAAGAAAACAAAATTCAAATAAGATTCTCAAAAACATCACCCTCTTGGTCCAAGCATTTTGTAGCCCGCTTGCAACACTCCTAGTGACTCTGACAATCATAACTCGAAAACGCGATGCTCAATTGTTTTTCTGTTTTCATCGTTTTATTCAGCAGAAAAAATACTTCTAGTTTGCTAATTTAACCGATTTTGTAGATCCAAAAATAACGAAGTTAGCAATAGTGCCGACTTAACTTTGAAGACCCTGTATAATAAGACATAGTGGTAGGTATTATGGGCACACTGATATGTTCACTAGGAGGATGAAAGAGGTGCAGGAGCGTTCAGAGGAGGAATAATGCGGTACTGTCGAGTTCCAAACTGATATTGGATGCGACGTTAAATTTATATCATCTCATATATTTATTGTGACGCGAGAACATGATAATCAGTTGTCAGGTGGATTCACTGTACTGTTAGACATACTTGCATTACTCTCTGTGTATGTATGGACGGGTTGTGACTCTCTGTGCTATGCTGCTATGTTTGTTTTACCGTACGAATTTACATACATATTGCATTATATGTGTAGAGAAGAACTTCAGAGCTTAGGTGAAACAACTTTTACATCTTCTTCTTTTTTTAGTACATTTCCTATATAGAAAATAAACTATTGTAATCGACCGTATGGGTGATATCAAAAGGTTGTGACCTCAAAATGTCGGTAAATTACATCATTTCAAGATTTAGAATAGCTTTTCAAAAGGTTTATATGTCGTACCCATCTAATCTAACTGCAGGATATTTCATGAAATGTCTAGACTTTTCATTATAAGAAGATCGTTCCTAAAAATGGTGGTATAATTTTATACAATAATAATTAATCACTTCATTAAATGCAAGATCAACCAAATAAATTTCGAATCTATTTTCACATTAAACATATGAATGAAATTTCACAAATTTCAGAAAATTATGCTATAATATTTTTATTCAAAATTTTGCTAATTTTGTAACGTCACCCCTTCCTCCCCTTCAGAAGCGTTACGTGGTTTATGGACGACCCCAAGTTATTTTACTTCACACTCAATGTTAAAAAATTGTGTTTTAAAGACCACCAACAGCTAATGTTATTTGGGTCTAGCACCAATTCTTATTTTCAATTCATTATTTTATTTTTTTAATAATAAATTGAAAATCCAATTGACACTTTTACCAGCTCTCGGGGACTTGTAATAGAGGAACCATAGCAACGCCATGTAAACAACAGCATTACTACACGCCCGGTTATTCTCAAGTCCCCACACTTAATGTTTACTCTGGACAACATTTGGTTCAAAATCAGACAATATCCTTTCTCTATATGAGTTTTGCATCAACGTGTATTATTATAGCCTAAAGTAGATCGGGCGCCTAATATGGTACACACACGGACACAATTACATGTCCTACTCTTGTCCATATTCCATTCCTGTAGTCATCCAATCAAGGTGCCTTCTGCACACCGCCACCACACTGTGCGTTCCCCAAGGAACATGTGGTTGTACATAGGAATCTACAGCAACACACAGCACGCCGACGACCGACTCCCGGGGGACACGAACCCAGGACTCTTAGTGTGCGTGACATTCGGACCGCAATGCTCGTCATCGCTATGTGTATTGTATGTATGTAGTCCATATTATAGTCCAAGCACTAACCGTACAAAAGTCTACTGGACAACACTTCTAAAATTGTATTAGTGAATTAAAATGGAGAACGTCAAATCGGTGGCAGACTAATTCCATTTTTTTTATCATTTTAACATTGGAAATGTTTATGTTCGTATATGGGGGCAGAGTTACAAGTTTTCGTTCAAGGCCAAAAGACAACGGTGTCGCGATCAAGTGAGGAGCAATCATGCAAAATTGAACAAGTGCAATTTTTTCGAAATGTGTTTTATATCATGTCTAGTTAATTGAGAGGTATTTGCGACGATCTGCGGTGTTATTTTTGAGCAAATGTTAATAAATACTGTAGAAAAATCCATTTAAAAGTTAAGTAATCAAGCAAAGTGAACGCGTATATAACAGAAGAATAATAGGGTTATTCCTAACAAAACTAAACAGTGCATTGATAAATATTGTGTGTATAATAAACAGTTAATTATGTTTCATATATGCTGTTATCATTTCCAATGTCCTCGATGGTTGCAAGGATTGCGAAATCTGTGAATTTTTTGTTGTTAGTATCTTCTTACTTCTTAATATAATAATTACCTACGCAAAATTTCATTACGGCTTCTTGGGCTTACCGAATAGTAATAATAATAATAATGCGTTTAACGTCCGTTTCTCGACATTATGTCATATAACAGACGCCATTCGCACTATTACTATTTTCCATTTTTACCACTTCCCGTTTTATACATTTTTATTATACTTCAACTTATTTAATAGCAATGTGCGAATGAAGGAATTATAGGACATTAGGATAAGGTAGGCAACTTTGGGAGCATAGGAGTTTGACAGGTAATCGGCCATATGGCCTTAAATAAGGAACCATCTCGAATTTATCTGGAATTATTGAGGGAAACCATGAAAAAACCTCAAACAAGATAGCCGGTACAGGAATTACCGTTTCTCGGCGTGAAGCAGTAGGAAAAAGTCCTAACCACATCTGCCCCCGCCGGGATTCGAACCCAGTACCTTCCCAATGCGAGTACCAGTGCTGTACCACTAAGCTACATCGCTGGCTTACCGAATAGTTTAAAAAGATATATATGGATTATAATTGTGTATAGACTGTACAGGGATAAAAGTTTTCGCTATACATCCAATGTGCTTTCTAAGTTTGTGTTACAAAACTGTTTTCTGAGTTGGCGGAATAAATATTTATTTACAACAATTAAAAATACAATAACAATAAATGCAACAACGAAAAGTTAATTCTAACAATAAAAAAACTTAAACGGTAATTATTGAACTAAACGAGCCACTTAAATAACACTTAACAAATAACTATATATACAAGAATTATTTATTTGTAATTATTTATGTACTGTATTTATATCAGATTTATTTCGCTGTTCAACACTGTCACAGTACAATCTACACTGACTGATTCCCGTTGACTGATCAATATTTATTTCACTGTACTGACTGATGGCACGACTCACCATTCACTGACTGATTTAACACGACACACTCCTGTTTATATACCTGCGTGCGGTGTACGCTCAGTGCGTCCTCGTATCCTCTAGCGTTGTATTGAATCTTCGATACCATACCACGCTTTACTACTGTGACTTTTTTTTTCTCGTGGTTTCTATTGGAGGCAGTGGCGTAACATCGTGGGGTTTGCTACAGTATATGAAGCAAGAGACATACTTGTGTCATAAACTATGTGCCATACATCTTTAAGTTGCAGTCATAAATACTATATCATAATTATGTACAGATTGTATCAAATTAAAGCTATGCATAGGACGTTCTGTGTGTAAGACAGAGATCGATATATAAAGCAGTAAATAAGAACGAGATAAATGATCACTAATAGGAAGTTTCTGTAGTTACTGTAAATAAATAATACCCATACAACCTGATAGCGTCATCTTTGTTTTGTGATTTTATCAATAATTTCTTATTTCAGTAGTCAGTAACCACAGAAACGTCCTATTAGCGATCATTTATCTCGTTCTTACTTATTGCTTTATATCGATCTCTATCTTACACACAGAATGCCCTATGCACAGCTTTCATTTGATACAATCTGTATAGCCTATACACGGATAAAAGTTTTCGCTATACATCCAATATGCTTTCTAAGTTTGGTACATGAAGCAAGAAACATACTTGTTTCATAGACAATAAGTGCCATACATCCTTAAGTTGCAGAACTTTTTAGCGAGCCTGTATGTAAATTATACATAATATTACATACATTATTGTGTATGCACACAGTAACAAACTAAATTAATCATCGTAATCACATATATAGCGTATTATAACATATATGTGTAGGTACACTGAGTAGCACTAATGTCAGTTCTACGTGAATTACATCTGAATAATAAATTGGACTGTCTCTTCACAATAGAAATTTGAGTATACATTATTACATTTGTTTGTTATATACATTTACTATAATATTATGTGTACGATAACTCACTTATATAATAGGCGTTCTCCGCAGCGACTTACTGAATTTTACCAAAGCCTAGTCCGTTTCGTTTGATAGTTTTGGTTTCGCTTATGTAATCTGCAATAGGGTCGTCCCGCGTATCAAAATTTGATAGTTTTGAACAGTGTGTTCTTAAAAAATGTGTTCATTTCAAATGGCTGAGCTTAGCCGCCATGTGATGACGTCAAAGCCAGAGCAATGAAGCCAGATACACGTTCACGCATAGATAGTGCCATCTATGGGCTTGGGATGTCAACCGTGTCGCAACAATAGGGTCGTCTCACGTATCAATATTTTATAATTTTGAATAGTGCATGTTATTTCTCATACATAAACAAATAATGTAAACCAACTTTTTTGTTCTTATAACCTTCCTCTTAATTGCAAACAAGAATTTAAAACATGTGTTCATTTCAAACTCTCAGCTTAGCCGCCATATTATAATGACGTCAAAGCCAGGGCAATGAAGCCAGACACACGTCCACGTATAGATAAAGAGAGGTATATCTATGGAAAGAGAGGAATACTTCCTCGTCAGTCGTAACTCGTGACGTAGGTACCTAACTTAAATTCCTAGGCCTGTCAGCTGTACATCAACAAATCAGTTTACAATATTCTCTGCATATTCTCTCATTATCTATGGGTCAGTGGGGGTAATTTAACTACATCAGCCAATCAGGAAAAGGTAGCTGTGAATAACGAATTCCGTGGCGGTATAATTCTATGTTTGGAATTAGATTGAAAAATACACACTTGGGAATTTTTTTCTTGTAGAAAAGCTTTCGAAAAATTCTCAAAAAAATTGTTATTTTATCTATTTGTAACGTAGATTCCAATTCTAAAAAAAATGCGGAACAATCCCATTAATTAAACAGCACAGATTTTATTTTTGAAGTTATATTTCTTTAGCAAGGGTAGTGAATTGGAATGACCTCGAGTCAAAAATTACCGACTCAAAAATTAATGAAACGCTGTAAATGTAACGCTGACAGGGATAAAATGGCTCTAACGATTTGGATGAAATTTACTGAAAAGGGCTTTTGAAGGGCAAAAATTAAAAAATCGATTTAGCTAGGTCTCATCACAGGAAAAATTCGTTTTCTTATAGATTTTATAATTTTTAAAATCAATTTTTTAACGTTCAAAATAGTGTAATATTGTAAGCAGGCTTTGGATACTTATATATAGATGTTATGATATCCATGGATTTCATTATTAATTATTTATTAATTTTAAAAATGCCGAGAGGGGAAGAGCAAAAATGTAAATGTATGAAGTATAACTTCGACCGTGTGCTTATGTGGGTGAGGCACATACCCTTTTATAAATTAGATGAGTTTTCATCTGTCAAAGTTTGTCGCTGAGTCTGTATTATAGGTTATGTAATGCTTTGACATTATTGTTGTATTATTTCAGTGCCGCCTAGAATCAACTACGTGTCTCACACCGGCAAGTTGGAGGTGACGCAGGGGGCGACCGTCAAGTTGGAGTGCCGCGCCTCGGGCAACCCCGTGCCCACAGTCGCCTGGACACGCAAGGTAACAACTACCCTTCAACTTAATTAATTAACTAAACATCACCTTCGTGGTGCAGAGAACACTTCGCAACACACGTACAAATACAAACTTACGGAGTTACAATTTACATTCCAGCATGCTGCTTTCTTTGTTGTATGACTTTTATTTGAACAGATTCTTTATTTTTTTATCCTTGACATTAGTGAACAGTTATAAAACACTGCACTTCCACCGTCAGCGCCTCCACCATTGAACAGAACCATTGCAACCTACAATCTAAAGAATTTGTGATCGAATTTTGAAACGCAGTATCCGAAGAGGTTTACCTCTGATCACTGAGTTAAGAGAGTATAGAGACGCTACAAGCATTTAAAAGTGAAACCAGTCGCCATATTTGTTCAGCTCTCATTTTATATGTAAGAAAAAGAAATTCCCGGGCTAGAAAATGGCCGAGCGTGTAGCAATGCTGTTGTTTACATGGCGTTGCTATGGTTCCTCTATTAAAGTCCCCAGTTCCCGGGTTCCAACCCGGGAACTGGTAAAAGTGTCAATTGGATTTTCAATTTATTATTAAGAAAAAATGATGAATTGTAAATATGAATTGGTGCTAGGCCCAAATAACCTTAGCTGTTGGTGATCTTTAAAACACAAGAAGAAATTTCCTAATCGGTGTTTGGCCGCCATGTTTGTTTGGCCTTGAGTGGCTTCAACTTTGTATAAGCAGTTGTATACGGTCTTGCGCGTCTATTACCTTTTAACTCAGTGTTTCTGACCATTAATGATTATTTGTATTTTTTTCTTTTCATTTTTTTCTATATTTCATAATTTCATACTTTTTTCTGAAATATATTCTGACTTATCGGGCTTGTAGGCCGTGGTCCGATGGTATTTCTACCTGACGTTTCGTTTACAACTGCGGTAGACATTTTCAAAAGCAATATGTTCGTAGTGAAAGCTTACACACTTATATTTTGACTTTTTAGATGAAATAACATTGCAATCGCTTAATATAGGTCTCCAGCCCTGCCAATTAGATTATTATTTAAACATTTTTTAGAAATTATACTTCTCTATGCGATTTCGGGCGAGTTTGCGCAAAGCATTAACCGATGCGCGCGCCCTACTGCAGGTAATTGTTAAATTAACAACTTAAGAAAAATCCGTTAGATCTCGCGCCAGCAGCACTTTATATCTCGATTCATAGATGTCGCTGCCGCGGAGTTGCAGGGTATATTTTATGGAGTATAACTTCCGCCGTGTGTAAAACACACACATTTCTTTTTAAACGTGCGGTGTCGCTTTGTATATAGATGTCGCTGCCGTACCAAATCCCCACTCGCCAGGTATACAGGGTGGTGAACGTAACTGCTGCACGTAGGGATTTAACCCATAAAATCAAACTTTCGCGATTTCCTGCTTCCCTAATTATTTTAGGAAAAATATCTTCAAATAATAGTTTTAGAACATAAAATTCTGCATCATTAAACAAAATTAATTTTGCATGGTTTGTAACGGCAGATATTTGATATGAAAATGTCAAAATTACCTCAAAAACAGATAGCGATAGCCATGGAACTTGAATAAAATGTGTTAGAAATTATTCTGACAGCTAAAACGTCATCATTTTGTTCAAGTTCCATGGCTATCGCTATCTGTTTTTGAGGTAATTTCATATCAAATTTCTGCCGTTGCAAAGCATGCAAAATGAATTTTGTTTAATGATATAGATACAGAATTTTATGTTATAAAACTATTATTTGAAGATATTTTTCCTAAAATAATTAGGGAAGCAGGAAATCGCGAAAGTTTGATTTTACGGGTTAAATCCCTATGTGCAGCAATTACGCTCACCACCCTGTATACCTGGCGAGTGGGGATTGGTACGGCAGCGACATCTATATGAATCGAGGTAATTTTGACATTTTCATATCAAATTTCTGCCGTTACAAAGCATGAAAAAATTAATTTTGTTTAATGATTTAGATGCAGAATTTTATGTTCTAAAACTATTATTTGAAGATATTTTTCTTAAAATAATTAGGAAAGCAGGAAATCGCGAAAGTTTGATTTTACGGGTTAAATCCCTATGTTCACCAGCCTGTATGTTAAGAAGTATAACTTCTGCCGTGTGTAAAACATGCATGCCTTTTTTCTATATTTTTTTGTTGAATTTTAATAAAATTATTAATTTATTATGTTATAGAACAATGTACTTCCAAGCGGAGAGAGATCTGTGACCGGTTTAGCTTTAGTTCTACAGCATGCTGATCGACATTCAGCGGGTCAGTATCAGTGCAGCGCCGATAATGGAGTAGGACAACCTGATATTCGTTACATATCTCTTTACGTCAAATGTAAGTTTTCTGTTGTCGAGCGTCTATAATTTACAATATCTATCTATCTGTAAGTTTTCTTTTATCTAACGTTTCATGTACGAAGACTCAGCGTATTTTTTTCCTTCTTCGTGGTTTGTTTTCAATTTGACATATCAATGGGCGTGACACAGTAGATCTAGTCAGCCAATCACAGGCTTAATTGTTTCTTCGTCATTTCTGTAGCGGCACAATTCTATGTTTAAAATTTCTTTAAATAATACATACTTTTGGAGTGTTTTTATTGTTTCCGAAAAATTCTCAAACAAATTGTTAATATTACGTCATTGTAATTATATCTGGATAAAATAAATAAATAAATATTTTGTAATGTATAAATTCCAACCAAGAAAAATGTGGGATGACCCCATTGAGTTTCCCTAAAAGCAAATCACGTATCTTGTTGAGTTATTAGGCAAGTTTTATAAAAATCAATCTACCAAGCTTTTTAACATTGGAAATGTTTATGTTCGTATATGGGGGCAGAGTTACGAGTTTTCGTTCAAGGCCAAAAGACAACGGTGTCGCGATCAAGTGAGGAGCAATCATGCAAAATTGAACAAGTGCAATTTTTTCGAAATGTGTTTTATATCATGTCTAGTTAATTGAGAGGTATTTGCGACGATCTGCGGTGTTATTTTTGAGCAAATGTTAATAAATACTGTAGAAAAATCCATTTAAAAGTTAAGTAATCAAGCAAAAGTGAACGCGTATATAACAGAAGAATAATAGGGTTATTCCTGACAAAACTAAACAGTGCATTGATAAATATTGTGTGTACAATAAACAGTTAATTATGTTTCATATATGCTGTTATCATTTCCAATGTCCTCGATGGTTGCAAGGATTGCGAAATCTGTGAATTTTTTAAATATCTTTACATTTTATTATGTTATCACATGAAAATTAAATTTTGACACAGCTGGATTTTATTGTTTTATTTTTACAGATGGACCGGAAGTAGAAACTGAAAGAGCTGTTGTACATACTGGAATAGGTTTGGAAGCCCAGCTTGTCTGTATAGTTCATGCTGAACCAACGCCACATGTAAGTATCAAAATTTCTTCGGAAAATCAAAATTCATAATGCAAACAATAACAATTGCGTAATACAAATTATATGTTCAATAAATATAATAAATAAAAGATGAGAAGTAAGAAAAAAATGGAAACGAGGAATAACATATAAGTAGGTACATAGCAATCAAATTAATATCAAATCTTTTTATAGGTGGTTTGGTACAAAGAAACAGCTCAATTAGGTACGACCGAACAGCACGCCACCCAGTCACGTGGAAATCGACACACTCTGATTATTCGTAATGTCTCTGCTGCCGACTTTGGAAATTACAGGTAAATTTTTTTGAAGGGGGACTATAATAATAATAATAATAATAGCATACTTTATTCAAGAACTGGTTTACAGTGTAGAATGAGTCATTAGTCATATTGGTGATAATATCTCATAAACATTGCATCAAAAAATGTCTAAGGACTTTTTTACTCAGAATTTTTTTCTCTATTTCACTGCACTGTCCGTAAGTGATCGTTTTGAGACACCTGTATATCAGCGTAAAGTACAGTCAATATAAAAAAAAATGTTTTTGAAGTGAAAACTTCTTTAGCGACGTATCTATTTGAAATCTTATGTAACGATAAATGGGAAATGCTTGAATTGAGGGGAAATTAATATTACCTAGGTAACCTACCCATTTTGACATTTTAATTATAAACAGCAGATAAAGGCAAAATGCTTCAAATTGAATATGTGTTTTCTAAAACCAATTCATATTTTCAATTCATTATTTTTTTTTAATAATAAATTGAAAATCTAAATGACACTTTTACCAGCTCTCGAGGGGTTAGGCCCAAATAACCTTAGCTGTTGGTGGTCTTTAAAACACACACAATCTCGGGGGGGGGGGGAGGTGAACTCGGGAACTGGGGACTTGTAATAGAGGAATCATAGCAACGCCATGTAAACAACAGCATTGCTACACTCTCGGCTATTCTCAAGCCCTGTTTCAATACAGGGTAAATTTGTATCACATAGGTAGCCTACCTATTTTGACATTTTAATTTATATAGGTAAACAGCAAATATTTTTAATAATTTTTCTAAAAAAATATTCTAATGAAGTTTTCACTTCCCCCGTGACCTTATGTGAATGAGACTCACCTCTTTTTATTTCATTGTAATGTTTGTAGGCGATCGTTCTGAGACACTCTGTATATCAGCTTAAAGTTCAGTCAGTATTTATAAAAAAAAATGTTTTTACAGTTGTTTGGCCAGTAATACTCTTGGCAAATCGCGAGGCCACTTAACACTAACCGGGACAGCGAGTATGGCTGCATTTGAAACACCACCAATGGGTCCATCTACTCACAGTTATAACATCAGTTGGTCCGTGAACAGTCATTCACCAGTTACTGAGTTCCGTTTATACTTTAGACCCCAACCTCAACACCGTCCAGCTATGAGACATGACATGGACATAAACACCATTCGCAGAGTAAGTAACATTTAACAATGAAAAATTGTGTTATGTATTCAATTATTTTGGACCTAATTGATTTAGATGCCAATTTTGGAATGACCTCGACTCAAAAATTGTTGAAACGCTGACAGGGATACCACGGCTCTAACTATTTGGGTGGGATTTACTGAAAAGGGGTTTTGGAGCTAGCTAGGTCTCATCCCAGGAAAAATTTGTTTTCTTATAGATTTTATAGTTCCAAGTCTTCGTGGTCCGGTGGTATTTCTACCTGACGTTTCGTCTACAACTGCGGTAGACATTCTCAAAGGCGATGTGGCAGCGGTCGAAGTGTCCTCCTTGGCGGCTCACAGGTCAGTGTGTCAGTGACTGGTGTTTTCCCGTCTTTTATGCCTAGTACCAGTGTGTTCTCTGTTCGGTCGTAGTCCGTCTCTCGGTCATTGGACCGAACAGAGAACACACTGGTACTAGGCATAAAAGACGGGAAAACACCAGTCACTGACACACTGACCTGTGAGCCGCCAAGGAGGACACTTCGACCGCTGCCACATCACCTTTGAGAATGTCTACCGCAGTTGTAGACGAAACGTCAGGTAGAAATACCACCGGACCACGGCCTACAAGCCCGGAAACCATGAAGACTTGGAACAATGCCGGCCGTGAAAGCTTGCACACTTAGATTTTATAATTTTAAAAATCAATTTTTTGACGTTTCAAAATAGTGTAATATTGTAAGCAGGCTTTGGATACTTATAAACCTATTTACTTAAGGGAAAATTGATATAAATAAATTGGTTTGGGTTAAATGAAACAATAACATTACGGGAGCTGCCATTTTTTTCTCGTAGACCCTACATACGACGACTTCGGATTCGAACACCAGATGTCAGAGTCAGCCACTTTGGTTTTAATCGCGAATACATCTATTTTTTAGGACAACGATACGACTTATATACAAGGAAGTTATTCAGGACGTAATGATTGGAGTAGCGTTATCCTACCCGGACCTATGGTATACACTGCAGCGGTACCGTATCCTGCCGTCACCCGTCAACGCATGTCTTATGTCATCCGTGGATTGCAACCGGGACATCATTACGAAGCTCGAGTACAAGCTAAAAATGCACATGGCTGGAACAAAATTTCACCGGTTTTCCATTTTCAAACGCGTTCAGAAGGTAATTATAACAAAATCTAACATTAACTATAAGCAAATACTATAGATACAAATAAATACGTTCAACTGTTCGGCAGTAAAAAACAGTGCCATGTATGGGCTCGGGGCATGGTATAAAGAATATTTATTGTAGAATCTCGAGCGTCTATAATTCACAATTCAATTCTATTGTAGAATCGCTTCTCTGTCGGCACTTTGATGTTTGTACTACAATTTCTTTGACCTTGAGACAGCAAATCAGTTGTATTTGGAGCACGCGACTGTCGTCTGTTCCTTTCACTGCATGTAGTCACTGAGTTAAAAGGTAATAGAGGCGCTACAAGCATTTGAAAAGTGAAGCCAGTCGCTATATATTGAGACCATTCATTTTATATGTAAGAAGAAGAAGAGAATAATATTCCCTATCCATCCCCTGTTTGGCCGCCATGTTTGTTGTGACCTGTGACGTCAGACTTGGCTTCAACTTTGTATAAGCAATTGTATACAGTATAGCGCCTCTATACCTTTTAGCTCAGTGCATGTAGAAAAATGTTTTTAAATACTAAACCATTATAAGAATAAAAATAATTGCATTTTGTGGGTTTTATTAAAAATAACAATGTCATATTATCATATAAAATTGGCATAAATGAACATATTAAACAATATAAGCACAATGGGTATTATGACACTAAAAAAAACAGCGCTGTGCGTCCTTGTTCGTCGTTCTACAGCCACACTGCCTAGTATGCAGGTAGCACTAATAAGAAAACAGTATGGGCGTACCTGATCGCTCTGCAAGCTAACACAACCTGCGCAGCTCGTCTGCCCGTCAACGGTGTAGCAACAATTGGCTACACAATTTCTCTCTTTCTCTAATATAATATTTATTTTCCTTAGCTACGCGGGAAAAAAACAATATGCTGAGTATGTTATAATATTGTTTCTATAGTTGCATTTGATAAGTCAAAACTTTCTTAGCAATTCGAGCCGCGCGTGGCGCTAGTGTTTGCCAATTTGAGGCCAAAGTTGAACGTATTTAAAATGCTATAGTATTTGCTTTAAGCTCTTATGTGTAAATTAATCAAGTTTTATTTAAAGCTTTATTTTTTTCAGAATTAGAAACTTTAGTAGAACCATCAGCTCAGCCGGCAGTCTACGGTGTGTCATCCAACAGAGATTCCGGTATGGCAGCATTTAATTCGGCTAGCTCTTTTGTAACATTTCCAACCATATTGTTAACAATTTATGCGCTGCTAAGTGTTTAAATAATTAATGTTGCTCTCACAACTTTGAACAATTGCTAAAATTATGTGAATATTTTCAAAAAAGACGCTAAAATGTGTAACGAAATTGTGAAAAACTTATTTCATAAGGTGATGTTGCGAAAATAATAAATATTATGAATTATAAAATACGTATAGGTTGTATATACATACATATTTAATTAAATTGTAAAAAAATGTCCATGAGTTCTCGAATAATTTTTTTTTTTTTGTAATTGAACTGCATAATTATTATCAGACGCCGATGAAATATGTTGAATTGATTTTGTTGAAACTGCATTCAAAATAAAACCATAGATAGCCTTCCTATTCCGCGAAAAATAAAAACATATTTTTACTGAAGAAAAAAATGACAAGAGGCACAGTAATTACGATTGTGCCGCAATCGAAAACATAGAACTACTTCTATAGTTTTATATTGACGTCACATCTGTCGAAAAATATTAACATGACATATTATAGTAGGTACATGATAATTAAAACACAAACAAACGATAGCGTAACTATGGTAATTCGCGTCACACATTTTTTTTATCACACATTTTTTGTAACGCATCATTTTACTCCCTATATACCGTCGAGAAATCTTTAAAATCGACACCATCAACATCAAAATTTTATTCAACAGTTATTTGGACGTACATAAAGCTAGCAGGGCCATAATGTCATATGACGAAATTGATGGTATGATTGTGTGTGTGTTTTAAAGACCACCAACAGCTAAGGTTCTTTGGGCCTAGCACCAATTCATATTTTAAATTCATTATTTTTGATGGTTTGAGAATTAAGGGCTATTTAAAAGCTCATTAATTGCCCCTAATAGCAATTTAGGACTCTTACCTTTTTCGTAAAAATCTATGATTATCTTTCATACGGTGGAAGTACGGGTTACGTATGGTGGGAGGCACGGGTCACATATGGTGGAAACATACATACAACATGATTAAAAATAGTATGAGATTTAAGGGCTCTTTAAAGCCTAAATTAATACCCCAAGTAGACATTTATGGCTCTTGTTTTTTTCGTCAAAATCAATGAATATTTTTCATACGGTGGAATTATGAGTTACGTATGGTGGGAGGAACGGCTCATATATGATGGAAACATATTGTTAAGGTAATGTTAATTTGGTTACTTCAACGTCTAAATACTTTGATTTACCTTAAGGTTTCAGCACACAACGGTTTGAAATGTTTAGAATTCACAATGATATAAATAAAAAAAATATTCTGAACATTTCAAACTGTTATGTGCTGAGACCTTAAGGTAATTCAAAGTATTTGGACGTTAAAGTAACCAAATTAACATTACCTTAACAGTATGTTTCCATCATATGTGAGCCGTTCCTCCCACCATACGTAACTAGTAATTCCACCATATGAAAGATATTCATAGATTTTGACGAAAAAGGCAAGAGCCACAATTTTCTATTAGGGACATTAAATTAGGCCTCGACGAGGCCTTAAATCTCATACTTTGTGTGACCCGTGCCTCTTACCATACGTAACACGTACTTCCACCATATGAAAGATAATCATAGATTTTTCCGAAAAAGGTAAGAGCTCTAAATTTCTATTAGGGGCATTAAATGAGCCCTTAAATAGCCCTTAATTCTCATACCATCAATTTCGTCATATGACGTTTTGGCCCTGCTAGCTTTATGTACGTGTTATTCGGCTCCAGTTGATTTGTGTAACCAGGGCCGTCCTAAGATATTTGACGTCCGTGGGCTACCAATATGAATGTGTCCTATTTCATAAAAAAACATACGGGAGGGGTAGCGGAAGCGGGCTGACTGTTGAAGTTTTATAAAAGTTTGAAGTCTTTAACAGTAAAACTGATTTGAATGCAAGTAAAATTGCCGCCCCAAAAGGCTCCCGCCCCGGGGCTATAGCCAATTTAGCCATGTAGTTAGGGTGGCCCTGCGTGTAACTGCTTTTTTAAGAGCAATGTTTTCAATAAAAGCTAAAAAAATGCTTTCTGAGAAATAAATATTATAATTTTCTTTTTTGTTATTTAAAAAAGTGTTTTTTTATAATAATATATTGAAAGTTACAATGTTACAAATGGCTTGTTTATTATGATTTTCGTATTGTATGTTGCATAATGTAAATTAGATAAATTATGGATTCTTATTCCAAATCGTAAAGCTACGATTGGTGTAATTTGCAAATAAGAAATCGTCAATATAATAATATACTTTATTTTTTTATTCCAATACGATCGTAATATGTTTATGCAATCATATATTTATGCTTAGTGAACAACGTTGTTCTTTTATTCTATATTATGCAAGTAAGATTAATTAAAAATAATATAAGTTTATAAATAGTTATAAATTGCTTCATTGCTTGAATTGTGAGATTGTAAAATATAAGTGTTGGTGATAATTGCGAGCAAATGAATAAAGACTGAACGATTTTTTATATTAACTGAAAAATACAAAAATTGTAAATTCAAAAGAGAAACATGTACCTATTGGGATCTGTCAAATGAGAGGGGCTTTAAAAACATGGCGGAGTTAAAGGAAAAATTTCAATAGTAAAGTAAGTTTTACAGGGCAATATTATAACTGATAGTGTTTAATGCCATGATATTAGAAAATGTCGTGGATTCTATTTTCGATAAACTTTTTGTTTATTTTATTTTTGTAATAAACAATTTCACAATAAATTCACACTATTAGCATGTAAATTTTTCCTTTATTAGAGTAAAATTTTCTACCACCAGATGTCATATACCCATTTGACAAATCCCAATACATTCCAATGAAAAACTTAACAATTTTGTTGTGAATTTGATACTACAAAAAATTAATATAATATATTGATTATATGTGACAAAAACTGCACTACCTAAATAATTTAGAAAAGTTGTTCATATCATAGCTAAAATATGACGCCACAACTTTAAACAATTTTATATTATAGTTTTTTATACAATATTAAGATACGTGCAGTATAGAGCTGGGATTCTAGATGGTAGCGTAGATTATAGCAGGGCTTACTTAAATTAATGCATTGGTATATATTCGAGCATACACAACGAAGGTATAAGCGCTGTTACAAGAGCTGGTAGATACAAGAATGTATCTCACCATTCTTTCAGCGCGCTGACTACTACAATCAACGTGTGACAACTGTCAAATGGCCGTTACAAGTTTCACAATGGATGTGACTAGTTTAATAAATGAAAATTTGCCAGTTTTTATTTAATTTGTTTTGAGTTTTTTCTAAGACATATTTAAAAGTGTTAGGTTCCATACATAAATATTCAAAAAACCGGTTTGGGTAAAATTTTAATTCTTGGTATAAATGATGAAATTCGCCATGTTTAGATCGTTTTCTATTAATAGGGTAGACATGATAGCTCCTACCCAAACTTGTATTTAAAATATACCACTTTATAGCAGAAGAACACAAATATTCGTCTTCGCTATCTAACATTTCAAACGCGACTTAAGCTTGTATCAATTCTAGTATCAAAGCTTCGTTGGGCAAACCTATAAGCGCTTATAATTTTAGCCACCATCTACCATACATGCTACCATCTAGAATCCCAGCTGCGTACTGCACGTACCTTTAGTCTGTTTGGTACTATTTTAGAAAAACCAGTCGCCGCTCTTCGTCATGTACAGCGCAGTGTCGGCTTGGAGAGGGGGGGGGGGGTACGCTCGACAACTAAGGTCATTGGCGTCTGTATTTAACAGGTTGATGCTATATCAAACAGACATAGGATATATGCATGAAAATTGTTTTTTCGTTATATAAATAGAGCAGTAAATTGTGAACAAAATGACACATCAATTACTACATTGTGATTTCAAATGAGCTCAAAAATAAGTTTTGAAATATGTATGTAAGCCCTGCCTGCTAAAAAGCGTTTTTGCTCGTGACGTCATGATACATGCAAGTATACATAGAGGACATGCGTTTATACTATCTACGAATACTATTTAAAAACCAAGAAACAAATGGTTGAAAAATACTTTTTGCTAGAGTGCCCGCGATGAAAAATGAAGCCAGGCACGTCATCAATAATATGCTAGTGAACGCCTGTTTGCCCGCAGACAGTGCCGTGTACACAAAACGGCACATCGGGTTTTATGACGTTAGGTACAATTTTGGTAAACCGCTCATGGATCTCCAAAACAGCCAATAGCAAGCTAGAAGGCGGGCGCAATGCATTCACGTTACTATGACGCGGTGGCTTCATCTTTCGCCGCGCGAGGTCTACCTATGTAAACATGATGTAAACAAGTTTCTATGGCAACGGGCACTCGACATGTACTTTGAGGTCGCCCACTGCTTTTGATTTTTAGAAATTTATTCATATTTCAATAAATTATTGCATTTCAACGAATCATTAAAGTTGTGTTCAAATTGACGTATATTTTCGTGCTACGAAAAAAAAAATGAGAAAAAAATTCATGCATATATACCCTATTGGCTATTACAGTTTAATTTAAAAAAATTATACCAAAAATGGCAGTATCTAGTAATATTTTAAACTTTTATGAACTATCCATGCATTTCAAATGGATGAAATGTAAGTAATTTAAGCTTTTTGATTGAAAAGGCTGAATTTGCTGAAAGATGAAAGTTTACTTTCATTTATAATGCGAATAATTTAAACCACAACCAAACAAACTGAATGTATTTTCAGGCGCCAATTTGACTAATAATTAAAATCTAAAGAAAAAATAAAGTGTAATTCTTAAATGTTTTTAAGAGTTACAAAATGATACCTGTACTTACGACTGTAAAAAAACAAAAACATAGGTCTTTTATTTTATTAAATTAGGTACAGACTGAGACATGTTGGATAACTATTTCATTTTATTTTAAATAGCACATAATATATTGTATTAAAAAACATAAATAATAATGCTGATATTAATATTATTTAATTAAAAATAGTAGGTAATACTTTCCAATATCTTTTTAAAAATTGTAAATATTAGGAAAGATGCCACTCGGATGCCACGTTACAATAAATTCATAAATCCGATCAGCTTTAAATAATTTTGACAGTGTTAATGGAGATGGGCACTGCCAAACTTAACCGCTAGATGCGCCAGTTATATAACCACCTCTGTCTGTGGGCAGTTCATAGCAGTGTGTACACACTAAGTTTATTTAAAAACATAAATCATTGACAATGCCGATGTGCTGTGTTTACCAATGTTCAAATCATAGAAGTTTTGTATTTCCAAACGATTCATAACTGAAAAGAAATGGTTGCATGCTATTAAAAGGGGAAAAACTTGATTTATCGCGCGTTTTTCTATGAAAACCCAACTCCATTTAATTATTAGTGCTAAAATACTAAAGTGGTATCAAATATATTGGTTTGATGTGACTTTTTCATATTCAGTGGCGTAACCTGAAGGGTGAAAGGGTACACTTACACCCTCCAAGAACCAGGGCAGTCCGAGGGGGGGGGGGTCGAAAGAGGCCTAGGTCCCTAGCGCTAAGCTCTTTGCGGGAAGCACGAAGCCTTTAGTTGATATTTGAAGGGTGAGGGGCACCAAATAAATGTCCAGGGCTCAATTTGCCCTTCGGACGGTCCTGCCAATAACCTGACCTTCTAATCTATTGTATTTATGAAAAATTTAATTTAGATGGCTTAGGTTGTGAATACGCCCCTGCTCATATGTATTAAGAAATTTTTTGTTCAATGGTAATTTAGTAATTCTACGTTTTGTATAAAACACTGACAACAAAACACAATATTGATAATGTAGATAACAAAGACATGATAAATGGATAATGTGATGTATATTATGTACATTTTATCGCATGTTTAATTCTAACAATTTGGTTAAATAAAGTGTAAAATTCTAATGTTAGAGCTCTTTGGATAAGTTTTAACATTTTAACCAAACAATAAGATCCAAATATGTTTTGTGGATACATTTTATTATACCGGGTGTTGCTTAGAAAAGGTAAAATAGGAAAAATGGTACAGTGAATTTTAGGCAAAATCCTAGAATGCTATGAACCTAGTTTAGGCAATCGATGTGGTATACATTTCAAAAGTTACAATAAAAATTCAAATATTCGATTTTATACAAAAGAAGTAAAAAACAAACAAAATGACCTTTCAGAAAAAAAATTTCCATAGCCACGGTATTTACATTAGATCTTATGGCCCATAGCCTATTACAAAATTGAAAATATCCTCAATGTTATTTTCTCAGTTACCTTTTCTAAACCACACACGGTATACCAACAAAGAAATTATATTCCCCCCCTTTTTTTAATAAGTGTATGTGATAGTTCGGTTTCAGATTTCACTGTAATATTAATTCATAAAGTAAGTACGAAAAAATTGAGTTTCTTATCAAATTTTAAAAGGACGCAAATAAAACAATAAAATCAGTTTGCTTTAATGACAAACACTTTGTGTCACATTATGGATATAATTTAAATAAAGAATAAACGTAAAATGTAAAGACATTGAATATATTTCAAATACTTTTAACTGTGTATTCCCGACCTCATTGTAGTGTAGTGTAGTGTAGAAATGGACCAGTGGATTGGCAATCTTAATGACATTATTACTAGTGATGGACAAAATCGCATTATTTCAATAACCAGATTCATAGGTTATGAGTGATTCATAATTATGAGTCTATACTCTATTGCATTTCATATATTCTGTAATAGGCAGAGCTTTGACTAGTTCACTAGCCAGTATTCATCAAAAAAAGTATTTCGTTGTTGCTGCTTCTATCTCTATATCATATTATATTTATTTCACTCAGTTTTATTGGAATTTCCGATTATAACAATCTTTTATCTCTATGTTCCCGATTATTATAATTTAAGATTAAGTTATATATAATTCGAATTATTTGCATAATTGACTGATACCGATTATTCAAAAAATCGGATTGTCGATTATTTTTAATTCGAATTATCCCATCACTAATTATTACGATCGCTAATGTCATCATGCAGGAGACAGTTCGATCCCTGGAAACAAAGAGGCTAGAGAGAAAGGAGACTGATCTTGTCAGGCAGAAATATGAAGCACGTGTCCCGAAAATCGATGACGTAGAGTTCGTAAAAGCTTTACGCGCAGCGCTGTAGCTAGTGTTTGCAATAATTCTATTAGAAACAGATAAAATCAAATAATTTTAAGAGTAATTCGTGGATCTGATCGACTATTAATTCAGTTTATTTCTATTTTGCAAAAAAAAGCGATATTCAAATCGCCCGGTTACCCAATCTATTTGGAGCTTTATCTTGAGCGGCTCTCCGGAATAGGAACCCTTATTTTCCTCATTTTTTGGGCAATGGTGAATGGAAAGATCACACTGGCACTGAAAATTGATCCGAGGGCAGGTAATTTCACTTATACCTAAAATATTTTAGGACGTCCATCGGGATTCTGGGGATCTTCCTCGCCAGTCTAATCACTGTTCCTTTCTCCACTTTCTATGAAATTGACAAAATAATGCTTAGGTAGGTAATGATTTTTACTTCATAAAATGACACAAAATTTAAAGGGTTTAAATAGTCCTTTTTAAATTTTCAAGAAACAGAGAAGCCAACAAACTATCTTTACAGAAACTAAATTTTAATTACCTAAATTTTAATTTTTTTAACACAGCACATTTACCTAATTAATATTTCACAAGTTTTTAAACCTAAATATAAAATATTTGTAATAAGATAATATTATATTTTCGATGTTAAAACAATGTACTTGTCTCATAAATAATGAAAAATATTTTGAATGTGTGCCCTGTGATATAAGTAAAAATGTATCACATCAATGTTATTATGTATTTATAATAAAAAAGATTGAATAATAATTTGAGCTGTTCTTTATCTAAATTGTTTTTTTCTTTATTTTTTCAAATAAACATAGTGTTTGACTAACTTGTGATGTGTGCGAGAAGAACCTCCTAAACTTAAATCTGGGTTCACATAGATTTCACTACTCTCGTACGAATAGCCGACATAAATTTTGAAAATCAAGATTTTTAACTTTTCGCGAATGCCAATCGTTTGTGATTTGTTTGTGACACTTTTCATTTCGTTTGTGACTCATTGAGTCATTAGTTAATGAGTAATTCAATGGTTAATTAAGAGTGTACGATTAGTCGACATTTTTTAAATATTGATTGTAATATAGGCTTCTGGGTACTTATTCGATCGGATATCGTTTGTAAATTCCGAATATGTCCATAAAAACGTTTGTGACAGCTTAGTTTTTGAGAAAAAATCAAAAATAAATTCAATTATTTTTTGTATTAGTGAGCTTATTTTTTTTTTGGTCAATAAATGACGCTCTTGTACTTCAATGCTCTCTAATGAAATATTAAAATTTTCAACTTTTCACAAATGTCACGAATGCCAGTCGCTTGTAATTGTCGAGCGTCTATAATTCACAATTCATTCATTCAGCCAGTCGTTTGTGAATACTGTGTGTGTGTGTGTGTGTGTGTGTATAAGTCTATTTATAGAAAAAATAACGCTGAATCGACTCCAACAACCCGCATTTTTAGTTTCAAAGATATAAACAGCATCTGAGAAATTTTTTGACTTTTCTTAAAAAAGCCAAAAGTAAGAAGACCCCCCCCCCCTCTTTGTACAAATTTGTGAAATGTTTGAAAAATAAATTCGGCCCGATTCGTTTGATATTAAGTCTATTTATAGAAAAAATAACGCTGAATCGACTCCAACAACCCGCACTTTTAGTTTCAAAGATAATAATATATAAACAGCATCTGTGAAATTTTTCAGTTTTCTTAAAAATGCCAAAAGTAAAAAAAAACTCTTCTGTACAAATTTGCAAAATTCTTATATAAGAGAAAAAAACGCTTCGCCTGTACACAACATGAAAATCAAATTTTTGTTATCAATACTCACAACATATTTACATTGGATCTTATGGCCCATAACCTACTACAAAATGGATGTTCTCAATGTTATTTTCCCTATGTGCGAGTTAACCGTTTACGCACTGTGTAGATAATTTTATTGTGTTGTGGGATTTTTAAGTATTTTTAATGGTACCTACCTAGACGGGGAAACGCTTCTACACAATTTTTATCAGTCTGTCTGATCATACTTAAGTACATCGGATGGACCGATTTTTATACTTCATAAATCGTATACTATCAACACTCAACAGGCACCCAAATTTAAAGTAAGTAAAGGTTTTTTTTATCCGGCTATGATTTTGATTTTTGAGTTAAGATAAGGTTTCTTTCAAAACTGTCGACGTTATAAGGCGAGCGAAGAGCGAAGCCGTCGATAAAGGCCAATAAATAATTGTATGATGTTCCGCGTAACGTACCGACAAGAACTAGCCAGGCTGCTGAAGTTTCTCACCGCCACCATCCGTTTTCCTCTACACTGCAGGACTATTGCATATTTTGGATAAATAGTCGGCGCAGTCTATTACTTTCAAATCATCTATCGGCAAATCTTTCCCGTTCTGCGTTGCTATTTTTTTCTTCAAAGTCAACATGGCGTTATAAACATCAATGACAGGTTTCTATAATCAATTATAAACATCTGTTTTTAGCGGACAACTTGACTGAGTTATTGTAATACATTTTTTTAAATAATAAAAATCCAATTCTCGATTTAGAACTAGGGGTTTGTAATTGATCCCACCACTCGAAAACAGCTGAGTGATTCTGGGCAAACAAAAGACAAAAGTTCTGGAAACGCATTCTCTCAACATTCCCGAAAAATCAAAAGGAAATGAAATTACAAACTAAAGTTTCATTACAATTTTATTTATTAGATATTTATCTAAATTATTTTTACAATAACAGATCAGGCAGCTTTAGGTCGCATGAAATGCAAGCAGCGCTCAGTTAATAGTTTCTTTCGTACATGTTTTTCAATCAGTTCTTTTTTCATGATAGCGACCCGTTTCTTCTTTGTAAAATACTCTAATTCAAGTGTGCGCTTAGTGCCCCGATCACTCATTATTGCATTTTCTGATGGCATGTTGCTTATTGTTAAATTGGACGTTGAACTATCATTAATTGTCAATGATCTCTTCACGGGAATACAAATATTAACCGTTTAATAGAGTCTATTAATATACAGGAAAATTCGTAGGTGAACTAAAACCGATTCGCATAAGCCATAAATTAATTATTGCTCAAACTATTATAGACAAAATGTTCCAAAACACCTTGTCTTATCATTAGGTACCGTTGATTCTATATTTTTTCAATCAACGTTTTCATTTAAAAATAGGGTGACCAGTGACCACTTTCGACTTAAGCGTAACCCTAATTCATAAAAAAGGTCATCATTTACAAATTGACGAGTTCATCAAAACGAAAGGCTATAGTCGGATAAGATGGGCAAATTTGCTCCCGCATGGATGGTGCTCATTTTTTTTGCTTCAATTGTAATTAATATTACTTATAATTTTCACAAATTTCAGCCTTCAATATTAAACCGTTTAAGAGAAAAACAATTTTTGATGTGAAACATCTTATGTCGGGCTGTGAACAGCCGCGTGAGGGGAAATATGCAACGAAATGTTCTCCTTTGCTGCTATTCTCCCCACTACTGCGGCACTTATATTTAAATAATATATAAATTAATTTTCCAGGTATATTAAGTTGTACAGTAACAACGGCTGTCTAGACAAGTTCATCCGTAGAGTAGTGGTACGACTTTAGCCTTCTATGCATGGGGACTTGGGTTTGGAAACTCATGGCATCGTACAATTTTTGACGTTTTTTTTTCTAAATTCTACATGATATTTGTTTATAACATTTTTTATTTTTGTTATATTCTTTCTTTGACAATAATTATAATTTTTTGAAATTTCATGACACCAAAAATTATTTTTTTTGTTTTTTTTTAAAAACGAAAATTTGGGTAAATTAGGGTATTTAGAGTAAATTAGGGTAAATTGGGGTAACTTAAGGCAAAGGAGGCTAAATAAGAGTAAATTATAGTATTTAGAGAAAACTAGGGTAAATTCAAGAAATTAGGGTATACTACGGTAAATTTGGGTAAACGAGAGAAAATTAGGGTAAATTGTGTTAAATTGTAAATTCTTCTCTCGAACTACTGAACCGATTCTAAAAATTCTTTTACTTATTACCTTCGCAGGGGGAGAATGTCTCGCGGCGTTGTAATAAATCATAAATTATTATATCTGGAACTATTGAACCGATTTAAAAAATTCTTTTACTAATAGAAAGCTACACTATCCCTAAGTGATATAGGCTAGATTTTATTTTGATAAATTTGTCAAGTTCAATAAATAAAAGATTCAAGCTATAAAAATGTTTCACATCTGCCAAGCGTCCCGCGACGGCTCACATTTTTTTTTATCTTTTGAATGACTGAACCGATTCGAATGAAATTTATACCAGTTATAGATATCAGAAGACATTTTAAAAAAAAATAGCAATGGAATCTGGTCACAGGAACATGAAAAAAATCATGAATATTTCTGGATTTTTTTAACCCCTTTTAAATTCTGGCACAGCTACGAAATTTTTTTTGTAGAATCTTGGAATGACTTTTTACAACACATAACTTTTTGAAAACTATCAAACAGGTACGCGATACCTAAAAAAAAAATAAAATGTTTTTATTTATACTTTATACGTATTGCGCTTGGCCAGCTGTGAAACTAATAATTGTATTTATATTTTGTACTGGACTTGCGTAGCCCATTGCATGTGTTGACGTAAAAAGCATCGCTTCTGTCAGGTGTCCCATGACACCTCTTGACTTTTTTTTAAATTTCATTAAATGCGACTTTACCACAGGTTGCGGCCTGCGATTAAATTTATTTAAATAAATATGTGTCAATAATGTAAAAAAATTGTTTTTATTTTATAATTAAAAAAAATGTAATATACAACCTGTATAATGTCACAGAGCCTAAAATTAACATATAAAATATGTGAATTTTTCATTGATAATAATTATCTACCCAACATAACATATAAATTTTCTTACAAAACATCACTAAAATACTTTTTTTATTCATAATAGTGCTAGAGGTAGTTTTCTTAAAATAGTTTAAATGAAATAACGTGCTTCTTTTGCATTTAATTTTTTTTATGGAAACCCCCCCACTCCCACTAAACTGCGATACGTAATTTGTGGACGTCCCCTTACTACATCAAAAACTAGTGATGGGCGATTACAAGATGTTTTTACAATCGAAACAATTGTAATCGTTCATAATAACAATCGAGTCCACAATCGACTCGGAGTTTGATTTTACAATCGAAATGTTCAATTGTTCAAGTCGATAATTTGCCACATAGGTTATAGCAATAGCAGCGAATGAGAATACATATAATCGCGATTCAAGGTTATATGCTAGTCGACTGACGTTCACGCGACTCGTTGATTGTTCACTGTTCACATTGTCGGTATTCACTACTCTGTGATCTCTTCACTATTAAATTCGTATTTACGCGGTTACTGCACAATCGACCATCGACTCGACCACAGTTGTTGAGTGATGAACGATTGTATATTATGTGGCTCTTGACAGTATACGATCCAGTACTATGCGACTCGGTCACGGTGAACTATGAAACAACAATCGAGTCCAAGTGACAACCATCGAGAGTCATTGAGATGTTTGAATAATCGAGACAATCGACTAAAACATCTCGTATCGCGCATCACTATCAAAAACCCAACTTAAGAATTCAGTTTTGCAAAATTAATGGATTTACAGGTGAAAATCGATATAATACGAAACATCATGCATTAAACAAAAGCAAACTTAAATAAAGAGAACAAAATCATCAATAAATAATAATATTGGCTATGTACAAAAACAGTAGCTATGTTAAAGTCTTTTTGCTTAGTCAAAAATTACAAAATACGCATTCTGATATGTAAGATACACAGATTTAAGATATGTGTAGAAAGAATCATTGAATCTTTAAAATCTTTCAAAGTCTATAATATGATACATACATTATAAGCCTTAATGATATTTCTGACGTGTGGCGACAACGCCGTATAGAATAATTCATCAATTTTTTTAATGCCCCACACTACCAGGGTTATCTGAAGTCTGTACCTAGTGACGTTTATGTTTTCAATTCAATATTATTTTAGACATTTAATTGAAAAACTAAATTATATTTCCATCAGTTCTCGGATTAGAACATAAGAATTAGGGATTTCTAATAGACGAGCCATGAAAAGGCCATAGAATATCTATCTATCTAAACAACGGCAAACAATTTTTAACCAGGTGTGCAAGCTTTCATGGCCGGCATTGTTCCAAATCTTCATGGTTTCCGAGCTTGTAGGCCGTGGTCCAGTGGTATTTCTACCTGCCGTTTCGTCTACAACTACGGTAGACATTCTCAAAGGCGATGTGGCAGCGGTCGAAGTGTCCTCCTTGGCGGTTCACAGGTCACTGACCCGTGAGCCGCCAAGGAGGACACTTCGACCGCTGCCACATCGCCTTTGAGAATGTCTATCGCAGTTGTAGACGAAACGTCAGGTAGAAATACCACCGGACCACGGCCTACAACCCCGGAAACCATGAAGACTTGAAACAATTTTTAATCAGTTTTGCAAAAAATATCATAATTCAAACCGCACATTTGCAGTGTTGCACTATTTTATCAGTAAAATGGCGCGGCGCCATCAGAGATACCCTGGAGGCCTATCAGTAATATACATTTTTTATGGCACAGCAAAAATTAAGTCGGATTTCAATTGCGTCACATTTTGAGTTGCAACGAATATTAGGCAACTATTTGGTATTGCATCTTTACTATTAGGCTAAATATTAAGTTTTGATTAAGTAGCCAGGGCTATGCAGCTCTGCTCATAAGTAGTTATCCACTATGCACTATAATAGTTAAACTACAAAATAATTCGAATATGGGTTTTTTCCGCCTCCAATTTATGTTTTTTGTTCTTGTTTATTATATCTATACTTTATAATAAACGGAAGTATCCAGAAAATTCTCTTATTTTTAATGTATAAAATATACTTTAACACGTTGACTACAGTTCTTGCCCTTCGACTCAAGCAAATAGATAACATAACATAATGTTAGACGACGGGGTCTATCTTTCAAAAACATAAGTTTTGTATGGTTCTTGTCTCTGGGGTCAAGTGTCGAAGCATCACAGCTCTTGACCCCGGCGTCAATAATACGGTTGTTATAAATTAAACAGCTGTAATGTTGGTTTTGTTACTGGGATTATGTTGGTTTTGTTACGGGAGCTATGAAAAATAATTTTGTCATATTTGTAATCTAACAATAATTTGTAACAAAAAGACACTTATAGCGTTATTATAACACAAATGGTAAGAAAAATACAGGCCCGTACAAAACTAATATTATATGAAAATGAGGCCCGTGTATAAATAATGGACGGTTACTTGACCCTGGGGGTAAGAATCGTCATTTAAGAATGACTTAGTACTGGACCCCAGGGACAAGAACCGTAGCAGACTTATGTTTTAAAAACTAGCTCCCGTGGTCAACGTGTTAAAATAAAAATGAATACTTTTTAAATATTTGAGTAACTATAGTTAAAAATTAGTGCCTAATATTCACTGATTTGGTTATT
This sequence comes from Mongoloraphidia duomilia, assembly GCA_039654895.1. Lineage (NCBI taxonomy): Eukaryota > Metazoa > Arthropoda > Insecta > Raphidioptera > Raphidiidae > Mongoloraphidia > Mongoloraphidia duomilia. The sequence goes on along the minus strand of CM077524.1, from coordinate 36,330,792 downwards.
CGACATGTGACCTTGCAAAATTTTCGATAAGATGCCGAATATACTATTCGTTGCAACTCTTGTCAAAATATATAAAAATTTTCAATTTCTGTAGAATTTTACAAAAATCTTTTTTTTTTTAGTTTAAATGAGAAATATAAATGCGTGTGTACATACATTGTTTTGAATATTGATTTAAAGAATACAGACTTGAAATTCAGTATTAATAATATGAATGTTGGCAATAAATTATTTATATGAACAATTATACTAAATTCGCACTAATACTGCAAAGCATAATTATTGGCTAACGATAAATATTGTGTTGTTTCCAACAATGGTATACAGTCTTATAAAATGTTTTTGATTTTACTCGATTCACTTGTTTTAAAGAATATTAAGGAACACACAATAACATTATTTGTAAAGGTTAGAATTTATTTTGTATCATATTATATTATAATAATATTCTGAATTAAATAAAAACGTTACATCAGCAAGCTCCCCCTGACCCTATGCCATTTTTGCGGACCCCTGTTTCCTTCTGTACGCATGAAGTAGTATTTAAATGGCCCGTTAGCAACAACTTAACATTGCTAAACGACAACAAATCCATAACGGACGAAAGTTAACGGAACGCTTTGGAAAATTTATATTGTTATTAGAGATGCGCCGAATAGTGGTTTCACCGAATAACCGAATACTATTCGGTTTAACCTTTACCGAACCGGATATTCGGCTGAATTATTCGGTTTACCATTTCATTGTTTTGCCGCGTAAACAGGTTCTAACATGTACGCTACGTGTCGCTGCTGGCTAGTTGACAAGCAAGTCGTACCTCACCGCCCGCCACCCGCGCTATCACTTTGCTTCAAAACATCGCACGATTACGTTAAAAATACGAACAAAGGTGCTTATTATTACAAAAATATTGATAAGAAAATAGAAATACTCGAACCGAATATATTTGGCACCAAAACCGAATAATTCGGCCGAATACAAATAGTGAAAAAGATGCCGAATACGCCGAATACCGAATACCAAACGAATATTCGGCACATCTCTAATTGTTATTATTATTTTTGAGCTACATACTTATTATTTCAGAGCCGGCTATTTTTCAGTAACAAGTTCAGAATAACTATTGCGATTATTTCGTTCTAACACTACTGTTATGGCTTAGGCATTTCTGCAAGCTAGTGCGAATTTTTTTATCAAATTTTTCGAAACTTTTGCGCAACAAATTTAAAATTTAGTTCTGTGTGAGATTTTAAGAAATTTCTACTGTTTATAGAAAAATGTATATACAGTATTTCATATGCTGCACAAAAGTAACATCAATATTATATACAATCTATTAACAAATTATTAGAAACTATCGAGGCACAAAATGGTAATTCATCATTATATTAAAAAAATATGGCAACTTTTTTTAATCACTTTATGTGATAAGTTGTGATTTGCTAACTTTATCTAATTATTCAATTTTCTACAAGATAACCATGCGAATATTATATTAACAAAGAAGTTAACGTTTTAAAAATATTAATTCAAATTATAAACTCTAATTTTGCATTAAAACGACAAAAAGTTAACAAACAATATGCATACATAAGTGTGAATTTCTAAAAATAATTTTTTTTTCATAATTATTGTAACACTAAATAAACTTTTTTTACAGAACTTATTATATCTGTATAAAAAATTGTCACCAAATAGTAGGTTTATTTTTTATAGTAATGTGAAAAACAAGTTTTTTTTGTTTTAAAATATTGGCAACAGTGACAAAGTAAAGAAACAAACCTTTACTCAAATCGAAAAAATTAATGGCAAACTACTCATGCCTATTGTCTAGTAAATTAAAATAAGATTGTTCATCGTATTGGTATTTTTTTATATAAAAAATTAATAATTCTAAATTTATATTGCTTTTAATTAAAATAGAAATGTTATTTTTATTATTTCACAGCACTTAAAGACCACAGAGTGATACATAGTAAGCTCGTTAGATTAATTCGCTATGAATCGTAACCTCTCGGTGGGGAAGGAACGGGGGAAGGGGGAGGTGGCAAGGGACTGAAGTTAGTAGATGACCTCGAGCTAGGTGACGGTGGGCAGCTTTCAGTATGGCAGTGCGATCTAGGAGTAGGAGGTGGTGGAAACGGTTCATTGTACCTCCCTCTCGTATGATAATTTGAATCGCTTTCATCACAAACATCGGTAGAACACGGAGTCGGCGGCGGAGGTTGATTTATTGTACGATAATATCTGTACGGTCTATGTCTCGACACCGAACTACTGGCTCTTGTAGAAGCGGCTGTCGTCGCCGGGCTCGGTGGAGGATTTAATGTTTCTCGCGGATAGCAACCGGAACCGTTCGTGCTGCTCGAAGCGCCTGTTATATGACTTCGATCGTAACTAGATGCCAAACTACCACTCAGCATCGACATTCGGATTGCTCCGTTCTGTCTTAATTTAGAGCCCGATATTATTTCCTGTTTCGACAGAGAATGACCTGGAGGACTTAGAGGATCTGTTGCTTGATCGTACGGTAGTTGATTACCGCTTGCCAGTCGCACATGGCAATAGTAAATCGACAACACAACTAGAATTAGACTACCTATGCCGACAATTATAACAATGAGATATGAACTTTTATTTCCAATCTGTGAATTGCCATCGCCAGGCGAAACTTTAGAACACAACGCATCAGCCTCATCGGCACCATCGGCACAATGTTCCCAATTGTCACAAAGGGCATAAACCGGTATGCATACGTCACTCGATGGACACTGAAAATCTTTAAGATTCTCGCAGCAATTAGCTTCATCATGACCGTCCGGGCATTGAGTTGTGCCATCACAAACCCATGCACGATCTATACATTGTCCCGATCGACATTTAAATTCATTTTCACCACATTCAGGACATCCTTGTTCATCCGATTCATCGGGGCAATCCTTTTGTCCGTCACAACGCCACGAAATTGGTAAGCAGTCTCTTCCTTGGACAGAAGCGCAAGTAAAATATTCCGGACCGCAATCGTGTTTCGCTAAACACGTTTGTTTATTGTCGTGCAACAATAACGGTAGTGGACAAGCACAAACTTCCGACGTATCGTCAGGCCTCCATACACAAAGATGCGAACATTTTCCGTTACTGTTTTTCGAGGAACACGTGTGGTTTTCGTACATCTCTTTAGAATATGACCGCACAGCTATTATGTCCATTAAGTTCTGAGATTTCTGTGGTAAAATTGAATCACTGTGTTTCTGACCAGTTTTTTTATCTACTCTCTCAATCTGCTGTCTTTCTTTGTCAATCCAATAAAGCCATTTACCGAGTACAGCGATCTCCGATATATGTATTGTTTTTGATGAGATGTATAAATGTTTTATATGTTCTCCTGTTAAATCAGAAACATAAATCATTTTTTCTAATGACCAAAACACAAGGTCAGTTTCTAAGTCAACTGTTATTGCGGTCGGATTAAGTAAGCCACTAGCTAAGGCTATCCGTTTAGAACCATCCATTCGAGCTGCAACTATTTGACCAGATACTCCTATGTCAGTCCAGAAAAGTAACCTGTTAAAAATATAATTAAATTATAGATTTTATTCGTTTAAAATAGTTTGAGTGAAATAATAAAATGAGAAACTGTTATAAAGATCTTTTTGGCTAGATTTATTATTATCGTAGATCTTCATATAAAATTAATAATAAATAAATAAAACACAACAAAATTTGATTTTATCAAGACGAGTCTAAAATAGGTCTGATCACAACGAGATTATAATTTTTAATTTATTGTTTGTTTCAAAAGCGTAGCTAATAGAAACTGCCAAAACAAAACAATGTTGTGTCGACAATGTAGAGTATTATGTTCTCAAAATGACACAACACTGTGAAAGGATATTTTTTAAAACTCTCTCATTATCATGTAAAATTAAATGGTCAACAGTCGAACTAAATAGAGATATCTGAATTAACGCAACCTATTTTTCCATGTTTATTATGTCCAAATACACGATTTATTCATTGACATAATTCAAGTAAAACAACAATTTGATTCTAATCAAATAACATCTATCTGTCAAAATACTGCAGCAGCTACAATATTATTATAATTGAAGGTTAAGTTTAGTTATTTCAATACCTTTTAATCGGATGAACAGCTATGTTGCGGGGCTTCACATCGGTAGCTTGTACCACAACACCAACACTTGAATCGTTATTCAATCGGGTAACGTTGATCATGTCTAGTTCGGCACATGACCAAAACAGTAATCGGCCAATGGGATCTAAAGCTAAATCGTACGGATGTACCAAATCTCGAACGACTACCGAAGCATGGGAACCGTTTTCAAATGCTCTGCGTATCACCTGAGTTTTTCCATCAATCTAAAGAGACAAAACATGAAAATAGAATCAATATACATCGTTTTGAGCACTGCCTGCGTCGTGCGGATATTCCAGCATTTTTTGTCGAGCTGAATCGAACTGAGTAGACCTTCATTAAGTCAGTGCATACGAGACAACTGCGAAAAATGTTATTTCGGCCGTCATTTTCCAAGATGGCTACTGTAGTACAATTTTTTTCCCGAGGATTTTTTATATATTTGTCGGGTGATCAAACACTACATATATTATACAGGGTGAGTTCGACCACCCGTATCAGTCGTTTTTTTCGAAAACGGTTAGTCGTAGAGAGTTGTGTCAAAAATTTGTATTATAAAAGCCCTAATAAAGAATCGAATGGTGATAATTTTTTTTTCCGGGAAGGTCGGCTTCCCTATTAGTTTGCTCCAGAATGTCCAGAACTCCGGAATTATAAATGTAAGGATAGGTCGAAAGTGGTATTGTTGAAAAGATCTTTAAAAAATTAGGAAGTTTTGTACGGACTTTTTTTTTATTACTGCCACCCCTGTTAAGTAATATTTGTTTGAAATTACTAAATTAAAATGTCATAATAACGAACTTTAAGTCCGCATTTAAAATGTAGTTACCTATCTATCGATCATTAAACACTGAAGAAGTACACTCACAGTATAACCAGAAGAGCTCAGTAGTATGTATTAAAGAGTAAATGGAAGACAGTTTGAATACTTGTGACAATGTTTAAGGTTGCTAGATTTTTAATGCCGACTTCGATCGTTATTATGAAATTTTGATTTAATAATTTCAAACGATTGTTACTTAACAGGGGTGGCAGTAATGAAATAATTTTTCCTACAAAACTTGCCTATTTTTTAAAGAGCTTTTCAACAGCACCACTTTCAACCTATCGTACTTTCTAAAATTCCGGAGTTTTGAACATATAATAATTTATATTTATACTTATAGAAATTTACAGGGGTGGCAGTAATAAAAAAAAATTTCCTACAAAACTTGCTTACTTTTTAAAGATCTTTTCAACAATACCACTTTCGACCTATTATTACATTTATAATTCCGGAGTTCTGGACATTCTGGAGCAAACTAATACGGAAGCCGACCTTCCCGGAAAAAAAATTATCACCATTCGATTCTTTATTAGGGCTTTCATAATACAAATTTTTTACACAACTCTCTACGACTAACCGTTTTCGAAAAAACGACTGATACGGGTGGTCGAACTCACCCTGTATATCAAATCCCTAATGCTTGTAAGAATTTTTATAACCGATTGTGAAATTCTGAACTAAAATGACTACACTAACAAAACGAATGCTGATTGGAAAAAAGGTCATTTAATATTTTTTGTTTACAATTCAATCCCGGATAAGAATTTTCATTTTTTGCCTCCTGGTGCAAATCACCCTGTATAATTGAATTTAAATTGGTTAATTTTCAATAAAATGACAACACAAATACGACTGAGGCGAGGAACTACACATAACAGAGCCATACTAACCCAGTACAAATAGTGCGTTTCAGGATCATATTCAATAGCTCGTATATTTTTCATTCCTTGAAGTGATAACACGGCATCAGGACAATCAGATGTATCGGGCATTAAACGGCTTACCATGTTGCGTTGACTGAATATCAAGTACGACTGAGGTGCTGTAATGTCAAAATTAGTATTATAAATACAGATAGTTCCTGAATTCACGAGTTAATTCGAACCTAGGCAAGCTCGTAACACGAGAATTTATAAATGCTTAGGATTAATTTATTGCAATTAATGATTCATATTTCGTTAATACCTAAAAAAGAATTCATCAAACGAAAACTCAAACTTTGAAAAAAAAAAATTTTAATCAGCAAATTCCAGGCTTATTTTAGTTCTCAGTACCAATTCATATTTTCCATTTATTATTATTATTTTTTTTTTAACCTTTTCACCGCGAATTTATTTTACGAGAGAGCATGCTGTGTGCGCAATTTTTTCGGCCGTTCCGTATAGATACGTCTGGAGCAGTCCACTGTTGTTATCAGTGGGGTAAAATAATGAAGCTAAATCCCGTCAAATCATATCAAATTGTTTTTCTTGCCTTTTTTGTTTAAAACATATATTTTTATCAAAAACAAAAGTCAGTGCATACACGTGTACATATGCTTTGACTTAAAAAAAAAAAACACAACAAAGTTCAGAATTGGTGTTCTAATAGGCGTTGTACGTACATATACGGCGGTAGCAGTTTATCGCTGTAAAAAAAATCTGCGGTAAATCGCAAAAAACTTCCGGATTGGCCAGTATAATCTGGTAGGCGTTGCTCGTATATATACGACTGGAGCAGTAACCCAGGTAATCGTATATATACGTCTGGAGCAGTCAAAGGGTTAATAAGAAATTGATTAATCCAATGGAGATGGGCACATGAGAAACGTAATATAGATGGCAACAGGTATATAGCCACCTAAGTTATCGTTGGTTTTCATAGAAAAACGCGCGAGAATCAAGTTTTCTACCTTCTGATAGCATGCAACCACTTCTTTTCAGTTCCGGATCCTTTGGAAATACAAAATCTCTATGATTATTGATTTGAACATTGGTAAACACAGCACATCGGCACTGTCAATGATTTATTATGTTAAACAAACTTATTCTGTAGTACACACTACTATGAACTGCCCACAGACCGAGGTGGTTATATAGCTGGCGCCCCTAGCGGTCAAGTTTGGCATCAAGTGTGCCCATCTCCATTTACATTTCCACCAATTCTCAGATTAAAATCTGGGAACTGGAGGTTTGCGATAGACAAGCTATACAAACAACGATCTTAGCTGTTATCGTTAAATTGTTAAATTGTGTTTTAAAGACCACCAACAGCTAAGGTTATTTAGGCCTAGCACCGATTCATATTTTCAATTCATTATTTTTTTTTTTAATAATAAATTGAAAATCCAATTGACACTTTTACCAGCTCTCGGGCTAGAACCCGGGAACTGGGGACTTGTAATAGAGGAACCATAGCAACGCCATGTAAACAACAGCACTGCTACACGCTTGGCTATTCTCAAGCCCTTGGCTGTTATTGCGACGAACGTTCATATTTTGTTGATCATAGGAAAAAAGCGAACGCGAAAACTCTTAAAGCAAGAATTAAAATTTTTACAATATGGAATAAATTTAACGTTACCGAACTTACCTACACAGGTGCTATTATCAGAAGTATTCAGTATATAATGTGTTGGGCAGCCGCATGTGTGATTACCCGACGGTAATGCAAGACACAAATGTGAACAGCCGCCGTTATTGACTGAGCACTGGTTCCATCCGGTTTGTCGAGACGCATGAAAAACTATTAGATCATCGACTTTCTCCAACTGATTGATGATCTTTGAACGGTTCCCACCGTTCACTTTACTCGCACATTCAATATCGTTATGTTTTCTATCTGACCAATAAATTTTATCTAAACAAAAATAATTAAATTTTTTCAATAATAATAGTTATTGTTTTTTTATTTTAATAAGACGCGCAGCTACTAGGCTATATGCGTCATTATAAGTCTGTTGTTTAAGACAGGTAAGTATAGTTTGTGCTTTATTTTCTTTTATTCACTTTATTCCCTTTACTGATTTTTTATTTATCTTTTATTTTATTGTGTTGTTTATGCTATTTAATGGCTAATTTATTATTAACTATTAATATCTTAGATTGTAAGTTCTTTCTCCAGTCTCACATACAGGCAACTCCTTGTGCCTCTGTGAGAGTTTACGTATGTAAATTTTTCTGGTAATAAATAAATAAAGGGTACGTTCGGTTTTGAGCTCAGATTGATCTGAGTGATCTAATGCGTTCGAATTTAACATTTATATGCTTTGAAAGATATCTATCCTGCGTTCGGATTTAAAATCTGGAGGAGATCGAGCACGCTCTATGAGCTCCGAGGAAAGCGAGCGAGCAAGCAGATTTAACCAACTTCAGAGCATTCATTTCAAAAATGAGCTAAAACCCTTGTTGTGAGAATGGATAAATTTCGAAGTTTATTTATATGAGGTAATTTTTCAATAGGTAAAAATACACGAATAATATTTATTCAAAGAATAGTAATAACCAATAAGTCTATATCGCACAGAATGATTAAATAAAATATTTATTATATCTATGGGTCGAAAAAATCAACAACCGGTAGAACTATTAACTTTAAAATAAAGGAATAAAAACGAAAAAAATTGTGAATTGATTTATTATTATAACAATGTTGAATTAAATCAAAATGAGGAGCAATAAAGAATGTATTTCGGCTTTAGTAATAAGAATTTAACTTGCTGGGGCCATTTTATTCTGACGTTTGGAAAAATCTGCTAGATTACATTCGAAATTGTTTAGATGGCTCGATTTGCTCGCTTGTCACGTGACCAAAAATCTGTTCGCTCGGCTCGATCAATCGAGCGTAAAACCAAACTTACCCAAAAATAAAAAAATAAGCAATGAAATAAATACTTGTACAATTTATTTTTATAATAATTCTATGATCTAAATTCTAACTGGTGATGAGAAATGCATTTTCAAAATAAATATTGCAATTTTAATTTCAACGTCAAACAGTTCATTAATAAAATTTAGAATGATACCTTTATACAGCGTTAGAGAGTATGGATCATCTACATGAGAAACTACATCTTTGGTTCCATTTCCATCATAATCAGCTGTTCGAATAACGTGTGATTCTCTATCACCCCAGAAAATGCTCCTTGTTCCATGATCGAGTACCAGTCCTTGAACTTTTCCAGCATTGGTAACTATAATTTTAAGATTTGAACCATCCATTGCTGCACGAGAAATACGGTTGGTTTCGCCAATCTCTGACCAGAATATGTACCTAAAAATAATATTGCCTTTCATAAAATCCAACAGTTAAAAGTAGTTTTTCAAATGCCAATAATTAAACCAGTGGCGTAGCTACCAGAGGGCTAGATGGTGCCGTGCACCGGGACCCCCAAGCTTAGGGGGTCCTCGGACACTAACCATCAAGCCTCATATTGAACTAGCGAAAAATTCTCCCATCTTCAGAATGTAAATAAAATAGATTGCAACATGACTTTAATCATGACAACTCATTTGAAAGAATACAGTGGAATTCTCAACAAGTTCCGACTTTGCACCTTTAAAGTATTTATATATATTTATATTTTGACTTGATAAAACCTAAACAGTTTAGTTAGGGCTCCAGTTTTTTTTTGCACCAGGGCCTTTGGTTACCTAGCTATGACTCTGTATAATAAAACTCGCTAAATCCAAATTGGGTCTTGCGTTTGTTGAAGCCGCCGGCTCTGCATAAAACCACTTGTGCACAAAATGCTTATATGCGCTTATATTATGTGAATAATAATGATTTCCTTACCCTGCAAATGGATCGAGTACAATTGTAGTTGGATTGTCTATGTCTTTCCATACAAGAGTTCTTCGACTAGAACCGCCCAGTCTGGCCATTTCTATGCGTTTTGATTCAGAATTGGTCCAATAAATGTTCTGTGCTGGCCAATCAACAGCCACGCTTTCTGGGGAACCGATGCCAAGCTGTTCGACCACATACTGCATTTCGGATCCGTTCAAATAAGCACGCATAATAGCATGCGCTTTTATATCCGTCCAATAAATTCTATTACTGGTGAAATCAAAATCTAATGATCTGAAACAAATGCAATTATATGAGAACGCACTAAATAGAATAATTTGTCTACTTATACTCTATCCCAGCGTTTCCTAAACTTTTTCGCCTATGGACCCCTTGGAAATTACTATTAGCAAAATTGTCACGGATCTCCTTGAAATATAAGTCAAGAGTAATTTATTTACTTAATTTTTTGGAAGTGTACATGTCAAATTATAACATTTAAATTATGGAGGGTAGAGTTAAGGAGAACACTCTCATATGGATGAACAGTTGCAAAAGTGTCCATCTGTAAGCTGTAAATAACAGTTCCAAATCTCTCCAGAGTGGCGCTAAAATAGCAAGAGAGTATGAAATGAACTTAGCAGTTATTGACTGAGTGAAGTGCGCTGAGGTGAAAAATTTAATATTTTTGATGACTAGAGTAGTTATAACAAAACTGCAGTATACAAAACCTCAACTGTTTGCGTAGTCCAAAAGTTAAAAATAGTTTTGTAAATATAACCTAAAATAACTACTGTCAGATAACGTGGACGGTGATTTAATTTCCATGGTCTGTTTTACATCAGAAATGTCAGTTTTTTAATAATTTTTATTAGAGAATTCTACTTTTGAAGAAATTTCAAAAATTATTATGTGGAATTTTTATAAAAAAATGAAAAGAATATAATTGATTGACAAATTCAAGTATGTATTTGCAGGTGTTTTAAATTTTGCGTTTGTAATTTTTTATAAAAGCAATCATTGTTAAAAAATTAAATAATTTTTTAGGCGTTCATTTATATTGGGATTATCTTTATTTACTATTTTATGCATCATTACAAGTTTACCAATGATATTTGACTGTTTTTCTTTTGAAAAAAGCGTCATTTAAAAGCGGAAGTTATGCTTTTCTTCTTTACTTCACTGTCCTACTCTAGTATTATTTGGCGCATCCTTTAAAATTTACACTCTTGCTATTGTGGCGCCACCAATTTATCGCCTTTTGACGGACGCTTTTTCATATGCAGAGAGAGTTCTCCTTACCTCTACACTCCATAATTTAAATTTTGGGTAAGTGGCCGTTCAAGTATTACGTAAGCAGATTTTTTGCAATTATTACCCCCTCCCCCTCGTCAGCAAAAGTGAGCAAAGCTCTTACACCCCCCTCCCATGCTGACGTAAACATTGGTACCTACATGCATTTTTCAATGTGTTCTGGTTTCTTTATTGATTCATGAGCAGCAGTTATAAGTTTAGAAATAAGGAATAGGCTTGGAATAGAGGACTTTAACGCACATAATATTTATTTAAGCAAATTTTATTGACATGGTATTCAGTTATTATAATCTTAATATATTAACGAACAAAACAAACGTATCCATTATTTTCGGGAATCCCTGAAAATGCGTTTCGTTTTCAAGCATAGACAAGTAGGGGTTGCCGTATGTGTTCAAACCAAAATCAACTTAATTTTGTAGAAAATCCGAAAAAGTAAAAAAATAAATACTGCTGACGTAATCACCATCCAGACCCCCCATCCCCCATGTCATCAAAAATAAGCAAAGCAAAGACCCCCCCGACCCCTGTAGTGCTTACGTAATACTTGAATGGCCCCTAAGTTTCATTTCTGTACTGTGCAGTATAAAGAACATAATATCACTGCTTGCCGGACGGCGTTCATACAGTTCGGCCGTTGTCGGTCGAACTGTATAGCTTTGTCCACTTACAAACTTTTCTAAATCGCTTAGCCATAGATTTACTCAGGTGTGCAAGCTTTCACGGCCGGTATAGACATAGAATTACTGTTTGCTGAAACCTTGATTGGTTTAAAACCAGGTTTCCATCAAAACAGAGATTGACGCGATTGAAGCCATGAGTAAAGGCTAGTAAACAATAAAAACTTCTAACCTTGGAGATTTGATACCAGTTACTGGAATGATATCTTTATTTCCATTCTCGATGCTTATCCTTCCGATATTTTCTTTCCGTGCAAACAAAAGAAAAACTTCCGGAACGACACACGTTCGATTATCTTTACTAAGTTCGTGTTCTATCTGACATGCGCAAATGTAGCCTTGTGGCCTGTTGAGGCATAAATGTGAGCAACCGCCATTGTTAATTGCACAACCGTTAGTTCCAGTCACCTTCCCCAAATGCACCGCTTTCAGACCCATTATATTCGGCAAGGGTTCTATAATCACCTCACGGTCTCTACCTGTAAAATATAAACAATGTAGCTTCATTACAATCAATTAATTATATTATCAAAATAGTCGTAGAGTACAGTACCAATTTTGTATTTTGTCTTTTTAATTAGAAAATTTTATTTTTGACCAACCTGTAATTCTCACTTTATCAATACTTCTCCGCTGCCAATCTGTCCAATACAAATAATTATCTAGTAAACTTAGCCCAAACAAGTGTGGCAGATTGTCATTTATAACCACTCTTCTGTCAGTACCATCCATGTTTGCAACTTCTATTTTATCTTTATTGGCGTCTCCCCAATAAACCTTTGAATTTTCAAGGTCGAGCGCTAATCCATTTGGCCAACCAAGATCGGTAGAAACAAGTATGACTCTTTCTGAGCCATCCAGCGATGCTCTTTCAATTTTTGGATTTTTATCGTTCCAATCTGTCCAAAATAACCATCCATGTACAGGCGCAACAGCGATTGCTCTCGGTTCACCCAACGCTTCATTTATTATCACTTTTCGAGAAGTACCATTTAATCGAGATACTTCAATACGGTCGGTACCTAAACACAAAAAAAATTTTTTTTTCATACTGTACGAGACAAGGGTTACAATTTTCACAAAAAAACTTTGTATAATAAACCTACAACAATATCCTCTTACATTTATTATTACAGTCAACCTATGGAGGTATGTAGAATACTCATTTTAGAAATTGTCTTATATATTAAATAATTTTCTTAAGTAGGTACTTTTTGCACTCGATTTAATGAATCGAATACTTTAACTATTCGACTGGTACCTACTCGATATTTTAAGTAGTACTATACAGTAATTCATTAATGCTTTCTTACCTGTATCAGTCCAGTAAATATTTCTTGCTATCCAATCAACTGCAATACCATCAGGATGCTCAATCTCTCCTACGATAACATCTTGCTCTTGAGTTCCATCAAGTTTTGCTCTGCGAATTTTTCGCACTTCATCGTCAGTCCAATATAAAAAGTTATCAACTGGATCATAGTCAACGGCTATAGTATGTTTAATTTCATTTAGAGGTATAACGAAATTTGTATAATCGGGAGTGTCTAATGATATTTTACTTATATCACCACGCTGAGCTAGAAGTAATATGTACTGAGAAGCATTTCGACAGGTGTGTTCATCCTTCAATAAGATACCCGTAGGACACGAACAATTATAATACGGAGGATTTGGTGATATTAAACACAAGTGGGAACACCCTCCGTTGTTTTTTTGGCATGGATTAGAGCCAGGAGGTTGCCTATTCGCATTCCAAACATGGACGGTCATCGGAACAATTTCTGAATGAAATAGTTCTTGTGGCTTTGGGTTTGAGGTGTTAAGTAAGACGTTAATTGTATAAACAGACCTGAAAAAACGAAAAACATTACACTACAATAATAATAATAATTTTTCTATAATGGTGTATTACGAATTATATCAATTGTATATCACAGAAATCCACACTAGATAAAATTTAGTGTAGTTATTAAATTAAGAAAGGCGACATGTTTCGGCATCCTGTGCCATCATCAGACGAAATTGTATAACAAATATATCTTACAGAAGAAAAGAAGAAAGGATCTAAAATCTGATGTGGATGCTGAAACATGTCGCATATCTTAATTTAATAAATACACTAAATTTTAACTTGTGTGGATTTCTTAGATATACAATCGATCTAAGTAATTATAATAATTATGTTGAACAATTGATGGAAAATCATTAAGAGGATTTAATAACTAATAGCTGAATTATTTGTATAAGCCGAGAATATGTGTCATTAATTGATAGGGGCTTGACGCAGTTCTGGATTAGCTAACTTTGCCAACCCACGCAAATAAAAATTTGTCAGCCTACAAAATCTTTTTAAAAAATCTGCGATTTTCTTACGTATGGAAATTTGTCGCGGGAAAAGGCTACATAATTGATAATAATCATTCAAAATATAAAAAATATAATGTTTTGAAAATAAACAGATGAAACTTACCAAGAAGCCCAGTCAGTCCAAAATACTTTATTTTCGAAGTAGGTAATGGCAAAAGGATGAAGTAATTTATCATTTAAAATCGTTCTTCTGCCTTGTCCATTATAATCCATAACTGCTATAAATTTATGTCGACCATCCAACCAATAAATCCTCTCGGATTTATAGTCAACAGTCATTCCATTCGGCCAGAATATATTCTCTGATACAATTACTTGGCGAGTGGTTTGATCACCGTTCATTGAAGCTCGTTCGATTTTAGGCACTTCACCCCAGTCGGTCCAAAATATTAAACTAGAATAAAAATATAAAATGTTAATCGTTTTCATTCTTTATTTTTGAAGTGAAAACTTTTTTAGGCGCGTTGAGAGATTTTTGGTAGGGGAAAATCTTGTGTTCGCGTCACCGACATGCTATGGGCTAGAATGTATCTGTCACAACTATGCGCGTGCGCATATACAATAAAAACGGCACGTCATTCAGTTGTACCGATGGCGACGATAGCAGCGTCTGTGCGTCGTATGCATAACGTCCCCGGTTCGAAAGCCACTGGCACCGTGAAATTTTTGTGTTTTTTTTTGTTCTAAATTCTACATGATATTTATTTATATATTTTTATTTTTTTAAATTCTTTCTTTGACATTAATTATAATTTTTAAAGTGAAAACTTCTTTAGGCGCGTTGAATAAACCATATAAAAATGTATATAATTGTTGCTTGGAGTGCCGATAGATATGAAAACCATACTAATGTTAATTATTTTTCACCTCTGTCGGCAGTCCCCATTACTGCTTAATTTTTTTTTTATTTATTTACGGCTATCAATTTCTAAGGCTGGTGTATGTATCAATATTTTCAATTTATTATTATTTTTAAGAATAAATCGGGAATTCATTTGATACTTTTTTCAGTTCTCAGATAAACTGAGAACGCAGGGTTTGTAAAATATGCGAAGATCGCACTTTTAATGATATAAATATTAGGTAAAATTCTGTACGGAACCGTTAATCGGAGAGCTAGGAAGTATCAAGTATCAACCATTTGAGTAAAATATAAGTGTTTTTAAGCAAGGAACCTCTGAAATCCAACCATTACACTACTAGGCTCAGATAATTGTGTCAGCTGGTGGCCTTTGAAAGATAAACTCACCCTTTCATAGGAACTACAACAATGGCACGTGGCTGGTCGAGTTCAGTCCAATAGAGAACTCGTCTGTGTTGTCCCTGCGAGTTCGCCACCTCTATTGTATCCAACTCCCCGTCTGTCCAGTACATATTACCGGTGTACCAATCGATTGCTAGACTCTCGGCTGTTATGGGACCGGTCGCTGTGATATTTTTTACAGGACCTATACATAAATCAATATACATCAAATATCTACAAGTACCTACTAATAAAGAAACTGTAAAGGAAGATTTTTCTATTAGTTACTTTTTTAAGTGAAATTTCATTTTTTTATGCACTTTGCATGATACCAAAAATACATAAGTTAAAAAATCGGCAATATCCAAACTTGGTCAAATAATCAAGCATGCGATTTAGAAGCTCCATGAATTTTTCCTTCATTTTTTTATTCGGTCGTTAATAAGGCCGGCGCGTTTGAGCATCGGAACAATTGTATTTTTTCGCTTGCACGGGGGCGACCGTAGCTCGATAAATATATGCTCTCGCGAACTTTTCTGTAGGAAATTCGATGCTCTAAAAAAGTTCGATATATTTTTGTCGTATCTATTACCGTTCCCGCTGCAAGAGTGGTGAGAGGTCAAGAACGCCATCCCCACAAATACTATTCTTATCAAGCTGAATCTATCAAATAATTTTTCCGAAAACCGGGAAATTAATGCAAATGATTTGATTGCACTGGGCTATACGACAGTATCACGTGTACCTAGGGTTGCAGATAAAAAACTAAGATTTTCGGGACATTTCTAAAGCGAAGGCAATTTATTTCAGGGGGAGGGAGTTATTGTGAAAAAAAAAATGTTTTATTATTTTACTATTTTTTGTATTTATCATTAGATTTATCTAATTTTATTCGTTTATCACACAACAGTACACGATGAGATGTGGGACGCGCTTCTGAGTGTGTAAATCACACATAATTTCGTGTGAATCTTTAATAATTCATTTTATTGTTCCCAATTCGTCTTTACCGACATAGAGTAAGTCCGAAGAATACAATTAAATACAAGTAAAAATATATATAATATGTACAGAAATTGCAGATAGTGCTAAATAAATAAGTACTACTTAGCATGTAACTTAGTGTCGTTCCTTGCGATCGCGAGCACAAATTCGTTGAACTTATACATTTCCGGGATAGAAGACTTAAATTCCGGGACACGGGGCAAACCAACAAATTCCGGAACATTCCCGGAAATCCCGACCATCTGTTAACCCTACGTGTACCACTATTAGGATTCAATATTTTACGAAATATTAACAGAAAACTAATTAATTTAAACAATTATAGAAAAAAAACATCATGCGACTTTCAGAAACGCAATCACTGATAATTTGTTTATCAATTATTGTTATAATAATTTTACATTTTAAAAATATATAGCCAATTAAAATATGTAAGTTAGTAATTGTAAATTATGAACGCTCGACAACAAAGGTCATAAGCGAAAATAAGTACGTACCCATTGTTTGAATGCCATCGAAACCGACGCACTGAATGTAACCTATGTCGTGATCGGTCCAGCATATTCGCTTCTGTAAATAATTGAAGTCGAGGGCTGAGCCTTCCAACAGATTTTTGACCAGAATGGATGTTTTCTTCGGCGCACTGGCTAGTCGGATATCTTGATGTGTGGCGTAGATTAAGGGTGGAAATTTCGTTACAGCTGCACCTGAAAAAAACAAACAAACAATAACATCAATACATCGATTTTAAGTTTTTTTTTTAAACAATAAATATTATTATTATTGTTGTTGTGGATTATAGACGCGTCGACAACTTAGGTCATTAGCGTCTTAAATACAACAAATATCATATATCACTTAAAACTAAATAACATCACAAAACATCCATGAGCAGAGGTGGGATTCGAACCCACGACGGTCTGATTCAGAGGCCGCGACGCTACCAACTGAGCCATACTGTCCTCAATAATAAATATTAACAAAACCGATGACATGAACATTAAATTAACAATTGCAGAAAAGAAATGCTAAATAATGCATCAAGTTTCCGCTTTAAGAGCTCTAGGAACTAATTAATTCGTAAAGTCGGAAGCTATCTGCAGGACCGGGTTAAATAATTTAGCTGCCCCAAGATAGTTGAACAGTTGCCAACCTAAAATAAACTAAAATTACGAATAAAAATAAAAAAGCCCGACTTAAATCCTTGACTCCTTCAAAAAGAAAAAATAATCTGAATTGTACCAGTGGGTTCGTACCTTCCAAAAAAATCTATACCAATAGAGGTGGACCGCGGTGGTGCAGTACGTTCGCTCACAATAAGCTTAAAAATTAATTAACGATAAAAAAAACTTTTGGATACTATCAGATATGTTTGTTCAGCAAGAACATTAGTTCAGAAAAAAATTAGGTACTTGCTGAATGGAGGGTGACAACTTTGACCGTCTGTATTTCTAGAACCAATCATGTGCTCAACTCTAAAGTTTTTTATGATTATAGTCTTATCACAATTAATCATTATCTTCCCATTGGAAGTTATTATAATGGATCCGAAAATCGAAATCAAAATGTATAACAAATTTTTATGTTTCAAGGTCACTACACTATTTTTAGAAAGATGTCTGTGTGTGTGTGTGTGTGTGTGTACGTACGTACGTATGTGTCCATTTCTTTCTAAGACGAAATCTCGAGAATGAAAAATGATATCGACTACTTTTCTGTGTAATATCTAATTTAATTATTATTATTAAATATTTATCAAACTGGGAAGTTCGTCGTGTGGACCTCAAAGGTCGTACTTTAGTCCTAATAAACGACCCACCTCACGGCTTGTTTGATAAATAATTCGGTCCTAAATTCGAGGGTTCCAAAACGGGCATTTTTTTCCGTCTATCTTTCCAAAATTACTTAAAACTCGACCATTAAAGACGCTCTAAAACATTAAGTAATGCAAATCCTACGACGATATTTTGTCGCACACAAAGGTGCTAGATTTACATTATGAAAATTGGATCGAGTTTTATATGTCTGCAATAACAATAACCAATTCCAATATCCAATCAAATATAACACAAGAACATAAAAACAAACTAAAAAAAAACAATCATAGTTTCCAATGAAGCATTACTTTTCGGCATATCAAATCCAATAAAAAGAGGAACGCGGCAACAAGAAACGATTTCGTTCCGCTATTGCTAAAGAGCGGCAATCCAGCTATGCATATTTAAGAATAATGAATTTGCACTATTTTAAAATGGCATCAATTTCGATACTTCGTGTGTAATTATTGCTGCAAGCGTAAAGATCTGAAATATTCAAGTTTAAGAATATTCTCTACTAGAAGTTACCCCCTGTACTCTTCATCTCAAATCCTTTCCTTTCGCCTAAAAACGCTTACAGCTCTCCCGACGCTATATTTAAAGCTAAAGGGTTCAGGTAAACGCCAAATGAAGGTCCAAGAATCACACGACAGATCTTTCAGACGAAAAATTGAAATCACACGTAGCTAAAACTTTTTGCATAGGAACGCCAAATGAAGGACCAAGAGCTACACTCTTGGTCCTTCATTTGGCGTTTATCTGAAATCCATTAGCTTTAAAAATAACGTCGGGAGAGCTGCGACCGTTTTCAGGCGAGGGGAAAGGATTTAAAAAAAAATGTGTTTTAAAGACCAACAACAGCTAAGGTTATTTGGGCCTAGCACCAATTCATATTTTCAATTCATTATTATTTTTTTTAATAATAAATTGAAAATCCAATTGACACTTTTATCAACTCTCGGGCTAGAACCCGGGAACTTGTAATAGAGGAACCATAGCAAAGCCATTAAACAACAGCATTGCTACACTCTCGGCCATTCTCAAGCCCTGGAAAGGATTTGAGATGAAGAGTGTAGGGGGTAATTTCCAGTAGAGAATACTCTCAAAGTGAAAAAATTGTAATGTTAAATTCACCACGAAAAACTAAGAAAATCCCGTCATAATACCCGTATCATAAAATGTCGTCACTATTCAAGGAAAGAAACTGGCAACGACTCATAACTCAAGGGCAGGGGCGGACTGGGACTCAATTTCGGCCCGGGCTAAAGGCGGCCAGCGGCCGGTGGCATATTAACTAATTTTCTAGTTCTTTTTTAGACAAGATGCTTACATAATACATAATATATTTTGTAATTGTAAGTTTTAACAAAATTTTGATTAAAATGAACAGTATATTATGAGATGCCACAACCGAATTAGTCATTTTTATTATTTTTTGTCTGTTTCTCTGTCTTTCTGTCTGTTTATTATTTTTAACCTTTTTACAACAGTCTGGCAAATAAAAAAATATAACAGAACATTTACAGTATTTACATAATTAAAAAGTTTTACTTTTCAGTAGGTAGGTAAAGAGAAAATAGAAATACAAAAAAAAATATGTAAGAGGAAAAAAGTTGAACATCAGTCAACCGGCCAATCGGGCTGCGCCCGATACGCCAGTCCCTACTCAGCCCCTACTCAAGGTGTAGATTTTCGGCAAAGTAAAGGCGTAAAGCGATCACTACAATAATTTGTAGTTTCTCGGTCACATTCGTACTAGCATGTAATCTGATGTTTCAGTTTCATCGGACAAGATTTACGTTTCTCTCATTCTACTATTCGGTCTATTCTACAATTAAAAATAAAAAATAGTGACGTCTCACGTCGGTCGATCGTTTTTAAAAAAGCGTTTTGGCGGCAGAAAAACTAATTCAAACAGAATCTTATTGAAATATTTCAAATTTCTGACTCAATTAACTGTATAAAATGTACATGTGCCGCTCGTTCTGAATAATGATCAACAGATAATAATAGAGGTGAGAGAACAGATATCAAAACAGTAATGATGTACCAACAGCCGCGAGAACGCGTAGTCAGTCATGCAATGTTTAAAGTTCGATTCGCACATCACTTGACACTTCTATAATGCGTCAAATTCCTTTTATGTTCATATTTTTACTTCCCACCTCTACTATGGTAGGGAAGTACCTAATAGATTTAGTCCGAAAAAAATATTTCGAGATTTTAACAGATCTTCACGTTTTGATTCCCTAGCAATCGTTTAAGATCATTTTCTGACTGATGTCTGTATGTGTGTATGTGGTCAATTTTTCGCCTTCGATATCGTTCTATTGTATTTAAAAAAGAGTGTTTATTTTTTGCAAATATTTACTAGGTGGGAAGTATAGGAAGCTGGTCATCAGTCGATTTTTTTATTTAGTAAATAATCTTATTGTAACGGAATTTCGTAGAGCTATAACTCACCAACATAACACAAACTCTGATTTTAATTTAATCACATCAATAAATATATTACTTATTTATCAACTAGAATCTAGATAATAGAAAGTGGTTGGTTGAGTCTCGTTAAAGTTTTTGTTGCCAATTTTGTTGCTTTGCCAATTTTGTTGCTTTTTAGGGTTCCGTATCTCAATAATAAAAAACGGAACCCTTATAGGATCACTCGTTTGTCCGTCAGGCTGGCTAGCTGGCTGGATGTCCGTCTTTCAAGACCCATTTTCTCAGGAATGGATAGATATCAAGTTGAAATTTATACGAAATACCAAGGTCTACGGTCCCTTAAAGTTGTAAGGAATTTAATCTTGTAGGTCAACGCATTTTGTCATCTCATCAAAAATCTATAGGGTACTTCCCGTTGACCTTAAAGAATCATAAAATTTGGCAAAAAGCAAGATTTCGCAGCACAAGTAAAGGGAAAAATCCGAAAATCACAAAAAGTAAAAATTAAAAGGAGTCCTATACCCATTTTGATATTTCTCAAAATCAATCATCAAAACCTATATAGGCTACTTCCTGTTGACCTAGAATCATGAAATTTGGCAAAAAGCAAGGTCTCGCAGCGCAAGCAAAGGGAAAAATCCGAAAATCCCAAAAAGTAAAAATTAAAGGGAGTCCCCACACAAAAAACGGAAAAACCTTTTAAAGGCTGTATCTTTAGAACCGTAACATGTAGCCGGTTGAAATTTTCACAGAATATGTCTACCTAATTTAATTGTTGTATCGGTGCGGAACTCTCGTAGCGTGAGTTCCACACGCACTTGACCGCCTTTTTGTATATTTATGAACCCCTGAATCACTCCAAACCGACGGAGAGTGTTTTGATCGCGAAATAATTTATCTACGTCGCTACTTAAGTTCAAAGAATGTTGCTGTCAAATATGGTTAAAATCGCGAAACAAACTTACGGTAAAGAAACAATGAAATTTTAAAACATTCCAGTTAAAACGGAACATCACTCGCTTCATTAGCTCGGTCAATAAAAACAACCCTACTAAAACATTGGTTTTGCTTCTGGTATGACTTATATAACTTTCAACGTAATTTTGGGTGTAGAAATCGAATTTGACCTAGGCTTGGAGAATCTGTGCTTGGAGAGTTAGTGTAATACATGGATTTTTTAACTTCCCATTGGAAGTTATTGTAATGGGTCCGAAAATCGAAATTAAAAAGGAAAAAAAATTTTTATGTTTCAAGGTCACTACACTATTTTTACACTACTTTTAGAAAGATGTCTGTGTGTGTGTGTGTGTACGTATGTACGTACGTACGTACGTACGTACGTATGTATGTGTCAATTTCTTTCTAAGACGAAATCTCGAGAACGAAAAATGATATCGACTACGTTGGGGTGCCAATCGACGCGTATTAACGTATATATGATCTGAAAGGAATTTTTTTAAAATCGGTTCAGCCGTTCTTTTTTCTTAACCAAATAACCTCCAAAAAAGTAGATTTTACACAATATCTCGCGAACAAAAAATTATATCGACTTCGTAAGGGTGTCAATCGAGGCGTGTTAACGTCATTTTGATTCGACATAAATTTTATAAAAATCGGTTCAGCCGTTTTTTTTTTTTTTAATTATTGATGTTTTGATGATTAAAATGATTACTTTTCTGTGTAATATCTAATTTAATTATTATTATTAAATATTTATCAAACTGGGAAGTTCGTCGTGTGGACCTCAAGGGTCGCACTTTAGTCCTAATAAACGACCCACCTCACGGCTTGTTAATAAAGTTATTGTTTCTTTTGATTTTTCCATATTTTCGTTTTTTAAAAGTGACATTTACCTTAAAGGAATCACACGCAGTTACTCACTTTTATTAAACCGACTTTCTTACGCTGTCTGATGTGTCAAAAAGTGACATTTACCTTAAGGAATCACACGCCGTTACTAACTTTTATTAAAATCAGCCGAACTACTGAACCGGTTTTGATGAAATTTCTATGGGACCAATCTGAAAGTACCTATATCCTTTCAAATAAAAAAAAATTTTCCAAATCGGTTTATAAATGACGGAGTTCTGAGGTAACAAACATAAAAAAAAATACAACCGAATTGAGAACCACCTCCTTTTTTTGAAGTCGGTTAAAAAGATTAAATTTGTCGACTAGTGTCAATTTCCAATTAATGTAACTACTAAAAGTGTGTTCAAATATTTGTAGATTAAAAATTTACAAGAAATGTATGTAAATCTACCTTTAAACAAGGTAATATACGATTGGGGGGAAGCGCGAAAAGGCTCCGCTTCAGCGAGCACGTTACCTACGCGATCACCGTAGCCACATAATATAAATAATCCGCGCGAAAAAGCTGCGATAAAAAGACACGTTTATAAAAAATAGTCAAATCATTATCATTGTTTTCAACAAATGAAAAATATTTTGTCCGACATGCCTCAGTATAACGATCTTTTACAATTGTAAACATACTAGTATTTACCAGCGGCTTCGTACAGCAGCCACTGAACATGGCGTTGCTATGGTTCCTCTATTACAAGTCCCCAGTTCCCGAGTTCTAGCCCGAGAGCTGGTAAAAGTGTCAATTGGATTTTCAATTTATTATTTAAAAAAAAAAAAAAAAAATAATGAATTGAAAATATGAATTGGTGCTAGGCCCAAATAACCTTAGCTGTTGGTGGTCTTTAAAATACAATTACAATTAGCAGCCACTGAACTGAAGTAAATACTATATTATTTCAGTCAATGGCAATTGGCTGTTAGATGTCCGGGATAGATCTTGTTACAAATGTATATTTTAGTAGATGACAACAGTGATAAAGGATAATATTATAATAGTATTATAATACTGCTGCATGATATGAATATAACATAGTGGTCATAGTGGTTTGTGGAATTTACTATTTATTAAAGTTCCTCATTTGACTCTGAGAGTTGGGACACTAATCGCAATTCGCACTTATTACAAAAATGTTTAAACCGGTTCTGTAGTTTTTTTAAGTTTAGTAGAAAGAAGTCGGTCAATAAACATTAAAGTTTATTGACCGACTTCTTGCTACTAAACTTAAAAAAACTACAGAACCGGTTTAAGTAAAATTTATGTGGGACCCTAAAGTTGCCCTATTAAATAGAAAAAATCATAAATATCCGTTCACAAATGCAGGAGATATGAGATACATAAATAAAAAATTACTTTGGTTAGGCACTAGAAAAAAAAAACGAAACTACTGAACCAATTTAAATAAAAATTATATGGGACCATTCCGGGAACATTCTGAACCCAACGGCGTCGAAATAATTCAAGTCGGTCAACCCCTCGAGAAGTTATGGGCGAACAAACAAAAAAATATATATACTTATTATACAAGGAAAGCAGAAACGGGATGTGACGCCATTTAATTGTTATTTGATAGTACAGACGACGCATTTAATAATGCAGTTCATTCATTCATTCAAAGTCGATTTAATTAATGCTTATATGAAACAAAACTAAAACCTCTTTAAGTCAATCATTTATGTACATAAAGCGATACTAATCCAATTTTTCCCCATTGTTTTCTTTATGCAACTAACAGCGAATCGGCGATGCAAAAATCAAAAATCTGACAAATCCATACAATGTTTGTATTGTCTCTGGAGAATTAATCACTTGATGTAGCAAGTCCCAACTCTTACTTAAGTGATATGTTATTTGATGTAATTAAGAGTTAAGACCCTAATGACCTAAGTAATAAGTTATCGACGCGTCTATATAATCTACAATAAATAAATAAATGATTCACAATAGATCCCTCGGACGAAAAACGGAAAAAAAATTCTGAGAAAACTTATAACTTTTTAAAAATTACATAAAATGGCAGCTCGAGTGCTTTTTATTTATAGACGTCTAATTAAAATTCATAGGTCTTTGTAAATTAACAACTTTTTGTCGTTTGTTCAATTATTATAATTAAAGACGCGGCATACTAACAAGATAAATATATGCTAATTTGCTGGTAAACATTTTCTGTGTTAAAAACAATCTCTGTAGATCGAAGATCATTATTTTAAGCGCTGGAGTTTTTTACCTTCATTTGTGTATTCATTTTTTCTCGCGTAATCATTTAAAAAGTAGTCTATTAATAAAACGAGAAATGTATAGGTACCACGGCTAGAGACCTACACAAGTTTTCATTCAGTAATAATGGAAAAGTCTGATTTTGTTTTCTTTTAATTATAACTCATAATAGAAAAGTGGCAATGAGAATACTTTCAAGATTAAGCCTAAAAAAACTTTTTAGAGAAAATTAAACCTCTTTCAAAAAAAGCCAATTTAATTACTAAAACCGTTGTTTAATCAATGCTAAAACTTTTTATATACTTCTAAGTTATAATGAATTGTCGACGATCTAAAAATTTTATTATTTTATCTTTTTAGTGGCTTTTTTCGAAGGAGATTCAATTTTTTTTATTAAAAGTTTCATTTTTTACTGTTTAGTGGCTTTGCAATAAGTACGTAGTTTTCACGTTATTAACTGACTTCTTTCTTCCAAAATTAATAATTTGAGTTGGTCTAAAAAGAGTTTCTGTCGGTTAATTAGACTATTCCGAACTCTTTTTATTATACATACGTTTCCGACAAACCAGTCCGCATAACGCAAACATAATTAAATATGAAATATATTGTAAGTTTCTTTACATTTTATGGCAGTAATAAATAAACAATCTTTAAACAAACAGTGTTGGCCACCGTGTCTTATAAACTACTAACAGAACCGCTCTCGTCTCGGAATAATAATAATTATTATTTATTAATTATTAAACATGTAAATATGCATTATATTATGTGTCCGTCTTAAATAAGCGGGCTGTCTTTGGCGCTGCAGGTGTCTATGATAAAATAAAAGTTTGTATTTTTTTAAGGTAGACCTAAAGTTCACCATCGAGAGGTTTCAATAAACACCCGCTCTCCTGACTCCATCATCTGATCGGAGAAAATAGTGTGTTGTTATCGGAAGTCGAAACTACGCGTGTGTAAATTTCAAGATGGTCGGATATGTGGAAGTGGGTCAAAATTGGATTAAAGGATTTGACCCTAACTAGCAAGTGAAGTTAAATAAAACTTTGTAAAAGAAGTTCTCTAAAAATAAAAATCGATCGCAGCCGTTCTTTTTACCCGACTATGAAAAAGGAAATATTTTTTGACAGCAGCTATGATTTTATAATGAATATTTTATTATTTATAGGTATCTAATATGTATTATTATCACAAAGAAAAACACAAAATGCTTTACGAAATTAAAAACAAAATATTTCAGCATTTTTTTGATTTTGCAATTTTATTTCCAAATTTTTCAACTCTTAATCATCTAGGTATGTAAAAGCTTCCTTTTTAGGATTCCGTACATCAGAAAGAAAAAACGGAACTCTTACAGAATCACTCTAGTCTCGTATCTGCCTGTCTGTCTGTTTGTCAACGCTGATTTTCTCCGAATCTACTGGACGAAAAAGTTGGTATAATGGTACAGTTAGGTGACCCAATCACGGACGTATAGCATAAATAAACGAATTCTGATTTTGGGGGGCAAAGTAGAAAATTAAAAAAAAAAATGTTTAACTGCATGTGACATATCAAATGAAAGAGCTTGTTATGAAAAATACAAATATATTTTTTTTATAATTTTGAAATGCATAGTTTAATAGATATTAAAGAAAATATACGAAAATCGAGAATTCTTCTCCTAATCTCCGAAACCGCTGAGCCTAAAATTTTGAAAAAATAGGAAATATAATTATAGGGCCTCACTCATAGTTCACAGGAAAACCTAAACGAAAATCCTAAGTCTTTAAATTCCCACGGGAAACGGAATAGTACGGAACCCTCCCACGACTTGACCGGTTTTTCATTTCAGATACAACTCCAAACGATGTCTTCATTTTCAACGTTGATGACATGTACGACACTCCTTGGAACACACTGTATATTACTATTATTATGATGTATGAAATCCGTGTATTGTGTAACCAAATATTTACACAGACACCTGCGTTATGTCTTGTTACAGGGTGTGTAACTACTAATCAGTAATCACTATACAGCCATCTCTGTCTGATTGTGTAGACATCGTGCTGTATAGATAGCTGAACCGGTATCTCAGTATCCAACTCCTTGGTAAGAGAATGGGGAAGATCACAGGAAGACGACTAGCCGTTACTCGTGGCTTCGCCCACGTATATTTCGATTTATGATTTATTATCCCCCCACCCCCCTCCCCCCGGCGAGAAATTATCCTCTTGCGAACCGGCTGGCGGTGTTTATTAGCTCGAATTTTATTAATACATTACTCTCTCGCTTCGCTCGAATTGTGTTAATACATTACTCACTCGCTTCGCTCGTTCACACGGATAATATTATTACAGTGATCACTCGCTTCGCTCGTTCGCTTGAATATTATTAATTCATTACTCACTCGCTTCGCTCGTTCGCTCGGATATTATTAATACATTTCTCACTCGCTTCGCTCATTCGCTCGAATTTTATTGATACATTATATCTTATTGCTCACCTACGTTATATAAGGAACTCGTGTACAACATTTCATGCTTCTAACTTCAAAAATGACGAACTTCCATACAAACTTTCATCCCCTATTAAACCGTCTTTGGGGATGCATTTTCGAAAATCCTCTCTTAGTGCTCACCGACGTTATATATAAGGAACTCCTGTGCAAAATTGCATGCTTCTAACTTCAAAAATGGCCAACTTCCATTCAAACTTTCATCCCCTATTTTAACCCCCTGAGGGGAAATTTTCAAAATGTTTTTCTTAGTGCTCACCTACGTTATATAAGGAACTCGTGTGCAAAATTTCATGCTTCTAACTTCAAAAATGACGAACTTCCATACAAACTTTCATCCGCTATTTAACCCCCTTAGGAGTTGAATTTCGAAAAATCCTTTCTTAGTGGGTGCTTACGTCACAAAAGGAACCTACTGTCCAAATTTCAAGTTTATAACTTCAGCGGTTTGACCTGGGCGTTGTTTGTCAGTCAGTGAATGAATTAATGAATGAATGAGTAACGGAACTGTTTTATATATAATATATGTAGATAAGTTGTGAAAATGATTTGCGTAAGCAAATAATACACGCTAATGACCTAAGTTGTCAAACGTCTAAAGTAATCTAGAATCTCTCTCCCTCTGTAAGCAACCAAATAGCTTTAAAATATGAATAAATTTTAATAAAAACCAAACAGCTTGTGACGTCAAACGTTAAGTTTGTCTACAATACGGTGTTTTTGAACAGCTTTTTTCTTAGTTTTAGCATTTTGGACACGTCCTCCATATTTTCATTACATGTGACGTCACGACCAAAAACGCTTTTACGGACGGGGCTTTGATAAATATTTCAAAATGGATTTCTGAACTAATTTGAAATCAATTTGAAGTGATTTAGGTGTCATTTTGTTCATGCGTATTTCCACATTCCCTATCTCAGCAATATTTTGAAAATGTCCATGATTGTATGAGCAAGACAAAATAAAGTGGCTGCTAATCTCTCAGAACGCTATTTGTCTGAGTCTGATTAGAAAAGTACTGAAGAGGCAGCCACCACTGTCTATCTTCTTCTATCGTGAGACACTTTTTTCTGACTTGTTACCGCAGTCCATTCTCTATGACCTATGTCAATGGCCCGTCCTAACGAGATTGCATATTGTGTTCTTACCATGGCATTGCCAAATTAGTAGAGTA
Organism: Mongoloraphidia duomilia; assembly: GCA_039654895.1. NCBI lineage: Eukaryota > Metazoa > Arthropoda > Insecta > Raphidioptera > Raphidiidae > Mongoloraphidia > Mongoloraphidia duomilia. The sequence continues at coordinate 36,302,420 of CM077524.1, read as the reverse complement.
ATTGCCATTTTCTGGTAACGGCGTAAATGTACTATAGAGGGTGTTTCAAAAACATGTGCCATCGCTTGTGAGGTGATTCCTTAACCAAAAATAAGGCAAGTCGTTCCTATCAACATTGTTCCGTGGATGCTTTGTTTTGAAAGATGCAGGGTGATCAATTTTTTAAATTTGTTCGGTTTATTATTGACATCTACCTAAATGAAATTATCTACAGTAAATATTGAAAATGGCCACCATCAGCTTCATTACAAGCATTCAACCTTCTACGTAAAGTTCTTCTCACTCTGACACAAATACGAGGATTTTGCCGAACTCTGACAAACGCCAGTACAAACAAGAGAATAACATTTAGAACGAATTGAAATGGCGTTTGTCAGAGTTCGGCAACATCCTCGTATTTGTATCACAGTGGGAAGAACTTTACGTAGAAGGTTGAATGCTTGTAATTAAGCTGATGTTGGCCATTTTCAACATTTACTGTGATTTTATTTAGGTAGATATCAATAATAAACCGAAAAAATTTAAAAAATTGAAACCCTGTATCTTTGCAACAAAGCATCTGCGGAACAATGTTGAAAAAAAATTGTTAAATTGTGTTTTAAAGACCACCAACAGCTAAGGATATTTGGGTCTAGCATCAACTCATATTTTCAATTCATTATTTATTTATTTTTTAATAATAAATTGAAAATCCAATTGACACTTTTACCAGCTCTCGGGCTAGAACCCGGGAACTAGGGACTTGTAATAGAGGAACCATAGCAACGCCATGTAAACAACAGCATTGCTACACGCTCGGCCATTCTCAAGCACGGAAAGGAACAATGTTGATAGGAACTACGTACTTGTATTATTTTTGGTTAAGGATTCACCCCACAAGCGATGGCATACATGTTTTTTGAAACACCCTGCATATGACGAAAAACATTCCCTCTTTGGCTTTGCCATAGCAGGGTAAAAATCAGTCAAATGAAAATTATGCCTTTGATAGCAGTCATCTTTTATCCAACAAATATAATAATATGTTGGGTTTTTCAGAATGTACACGATGTTCCATTTTCATTATTTTTGCATTGCAGGGTTTCCCAAACTCATCTTGTTCAAGAAAACGTAAATGATCATAAAAACAAAACAAAGTAAACAATTCTTATAAAATATATAATTATTATACACATCATAGCGTATCTAAGTTTTTTACTTTTATTTAGGTAGGTAATTCAATTTTTTGCAAAATATTTCTTTATCCAAATTAAGTTTTTTAACCCCAAGGTTCCACGGAACCCAATTTGAAAAACACTATTGTATAATAGGGTAGTATCTCGCTGTGCTGTACTGTTACAGTTGCCGTCTGCCGAGATAATCTACAAAAACAACAAAAATGAGATACAGTGTACTTGTACTTACAATGCACACAGCCAATGTATAGTAGATTGTATGTGGAATCCACGATCAAACGTAGGTACACAGAAGGATCGTTATTATTTCCTTTTTGTGCTTTATGTTCTACACATAATATAGCCCGCGGATCGTCTATGCAGCAGAAACTTTGATATGGAAATTTACCAACGGTCGCTCAAAGGAATATTTTAAATTCGCAGTAAAATCTTACTGAAGCGCACGCAGTGGCGGACTAAGCCCGTCGGAGGCCCGGGGCGGCAGAACTATATGAGTCCCCGGTCTGCTTAGAAATTGTTGTATTTGTAGTGTAAATTTCGAAAAAAATGAATAATATAGATGTAATGGCTGACAAAACAATCAAATACTTTATAATAAACGTAGGTAGGTATAGTTAACCTATCTACGTTTATATTTTGTATACGTACGGGGCCTCCAACTCCAAACTGCCTCTTACTTACTAAACATATTTTGGCCTTGTTTGGGATTTGATTAAGAAGGACTTTTCGAGTTTTGGAGGCCCCCCACCCACCCCTTAGTCCAACACTGAGCGCACGTTTGCCAATAGAAAATAATACGTGCTTTTAAGTAAAAAACAAAAAAGATCATTGACTTTCACAAAAGGTGATTGAGTGAACGTCTGCGGATATCAGTATTGATGGAAAGTCTATTTTGATCCGAGCCTATATAGCCGGGTAAAAAGTACTCAGTTTAACTAAGTTTAACAATGGATCAAGTTTCATTAAAATCGGTTCAGTTGTTTTCGGGAGATTACAATAAAACAATATGCTGACAGACGCAAATTTTATTAGTTTTGTATAGAAAAGTATATGATAATTTAAACTTCACATTTCTATAGTACAGGAGTGACCCGACTTTATTCTTCTAGATTTAAATGTAGGTATAAATAAAGTATGTTTAACAATTAGTTTTTTATACACACATCGTTGAACAGGTAAACACTGAATGTACAACACAAATCCAAAAAACTGTACACCTCATCACAACAATTCAGACTTATGAACATCTGTCATTTGTTTTTGATGTGAAACATGTTATGTCGGGCTGTGAACAGCCGCGTGAGGGGAAATATGCAACGAAAGATCAATGCAACGAAATGTTTCTCCTTCGCTGCTGTTCTCCCCACCACTGCGGCACTTATATTGTACTGGATAAATAATTTATAAATTAATTGTCCGGGTATATTAAGTTATACATATATCAGTAACAACGGCTGTCTAGACAAGTTCATCCGCAGAGTAGTGGTACCACTTTAGCCTTCTATGCATGGGGACTTGGGTTCGGAAACTCATGCGGCATCGTACAATTTTAGACGTTTTTTATTCTAAATTCTACATATTTATTTATAAAATATTTTATTTTTGTTATATTCTTTCTTTGACAATAATTATAATTTTTTGAAATTTCATGACACCAAAAATTAATTTTTTTGTTTTTTTAAAAAAAACGAAAATTTGGGTAAATTAGGGTATTTAGGGTAAATTGGGGTAACTTAAGGCAAAGGGGGCTAAATAAGAGTAAATTAGGGTATTTAGGGAAAACTAGGGTAAATTCAAGAAATTAGAGTATACTAGGGTAAATTTGGGTAAACGAGGGAAAATTAGGGTAAATTGTGTTAAATTCTAAATTCTTATCTCTCGAATTACTGAATCGATTCTAAAAATTCTTTCACTTATTATCTTCGCAGGGGGAGAATATCTCGCGGCGTTGTAATAAATCATAAATTATTAAATCTGGAACTATTGAACCGATTTAAAAAATTCTTTTACTAATAGAAAGCTACACTATCCCTAAGTGATATAGGCTAGATGTTATTTTGATAAATTTGTCAAGTTCAATAAATAAAAGATTCAAGCTATAAAAATGTTTCACATCTGTCGAGGGTCCCGCGACCCACACCCTTTTTTTTACATTAGAATAGTTTAAGCCTAACGAGGGGGGGGGTTAGGTGCCTAGATTAAAAATTTATTGGTTGAGATGTGCCAAACATCGTGTGACGTTTCACAACACAGCCAATCATCGCGTGACGTTTTCGGATCTGCCAAACAGTAACCAACCATCATACGAGTAACCTAACAGTAACCAATCAAAAGTAACCCCCCCAAGCGGTATACTCTGTCCCTGTCTTCCTTCGTCCACGGTTCGACTGGACTTGCATTGTATCTGGTGTGCAATTACTGTACACAGTGAGATAACAGGTTATGTATGCAAGAGCAAGGTACCTACTGTAGCATATTGTTAAAGAGATAGAGCTCGTTATGGCCGGATAGGTATAGTGGAGGAAAATGAACGAGCGGGGCGCAACCCGAGATGGGGCCGGGACGTACGCGAGCAGCCGCAGGTAACACGACCACCTGTGCCGTGTCAAATATACACGGACCTTGTTACACAGCCAGATTCACGCAGCTAAAATGTATGTATATCAGTGACCAAAAGGCAAAACCGCTCATGTTGAATAGTTAGGCTAATTATTTTTCCTCTATATATCTTTAGATCGATTTTTGCTCTAATTTGTAAGAGCTAAGCGTATTTATAACTTAAGAAATATTGAAAATGAAAATGATCAAATTTTTTTCACTTTTTCCTGAAAAAATTATAATAGTCAACTACGTACACAAATTAAATCAGCCGGTTGTAATGCTTCTCACCGGGCACGCAATTTTAACCTTTTATTTGAAACCTACTGTACAACAATAATTATTAAAAAGACAAAATATTTTTATCTCAGAACTATAACATTGTATAAAAGTGTTTCATCTTTACATAAATTCTTTTAGATTACATTTCAAAACAGCTAACCTCAAGTCCTTAAAAAATTGAAATTAAAAAAAATTACTAGTACCAAATTCGACTTCGGGCTATGAAAATGTTAATATTATGGCCTTTTACTAGTCCGGGAGTTTGCGTTGCAAATGAAAAAGTCATAGTAAGCCGGCTGATTTTGATATCGATAGTTGATCTCGTACAACGAATCAGTAAACCGACTGTTAGCTGCTCAAGTAGCGGTGGATTTGGGTGTGAGAGGCTGCGAAAGTGGTAAAAAAATTTTTTAAGTAATAGTACGCCGGCTGAAACTTGTTTTTATAAATAGTTGACATCATTGTGAGTTGAAAAATAATCGTCAGCTGCATCGTGGAAGGGGGATTGTGCGTCAGCTGGTCGCATGAACTTGTAAAAAACACGTAAAATATTGCGTATTTCACTTTTTTGCACTGACAGCAGCTGAGACAATTACGTTACCTAGGATTCGAAATTGTCTCAGTTGCTGTCAGTGCAAAAAAGTTAAATGTGCAATATTTTGTGTTTTTTTACAAGTTCATGCGACCAGCTGACGCATAATCCCCCTTCCAATATGCAGCTGACGATTATTTTTCAACTCACAATGATGTCAAATATTTATAAAAACAAGTTTCAGCCGGCGTACTATTACTTAAAAAAATTTTTTTTACCACTTTCGCAGCCTCTTACACCTACACCCACCGCGGGTGCGCCAGCTGACGTTTGGTTTACTTATTAGTCATACCAGATTTATCGAAAAAGATAACAATCGATCGGCGTAAAAACACTACCTAAAATGCAACGCAAACTCCCGGGCTATACAGTTTAGGAACTAGAAATCCATGACAAACAAACAAATAGGCATCGGAGCGGTTTTTGAAAATTGGACTACAAAGTACGGAGCAAAAAAAAATGAACAACATTATATTGGGTACACGGTAGACAGTATTCTAATTTACGAGTTACGACACCCTGTACATAATTACATACAAAGTACCTAACTATACATTTATTTATTCACATATACATAATATATTTTATGTATATTTTATTAAAGTAAAAACACATCTGGAATATTTATTCTCTGCACATATGTAAATTCTAATCACATCTGGAATTTTATACGTATTTTAATTTTAACTTTACATTATCAACAATTTCCACTGTAAAATTTGTGTTGAACAAGACAACACCAGCAACACTAATACCTATATAAATTAATGGTAACGGGATCTATAATTTCGTTTTTGGGCCCCTTGGAGTTTTTGGGTATTTTGATGATATTATTTTAATTTAGTTGTTTTAAAAATTTGTTTTAATTTATTAATCAACAATGAGGCTGTTAAAAATAAATAATATATTGTGACTGTTTCCTATTATAAATCATTGCCACAAACACAGTGGCGTTTATTTAATTTCTATACATTAAGTATTTACGGAGGTACAAATTTTTATTAAATTTTAATACCTGCTTACTTTATAACAAGGCCGTCTAGCTCTGATCGTACCGTTGTTATCAACCAACTATCAATATGGTCCTACTTACACCAGCCCGACTTCGTTTCGCAGGGGGAGATTCTCGCGGAGGGATCATAAATTTTTATCTCTGAAACTACTGAACCGATTCTAAAAATTCTTAAATTGTGTTTAAAGACCACCAACAGCTAAGGTTATTTAGGCCTAGCACCAATTCATATTTTCAATTCATTATTTTTTTTTAATAATAAATTGAAAATCCAATTGACACTTTTACCAGCTCTCGGGTTAGAACCCGGGAACTGGGGACTTGCAATAGAGGAATCTAAAAATTCTTCCACTAATAGAAAGCTACAATCCCTGAATGATATAGGCTATATTTTATTTTGATAACTTTCTCGCGTGGGGGGGGGGGCATAATTCCTGTGGGATAGTAGCAAAACGTAAGTCTGACTCGCAGTGAAAAAAGTTTTGCTGGAAAGTATCTTTTTAAAATTTTGTTTTGAAAACAAAATTACAAAAAGAAACCAATCTACAAATTAATGTCATACATTAATAGCTATGGCGGACCAGTTCGGTATCTTCGATTCGATCAGAGTTATTTGAGGGTGCATTTGAATTGATAGCGTCCAAATTTACAAGCTGACAACCTCGGAATTGTACAAATCCCTTCCCTCCAAAAATTACCTGTCCTAGCCAACCCGGTATATCCTCGCTATTTTTCATACCACCATCAATTCAAAAAATATTAGGTGTTAGCAAAAAAATTCGACATAATTTGTTTTGTCGTTTGGCCACAGATATGCATGCATCATGGGTACAAAACAAAACTATAGGTAGGTTATATTATAAAACTAACATAAACATACAAACGGCAATCTGAGGTCCGAGACAGCCCACGCTGGGCATCTGTTTTATCTCACACAATAATACTATCTACACGTACGCACAATTCAGCCAGCATCCGATTGTTTATATTCACTATTCAGTCACTAGTCAGATATGTTATGCAGCAACAAGGTTCTCAATCACGAAGTCCGAGTCTTCTTTAACATAATATCAGAGATCGGTATTTTATATCATTTATAGTCATTAGCCGTATTTACTTTTCCAGCATCCCTAATGTGGGTTCCAGGGCATACAGGCATCGAAGGCAATGAAATAGCAGACTCCCTCGCTAAAGAAGGAGGAACTAAAACCTTTATAGGCCCAGAACCTTTCTGTGGCTATTCTAAAAGCCACATCAAATTAGAGGTTCGCAAATGGGAGGAAGAAAAGAAAATCTCTCGTTGGAAGTCCACTCCAGGACTGAAACAATCAAAGAGATTTATATCGCATAGCACCACAAGGACCAAAGAACTCCTTATTCTCAGCAAAGCAGAACTGAGAATAATGACAGGACTCCTCACAGGCCACTGCCCTTTGAGATACCATCTCTCAAAAATGGGTAAAGTCCAGGATGACAACCGTCGCTTCTGTAAAGAAGCAAAAGAAACTGCCGAACACATTCTATGTGAATGTGAAGCAGTGTTCTCCAAAAGGCTGCAACATCTTAACAGGCCTTTTCAAAAGCCTAAAGACATATGGAGAGAAGCCCCCAGAAAGGTTATAAGGTTCATAAAAAGCATTTTACCCGACTGGGAATAAACTATTAGGGGACTCACAAAAGATCTTATAGGTCGCAGTGATTGTGAGATATCTAGTGTCTTATCACCCCGAGTAAATCTAATCTAATCTAATCTACTTTTCCAGCATTGCTCGTTTGTTCATTGATCATACAATTTATCGCGTTCAGATAGACAGACGTTGCCTTTTATTTATTATATTATAGGGAAAAGGTTAAAGAATAAATATGCATAAAATAGTCACAAGACCTCTATCTTTTACAGGAAAACTCGTTTCCAGAACGTTTGTTCGTTTGACTGTTTTTACTTTGTAATAGACTAGCAGCATCACTTAGATTGACCGATTTTGATGAAATTTATATCATCTACAATCAAGATTAATCTACTGGTACCTACCCAAACTCAAAGTATAGGGCTATGTTTGGGTTAAAATAAGGGTTCTATCTAAACGCAAGGAAAGCCGTGGGTAAAGGTTAATTTATTCATAAAATTGAAAAAAAGATAATGTCTGCAAACGTTAACGTATAAACGTAAACTAACATATTAACTTTTAGTAAGATTTTAAAATGAAGCCCTAAACAAATTGAGAAGAAAAATGTACGTGTTGCTTTCAGAAACAACTCCCTTTAAACTAGTTCTTGACGATGAATGAAAATATCAGATGTCCTTTGTACCTGTTTGTTTTTTGCACGCCTCGATGCAATTGTACATAGTTGCATTTAAAAAATTATAATACCTACTTTATACGGTCCGAGAACCTTGTACAGCTATAAGTTAGTGAGCGTTGATTATAAAATTTTAAATTGCCTAGTTTGTAATTAAAAATCTTTGTAGGTAGTAAAACCCCGTAATTGTAAAATAAGGTTTTTTTATAGATTTCGCAAAATCTTTAGTAAGTAGTGCACTGTACAGCATTCAAAATCATAATATGACCATCAAAACATAATTATGAATTTATAGTGACCAGTAATGTATGATTTTTATCAATTGTTTTAACGTATTTTTCTCAAAAGTAGACATTTATGGACTACATATTATTTACTATTTCATATCTTATAAATAAAAAAACTTATCTATTGTGATGATAGCAGTTTTGTTGTTTTAGTTTGAAACTTGAATATTGTTTTAAGAAAATAAAACAATAAATAGGTACACAATACATTAAATATAAGTTATAAATACATATACCTATGAATAGATGACTAAATAACGAGCTACGTACCTTTCAACGCAGAAATTAATTCCAGAATAATAATAAGACATATTTCTAATTTGATGAAGCATGACGATCCTTTAAGAGCGTAGGAGTTTGTCCGGCAGAAAAATAACATAAACATTGCACTCTTATCTCATATTCACGACCACACTTTTTACTTCATCACATTATATTCATAAAATAATCAAATAGTATAAATCCAATATCAATTATGCACTTCACATTGCATTTTTAAAATGCACAGATTACAATACAAAGCCTTATAAGAAACTGACCCTTCTTGTGTAATACAGATAACCTCACATTCATTATAATAATGTAGGTACCAAAAAGATAAAAAAAGTTATCTACTTTTATAAAAATAGCTGTTTTATGCACTATATGTTTTAAATTGCACTCGTGTAAAATACCGAAACTTTACTTTTAATTCATACATTGTTTACATACAATATTTTATAAACAAACTGATGCAAAATAACTTTGCTCCTCAAACACAAAATCTTCTCAACTCTCTTGCCTTCTCTCACAGATAAAGAAAAGAACAACCAGTCGTTAGCTTTTACCATCCAGCATGATATTCGTCCTTGATGTTGCGCTACTACAAGTGCTGTCCTCTTTTGATGGTGTCAAGAACTTTTTATACTCGTCAGTGATTCTCAAACTGTTTCATTAACAAGTCAACAAATGCAGTGAATCTGATAAATTCACACATACCGGCATTGAACTTACCAATTTAATCTTACATACAATTAATTAGCTCACGCGACATACATCATCCAGTGTTTTAATTTTCGCTGTTCTCGTTAGATGCCTTAAATTACCTTCCCATTTCACAAGTGTCTCCCAAAAGTGCATTTTTTTAGTTTAATTAAATAAACCCGTACAAACGGTATAAGCCCAAGGCCCAAGACAATATAAAAAATACAACCATACTTTTCGAATTTATTGTAACTTGAACCGTTTTGTCAAAAAAATGTTAGGCAATACAAGATGTTATAAAGTTACGTTTTTTTCCGTCCTGACACAATTTTTTTAGATTACTATCCCTGACAAGTGGCAATTATGCTACATTTTTGGCGACAATCAGGACAGTTATTGGTTGAAGTCGAATTTGAAAAATACTGCATTTGATCCTGCCAATGATCTTAAGGCTGGTGTACGACCCACAAATCAACGCGGGACAGCGGAAGCGCACGAGAACTCAAATTATATGGCAGAATGTAAAAATTATTAGCATTTAATTTACATTCAAGTGACATCCCGCTAACATATTCCATCGTATAATTGGATCTCGCGCCGTATTCGCTCCCGTTTTGCGTTGGTCTGTGGGACTCATGGTAGCCCTTAGATTGTAGATTATAGACGCTTGACAACTATCTATTATTTAAAAAATAAATCGTCAATGCCTTCAAATTTGCAAATTACAAAATAATATGCTTTTATTAAAACAATGTTTTTCGATAATTGGGTTTTGTTTAAACAAACTATATCTCTAATAAAATAAAATACTTTTATTCACAAATAAATAACAGGAAAAGAATACAAATTAGCTCTCCAATTTGAGATCAACAAGCGAATCAGTACTGTTACGCGTTGATAGTCCTTGCGACGATCGTTGAGGAGGCCATAGGACACCTAACAAAAATATAAAATAACTCTAAAAGCTAAATATGTATTTTGTTTAAATAATTAATTACTTAACAGTATTTTTACCACTCCACAATAATTTAATGAACAAGAGAAAAATTAAGTAAAGCTGAAAAATAAAAAGCCCAATAAGAATTAGTAAAATGAAAAAAAGGAAACAGATTTTATAAGCTGAATGAATACAATACACAATAACAACCATTACTTTCGAATTACAGTGAAATTACATCTTGCACATGTAAATTCTAATTCAGACACAATAATAATAATAATAATAAATCAATAATCACCAATTCAAATATTCTTGATTTTATGTATAATAATTCCCGCCTTACAATTATACAATTCCGTAATTGTACCTGGTACAAGAATGTTCAATGTCTATTATTACAATTTTTTAAATGGATAAATGTCTTTTACGATGGTGACATCTGCAAAATAATTGAATATTAAGTACGTCATTTCCAAGATAGTTAAACAGACTGTTATTTCAAATGAAATATCTTTAGAGCCAATTCACAACTCTGGGTGTCGCCAGTCGCATACGCACGTCACTGGCGTTATTATACGACGCGATTCACAGCACCGCGTTTGGTCGGCAAACCGGCCGATGCACGACTGACCGGTTGAAATTCCAACCAGCACCGCGCACACCAGAGATTTTTAATCAAGTACTAGAAACTGTTGCAGTTAATTACGTGTATGACGTAACTCCACTATACATGCAAAAATGAAAATTTCGTTTTATTTTATAAATTGAAATTAAGATGTTATACGTTTTAATAAATTTATATCAATATATTATGTGTAAAAGATTTTATCTACCACTAAAAGTTATTATGCATAATATAATGATATAATGAAAGAAAAACAGAAGATCAAAGTATAAGTACACTAAGATTGAGAAGGCATTACAGTATCAATATTGATTGTACATTTTTGAGTTGAAAAGTTGTGCTCACCATACACCTTGTTTTTTAAATCAGCGCTGAAAGAAACTGCAAAAGAAAAGCATAGTTGCATGCGAACATTTTAAATCAGTTTCAATTGCAGCAAGAACAATTATTCAATATTCTACTGAGTTATTCAACCAAAAAAACTGTTATTTAATTAATGTCAGATTAATATAAACTTATTAAATTTTTATCGTAAATTATATACAGCAATACTAATTTTACTGAAAAAATGAATATTTAAGTTATGAAATGTTGCGGTTGGCTATTATATCAACTGCCATTTTTTCTACGAGTATTCAAATACAATTTTAAAATCATAATATAACCAGATAGTAACTTTATAAAACGGATAGTACGTGTTTTAATTAAAGGCATGGCGCTGACAGGCATTTTAAATTGCGTAATTATTTAGTCTGCCGATCAATGGTGAACGCTCACAGACTCAACTAAATGATTCACACACCGATTTAACGTTTGGTAGTTACTCATGCAATTAAACGGTCGGCCGACTAAAAATTGTCGAAACTGGCCCCACTGTTGAATCTAAGACAGAAAGGTCTAAATATGATTTTACCCCGCTTAGATAAAGCATACTACTCAAGCATCAAAAACGTAGTCTAATGTAAATTAAAATTTCACAGGACAATATTTCCAAAAATAAATTTGATTGCTTTGAGGAACATATCCTGAATTAAATATTGCTCTGCCCAGATTGCATTTTGCTTTCCTCACAGAGCAATTCATTATAGTCCAAGCGAGGAGCATAACGCTCAAAACATAGTGGAGTAGTTCATCTCGCCGCATCGCTCGACGTTCATATTGCCACGCGTTAACGCCATGCATCGATACTCGTTGCTGTGAAACTAAACGGCATTGTTCACGTTGCCGCGCCGTAGATCGGTGCCAGTCTTTTAATATTATTTTGTCAGTGTGGCCTTCAACGAACCAATCGCGGAGCTAGTTTCAGGCAGCTGTCTGCTAAAAAAAAATAATTTTGTTCATCAAGTCACGGCGAGATGCGAGGCTAGGTGCACTAATCCAGTGTGTTTTTGTGCTATTGTTTATTTATCGCAGTGCGGGCATAACAACGCGGCGAGCAGTATGGCGAGATGAATTACTCCACTATGTTTTTTACACTAAGAATACTGACGCAACACAAAAAGTAGAAACAAGTTAACATCTATCAACACAAATTATAAATGATCGTCACACGAAGTCTAGTTCTGTTTTTTTTTTTACTAATAATTTACTATTTCAAAGCTTTTCGATTTTTCCATGAATATTTTCGTGTTCACTAGCAGTAAATTTAATTAACTTGACTCCTGCTTGACGAATACAGACAAAGGTTAAAGTACAACAAAATCAATAATTAAGGTTAACGGGTATGTGGACAACAACAAAACAATTAAACTATTGTTGAAAATGCGACGTTTCGTCTTTTATTATAAAGTCTTAATAAAAGACGAAACGTCGCATTTTCAACAATAGTTTAATTGTTGTCCACATACCCGTTAACCTCTATTTTGATTTATATTTACTGGACGTGAACATTATGCCTAAAATCAATAATATTTATATTTTTAAGTAAAAAATTCACGAAGTTGGAAGTTGAATATAATATTAGTTTTTAATGAATACTGCTTTTTTTAACTCAACTTCGCTGTCTTTTTACTTAAAAATATATCAATATTTGGTATTGGTTTTGAGATAGACTCCGATATTCTTCAATCAAACCTTTGTCTGTGTCCTACAGTAAACAGAAGAAGTCAAATTGTTTAAATACACTTTGAATAAATGCGAAAATAAGACAAGGCGTGCTACGGTGCTGGCATAGTTTAAATTATGTTAATTTCACAATGTTATTAAAACAATAACAGAACTTAGATAATATACACACAAATAAACAACAAACACTATGTGCAAAATGTGGTACACTAATATAATTTTTGTTGCAATGGAAAGAGATAGCGAGGACAGTGTTGTGTAACGGTTAGCATAGCGGCCTTTGGATTACACTGTCGTGGGTTCGAATTCTACCTCCGCTCATGGATGTTTTGAGATGTCATTTAGTTAGAGAATTGTTATTTAATGTATTTAAGACGCTAATGATTTAAGTTGTCCACGCGTCTATAATCTACAATAAATAAATAAAATTTCGATCAACATGCCATTAATTACGATTCTCTCCTAAGATTGATTGAAAACTTTATAAACAATCAATATCTATAAACAGTGGCGGATTTACCAGCAGGCTGAGTAGGCTGGAGCCTAGGGCGGCAGATTTTAGGGGCGGCAAATTTGGGGTCAAAATTTTTTTTTGTCTTACAGAAATTAAAAAGATTCATATTTATATTGGGATCCGTCAGATAGGTGGAGATTAAAAAACATGGCGCAGAGGGAGGGAAATTTCATATACGGTGTATACTTTTGCGTGTAATTTTATGATTTTCAAAGTGATAAGAAATGATAAATATAAGTGCAATTTGTGATTGGGCCGGTACGAATCCTAAACAAAGGAATTTTGTTGAAGGAGAACGGATTCTCAAAGCCGGGCATATTATCAAATGTCGGAAATATAACGAGAAAAATGCATGCAAAATGAACTGTCAAAAGCAGTAATCTTTACGACATATTGCTTAAAAATATCAAAATTAAAAGAAAATCTCCACGAAATTAATTATCCACGTTCAATGCGCCTTTAAGGTTGGGTTAGGTGAATAATGTAAACACATAACTGCAACATAATAAGTTATATTGTAATAAGTGGGTAAGTTACTAACCTCAAAATATTTGTATACAAAATTAATCCTATAAATTTGCCAATCATCAGGGATTCAACTATTGTTGTGCAGTATGATAATAAGTACATCTTATTATTAATATAAAATATTTTTTTAATTCATAAATACAATTTTTCCACATTTCATCAGAAAATAATTCTCTGTAAAGTAAGTTTTACAAGGCAATAACTGACAGTGTTTAATGCCCATGATATTAGAAAACGTCGCGAATTCCATTTTCGATACTTTTTGTTTATTTTACTTGTTTTATATTTGTAATAAACAATTTCACGATAAATTTGCACTGTTAGCATGTAAAATTTTCCCTCGTTTTAGTACAATTTTCTGCCACCAGTTGTCATATACTCATTTGACGGATCCCAATAGGTACCTACCTAAATGTTATTAGGTCTCCGCCTTATTAGTACTACATGATTGAGCTTTTATTAATCCCCTAGTTCACAATCATACTAATTACGGGAAAAAGGTGGTGTAATTAGGACGATCGATACGGTGCACAAATCATAAAGTTACAATTTCATTGACAAAAAAAATTTAATTAATATGATTGTGAACTAGGGTATCGAATTGTAGAGGTCGGTAGGGGCGGCAAAATTTGAATAGCCTACTGGCGGCAAATGTGTAAATCCGCCACTGTCTATAAATGTTATCTCGATGTTATCTGAGTGGTATCAAGTGCTATCTCTTTCTACGTGAATGAAAATGGGATAACTGGATCACTGTCATAACCCGTACGTCTTCTGGGAAAGTTGTTTATTTTTATATTTAAAAAAGCGGCATGCAATTATTACTGTACTGATTAAATTATTACAATGTAAACTACAGCAAAGTGATATTTAAACCTTTGAATTAGTTAGATGTTTTTGAAATTTTTAATTTTTTCCTCATCACTCAGTTAAACTAGTTTGAGCAACTACACTCACTCAGTTATATTATACCTCCGATAAAACATAACATTTCAGAAATGCCAATCAAATGATTTAGACAAAATACCATTAACATGTCATTTTTGCAGAAAATAAATATAATACAGGCAGTTCCCGTTTTAAGAGTTCTTTTCTGAAAAATCAACAGCATTCAAAAAAATAAGCTTAAAAGAAACGCAGACGTTGCGAATGAATACGCTCGTAAAGTCAAAAAACTTCTTGTACTACTTAGGGAACTTTGTGCAGTAGGTACTTAAAAATATATCTGTTTCAATTGATGTCGTTTTAAGTACATTTCGTATGATTAATTCTACTTTGGTATCTTTTATCAACTATAAATTATAATGTGTTCGATCATCATTTAGGCCGGCCGCACATTTCCTACTATCGGATCCGATTGTCTGAAACGATTTAAATCGGACCACTACCGCACACTGCCGACAAAATAGTATAGAAAATGGACGACGGAGAGTTGTTGGCAATTGCTTTTCTACTCTCACAACGAAAAAAAAAAATAAAACGTCGCTATTGGATACATCCTTTGAATACAGAATTCAAGAAAGTCGGACGTCCGATCCGATATCGGATCGTAAATGTGCGATATGGTCATATAAACTCATAGACATTTGAGCGTCAGACACCCGGATCCGACAATCGTTTCAAACAATCGGATCCGATAGTAGGAAATGTGCCGCCGGCCTTACTCTTTCTTGAATATTTTTTTAACTAAAAAAGTAATTTATACAGATACTATGATGATTTAAATATAAAAAATAAATACGTACATATGAACAGTTTAAAAAAAACGAACAAAACAACCCCATTATGTAACAAATAAATAAGCAATTAGTAAATCATAAACGCTCGACAACTGAGGTAATAAACACCATTAGTAATTAGGCAACAATCCATAAAACTGAACTTAAAATATTTATTTTTACAAAAATACGATCTATGATGTAAGATGAAAATTAAGGAGTCTATTTACAACTTCAAAGTAACCTAAATATAAAAATTATGATTTTATGGAAAATTGGATTTATGTTGTCTGAAACCTCTAGCACTTCCAGTACCTACTTGTTTTCTTACACTAACAACTCTTTAACTTCCTATACGCTTTTACACAACCAGGGATAGTCGTGGCAGTGTGCAACAGAGTGTCACCCTGGAACTTCTTAAGGCTCAGCCCTGTAACTATACATAGCCATAAAATTTGTGGGCTTGAGAACAACGATGCCGTTGTTTATAATATGAAGTTTTCATGACCCGTCTATTACGGAACTTGAGTGGCCAGTTTCTAGGTTTTTACGTAACGCATAATAAATTTTATCATTATCATTATCTAATGGTCAGAGTATCAATTGAATTTTCAGTTTGTTATTAAAAATAACAGCGAATTAAAAATACGAATTGATACTAGGTTCAGATAATCCTTATTAAATTCTTGGTTTTGTATCATATCTTGGACGATATAAGATGCAATAAAATTATGTATGCTTATTACGTTTTTTTGCCTTGGCACTATTATTTTGTTATTTTTACATCCTTGCATAAAACCCATACTTTTATAAAATTAAGTAGATATTTATTATGTTTATTGTTTGTGTGGTCTCATCTTTCATCATTAAACTGTTTTTTGTAACAAAACACAACCGTTACATATAAAATTCATTTCGAAAATTATTAACCTGAATTCTGGTTATAACAATGTTATCACTTTTATAAAAAATTCAATTACTTAGAAATCGACAAAAGTTATTCCTCTGGATGTTATTGTGAGACATACTACTCGTATATATTCACCAAAAGTTTGGCGTCTATTATCTACAATATTAACCTGAAAAATTTGGAAATTTCTCTAGTTTTTAGAAAAAAATTTAACTTTTTTTCTAAAACTAAGAGTATTATTGAGACATTTCCAAACATTTCGGCAAGAGTGTATAAAGACAGTTATAACGAACGGTGAACCTAACGTTTTGGCGTTAGACTACTACCAAAATTGTTGAGTAGAGAATGTTTCAGACAAAACAATGGGTTTGAAAAAAATTAAAAATTCCTTATATGCATTTTGTAAAAAATATTAATTTTAATGATACATTTGGATCACAGAAAAATAAGTGCCTTAAAAAGCAAGATTATGCAAATAAGAATTATGGAACAATATAAAGAATAATTGAAATAAATCAAAGTCAATTTTTATTAATGAATATTTTTACTGTCAATAAACGTATCGTTTTGTCATTACAGTGAGGTTATAGTTTGTTTATTCAAAATATATTTAATGAATTTAACTCCTGCTTGCTGTAGAACAATGAAAGATGTTTGAAGAATAGTTGAAAGTTGAATTAATAATATTTTATTTATGACAGAATTGATTTAGATTTTTTATATTGGTATATAAATATTACCGATTCTGAGCCACTTTCCACAATTCTTTAAAACTTTTATCTGTGTCCTTCAGTAAACAGAAGTCTCATTAAATACATTTTGAATAAACACAAAAATAAGACATGGTTTTTTGAAACAGCTGACCATAACCTCAACTAAAAAAAATTATGATCACCATTTAACAGAATGTTTTCTTTTTTGCTATATTCATAAAAAATGACTTGGCAAGTTTGCTCTTGTGGTTGTTTTCATAGTCATTCTAAAATAAATTATCATATCTTATATTTTACGTATTACTGGGAAATTTAATCAGTATTCAAATAACGATTTTTTTGTTTTTTTAAATAATAACAGAACAAAAAATAAAAAAAAATGCTTCAAAAACAGCGATTTAGAAAACTTGAAAGCTTTTTCAAAATATTCGAACCAACAACTTCATTACTCTTCAGAAATGAAACGCAATTGGAAACATTAATCATTAATAAAAAATAAAATTTAAACAATTTAGTAAACCGACTAAATTAAATAACGTTGACATTGAAAAAAAAATGTTACTATAAATTGGTTAACTTATTCCCAACGCAATTTCCATTGCAATTTCTTTCAAATCAATTACAAAATACATTGGTTAGTAGCCTTTACCAACACCAATAACAGATTTGAAAAAAAAAAAAACAACTGAAGCTTAAGGAGAAAAGAAACGGCTACATATTTTGTAGAATAGATATGATATTACATACAAATAATACAACTGTACATAGGGGGAAATCTGCTATCCATTAATTTAAAAAATATAAACAAAATGACCTAATCACTTAAAAAACACTACTTACATTATTATTTTGTACAAAATATAAACATTTCATCTCAACAATAGGGTTTTTATTCGATTAATAAGTAAATACTGTTTAAATAAAAAATGTGTGACTATTTTAAAAATTCAAACTTAATCTAAATAAATGGATAACAGACACAATAATAAAATCAATAACAAAACTATTAGTGAAACTGTTTCGGCTAAAAATTGTTCTACTTAAAAATTTAATAGTTTTGTGGCTGGTTTGTAGGAAGATTATCAGTTATAAAATAATTTTGTATATGTTTCGAGGACCTGACTGAAACACTGTACACAACAAAAACACTCATTCAATATACCTTTTACCAGAGAATTGACGAAAAATATCTCTCAATTACGATCTATTGCAACTGACACGTCATTTTGTTTGCAGTGCCGCATGTAAGCCTGAGGCCTCCACAAAAAATGAAATGTTTTTTTTAATTTACAGAGAATCCTTTCTAGCTGCGTGATGCCTGACGTTACCCTCTGAAGAGCTGTTGCTCTAGAGACCTTTTAGTGACTTGACCTATGCCGCAATTTTTTATTTTTTTTTTCAAATTGCCAGGAATGCGACAAAAATATTTTTGACCTTTCTTATTATGGAGTGTAGAGGTAAGGAGAACTCTCTCTGCATATGAAAAAGCGTCCGTCAAAAGGCGATAAATTGGTGGCGCCACAATAGCAAGAGTGTAAATTTTAAAGGATGCGCCAAATAATACTAGAGTAGGACAGTGAAGTAAAGAAGGAAAGCATAACTTCCGCTTTTAAATGACGCACTTTTCAAAAGAAAAACAGTCAAATATCATTGGTAAACTTGTAATTATGCATAAAATAGTAAATAAAGATAATCCCAATATAAATGAACGCCTGAAAAATTATTTAATTTTTTAACAATGATTGCTTTTATAAAAAATTACAAACGTAAAATTTAAAACACCTGCAAATACATACTTGAATTTGTCAATCAATTATATTCTTTTCATTTTTTTTATAAAAGTTTCACATAATTTTTGAAATTTCTTCAAAAGTAGAATTCTCTAATAAAAATTATTCAAAAACTGAAATTTCTGATGTAAAATAGATCATGGAAATTAAATCACCGTCCACGTTATCTGACAGTAGTTATTTTAGGTTATATTTACAAAATTATTTTGAACTTTTGGACTACGCAAACAGTGAGGTTTTGTATACTGCCGTTTTGTTATAACTACACTAGTCATTAAAAATATTAAATTTTTCAACTCAGCGCACTTCACTCAGTCAATAACTGCTAAGTTCATTTCATACTCTCTTGCTATTTTAGCGACAATCTGGAGAGATTTGGAACTGTTATTTACAGCTTACAGCTGGACACTTTTGCAACTGTTCCCTCATATGAGAGTGTTCTCCTTAACTCTACCCTCCATATTTCTTATATCTAACGCCGAATGAACCAATCAGTATGATTTCTCTATCTTTTTCTATAATGCAAAAAAGACTCATAGGTTACTCTGATGCAGAGAGTACTAATCACCGGTTGCCATCTTGAAGATAAATGGCGGGTGAATCACAGACTGCAATATCCAGTCAGTCCACAAAAGCACGTATCAACTTAGCTGCTCAAGGACCTCACAGTCCTAAATACAGCACTGTCAGTCATTCAATATTGTAAAATTTCGTAAAAAAAGTATTTGAATACACAGTATTTTTGTTCACCTGCATTTACTTTATTCTTGGAGTTATCAAAATGGCTACAGACAATGTTTTGAGCTTTCATTACGTATACGAGAAATCTTTTTCTTTTTAATCAACTCTATACTTATGTACCTCAAATGAAATTCAAATATATACGTCGAATAATTACTATCTGAGTAATTCGTTACATAAACAAATTGTCAATTCGCTTGATGTAATTATTCGAGCTGTAACCAAAGATGTCAACTGAATATTTCACAGTCGTAACAATCGCTAGATTTTTGATTATTGAACCTCAATTAGCAAAATATTAAAAATGGTTTTATAAGTAACACTCGATCATTGATAATACTGTATTAAACTATCTACCTATTGAGGTGAACGAGTAGCGGATTTTCCTTTTTAAGTCGGATATTGTTAATAAATACTTTTTTTTTCAAAACTGAGTCGAGTAATTTAAGAGAGAAAACTTTAAACACTGAAAAAGATTTTTAATATTTTTCAGTACCTATCTACGTTACTGATTGAATGCAAAAATCGGCAACTGACCGATTATTCAAATAATCAAATTGTGCTGCAACGCGAATATGAATAGATGGACGGGATAGAAGACGGCATACAAATTTAACTCAAAAAAAAATTTTGTCACCTTTCACCGCTCTCAATTTGAAACAGATCCATTTATAATCATCTACCGGTTTTATTCTTGCATATCGAGCAGTTAATGAAAACGTCATTCCGTTGTTTACTACTTGACACAAAATTTAATCAAGTATTTTTTCTACTTGAATTGACATTCAAGTACTTTTATGACTTAACCGGCACTCGATTTTTCAAATACTCGCTCACCTCTTGTACCTACACAATTTGTATTTACATATTTGCGCTATGCCCATTAAAAGTAAACTCAATAAAGGTAAATATTTAGTAACCGGCAGTTCAGGGAAGACTTCGGGACATTGTCTTGTGTTTCAGATGCAATACAGAAATTTATAAGTTAATTAAAAAGAACAACTGAACATTAGCACTGAAAAGTTTTCAAAACACTTATTCGTTTGAATTCGAGAATCAAATATTAATAAAGCAGCTGAACTGCCTTGCTTTCACGTAAACAAAAATGTTCAAAATATGCAGACATTAATCAGACAATTAGATACACAAAAAAAAAGTATGAGTGACGCGTTATTTACGAGAGTTGATGTGCAAACATGTGAGCTCATTAGTTCGGTTTCACAAACGTACAAATGTCAACCGAAAACAGTTGAAGTCGTCGATACACGAATGATGTGGTTGTGTGCGCGAGAATGCTCCACTCACACACACACTCACACACACACTCACACACACACTTACGCAGACACATCAATGGGACTTACTGTGACAGCTTAACCGTCTGACACTCGAGGCTTCACAAAGTCCCTACTATGTACCGAGACAGCAAAGATGTTTACACATTAAAAATATGTGTCAAAATATAAAATTAAACTAATGAAATCGATTTACATGCTCT
Source organism: Mongoloraphidia duomilia (assembly GCA_039654895.1). Lineage (NCBI taxonomy): Eukaryota > Metazoa > Arthropoda > Insecta > Raphidioptera > Raphidiidae > Mongoloraphidia > Mongoloraphidia duomilia. The sequence goes on along the minus strand of CM077524.1, from coordinate 36,281,169 downwards.
AAATAGTTTTAATTACGAATGTAAACGTATTAGCTAATATTATTATTTTGTATAGCTGAAGTCAAAACCAGAGTAAAAATATGACGCGATGCGATATATTTTACTGGACATGAATTTATACAAAAAATAAATGTGTGTGTAATTTGTTTTCAAAACTAAATTATAATCATGTTAGAATCAGGGCCGTAGCTAGAGCTGAATTCAAGATAGGGCACTGAAAGTTTAAAGTAGGGCTGAAGCAAAAGACTACAATTTTTTAATTGGATTGCCCACCTCATCTGGTGATATCAAATTACAAAAGCAAGAAAACGGTAAATGACAATTTATTCAAAAAAAAAAAAAAAAATACAGAACTTGCCATGTTATCAAATTTCCGAAGAACTTCATTTAGTCCAACGAATTTAATCTTGTTTTTCCAAATGCCAGATAGATCAAGTCTGTCATTCTGTCGTGACAGTCTTTGCGGCTTGTTTATAATTCCTTAAAGTAGGGCACTGGATGTTTTACGGTAGGGCATTGCCCCTTAATGCCCCCCCCTAGCTACGGCCCTGGTTAGAATATTCGATAAAATGGATTATTTTCAATAATCCACGGCATGTCGAATAACACTTTTTTTTATATTTGCATGGAATTTATCAATTTTTGTACACGCAATTTTTTATTGCAAATTTTCGCTTTAATTCTATTTTCATCCCAAGAAACTGCAGGGACGCAGTTCAAAAACGCGTAAGTTTTATACATCCAAACGATTAATTTAAGTGTTAATTATTATAAAAATTTGTCCATTGAAATATTACAAACTGGCAACTAATATGCTTACAGAACAGACAAGAAATTTCGTAATAATTTTAAGATGGAAATACAAATTTCTAGTTATGCAAAAATGTATTTTCTTATAAAACTTCAACAAGTACAAAAATGCTTAATTATGCGCAAAATATTTATTACAATTGTAGGAAAACTGAGATTACATAAATAATTATGAGGACACCAATTCAATCAAATCTTTCATATTGCAATGAAATCTGAACGGATATGTAATTTCAGAGCAACGAGGATACACCTATTAATAATTTATAGTAACAAAATTTAGTGAGTTGCGCCATAAAGAGATGGGGCTAAAAATTATGTCAGCGACCAATAAATTCCGAATTTGGTTGCCTTACGTGTTACTTTGAATTTATTTAGTGAATTATATAAAATTAGACATGACGTACATTTTTATTTCCGCAAAAACCTATCATCAGGGTCATATTTGTAAAATTTGCGACCTTCAGTTCTATTTTCTCAGTGTCCTGCAAATTGCTTTTAGTATTTAACACCGGCGCGGCAATAGTGCCGCCATCTCGAGTTTGCCGCCACGGTCCCCGGGCAAGTGCTCTTTTCGCCATATGGCAAATACGTTTCTGTCTGTCATACAAATAAACGATGATGCAGAACATAATTAGTATTGTACCTTCATGAGTTAAGTGAAACAAATATACGAGAATATTTATTTCAGGTTTGTTTCTAAATGTTTTGTGAAAATTATTTGCAATATATCTACATGTGTGTGCTCGAAAATTACACATCTGATGCAACGTGAAAGATTTAACTGTGCTAGATTTATACATGTTCACCAAGTCTACGATATATCGTAAATCTAAAACATCATGTTCATTGGTTAATTACTTTCAATCGTGTTCAAATCAATTTTCGCAATTCAAACGCTCGTTTTTTTTATATATGTATAAAACGTTCAATTTCTTTTGAACAAAACAACAAAATAGGGAAAAACAAGGACACGAAAGTTCTTAAAAGACAGTATAATCTTCTTACAACCAACAGCACACAAAACATACAACTGCATTGCTAACAAAGTGCTAGTAGTGGTGTTTGCGCATGCGCGCTTTAGGTGGATGGTGGCGTGTGTGCGTACCGTTACGTTCGGACGCCAACGAGCCGCCGGCGGTCTCCTGCGATGCCGGATGCAATGAACCGGGACTCGGCACAATTCGGAACAACTTAATGTGAAGGAAGTCGCATATTTCATTACATATTTGAGCTGAATAACGTAGGAAGTCTATTGTCACCCAAACCTGAAGTAATTCAATAATTTGTAAACAAATGTAGCTGGACTTAAGCGGCGACGAAAAATCATTCATGAGTTAGGATGGGAACCGAACGCCTGACAATTCCAATCAAAGGCTTGCAAACATATCGCTGTTTTCAAATGTTAAAATTAACAGCGTTGTTAATTTTTTGTCACCTGGTTCCACAGCGCATATCCACAAAATCTGAGTCACCTTTCAAAACAATATTTTTTTATACTTTTGTCAGGATTTGACATATTTAAATCTGTTATTTGTTTTTGTGAGAATCTACTACTCGAGAACGGCTGGACTCATTTTGATCAAACTTGGTACACTGTGTACTATGGTACCCATACTTAAATTACGAGGTATTTTACTATTATTTTTACTTCCCACCTCTACTATGGTAGGGAAGTAAAGGATTCAGTCCGAAAACAATATTTCGAGATTTTAACAGATTTTCACGTTTTGAGACCCTAGCAATCGTTTAAGATCATTTTCTGACTGATGTCTGTATGTGTGTGTGTGTGTGTGTGTGTGTGTGTGTGTGTATGTGTGGTCAATTTTTCGCCTTCGATATCTTAAGAACGGAACAACATACAGGCATGCCGATTGTTCTATTGTGTTTATCAGCCTTTAACTTAGATCTGATTAGATTTTGAGTCAAATCGGTTCAGTGGATCCTGAGATATTCAAAAAAACGTCCTCATTGTCACGTATTAACATAGGTAAAAAAAAATATAAATGAATTCTAGATGTTATAATATGAAAAAAATGTAAATATTTTTTTTCTCTAAAATGTATAGTTTTCGAGAAAAAAAATATTTTACTAAAAAAAATAAAAATTGTACGTAAATCAAGGTAACCATGATTTTTAACTTCCCATTGGAAGTTATTGTAATGGGTCCGAAAATCGAAATCAAAAAGGAAAAAAAAATTTTATGTTTCAAGGTCACTACACTATTTTTACACTACTTTTAGAAAGATGTCTGTGTGTGTGTGTGTGTGTGTGTGTGTGTGTGTGTGTGTGTACGTATGTACGTACGTACGTACGTACGTACGTACGTATGTATGTGTCAATTTCTTTCTAAGACGAAATCTCGAGAACGAAAAATGATATCGACTACGTTGGGGTGCCAATCGACGCGTATTAACGTAAATATGATCTGAAAGGAATTTTTTTAAAATCGGTTCAGCCGTTCTTTTTTCTTAACCAAATAACCTCCAAAAAAGTAGATTTTACACAATATCTCGCGAATAAAAAATTATATCGACTTCGTAAGGGTGTCAATCGAGGCGTGTTAACGTCATTTTGATCCGACATAAATTTTATAAAAATCGGTTCAGCCGTTTTTTTTTTTTTTTTTTTTTTTTAATTATTGATGTTTTAATGATTAAAATGATTACTTTTCTGTGTAATATCTAATTTAATTATTATTTTATTATTATTAAATATTTATCAAACTGGGAAGTTCGTCGTATGGACCTCAAGGGTCGCACTTTAGTCCTAATAAACGACCCACCTCACGGCTTGTTGCTATATTAAGTTAGCCATCAGTAGATCACCAAACAAAAAAGAGGGCCATGCTTTTTTCAAAGAATAAAAATTAAATTGTGTTTTAAAGACCACCAACAGCTAAGGTTATTTGGGCCTAGTCAAAGAATAAAAAAAAAAGAGTGTTTATTTTTTGCAAATATTTACTAGGTGGGAAGTATAGGACTGGTCATCAGTCGAATTTTTATGATTGTGTTAAGGTAGTTGTCGTGCTATTGGCATAGTGTCAGAAAATTCTAAATTTTCGTATACTCATTAAGGATACTATAATACAATACCATTAAAATTTGAAGTTGATTGACCATCTCTAACTCGAGATAAACTTAATTAAAGTTCGGATAATTAACACGGAGAGCATAGGGAAGGTTGTGTTTTTGACAAGTTTTTAATTAAAAAAAAAAAGTAACAGTCAGAAATTTTCAAAAAACTAACTGTTAATTGATGTTTTTGTTCGGAGTTTAAAAAAGAAAATCCAAAAATTATTGACCTTTTTATTGTTGAGATATAATAACGCAAAGTTCAACAATTTATGAGAAAAGATTGACATTTTTATATAATCCAAGCGAACAAACTAAGTGAAATATGTGTTACTATGTGAACAACAGTTTAGGTACAATCTCTTACAAAATTTTTTTACATTTAACACTATTATTTATTTATTGTTTTACAGCGTATTATGAACGAAACTTTTGGATGTTATTAAGATCAGATTTCTGTCAAAACAGACACTACGCTAGCAAAGCCTCAGATAAAGGATGTTTGACAAGATTTGATTGCTTTTTCGTACCTCCAAACGGAACCCTATTACTGAACCTACGATATATGGCTGTCTGTCCGTCCATCTGTCACAAGACTATCTAACAAACGGTAAGAGTTAGCTAGTTATCACATCTATAGAAACTATAAATGCGTGGTCACAAATCACAAGCTAAGCCTTAAAATCACTCAATTCAGATTTTGTAGACATATGCTTTGTGTAACCCAGCATAGAACTGACAAAAATATAAATTTAATAATTACAACAAACTTAAAAAAAAGTAAAAATACTTACCAAACAAAGCCACAATACAATGTTTTCTGGTATAAATGTATTAAAATACTGATTAAAAAACAACATGGCTGGACCTAACAACGACCAATCCATGTATTCCATTTCACTTTTGGTCATGTGTGCCACCTAGAATGAACAAAACTCTCAAACTTACTGGCAAAATAGCATGTTGATAATATTAATAAAATCTTTATTATTCAGTTAAAAGTAAACTATTTATAAATATCTTTTCACTTTACATTAGTAGTACAAATTTGAAGAAATATTCACTGATTGACAAAATGTGAAATTTTCCCCAATTAATTTGAATTTTCCATATTTCAATGCCACGGGACACAAGTTTTGTCAATTTTATATCTTAAAATATGTTCTGTTTAGTGTTTATTTATTCCTAAATCTTAAGTACATGCAAAAAAGCATGTAGGTACTTAAGATTAAAAAAATCTTGTGTGAAGTAGAATTAAATAAACGCACGAAATATACATTTCGCCAAATTGTGTTAAATAATTGCCATGAAAGGGATTATACTTAATATTGACCAAAGTTAATTTGAAGCTACTTGAGTTGCAAAATTCATTTCTCAATTTAATGGCATTAACCGAATACTTACTTCTTTTGAGTACACATAAACGCTGTATGATTAAGATTGGATTTCAAATGCGTTTTGAGTTCACTGTTTTTATTGCAATGTGTTCTATTGTAAATTATTCAATCAATATTAATGATAAAAAGTACCACAAAACATAGCAATGGTTATATTAAACACAACTTCAATTTAAATATACCGAAACGCAGGTCCAGACTGACCAACTATTTTGCAACACCTTTGACAAACTCCATCGTATTTTAGAGCAATAATGAGAACATAAAAAACAGTTGTTTTTTTTTCACTAATTTTTTGGCGGCCTTCGGCAACGTAAGGCATCGGCCACCGGGCATATGTTCAGTCGCTTATTGGTCTTATCGGGACCTGCTCTGAAACGATATATAAAATCTACATACATAACGTGGGGTTAACTTCCGAGTTTTTTCATTTAAAATATAAGCAGGTAGGTATTAATAATTGTAATGTATTTTCCATTATTCTTTAAATCTTTGTCGGTGCCTTGCAGCAAACAGAAGTCAAATACGTTTAATATCTGCACTAACTGCACACGAAAATAAGATAGCGATAACCCCACCTCGTGTTTAAAATTACAGAAATAAGAAATGATGAATTACTTACCACTAATTTATTGGTGATTTTAGCTGCAACCATTCCAAATGACAAAATGTAAAGAACTGGATGAGTTTCATAAATATGTTCTACTGATTTCCGATAAATAATAAAGGCTGGTACAATAACCAACGAAAATGGAATGACAGGAGAAAGTACACTTGTCCCCTGTTTGAAGAATAAACTATTAAAATAGGTAGTACAACGACGAAAATATTTCTTAAAAAAAAATCGGTAAAACTTCCAAATAGATAGACGCCCGACAACTGAAGTTATTAATGACACAAAACTTTCAGATTGAGATATTAAGTATACAAAATATAAATAAAATTTAAAAGTTTTACGGATTTTCTTTTATGACACATTTTTGATCCTAGCATAAATTGTCAACCATCCATTTTTACGCACATTACATAAACATAAAAAAGATAAATACGTTTCACAAGATTTTATCTATCACGTTATATAGTATAAATATTACAATCTATAATTGGATACAAATGAACAATATTAAGAAATCCTTTATTGAATTTTCTAGGGGGAAAACAGCTTCAATTTATTATAAGATGAACACTATATAGTCTATTCATTTTCAAGATAGAGTGACCTGTGTGAGTGATCAGCTCGTGTCTCTTTCTTTCTTGAGTTGTGATTGGTCGGTTGGAAGAATTTCAAATTTTGTAAATGTACTGGACTGTATTTGCCTATTTATTTTGTTGAAGCTGTAGGTAATTGACACTGTTGGAATGCATTTTTTCAAATTACTATCTATCTTAAACGGTTAATTTTAGGACACCTGTTTATTAGGACTTTTTGACTTATTTTGGTCTGTATGTTCCACAAATATTATACATTCGTTTTTTAACACCATGTATATTACAGATAGACATAGGAAATGAAATAAATGTAGATTTACCCAGGTAAGTCAAGGTGTATACACTTTCAGAAATATAATGTTTTATGTACTGGATTCGACCACAAAATTACACCCTGTATATGAAATAAAGAAGTGTCAAAATTAAATAAATCGTTACATTATCACGTCGCTACCATACCCTAAATTCTATTTTCTTTAAGAATTTATAAGTTTTAGCGTGGCCGAATATTGTATAAAACTTACCAAAAAAATAAATACACTGAATACGCAACGTTTTTACAATCATAAGCGCATAAGTCTTTAAATTTTGCCATTTTCACACAAAGCTAAGAACACTATGGGAGTAGAAAACGAAGAAGACTATAAAAATACTTGAACCTTTAATAATTATAGTGTAAGTACATTAAGCGAACTTATATTTCTTAAGCAAACCAAAACTCAAAACTGTCCAAAAAAGAGTTGAAATAACTGATTTAATAGTGTTCATTTTCATTTACTTTCGAATTTCGATGGCTACTAGATAATAAATGCACTCAAAAATTCGTCAGTTAAGTATTTCAGACTATCCCAAACATCTAAAACACGTGTAAGGTCACTGATGTGTGCAGACATTTTTTTAACGTGTTTATAAATTATTATAATTAACGATTTTAGCTCACACGTCACTTTTTTTTAGTGTTTCTAGTTTGCACAAACCACTGACTATTTATGTACAATATTATAGGCTGTGAAATGCTAAAGGGGAAAGTGCAACAACTGGGATGCAAACAGTCATTTGTTTTAGGGTTGAACTATAAAAAAATACAATCAAGTCAGTAACTTATTAAAGCTGGGTTTTGCACACCACACGTTTTTTTTTATTTACATAGCGTCCCCTTTGAAACAAATTTTTTTCGAGACATTTTTATCAAAAATTAGTTTGACAAATTGTCAACCCAGATTTTCTGACAACGTGTTGTGTAACCCAGCAAGGGGAAAAAATTATAAAATTCGTTATCTACAGGGTGAGTCACTAACAATGTCTCGGGTGATATCTCATTTATTATGAACATTAGAAAAAATTGTGTTTTAAAGACCACCAACAGCTAAGGTTATTTGGGCCTAGCACCAATTCATATTTTCAAATCATTATTATTTTTTTTTTTAATAATAAATTGAAAATCCAATTGACACTTTTACCAGCTGTCGGGCTAGAACCCGGGAACTGGGGACTTGTAATAGAGGAACCATAGCAACGCCATGTAAACAACAGCATTGCTACACTCTCGGCTATTCTCAAGCCCTTTGAACATTAGGAAAAAAAAGTTTTATATAAAAGTTGGATTGGAATAACAGCACTATACTTTAAAATTATTTTTAGCTATACAGAGTGTTCCATTTATAAGAATACAATTCAGTTGTACCATGACTACACCGTACACCCTGTATAGTTAAAAATAATTTTAAAGTATAGTGCTGTTATTCCAATCCAACTTTTTTAAAAACTTTTTTTTCTAATGTTCATAATAAAAGAGATTTCGCCCGAGACATTGTTAGTGACATTAAAAATAAACCTGAAGATAGATTTGTACAATGCAAGGTTCTAAAAAAACTTACTTAACTATACAGAAAAATTCAAGCACACAGAAAAGTAAATGTGCCGTTTTCATAATTCATAACAATTTTAAACTTTCTTTGCGAAGCACAAAGAGTAAAATTTTAACATATAAGTAAATATTTTTTTCAGCGACACAAAAGGAAAAGTATTAAAAAAAAAACTGATTTCCACAGTTTTTGCCTATCTGTATCAGAATCGGCTGAACCGTATAGGACATTTCTTATTCGGCTACGATCAGGTTAAGATGAAGTTTCTGTCAAAACCGTCGTTAACGCCATAAAAGTCGTGGATTAAGGCTAGTCCATTTTTGCATTCTTTTCGATCATAAATAACTAATTTCCTTAAAAAACAACTAGCCCATTTTCTATAACAAACAGGAAGTTACAAAGATACCAAAAACTGAAAATTAGAAAAAGTTGAACTGAAAAAAATAATTTTCTTCATATTATAGGTAATGTAAAAAATAGATGGTTAAACAATAAAATATCAAAAAACAAATCAGGAAAAACGATTTTTTCTTTTATACACTTTTAAAATTGGATAAGTAACTTAACACGTCATCGTAAACGTTTCGATATATTAATTAATTGATCAGGAAAAAGTTTATCGATACACTGACCGCCATTATCTCGAACATAATTACATTTTCTTTCAACAAGAATAATTAACAGCTGTTAATAGAGGAAAAAAAATACAAATGTAGGGTGAAAGTACCATTTCTTGACCACCGACCTGTGGTCGATCATATATATTTAAGTTGACAGAATAGATTATCAATAATTACATGACATTATATTACGTAATGAAGAAAATTAAAACGTTATTACTTTAAATCACTAATTTCGTATTTTAGAGTAGTATTGTTAAGAGAAGATAGTAGCGGCATATCTGCTCAAAAAACGAGTTTTGGGTCGGACGGGTCTATGTTTTCTAACATTGGTGCGTCTCGACTGACGACGAACAACTAAAAGACCATATTCGTAATCGTAGGAGCAACCCTTGTTAAAAACATAGACCCGTCCGAACCAAAACTCGTTTGTGTGCAGAAATGCCGCTACTATCTTCTCTTAACGATACTACCCTAACTTTATAGTTAGGGTATGCTATATTATTATAGCATATCCTTGTTATAATTTGCACGTGAGTTACACATCAAGCAACATATGTGTAATATACTGTAGCAAAACCTCAGATGTTGCGCCGCTGGCGACGATAGAATCATCGAGAACAAGTAACAATGATGAGGCGTGGCATGATATCGAAGACACGGGAATGTTCTGGAAAGCGCGGCGAGCGTGGGGGGCTGCTAGCTCTATATAAGAGGAGCGGTCACCGGAGAGAACAACGAGAGTCGTGAATTAGTGTCGTGTTATAAACAACGGAAATAAATAAATACAGTGCTATTGAAGTGTTTTCACTTTGTTTGAGAAATACTGTTCGTGTTATTATTATATAAACAGTGTTGACTGTTGAAATTGACTTTTCATTGTTACGAATTATTGTTGTATATTGTTTACATTTTTAATTATTGTAAATAAATATTTTATTCCACCTACGTAAGAAAACAGTTTTGTTACAATACTAATTTCAAATAAATGTTTTCTGATTTCTTCTTTACACCAATAAAATATATTATCGGAAAAATACGAAACTAGAGATTTCAATAATACCTAATATCATAATTTTTGGATGCATATATTATGCTATGTAATGATCAATTCTGTTCAATATAATTAATATAAAAGTGGTCGATCATAGGATAGGTGGTCGGGAACCGGTGCCCTTATCCTACCTTCTTAAAAACATCATTTAGCGGCCAGCGTAAAAACACACGAACATATCGTCAGTGTTTCTGTTCATCTTTTAAATTAAAAAAAAAAATATGATACAGTGATAGTGCAGTGAACAAACCTAGCACATAAAGGAACTAAAATATCAACGGTACAAAAGAAGGGTGACGTATAAAACATAATTTTTAGAAAAAGTATTCAAACCACCTTTAAAAGTCAATTTTCAACCAAATCCATCTTAGTTAAGGTTTTTTCAGTAAAAAAAACTTACGGAAGAATGATAAAAGTATTGCAAATTTTTAATATTGTTCTTTGTGAACGAGCCAATAAAAACATAAAGTGCGTCTTAAATGCGTTCTACAAGTTTTGTTCGTTTAAGACAAAAACAATGTCTTTTCTTAGAAACCACAATACTCGACACAGGCGTACACAAAATGTCGAAGTCCATGGGGCCTGGAAGACACTTAACATCACCCCTTCTTTGTACAGTATTATATAAGAAAAACAGAAAAGACAAGGTTTATAAAAAAAATCAGTAACATAAAAACAGTATTGAAAAATACAAACTGGACAGTCAAACATTTAAAAAACATGCAGCATGCGGTTAGCAAATTATAATTAATTTTATTCAAACCATCCAACACCCTCTTCGTGCCAATTTAATTTCATGAAAAAAAATTTAAATAAATAAAAAAGAGATCATACTATTCATAAACACAATAAATTTTCGGTCAAGTAAACATTTAAAGTTATTCACTATTTTCCATATACAAGTATTTAGGTAACCAAATTACCATAATATTATATCAAACGATCAAATTCAATAAAATTTTGTTAGCTATTTGATAAGTATCAATTTTTCATGCTCCAATAATTTGAGCATCAATTAAAAATTAATATTATGGTACATTTTTATAAACGGTGAATTATTTATTTTTATATAGTGACTTCAAGCAAGACAGAAATTTTACTGATTTCAAAACGCAACTCAAGTTATGGACGCTTGACAACCAAGGCCATAAGCGACGTAGTTTTTCGGATATATTTTCGATGAACCCAATAATTTAATTCGTGCGTAGTTAATAAGTTTGGACACAAATTGATTGTTTTGTTGAAGTCGGTTCAGTCGATTTTGCGCGATACCGAACCAAACGGACAGACAGACAAAAATGTTAGAAATGTGTTTGTCCACCTAGATGTACAAAATACGCGGATTTTTCGGGTATTTTGTGAACTTAAACGTGTTTTTAAAAGTTTTGCCTGTCTACTTGTTTATGTCGGTGTCGCTCAAAAACGGCTCTTTTGAGTTTTGATTAAGCTACCAATTAGTACACAAACTTATCCACAGCTACGCTCGGGTAACGATAGGATTCCCGTAAAAACTGACATAACAAAAACGAAGCTACAGGTCTAAACGACGCAAAAATTCATTTGGAAATAATGCAGAAATATTTATTGTCTCACTTAAACTATACTCTTTCCCACCAACAGATATGATAATCGCTATATTCTTGAGCAAGGATAGATGATCTATTTATGTATCACTGATAATGTAAATAAGAGATCATCTATCCTTGTCCAAGAATATAGCGATTATATCTGTTGGTGCGAAAGAGTATATGAAACGTAAATAGATCCTCTATTCTTGTCCAAGAATACAGCGATTACTATATCTGTTGGTGGGAAAGACTATAAATAATACAACAAATTATGGCTATTCAGAATTGTGATGTGTCTAACATGATAACATCTCGCGGGTGAAAAAGTTGATGTGGAACGAAAACATTCCGATTTCAACAAATAGTGTGCAAAAATAAATAATTTCATTCATAAGATCAATATTTACAAAAGCATAAAGCTATAAGCTATAAAAAGCACAAAAGCATAACAACAGAGGCGTAATAAGAAACATTATATACAATATTTTGTTCCCCAAGAGATCGTAGAAATAGATAACACTTAATCATTGACTTTGAGCATGGACTGCGCCTTCCGTATCAGCAATGTGCTGGAAATGTCAAATATTGTGTGAGCGACGTGAAATAAGGCGGCTGCCAATCTTTGTCACTTTCTAAGAACGCTATTCGCTGTTTCCAGTTTTCTTTGATTTACTCACAGTACTAGTACCCTGAACGAAATCAGTTCATTGTTTTCTTGTTAAAATATTTAACAAAATTTTATACAGTATCAAACAAAAAAGAGATACATTACAATAACTAGCCATTGTGGATAGAAAAATTCACAGATTTCGCAATCCTTGCAACCATCGAGGACATTGGAAATGATAACAGCATATATGAAACATAATTAACTGTTTATTATACACACAATATTTATCAATGCACTGTTTAGTTTTGTCAGGAATAACCCTATTATTCTTCTGTTATATACGCGTTCACTTTTGCTTGATTACTTAACTTTTAAATGGATTTTTGAATTTTCTACAGTGTTTATTAACATTTGCTCAAAAATAACACCGCAGATCGTCGCAAATACCTCTCAATTAACTAGACATGATATAAAACACATTTCGAAAAAATTGCACTTGTTCAATTTTGCATGATTGCTCCTCACTTGATCGCGACACCGTTGTCTTTTGGCCTTGAACGAAAACTCGTAACTCTGCCCCCATATACGAACATAAACATTTCCAATGTTAAAACGTTTGCATTTTAAAAACAACTAGAATACTTGCCGGCTGATGTGAGGATAAAATGTTCAAATGATCATAATTTCCAAACATCATTCTATCAGCAATTACGCGTCATTCGAAATTATATAAAACTATAAAAATTTACGTGTATTGTGTATAATATAATCTCACGCTGTTAGAGCGCAAAATCACAGAACTAGTCTGACACTGATAAAGAACGCGAAGAGTACAGCCACCGTCTGTCACCTTTTTTGAGCTAGGTACTCTTTTTCTGATCGGTCGTGCACAGTCCATTCTGCAAGTCAATGGTTTAGTCAATAAACAGATGAAATATTATAAATCTTACAGCGACTGTCGACCCGTTTTTGCCAACGCCACCCGTGACAATTATATGCATTTTCTGCTGTGCCAGAATCAGTACAACAACGCTCGCAAACAGCAGTGGAATTATCTTAAGTTCCTCGTTCAAAATAGGTAGCTTTTGTAATAAAAGAAAAGAAAATATGCATATAAAAAGGAAGTAAAAGGACCAAAAAGTAACTGAGGCTTTGCGTGCACTCTAAAAAATTGTACGAAAGTGGCACAAACGTGGTACAGCGAAATCTCATTATAACAGTGTTGACTCTACCTATTGTAAGTAGTGATGTGCCGGATATCTGTATCCGTATCCGCGGATATCTGAGGGAAAAGAAAGATCCTTATCCGTTAGTTTTTTGGCGGATCTTTTACCTTATCAATTTTCAATTCATAGATAAAATTTTATATATATAGGTGATTAGGTAATAATGAAAAACAGTTAAATTCCATTCAGATTATTTTTTATTTTTTAATATCGTGGTCAATAACTTTTTCCCATAACAGATAGTCTCTTTCCAAAGGTCGATGTGCAATATTTAGTATTTACCGCCGCGTACTCTAAGAAAGTTCAGATCCGTATACGTATCCGTATTCGCGGATCTTGAGACCAAATATCCGTATTCAGATCCGTATCCGCGGATATACATTTTTAACGATCTGGCACATCACTAATTGTAAGTACAAGACAATTTAAGAGAGTGTTATTTCTCGATTTAATTATTTCTGTATTATAAAAATGCAACTGGTCGATATCACAGATAGGTGGTGAGGATCCAGAGCCTTTACTCTATTTGGTTAAAAGATAAATACATTGATAGTATACGCCACTAAATAGATCCCATACTTCTCAGTCTGTCTTGCCTACTAAATTCTACCAGGTCAAGCGGCTATTGGTTAATGAGCATAATATTAAAGTAAATATGAGTTTTTACGGCTGTATTTACACAATTTAGTATTTATTAGAAAAGCAGCCAACATATTATTTTGCAATATTAGAAAAAATCATTTTTCCAATATTGCAAAATAATATGTTGGCTCCTTTCCAATAAAACCAAATAATATTTAATGTTACGTAATAATGTCACGGTAATGAGCCATTTTCCTGAGAATAGTTCTTTCAATTATCCACAAGACGCAGCACTTCTGGTAGGGACAAACATTATTTATTCCCCATTAGTCTCGTGTTATTTTAGTGATATAACATTATTTAATTAATTTAATAATAATAAGTTATTAATTAAGTCAGTGGCGGCGCGTGAACATTTTAAATGGGTGTTCTGCAGAGTCAACCTGGAGATTGGAGTAGCCCCCTCCCTAATTCAAAAATACATTTGATGCAATTTTTAAGTGTATTTTTGATCTGAATAATTTGTCTATACATTGATTTCGCTAGCGCTAAAATCGTAAATAAAGTGATTTTTATAGCAATATTTATTATTGTATTAAAAAAAAGAGTGTGTGTGTATGTACGCACGTCAGAAGCTATACTTCTTTTACGTAACAAAACAAAAATAACTCCAAAAATTTTATCCCGCGTGCTAGTACTAAACGTTTGTAAAAGACGATAAAATAATAAAATAAAGATATTAAATAAATTAATTTAATTTAATAAATTATTAATTTATTAAATATATTTATTTATGATATTTATATCTAATTATTTATTAAAAAAAAAAAAAGTACGCTTGTCTTGAGAATTGAACCCGAAACCTGTTGGTTATAAAGCCACTACGTTATCCGTTAGACTACGGATACATCTAATCCCATTGCTATTATAATACGGTTACCCTGTGTGCGTATGCCAACAGACTAGATATATTAAATAAGAGTTCGTACTGTACGTCCTGCGAACCTAAAAAGCTTGCTTATGCATACAAATCTGTCTCTTTTTGTACTTTCTTGACTCTCTTTAACACATTGATTTTGGCGCAAAATATAATGCAGAACGCGTCACTTGCGTAGTGAAATTAGTACGGCTGCGGACGGTTTATAGGCCCCGTGGCATGCCGTCATTTATAATAATGCTATGTGATGGCTTCATAATTAGGCTTCATAATTATGAAATTAAAACATACTATGCAGATTTATAAAACAATTTTTTTAGATTTATAATACCGCAAGTGCTGCCTCTCGTGGATAATTGAAAGAACTACTCTCAGGAAAATGGCACATTGACACTAGTAGCAAAAAGTGGGAATAGAAAAAAAATGTATCTAAGTAGGTACTTATTTGATTGCAATTATACAAAAATGAAATGTCACTGTACACACAAAAATAAATGTGAATTATCCAGCCTGCAGAATGCACTTTATTATTGCTCTCGTGACCTAAAACCTACGAAAAAAATTAATGGATCCAACAAACCATTTCTACTGTTAGAATGTGTTTTTTAAAAAGCTGTGCATATTTGCACATAATAATTTAAGTGAATTTTTCAGTCATTCAAAACAATAAAATTCAAAGAAAATAGAAACCGCTTGAGTTTACAAACTCTTATCTTGAAATTTGATAAGTTTGCACAAACCCGATGATATAATTATGTTTTCCCATAGTGATATGTCAAATCGACTGAAAATATTTAAACCACATGTTTTGACTATCGTAAATATTTTTTTAATCAACCCAATAAAATAAAACTGTCTTACAGCATATTTGAAATTGATATTTAATTTGATTTTTTTTTTGAACGTTTAATTATCAAGTATCACATTTTATTGACAAATTGAATATTGTATGTATGAATACTCCGATTACAGCGATTGTAATTTAATGCTGTTTATAATTACAATCACGATACTAGACGAAAGACCGAGCTCTACCAGTAGCGTAACAAATTTTCTGTAACTAGGAAAAATATGACATTTTCTCTAACAAGAATCTATGGTAGTTTTCCAATTACAGCATTAAAGCGCATTATGCGGCATAGTGCTCAACGGTGATGTTTCAATTACAGCAATGCTTCGCACAATCGAGCACTTTGAAAAGTACTGCTTTGGGGTGATGCGCGCATTGGATACATGAAAACTATGCACGTTCCAATTAAGCATTAACACACCTCGGCATTGTGCGCCACTGAGTCGCATTATGCGATGTAATTGGAAAACTACCTTTAATGCCCTTCCACCTAATATAAAAAAAAACTTACGGGTAAACAGTTTAAAATTCATTTAAAGAAGTATCTCATCGAGAAAACATTTTATTGTATAGCCGATCTCATTTTATCTTAATGTAAATTTTACTGAATTTTATTGTGAATTTTAATGTGTTGTTTTGTACAGAGAAAAACGCAAAAAGGGAACTTTATAGTAATAGCGACAAGATATATTTAATATAGTGTAATGAGACTTAAAACCTTCTCAACTATCTCTGCCTATTCGTGAAAACTGCATGGAAATTGGTTTCTGAGTTTATAGTGTTCAGCCAGACAGATATTAAAGTATTATTGTTTCAAATTGTCTATTTTTCATAGGTTACAGTTTTGTTTTCACTTACTGAGGAATCATCATTCGCATTAATCGCAGTAATCGGGTATCCGTTTATTATTTTTTAAATGTATTATTCCAATCAAACTTAAAAAGGTATACTAAAGTACTTAAAAATTTTACTTATTTTACACCGACTAGGGTTACCTGAACTAAATACCAATTTCTGGGAAACACCATGTGAACAACTGCGTTACTACGAGCTCGACTATTATCAAGTCACTTTAAAAATTGTTGAACAACTATAAGAAACACTAACGGCGTTTTCCACTTAGTGTTTTCTTAAGGTACGTGCAGTACGCAGCTGGGATTCTAGATGGTAGCATGTATGGCAGATGGTGGCTGAAATTATAAGCGCTTATAGGTTTGCACAACGAAGCTTTGATACTAGCATTGATACAAGCTTAAATCGCGTTTGAAATGTCAGATAGCGAAGACGAATATTTGTGTTCTTCAGCTACAAAGTGGTATATTTTAAATACAAATTCGGGTAGGAGCTATCATGCCCACCCTATTAATAGAAAACGATCAAAACATGGCGAATTTCATCATTTATACCAAGAATTAAAATTTTACCCAAACCTGTTTTTTGAATATTTACGTATGGAACCTAATACTTTTAAATACGTCTTAGAAAAAACTCAAAACAAATTAAATAAAAACTGGCAAAATTTCACTTATTAAACTAGTCACATTTATTGCGAAACTTGTAACGGCCGTTTGACAGTTGTCACACGTTGATTGTAGTAGTCAGCGCGCTGAAAGAATGGTGAGATACATTCTTGTATCTAGCAGCTCTTGTAACAGCGCTTATACCTGCTACACTCACTGCTTCGTTGTGTACGCTCGCATATATAACAATGCATTAATTTAAGCAAGCCCTGCTATGATCTACGCTACCATCTAGAATCCCAGCTCCATACTGCACGTACCTTTATGCACTGAATGTATTTCCATCGTTTGCTATCAGGTGATGATAACAAATAATAGAGCTTTATTAAGTGCACTAAAGTGCAATGAGAGGAAACCGCCATAAATTAAAAAGCACATTCTAATCAAATCAAAACTGTACAGTCATAATATTAATGTACATGTGGACAAGGCAAATTAATTATGCGTAGTAAATATTTCAGGATCTTACGGCCACGGTAGAGCCGTTCTTGCCACAGCCTCCACGAAGGAATGCTCTGCAGAAAGCAAGGAACGACTGCACATATCCAGCAAAGAATACTCCGCACACACCGAAATTCATTGTCCAATCTTTCAGACCTGGTACCTGCCAAAAGCGGTCAGAATATCTTTTAAAACTAATAAACCATCTTGCAATTCAAATCTCCAAAGCATTTCTTGCCGCGCGTTGTACACTTCCTAAGTCTGCTAGTAGAACAACAATAAATACCTCGACCAGCAGACAAAAAAACAACGAAAAAGACCAAGAAGAAAGTTACTCAACTAATATGCCTCTTTGTTGAAAAATTAAGACACTACACTGGAAGCCTAACAGTTACACTACCTGAGAATATGTCCCAAATAAAAGAAGATAGTTACAGGCAACAATAGCAATACGAAGATTGTTTTAGTAAATTATCGCAGTTGCTCGAATTGTCAGTCGTTATGATTTTGGCAGATTAATTAGCATAATTTATTCGGTCCTGCGCATGTATTACTTGTAAAGCAATTTAAAATTAGAATGCTCGCCCTATTAAAATATTTTGTTTGACGTCCATTGGCTTTAACGATTCCTTAAATCAAACAAGTGTTAAATTACATTAGTTCTCTCCATGCGAACGCATGCAACCTGCTTATGCAACTGTTGATTTTACAAAATGTCACCTTTTATTAAGTTCTTCAGTCAATAATAATTGTTCTAGTAACACAAATTGTGTTAATTAATACACTCATTAGTAATTTTGTGTACACTGTAACACGATTACTAACAGTAACGTTTTTAATACATATTATAATTTATTACAATATTAATGATTTGTAATTAATTAATAACGGTGGCTGATCATACAATCATTTATGACACACTTGACAAGAAAGTCAAAAAGAACTTTGAAAAATATTTTAAGGGACAACTTGAGTTCAGTTACAAAAGTAACAAGCAGAAATTTTAAGAGGAACACTAGAACCCATCAACCAAGATAATACCTTCAAAAAAAGACAGAAAATACAAAAAACATTATCACAAACAGGACTCCTATAAAAAAAACTTACAGCAACCGTGGAACCATTTTTGCCGACTCCACCGGTAAAAATAGTGGCGAAATAATCTTGTAATGCTATACCACCACAAAAACCTGTCGCTATAGGCATCAGATGATTGAGCTCAAGAAAATCTCCTAATATCTAGGAACATGTTTTTGATTAAACAAAAATAAAAAGAAAAAAAATACATCAAAACCTGTAAATCAACATGTTTATATAAAACGGGAATCACCATAATCAAGATTAAATTTTAGAAGTACTAGCCTCTATCCATTTTTATTGATTTTTACAACCTAATAGGCAACTCGCATGATATAATTTTTTTTGTGTGTGGAATCAAGTTTGAGTGGAAAAATTACAAAAAATATTTTTTTAAACTATCTCACTGTTGTATAAAATCTATTTAAAAAAAAAGTTTAGACCTCGAAAAACGCAACTCGTTGTCAATGGGAGAACTAAACAGATATTCTAGAAATCTTAATCTGAAAAAGGCCAGTGGGGTACCAAAACGACATGCCAACGTTTTGCCTTTTATTTGGACTTTTTCAAGGCTTCAAGAATTACCATTAATTCATTTCTTAGATCCTTAAAAAAGTTCAAATAAAGGACGAGACTATGGCAAATAAGTAATGTCATTTTGTAAAATATCAATGACAAAATTAAATTTGACAAATTTGAAAAATTAAAATTCATGCAAGTTCCCTATTGTTAATTTTTTTAACAGACCCAAAACCAAAATATTTATTATACGTATTGTTATTCTGAAAAAATATACTTGACAAAAAACAATGTTACATTGCTGTATGTTGAAGTGAAAAAATCTACACGCACTATCAGTCTTTTTGACTAAAAATATTATTAAACTAAATTTTGTATTTAAATTAATAAAAATTGAGATATTTTGAGACCCAAATATATAGGTACACTCTTCAATATCTCAAGTATCTCAACTGGACACATTATGATTACACATAAATTATTAATGACGCGCTACCGTCCGCGCAAAAAAGGTAATTGTTAAAAACTAAATTAAACTTTGTGTTTAAAATGCAGGTCTTACTTAAGTAATGTAACATTTTTTATCATTTTTTCATTAAAAAAAATCACATAATACATACAATAAATTTAATTGAATGAACATACCTTTGTTGTCCATATAGACGGGCCAAAAACAGCCGATATAAGCATAATAATCATTATGGTGATTTGTGCTTCTGTCACATCGACTCTTCCGAATCTGAGTGCTCCGGATACATATGCTTGCCAATGAGCGCAGTAGAACAATGTCATCGCACAGAAACACTGCCAAATACGAATAAACAAACTAAGTAAATGTTACGTTTTTGTAAATGCCCAAATAATTTTCTTGCTCAAAAGTACGACTAAAACTTTAATACTGATTTTGATAGAAACAAACAAGATTCGGAAAAAGGTGCGTTGATTACCCGAACTAGTCGGAACTAAGTATAATTGTGATATATTTTCGATTTGCCAGAAAATCGCAATAGCATAAAAAATATGAATGTGTATTTAGTCGTTTCTCTTACAACGTAAAAATCACAGCGTTATATAAATTCGCGCAATAAAAATTATAGAGCTTTTGAGAAAAATAGGGTTAGAGACAGAATACTCAATGAGTGTCTTTAAAGTGATTGTAAAAAAACCAACAAAATTGTAAAAAAAAACAAAACAAGAGCAATGAGCAACGTCGGTTCAGACTGATTCATATAATCGACACATTGTTGTATTTTTTCTAGTGTTAGGTACCTGGAAAAACATCCACGTTGGATGGTAACCTAATTGAACAGCAATACATGCTGAACAAGCCACAAAAATTGTAGATATTGAATCGCAGCCATGATCGAATAATTCGCCTAAAGCGTTACTCGAATTTGTCCTTCGGGCTTGCTTGCCATCAATGGCATCCAATGTCTGATAAATAAATAAACCAAAGCCACACAAAGCGCACGCCCATCTCGGCGGTTCTGTCTTTGCGTCAGGAGAATACCTATATAAAAAGAAACAGATTTTATATAATCAGTCTTCATTAATAAAATATTATTGCCGACATTTCCTCAATTCAAAGTATAGGCACCCGTTTTAGCATCTCCGTGTCGTAGGTCTGTTATTAAGTTTCAAATATTACTTATACCAATGTTGCACTGTATTTATTTATGTTGTTTCGAAATGGAACCAAAGCTAAAGATGTAAACCGAGGACTCACAAATGATAGATTATGTACACAAATTCGAGGCAGGAAACAGCTTCGATGTATATATTCACTCAAGATATCCATATATCCTCGGTTTACCTATGTTCATTCATGCTCAAGTGCGCTTGCCTCTTTTATCTATATAGCATAGTTCATTATAGTAATGAACGAATGTATGGCGGGCTTGAGAATAGCCGAGAGTGTAGCGGCGCTGTTGTTTACATGGAGTTGCTATGGTTCCTCTTTTACAAGTCCCCAGTTCTCGGGTTCTAGCCCGAGAGCTGGTAAAAGTGTCAATTGGATTTTCAATTTAATATTAAAAAAAAAAAAAATAATGAATTGAAAATATGAATTGGTGCTAGGCCCAAATAACCTTAGCTGTCGGTGGTCTTTAAAACACAATTACCAATTACGAATGTATGGCAACTCAAAGGCATTCATCAATAACGAAGCTATTTGGTCTATTGGCACTACGCTAGCGCAACATATTAATCTATTATAGGTACTAAGTCAAGGCTGAAATTATCAATTATTTTTCAATATGCAATGAAACATAAGACGGTAACGAAACATAAAACGCTATGAAACATTACACAATAATTTTGTTTAAAAAAATATAAAAAGTGATCGAAGTGTTCACTAGTCAATAATATAAATTAATCAGTGTTTTGTCCTTGGTTTTATTACACTTATAAAAATTGTTTATAATATTAGAATGACAAATCGGTTAGTTAATATTAACCTAAAAATTACCACTTACCATACCAATATCAATGTAGTTAGTATATTTACTATTAAGCCAGATATAGTAATCAGATTTGGCGCTAACCAAGTTGGTATTCTAACAACTAGCCAGCACCACCAAGGTTGGAGAAATGGATCTAATAAACTAATATTTGTACACGAATATTTATGTTCTGCTAAACGTCTTAACTGTGCAGCATTTAACAACCGTTCCTTGTATAACTGCATTACTAATGCGAAGTTATTTGGCAAATTATTAAACAATAATTAAGGTTCACTGATTCATTGAAAAATATTTTACAAAACACTCTCGTTACACAATATTAAAAAATCTCATGGAAAATTTACTTAAGACGTCAAACGTGGTGTCGCGCAAAATACATATTCTGCCATTTGCCGTTTTGTCATCACCTGATGTTTGTAACACGCCCCTGCTGACATCTACTCACTAATTTCATTAACCAATTCATAGAACATAACAAACCATTTCAGTGTTACTCAAAATGTTTCAAATGCTGTCAGTTTTATTTTTAAAATATATCAAAAAATATGAATGTAAAGATTTTCCATAAAATTTAAATTGAGTGAATAGCATCAAATTTACAAAATTCATTTTCCTTTTTATTCCTTCTGAGAACTTCAGCATCTCAAGTTCCTATAATATTATCATTAGGTATACTTATTCACAGTAACTTATCACAAAAATGATAAGGATGGACATGTTTTATACTAATTTCTCAGTAAATACTTATAACATACTTAAAGTGAATTAAATGATGACTCTGCATAAAAATGAATAAATAACTGACAAATAAATAGGCATTTATTAGTAGGTATTTAGTATTTAAATATATTTTCTGATTCTAACGGACAAAATTATGGCAACAGAAAATGGTAAAAAATGTCCAGCATATTACTTTTCACACGGTGGTCCAACATTTATGTACGAAAATGATCCAGGTATATACTTAAAAAGAGTATTTTGATTTTTTTTCTTAACTTACATACAGTCGCAAAAATTCAATACAGGATAATGTAAAATATCTGGGTGCCGAGCTTTGCTCGGATGCGTTCAATAAAAATAGTACTTGTATGCTGTGAGATATTATTTTCTCAGAATATTATTCCGAAACGAATTTATTTCTGAAACATAATTTAAAATAATTGTTTCTGTTAAATATTTTAAATACCTATGTGTATTTTTAAGCGTAAAAACTAAGCATCAACTTGAATCAAGCATTTTTTCCTGTAAATATTACCGCCGTTATTGTTTTGTTGACTGAAGAACTCGCAAAAACCGATTTTCATAGATTGAATATCTTGTAAAAATGTTCGAATCAGCTGAAATTTTGCTTGGCCGTTGCCGTTTCAATAATCCATTTTTAAACATTGATTCCAAATATCAACTTTATCGAAGTACTTTTTCTCTGTGATGTCATCTTAGCAACTTCCAGTAAATTTCAAATATTTTTTTTGCATAGGAGGTACCTACTGAAAAACTCACAAAAATCGATTTTCGAAGAAATAGAATTCATATTATATCTTTTAATAACAAACGTCAGACTATAAACCTGCGCAAAACTTTTTTGCATGCATCTTCACCATAGTTTTTAAAAATCGATGTGTTTTTACAGGCCGCCGTGCAAATTTTTAGGCAAAACTTTTTTGTATGTATCTTAACAATAGTTTTCAAAAATCGATGTGTTTTTACAGACTCGCCGGTTTATCATTATTTACATATTGTACAAGACACTTCTTATATTAGTGTTCATTTACAGTTTTAACTCTTGTGATATATTATATAAAATCTATGTAGAAATAGGCTTCGAATCAATCTGACAATTGACCGAGTTATAAGCAAAAAACCCCTTTTTTTAATTGCTCCTCTCTGGGACCAAAATTCCTACCTAGATCGATTTCTCGCCCCAAAAAATCCTCATTCTGTAAATTTCATCAAAATCGTTAGTCGTTTTTGAGAAAAAAAAGTCTAGGTAAGATTATACGTCATACTATATTTAACGTACATATACATATTTTATATATATAATATAAAAATAACATACCTATTTATTTAAATATTAGCTAAAACTACTTACATAATTATGTTTAGATTTTATTGTTGTTATTTTTTTACTTTTTAGATAATTACTGATTATTTTAATAAGTTAAAGATTGACTGTCAAAGTAATTTTGACATAAATAATGAAAATAGTTTGTTTTTTCCAAAGCCTACTTACAAAACGACACTGTTTTATGACGTTAAAAAAACTGTTTTTTAAAATGATAAAATCGATAAGAAAACGAATTTTTCCAGGGATGAGACCTAGCTAGATCGATTTTTTGCCCCCCGAAACCCCTTTTCGGTAAATTTGATCAAAATCGTTAGAGCCGTTTTCGAGAAAATATTTATATAGATACATAGAAACATATATACAAGATTTACTCGTTTAAAAATATAGGGGGATTTTAGAGGCAAAGGTGCATATGAGTAAGACGAAATTATTTCATAAGTTCTCTAAGAAAATGTGTATTAAAGTATAAGTTTTTAATACCTGTTTGGGTAGCGTCTTTACTATATTATTTTTAAAATTAAAAATCAGTTGTCAGAACCTAAATTTCGGAAAAACGCAATATTCTTCAAACATATGTTTCGACTCCTTCATTACGCTAGATTGCTGACGTACAAAAACATATAAAATATCGGAGAAGGGATATAATATGTGCATGCTGTGAAATTAAACATCCGATGCAAAATTTTAAGAACACAGGAAATTTAGGTGATTACAAATCCTAGAGGCTCGGCAACTGAGGTCATAATTTTGTTTGTAAAAAATTGCAGATGGTGAAAGAAACGCACATCTCAAAGTTAGGGAGATTGGTAGAGATATAACAAGTATTATCAAACCGCGCGCCATTGTTATTTTCTCAGCACATTGGCAAGGTCTAGCGGACACAATTTACGTAAATTCAGAAAAAGAAACAGAACTTATTTATGATTTTTCAAATTTTCCAAAATACATGTATGAAGAAAAATATCCAAATGTAGGTTCCAAAGAAATTGCTGAAAAAATTATACAACTACTTGATCAAAACAAAATTAAAGCTGTTGGGATCAAAAGAGGATTAGATCATGGTGTTTGGGTCCCATTTAAAGTGGCATTCAAACCGGAAGAAAATCCTTTGAATGTCCCCATTGTACAGGTTAGTATTAAACTAGGTACACCAATTTACTATTGGCACAGCATATCAATTAATTCTTTTCATCTAACAAATATTTAACCAGTTCATTATTATTGATGTGCTTTTCAAAGCTGAACACAAACAGTCAACCAATACACTATTTTTACTTAAACAATATTTATCGTACTATTTTATTTCCTAGAGGTAAACAATATATTTTTAAGCCATACAAAAATCTATGAATTATGATAAACACAACCAACCGGCAACCAAAGCAGCGTTTTTGTCATGACCTATGACAAGATTTTCTTAATTTCTCATAGCAAGATATACGCTTTATTTCATTATTAACCCGAATTATTTAGATACTTCACATTTCAAGCAATAACAAAGTTACTTCAAAATCCTGCAAATTCTCTATTTTGTTTTTATGCGGTTTATTCTGTTATGCGAAACAGGCGGTTGTTGTGATTTTAGCTATAAAAAAATAACTTCATACTTGATAATATACTACTGATATATTTAAATATACCATATAAGTAATTTGATGAGAAAAATTGACAATTATTCGTATGTAAAACTTTTTTATTTATCGCCAATGTTTCGTCAACATTGCTGACTTCCTCAGGGCTCAAAGTTGGACGTCCAATTTTGAGCCCTGAGGAAGTCAGCAACGTTGACGAAACGTTGACGATAAATAAAAAAGTTTTACATACGAATAATTGTCCATCTTTCCCATCAAATTACGTATATTAAATTACAATGGACTCAAACATTAATTTAAATATACAATTGAGCATAATGCATGTATTAGCAAATACACTATAATTATATATTATCGGTAGGGTTTGACATGTCTGCGACCAGTGTTTTTCACTTTAAAAAATATCAATCCTTTCCGTAAATGATAATGAATATTTCCTATATCAGGTATCCATTTATGATAACGAGAATCCAGATATGCATTATGAACTAGGCAAAGCTTTGGCTCCATTACGAAATGAAAATATTGTATTCATAGGATCTGGTATGACAGTTCATAATTTGAAAGAGCGATATAAGAAAGAAAGTGACGATTATGTGATGTCCTTTGACACAGCTGTCAGTAAAGCAGTGACACTAAATACGGGAGTTGAACGTCAAAAAGCATTAAGAGATCTCTTGTCACGACCGGATGCAAGAATGGCACATCCTACATTCGATCATTTGCTTCCGATGCACGTTGTGGCTGGCGCAGCTCATAATGATAAAGCTGAAATGCTATATACCAACTACAAGGGATCATTTGCATGGGGACAGTACAAATTTTTCAGTGAATAAAAAATTTACTTCATATTAATTGGCAAGTGGTTTTTGCAGCTAAGCTACCTTGCGAATAAAATCAGAACTAATCGAAACCAGGTCAGCCGTCCAAAAACGTGCACAAAGATCTGCTCTCAAGATAATTTTAACTTTTTTTATTCAAATGAAGATGTAAAATTAATGCATTTCAAATTTTAATTCTGTATATATATATTCTATAGTTTTCATTTGGATGTTTTAAGAAATAAGTGTGACAAAAATAAATTTACAATACCTTAGAGTACAGTAATTATATTGATATTTATACTTGATTTGTAACATAAACTTGATTAACTTGTTTGACATATCTTAATAAACGAAGAATTGATGTTGGCGTAACTCCAGGAATTCGGCTTGCTGCAGCTATCTAAATATCGAAAACAATTATTAAAACAATTACTACTTGAAAAAAAAAACAGTACTAACAGATGTAAAACAACTAAATACTAATTTTCCATTTTAGAATAACGACATAGCTAGGTCACTTTATTGAGTGGCTACCTATAGCTAATAGAAAAAAATATTACTCACAAATTAGTTGCATAAAATTATAGTGTTGAATTAATTTAAAGTTAAAATATTTCCAACACCAATCATGAAGCGCTTAGGTAGCCGTTACAAAATTTTCAAGCAGTTATAGCGCAAGAGGCGTGGAATTTACCCATAGGAACTGACTACATGGTGCTCGAGAACTTATGAGATTTTTTTTATGGGTATAGAGGAGCCACGAATTTTCTGATCTTACAATAACGCTTGAAAATATTTGTTTATTTCAAAATTACATTTGAAGTGTATACTTAAAACATATTATTGAAGACAACATTTCATGATCATTTATGAGTTGCTTGCCAAAAAAAGGGCATTTTTTATTGATGAATATTGTGAGAGCACCCACGACGATTTACAATGCCTATGAATTATTCTTTTATAAACTTACTGTTTGAGGCTGAACGATGGTCAATTTTTCTACTTCTTCAAAAGATAAATTCAACGTCTTTGCAGCATAATCAATCTGATCAGGAATAACAAGAGCTTCATCTTTTTGTATTTCAGCAACTTCATTAACTTGAGTTGAAGCTACCGCTTCATATATGGCTTCAATTACAATTCTTTCACAGAGTCTTACATCCGTTGCCAAGTTTTTGAATTCTGGATTACATGCTGCTAATTTTTGTATCGTAATATCATCGTCCCTATTAGATAACATTTCAAATGCGCTGAAACCAATTTGCAAATTCAATTTCTGATTATTAATCAATTTTGATAAAAGATCTAAATACAGTAATCTCCTGCTATAATGCGGTTCACTTAGCGCTGTTTCGCTACATCGTGGCTACAATTTTACACCATACTAACTTTCCCTCTCAGCTTCGCCTTAGTAGATTTCGATTTAGCAGTAAAATAATCAAGAGTACCTAACAAATATGTCATATATCATTATACCGTATTTCTTATAGTTAGCGGGGAGAAACAAACAAATAAGCGAACTTGAAATCTCCCATTTTACATATAAATGCATTAGGTACTTGCTAATCGTTGTTCACAAATGGGGGATTACAGTAGATATAGTAAAAATTATATTAAATATTACCTTTTTTGTAATGTACTTTTTGTTGATTTTAAACCAAGCAAAGATTTCCATGTACAAGCAGCCAATTTAAAATCTTTAAGAAGTGCAATACCCTCAGTAATCTTTCTATCTATCTCAAGCATTCTTATATATCGCTCTTTATGAACGCAGCCTTTTTCAAAGCCTTTCCCGGTGAGTCTTCGATCGGCATTGTCTGTGCGAAGCATTAGACGAAATTCAGCTCTACTCGTAAACATACGATACGGTTCATTTGTTCCTTGAGTAACTAAATCATCTATCAAGACACCAATGTAGCCTTCCGTTCTAGTTACTATTAATGGAGTTTTGTTTTGAACCTATTTAAATTAAAACAGTTGCTTCAAATACAGCGTGTCCCAAAGAATGATATATCTGGGCCTAGTACCAACTACCAATTCATATTTTCAACTTATTATTTTTTGTTTTAATAATAAATTGAAAATCCAAATGATACTTTTACCAATTCTCGGATTAGAACCTGTGAGCTTGTAATAGGAGGAGCCCTGTAAATGTCATATAAACAACGGGATTGCTACACGCTCGGTTATCCTCAAATCCAATAAAATGTATGGTACTTCATATGTATGGCATTCCGTGGTACACGCTGTATAAGGAAAAACATAATTATATTTCACATACTTTTGCAGCCGCATTTATACCAGCAATTATTCCTTGAGCTGCCGCTTCTTCATATCCAGTAGTTCCATTTATTTGGCCCGCTAAAAAAAGACCAGGCACACGTTTTGTTTCTAGTGAATTACGCAATTCACGTGGATCTACATAATCGTACTCGACGCCATAACCTTCACAACACAGAAAACAAAAAATATTAAATAATCACATTTGACATTTTTTTTACAGAAACTGAATGTTTTCTAGGTATGTGCAAGTAGAGGATTTTTTTTTTTCGAGTTGAACGGAATATTTTGATTTTACAGTTCAGATGAGAATTAGCAACATATTTCAGAATCTAAGTTTTTATTTATTACCCCGAGTACCTATTTATCTGGAAAAAGGAAAATCCTAAATTTAGAAATTCAACCAAGTGAATTGCGCTTAAACCTTTTTCAAAATGCAAAAATTTTCTCCCTACTCTATTTGACTCAATTCCAAACTGTTCCGGTCATTTTGGTTCAAGTACTGTTTTTGATGTGAAACATCTTATGTCGGGGGCTGTGAACAGCCGCGTGAGGGGAAATATGCAACGAAATGTTTGGTCCGCTCCTTCGCTGCTGTTCTCCCCACCACTGTGTGTTACACGCGGTGTTACAGTGCAGTATATAAGATTACGTCAGCATAGTTAGTTGCTGCTTTTGAAAAAATATATACTACTACATAGAGAATACCACCGAGTTCAATAACGTTTTCTTTGATGTTTCACATCTGTCGGGGGTCCCAAGACCCACACCCTTTTTTTTCTTGAGATTGAGCAGTCAAAGAAAACGTTATTCCTTTGTTTACATTTGACTCAATATTCCTTCTGCTCGACTAAACGATCGAGTATGTTTACTACTTGACCAGTACTCAACATTTCAAGTAATTACACAGCCCCAGTTGTTATTATTATTTTTTGTATAATTCGTGAACTACAAAGCAAAATTTACCTGGACGAATAAGTTCAGCTTTTTCAAGGCCACGCAATTGCCTGACAAGTTGCACTTGAAGTTCTTCTGGTAAAGTACACGAGAGCCCATTTGGATAAATAATGTCACTGTCTAATCCCTCCGGTTCTAACCATATTTGATGGTCTCTATTTTTAAATCTAATTACTTTCGATTCAATCGAAGGACAATATCGTGGCCCAGTTATTTCTTCTACGACATGTCTATTTACATGTAAATTTTCTAAAATTATTTTGTCTATTTGATTGTTTGTATGCGTCAGAAAGCAAGGCATTTGTTCCTCAGGCTAGAAGTAAATAAAAAAGTCTTAGCTGACATAAATAATTCTTAATGAAAAAATAAATATAGGGTGTCAAAGAAAAATAGAATTTAAGAATCTTAAAATTTTAAGGCCACAACATTTTATTAAAGTTATCTGGGCCTAGTACCAATTCGCATTTTAAATTTATTATTATTTAGAAATTAGGAGAAAAACTCAGTGGCAAAAGGATCAAATAAAATTTGCAATACTGATGATTAAATTTGCATTTATAAGCTTACGTTTCGGTGCTCATTGCACCATCCTCAGAGCATCTAAAATTAAGTTTGAATTTATAATTTGTTTAAAATTGGATGAATTTAACATTAAAAAAACAAAGCAAGCGATTTTTAAACAAATTATAAATTCTAACTTAATTTTAGATGCTCTGAGGATGGTGCAATGAGCACCGAAACGTAAGCTTATAAAATGCAAATTTAATCATCAGTATTGCAAATTTTATTTGATCCTTTTGCCACTGAGTTTTTCTCTCCTAATTTCTACATCATCTACGTATCACCATTTCTCTATATCATAGAGTTCTTCAATATTTATTATTATTGAAACTGAAAATCCAATCGGTACAGTTTGAAACAGTTTTCAGATTAAAACCTGGAACTGGGGGCTTGTAAATGTGACAACCGAGCTATGGAAACTCGTTTCGTCAAAATAAGCAAAAGGCATTTCTTAGTTTAAAATAAAACTGTTGAGGCATGAACTAACACAGTTGATACACAAAAAACCACAACTTACTTTTATCCAAACTGATTCATTCATAAATGAAAATGGGGTTGGATTTTTGTCACCGTTGTGCTCTTCGCAAACGGAAAAATCTATAGACGACTTGTTTAGCCTTGGCGGTGTACCGGTTTTAAGTCTTCCCATTCTGAATTTTAAACGGGAAAGAGTGTTAGCTAAACCAATAGCTGGCGCGTCTCCCATTCGACCTGCTGGTCTAACTTCTATACCAATATTAATCTGACCTCTTAAAAATGTCCCAGTTGTAATAATAACTGTTTTACCATGTATTTTCGTTCCATCATCTAAAATAAAACAAAAGAACTGTTAGCACTGCTTGCCAGTGTTAATAGCAACAACTAAATTGTAATAAATGCATGAAACACGAAAAAAAATCTGAAAACTACTTCTCACTTTTTCATATCACCACAAAATATCTAACTGTAGTTTATTACGGATAAAAGAAAATTATGTATTTCAAATATTATAATCTATTTCTACCTAAAATAACGCCACAACACGGGTATTTGTTCAGATTATCAGGTTTATCATTGAATAAAAGATCTTCAACTGGAGCCTCTAATACCCTCAAATGGGGCGTGTTATGAAATAATTCATACTGAATATGTTTTTTATATAATTTGCGATCAATTTGAGCACGCGGGCCCCAAACTGCCGGTCCTTTTCTTCTATTTAAAATCTGTATTAAATAAATTAAATATAAGTAACGATCATCTACCTCTGAATTAATAAACATAAATATTTATTTATATCAGAAATTTACAAAAAATAAATACAAAACAGTAATTTAATTTATAATTAAACCTTTGAATCACGAATTAAGTTATGTCGAACAAAAAAATATTAATTATTTTTAGATTTTTCTTCTGTAAGATATATTATATATTTTATCACAATTTGGCCTGATGATGGCACAGAGTGCCGAAACATGTCGCCTTCTCTAATTTAATAAGTGCACTAAATTTTATCTTGTGTGGATTTTTTATATACAATTTATTAAAAAAAAAATATTTCATAGGTACCTAGTATTTTTGTTTTCTTAGAGGTATTCAATTTAAATATTTTTGTTTTACATAAGGTAGGTACCTATATTTTTAAATCTTTTTTAATTTGTATAAATTGGTAGGTATACAAATTGTGTTAGAAAAAAAGTTTTTTCAAAAAACTTTCAGTGGAATTATTACACCTATTAAGTATATAGTTATTCATTTGTTAGTTGTACGGAATACTCGGCGCGCGAGTTACACTCGTACTTGACCCACCACAAAATCTAGAAATATGGAATAAGGCTTCGGAAAATATTTTTATTTCGTTTTCAAAATATTTTACATAGTGACTCAAAGGTTTGGGGGAATTATAATATATAGGTACATTCAGACAGAACATAATACACATGCAAAAATAAATCTTTTTCTTTTTAGTTACCTTATATTGTATACCGGAAATATCACAAATTCTACCACACAAGCCATCAAGAGCATCAACTTCTTTCATTAAATGACCTTTACCAATGCCTCCAAATGATGGATTACAAGACATCTCTCCTAAAAAATGTTAAGCAATGTTTCAATATACACATAGTTATCTGGGCCCAGTACAAATTCATATTTTAAATTTATTATTATTCTTATTTAATAAAAACTAAGTACTCTCTACTCTGTCTACTAGATTAACCACATCTGAATTTGATTCTTGTGTTTTAGCCCTGTTTTAGCTGAGCCTGAAGATGATTATTTCAAATATCAGTAGCTCTTATAACAATTTAGAGAGAGACTGTAGATTATAGACGTTCGGCAAGTCTGTCTATAGCAATCGGATCCATATCAATATCTATGACATTTTTACCTCGAAGTCACTTCATGAATACAAATCCTAAAGTAAAGACCTAAAGTTGCACTACAATATTTTGGGTAACTGATGCCAAATTCTATAATACACCTCAAATTCTTTTATATGCAAAGCATGATAGGTACGTCAATATTTTAAGGCCCCTAAGATCCCATCTTCCAACTAACGCTAACACAAGGGAAATCAGTTCTTTAGCTTTTCTATAGAAGAAAGAAAGAATTGTAAATTATAGACGCTCGACAATCAGCTTTTCTATAGCAATGACACAGATGGTTCGTCTAAAAATGTAACCAAAAAACTTATATGTGTAATATGTAGAATTTTACCAAAACTTTTTAACCAGTTTTGAAAGTACTTCCTCCTAAACTGACCAATTATCTCCAGATCATCCCTTTTTGTTGAACTACTAATGCATGGTAAAGAATAAAGATACATACCGACACTTTCTTTTTTATGTGTTACCAACAAGGTACTTGCTCCCATCCTACAAGAAGCAGCGCAAGCTTCTGTGCCTGCATGACCTCCTCCAATAACAATAACATCAAAAACCGATTTCTTTATATCACAAAAACTTCTTGCACATAATGCTTTTAAATTAGAACTTAGTTGGAAATGTTTATAATTACTCCATAGTGGCATCTCGTAATTTGTAAAATTTCAATAAGCGTCTTTTTGATTCTTAAGAACTATAATATAGGTACCTAGGTATATGGTTTAAATTTTGCAATGCAAAACTCATCTTTTGATATAAACTGTGTTATGTGCAGAAGCAGAACTGCACAAATTTGAGGTTATGAAAACAAGAACTGTCACAATTATCACATGTAGGGCTGCGTTCCAAAACCTCATTTGAACTCGGAGTAATCGAAGTTCGTTACGGAAAAGGATGGGAAGATAGGGAAAAGCAATGGGGAAAAGGTATGGCGGAAATATTACAGGGAAAAGGTATATCAACCCAAATGAAATATCACCCAGGTTCGGACGGTATTATTATATAGCATCTATTTATCCAGTTTGGTAGTCAATAATTTGACTAGCAGGCAAATTATTTTTAATCAGCCAGTATAATTTTTTTGTTGTTTCGGTTTTTAGTGGTCCCTCGGTTCTCTGGTCAACCGAAACCGATCATTTGCAGAGAATCATTTGTTCAACTGCCTGCCAGTCTTATCTGGGGCAGCTTTTTGATAAAAATGTGACTGGCAATATTTTAACAAAATGGAAAATCTTTCTAACACACCAGTGCTTATACCTATAAGGCTATAGACAAAGGGTAAAATTCTACCTCTTACACAATACACAGATAGTTTTCTTGGTAAATTTGTGATGAACCAACAGTACTCACTGCTACAGAACAATAACAATTATTAAATAAGTGATTTCCCTTTGAAACATTTATCTTTCTTTAAAAAAAAAAATGCCCGAAATTAATCTTTCGATTCAGAAGCTATAGAGTTATATCTTTGAACACACAGAATTTGCAATCCTTTAACTGATGACCTCAGCTGTCGAGCGTCTATAATCTACAATCGAGATATCTGATAGAATCGTGTACGATAAAATAAATATAAGACCTAAAGCGCGCATGGTGACGAAAAGCGGAAAACGTTGTAGGACTGAAAAATTAAGTGCAAAATGTAGATATACTCTTGGACATCTTTTTTAGTTTTGTAAATATGAAATATGATGGGATTATGTTAAAAAACAACGTTATTTATAAAATGTATGAAGTTTTATTTTGTACATATTTTTTTTACATTTAAGTAGATCTATGTTAGCAGCAATATAAAAAACCGACTACTTACGGTAGTGAGCATGCAGAACTGACATTTAATAATAAAGTACCTCTAGTAAGTAAAGCAACAATCTTTTATAGTTTTTAAACGTGTAAAGTAACGCTTCAAACTAATTGCGATGGCATTATTAACAATTTTACACTAACCCACTTATGAAGAATATAGAGCAATTACTTTTTGTTTTTTTATTCACCGCAAAAAAAACGGGAAACATTCAAATCCTCTATGAAAAACCATCAATTTATTCATACAATGAAACTTTTAATGATTTTGCAGTACGGATGACTTTCTTGTTTGAAATATTCTGAATGCCTCAAGCAAAAGTCTTAACTTTCGTACTAAAATAAACTTCAATCTGACAATCTATGTAAAATACATTGTCACTGCGTGATTGCTGCTAGAAATTACAAAAGTTACAGTATGGTTAATACGTTACTTCCAATTCAGTGTCGTTAAGGTCAGCTCTGAGAACATTAAATTAAATAACTTCATTTTAATAAAGTTTTTTAATAATAATTTACAATGCTTTTAAGATTAGGCTATTTACATATTTTAACCTTTGGTTTTTATTAACTAATGGGTGCCATTTAATCGTCTTTGCTTATAAATGACTATTGATCTATGAATTGTTATTGAATTAAATTATAATATATTATGATATTGATGAAAAGACTAGATTAATTAAAAAAAAATATATCGATGATAAAATAAACTATAAAGATCAGCTAATAAATAAACATTGCTTTGCCAACATCACCGCTGTCATATCAATTAATATTACTAAACTGTCTTTTCAATGCAGTTTTCTTAATTAGAAAAAAATACTATTAAACGAAAAGCTTTTTTCATTTAAAAACTCAACTAAAAAACTGACATCAATGTCGATTTGAACTTTACACAAATATGTAGGTATTCTAAAAACTATTTTTTTCGAATATTAAAATTTTGTTTTCTATTTTTATAAATATTCTATTATTATTAGATGAATTTGTAACCTCCTTTGGAACTTTTTGATGATATGCAATAAAAATAATAAATAAGCACATAACGCCAAAATGTATATTATAAAAATTCAAGGGTAAATTTGATTTTTTCTTGTTTTGAACATAAAATAATTAGGCAAATCACAAAACAAACAATAAACCGTGCATATTAACCATTCTTTTACAGTCAAATACCCCTTTGCAGACACCGTTTAATAAAGGGCGTTTTTTAACTATTCCATAGACGCATAAATTACAACAGTGCAAGATTGTATAATATATATTTACAATAATTAAAGGTGTTGGGATCAACACACATACCCCTTACCAGCAGGGCCGGTCTTAGCAAACATGGGGTCCAATTTTGATTTTTCTTAAATATTTGTAGCACACGGGGCTCCTAAGACCGGCTGTGCTTACCAAAAAGTTAGAAAGTAGTGTTTTGTTTTATAACGGACAGCTTTAATTAAATTATTGACAATTTTTTTGCTGTAATAGTGACAGTTGTTATTGACTGATTTAAATTATTAGTGTATTTGCCATATGGCACATACACTATTGGCGTCGGTCGGATGGCGGGACCTAGGGGTCGGAACAAAATTTCTCGACGTTTCATAACCTCCTGAACACTTTGGCACCATTTTTGGAAAAGTCTGTTTATATATGTATATATATATATATATATATTTATATATATATATATATGTGCGGGCTATAACTTTCGAAAGAGTTAATTGATTTTGACGAAATTTGGTAGGCACGTTGAAATCCATCACCGCACGAAGCCTATTTAAAATGGGCCCAATCGGACCATTTTAAGGGTGGTTTTTAGGGGTTGAAAAATGTTTTTGGGCCCGAAAATCCCGAAAAAATTCTCAGAATCGTTTCAAAATTGAAATTTAACCTTTTAGTAACGATTAAAATGTGCTTTCAAAATTTTAATAAAATCGGCCCGACAGGACCGGACTTACAAATTTTATAAAAACACTAGTTTGCGGATAGTGCTTTACTTACTGAAGGGTGTATTTAATTTGGTACCGAGGTTGCATTGATAAAAATATTGAAATTAAGAAAAAAAATATTATTTTAAGGGATGTATTAAGGGGTTAAATTTTATATTTTGTTCAAAAACAAACTTAAGTTCACATAATAAAGCCACAATGCCAGTATTAGCAAATACACTATATTGTCGGCAGGGTTTTGGCACTGCGACCCGAGTTTTTTATAATTTCAAAATGAACGGAAAATACTTCATTGTTTGCAGAGTGAACTGCTACACTGAACTGCAATTACACTAGGAATGAATCTATCAAATTGAAATTCAAAATTTTGTGATTATTCAACTTTTTCATGTGTGTGCACCGTATTTACTTATTTTTATGTCATATTTCATGCAAAAAATCCAACTGAATAACTGGACATGGGTCCATATTAATATCAAAATATATCGTAATAATTTATAGTAACTTATTAATTATCGGAATTGCCTAATAATAACTTTAATAAATTCAGCTAATTAATTAAAATGAACCACGCAATTAATTTAGGAAGTGAGCATACCATTTGAAACCACGCACAAAGACGCTACTTCAGAGCATTATTTTTGAATTGCCATATGAGATCCAGTTCATCGTCAAATTTAAAACACTTTAATTTTTTCAATTGTTCGAAATAAATAAAAATACAATGCACAAAATGTGTATTTTATTATAAGTATAAAACACGTTTAAGCAAAAATGTTGTACCTGAAACACAGGAAGATCGGAAATAACAAAATCACGAAATTTTGAAATTAGTCTCACTGGATCTCACTGAAGTATAACAATTTATAATAATATTTTTAGTTCACGGTTTTAATCATGTTTTAATAGCAAATTAAAAGATAAGATGGCAGATTACTCAGGTAATTGACTTTGGCAAAATAATATGGTTTCAAATATATTATATAAGTATGAACTCACTTGTCAACATCACAGAAATATGGCAAAGACCAGACACCTTACAGAGATCATTTGTTTCAACGTTTGGTTTCATCTAATAGCTTTAATGAGGAAAAATTGTCGTTGGCATTAATTAATTAATAATATACAATAATATAACTCTAGTACTACATGAAAATAATTTACTACACTAAGTTTATCGCATGTGATGCCTGACATCCCAGCGTAATGCGATATTAGTAAATGCTAATAATACATAATAATAGGCAGCATCTAATATAAATAGTATGAAACAATAGGCACTTTTATAAAGGCACAAGTATTCATTTATAATACTCACCTATTTTGAGATCAAACTTAAAAAGATAATCTAATATCTTTTCTTAAAAAACTATCTTATTCACAAAAATCGATGCAATAATTTCAATAAATATTTACACAAATAAAACTTAAAAAAATTAAGTACGGAATTCAGAAATGTTTAAAAAAACTAAGGTACATTTTTACTTTCATTAGTATTATAAAGGCACTGTACAAAGGCACTTAAACTACAATGTCTTCAACAAGTCTTGCAGATACATAACTCCCATGTTATTATGCTTTTCTCAAAAACGAAGTATTATGCAAGCTGTCTTTAAACTGCTTGGAAATGGCATAATGAAATTAATCTAGTAAAAATGAGATAGGGATTATAATGTAATCACAAGGCTTTTGAAAGCACAATAAATTAACCATGGACAAATCCAAGTTACTAATAACACAAATATTATGCAATATTTACACTAATAAGTTAACCCAAGTCAAATTGTCTGCCGTCAATTACGTGCGAAGCTGTGCAATTCAGCTTCTCAAGACATCTATCTGCAATATAGTTATTTTAAATAGATAATAGTATCTATATATTATATATTATACACAATTTATTGCAGATATTTTGATGGCTTCACTAGCGGTAGGATTTACGTTTAATCAGATAAACATCAGTATGTAACGTAAAGTGACCGTCATTGAAAAAACTATGTCAAGAATTATATGACTGTCATTTTGAGAAAGAAATTAATTTAGGGGCTAATCTGTGTCATATATGAGCCACGCAGAGGTAAAGAAAACTAGTCCACAATATGATGATTATTTTAAAATATCGTACATTTAAGTTCTATATCAACAATTTAACCTTATAGTTTCCTCGATTATTTTTTCTATATTTTATTTTTACAATTCTTTAACATATCTACAAAGTCGTTACAGCTAACTTGTTAAAAAAATGTTGACTAGTTTAATTCACCTCTGATCGGTCCACATGATCACATCCAAATGTTAAAAGGAGTCGAATGCTGTGCTATTAATTGTAACATTTATGAACACAACAGAGTGACATAAAAATATACTTTTTAATTTATGATCAAATTTTTACAAACTGTTTTTTCCTGTAAAATTATCTTGGAACATATCTACATACAGCAGAACTTCGATTATCTGAACTAACTGAAACGTCTGAAACCGTGTATCAATCGAATTTTCAATTTTTTTGCATTATCGAAAAACATCTTGAGCGAAATCAAAAAATGCGTGAATTACTTCACTATTGTTATGTACAGTCGCGGACTTAATAAAGTTTACACTTGAGTTTTTCAGAGTAAGTTCACAAAAATGTCAGTAGCTTAGCAACAAATTTAGTTTTTAATAGGTAAATGTAAATGTCAAAAATGAAAAGAAATAATTGTCGTTTAAATGCCTCGAAATTACTAAAATGATGAACAAAAAAGAAGAATTATTGCAAGATTGGAGGAAGGAATTTGCTAGTATCAAATATTATCAAATCTTTTTATGTTTTAATTGAATAATATTGAGTAATTTGGATTGTATAATAAACAACTGGGGTGTTTTGATAATAATTTTTTATTGCATTTTTAGGATGTAACCTTAGTAATTGATACATTACTATCAAAGGCCAAATTACAATATGCAAAAATTAAAAAAACCGGTAACTAGATGACACAGGTGTAAACTTTTTTAAGTCCGCGACTGTATATGCATCTCAACTTGGCAGTGCTAATAATTGTGAACTGACTGTGAACGTTATGACAGTTCGCGAAATAACGTTCGAAATTGCGATCGGTAACGTTATTATTTGGATATAAACGACGCTCTACTGTATTTGTTTTAATTTGTACAGTTATTAAAAATAAAACACGATTTACAAAAAAATAAAAAATAGAAATAATTGGAGGACTTCTTGTCACCCATTCTTTCCCAAACGTATTCAATGACGCGAAGATAGTGATGACTCACATTTCTATGATAAGCAGATTGCTATCCATTCTAGTATTACCTAATTAATAAGAATATTTCTTGTATACTGATAACTGTTAAGTTGTTTATCCGATTTACGTTCGACAACAATTTACAGAATTCGAATTCTTGTGAACTTCTCATGTATCTTATAGAATCATTTCAATAAATATATTTATTTAAAACTTCACTTTAAGTTCCTTCTGGTTTAGTTTCATAGCTAGAAAGCGATAACTACAGCAATGTAAAATTATAAATTAACAAAGTTATCTACTGTATAATCCGAAAATAATATTATTTTAGGTCACTTTTATCAATTATTCAAATCACTATTGAAAAATCCAGATGGGATTCAATCTAATGAACCCATTGGCGGCGGAACGACATTTTTTCGGGGAGGGGGTAGCTATGAGCCAACGATCACTTGTTGTAATTGAGTCACACTAGCCCATTAACTAAGTTAAAGATTTCTTTCGAGTTCAGTTTACAGTACAAAACATTTCTAAAACAACATAAAAAATACGTTTTAAAATTTTGTAAATAAAAAGTCACCCTTTTAGCAATTTAAAACAGACTAGGCGTCAACTCAAATCAACTGCAATTAAATACATATATTGAGCATATTTCTATTAAAATGTTAATTTTGAAGTTACAAAGATCTTGAATTAACAAATAACAAACTCTATAGTTTTACTATGAAGCTACCAATAATTAGCAATATTTCTCTATGGCTGGCTGAAAAATTTACCAACTTCAACAATTTTTACGTATCAAATTCTAGATATGCTTCTTTACCAGTAACAAAAAAAAACATTCTCAATTAAAATCTAATATAAATAACTTAACAAAAATCTAAACAATATAAACAAAAAAATATATACCTATACCGACCAGTCACGGTTATTTAATTTTTGTGTACAACCAGAATATTTTTTTTTTTTTTTTGGTTCAGAAATGATAATTATGATAGAAAACTCCGTATACGGCTCATTATATAATATGTGATGAAGTTTAATAATTGAAACTTTTAAAGTGGAAGCTGTTAATTAAGATTAGAAATTTAAAAAGCGTTTCTAAAAATAGGCGGCGACTTCTGAAATCTGAATGTCGACATCAAAAATAAGATTTACTGCAATTAGGAAGTTTCCCTTTTTTATTTTTTTAGTCTAAATCATAGTTTTAAAAATTACAAAATTAATGGCGGAAGAATTTTTTAAATATCTTTAAAAACAACAAAGTTATGCTACTTCAAAGTTTGAATTTGACAATTCTCCAAGAAATTCAGTTTTCAGTCCGAGTGACGTCACGCGGCACGATATTTTTAAAAGTTATTTACATTTTGTATGTGTGGTAATTTAACATGGTAACTTCCGATAAATCTCTTTCTTTAAACTCGTAAATTGTTATGGAAACACTAAAAACAAACCAGTTGATGACGGAAAATATTGACAATTTTAATTTAATATAAATAGAAAAGTCTATGTTACAACAAAATAGTTACTAAGTAACCTCGGTTATAATTACTCACAAAGCTAAAAAACATCAAACTTGTACCGCGTGACGTCATATCCAAAAATTAGTTTCGTTTGCGACCCCACGTACAAGAAATTGAATATCTCCGTTGAAATTAATTCTTTCAGCATTTTTAAAGTTATCTTTATTACAATGATGTGACAGTATCATAATTAGTATTTTCGTTCAATGGAAACTTCCTAATTATGAGGATTTACTATTATAATCATAGGATTTACAAATCAGCGTGCAAATTGCGCATTTGTATCGTCATATTTATTTTCTATTCGATGAAAATAAATACGATTAGATTTAGAAATAAAAAAATATTTGCGAGCGTATATTTTGAGATCAGGGGCAATTCATGGGTGCTCTGCATCCAGTGGATCATTTGGAGGGCCCCAAGCGCAAATTGACTTTAGAACCTCCTATATATTTTTTATAAAATGACTGTTAAAAAACATTAAAAA
Organism: Mongoloraphidia duomilia; assembly: GCA_039654895.1. Lineage (NCBI taxonomy): Eukaryota > Metazoa > Arthropoda > Insecta > Raphidioptera > Raphidiidae > Mongoloraphidia > Mongoloraphidia duomilia. The sequence goes on along the minus strand of CM077524.1, from coordinate 36,239,705 downwards.
CATTTATTTTTGGTTTCGTTAGGCTCCTGCGTTACTGAGGCGCCACTGTACACAATAAAATCTCATAGGTGCTCAAGCACCGAAGCACTCGCGTTGTCGACGCCTATGTATCTAAATATTGATGAAGTAGACATTTCATTAGTAGCAAATAATTATCTATTTGACTGTACCTGCACTATAAAAAAATTAGATCAAATAGATAGATTCTTTTTAATTTGAACCATTTTTCTGATTACTGAAATCTTTAAAATTATTAGTTAAAATGTTAAATACCTTAATTTATTGAGTTTCTTTAACTGTATTGTAAAGTTAAATAACCGTGACTGTGCTATAAATTTAAGACTTTTTAATATTTTTTCAAAAATGAATGTCTTGTACGTCTGTCGGTGTTTCTGGCTGGCGAGGATCGTCAAAAAGGTCGTCAACGGGCGACGGCGTGGTCGGTAACTGTTTGGTGGTTGCGTGTTGCGGAGTCTTGGGTGTCGCCGGTTGCGTCGACGACGTCCTCGCCGTTTCTTTGTCAACGACGGCCTCAATATACCTGACGACGTATTCGGCGATGTCGGAATCGCAGCGCGTCAACGCGCACAGATCGCGCATGACGCGCTGAGACGACGGAATGTTCAGACCGCGCACTGCTGCGCAGACGCACGCCGTAGCTATCAAAGATGGCGGACTGCGTATTAAATCCGGTTCTGTAATCAAAAACAACAACAGCCGTTAATTTAAAACTTAGGTATTTTATAAAACTTATAGTTAAGATATTGGAAATAAAATCAGATAAACCTATATATAATACTCCCAAGTACTAATAATATTTAATAGGTGTTATTTGAAACTAAACTATAAAATGTATATGCGTAGATAATGTTATTTTGGTCTTAGTTGACGAGCGTCTATAGTTTACAATCATTCATTCATTCAATATTATTTCCATATCAATAAACATCTTGCTTTTATAAGCCCTCTTTTATATGCAAGTATAACCGAAATTGTGGAGTATAAACTATTATCCAAAACAAAATAGTGCATTTAAATAGACCTTGAGTTAGTAGACGTTTCAACCCGCCTTATAACTGTATGAATAAAAAAAAAATAGGACAAGGTTGAAAAGTTCAAATGCATAGGTAATACCTATAGGGGTAGGTCATCACACTGAACTTTACCGAACAGAATGCATGGAGCATCCTCAAAAGAACAATACGAAGAAAACGCAGGGCCGTCTTTAACCTATTGGAGGCCCTGGGCACATTAGAATATTGGGGCCCCTATGACCTAGACAGAGCACTATTTTGTTAGAATAGACAAAGAAAGTAGATAAGCAAGGTTCTAGATTTATTTTTATTTCATTACCGTCACATTAAATGAATAGATAATATTATAATACAATCCACAAAAGTAACTCTTTTAGCATTCACAGGTTAGTGCTTAAAAAACTATGTTGATTGATAGAGTAGCTTTGCGCATGCAAAAGCTAATAAGCAAGTAGGTATTGAAGTCAGACATTATCGTTTGATTTTTTCGAAGTAAAAATGTTTTTCGGTAATAAATATCGGTTATCGTTTGGTGATCTGGCAGGAACAAGGGGGACCCCTATCGATTGCGGGGCCCTGGGCACGTGCCCAGTGGGAAAGAGGGGCCTGAGAAAACGGATGAGCACCAGTTACGTGTCTTTCACATACGTATTCTCAACATTTTCATATTTGCGATAGGTACCGCCACAACGATGGAAAAAAATGACGGCACTCCAATAGTTGAGGATAGACGCTTATGGACTCTGTTATCAAGCGTCTATAAACTGTAATACTGTCTATTTAGCAGTTAAAATTTGATATTCACCCATATTAAATTCATGCTTCATATAAAAATCTTTTGATTATTAAAAAATTTAATACTTATGCTTCTACGTAATTAATGTATAAAATAAAAATATATGAGCACTGTAGTTGGAATAAAAACAAAAATAAAGATAGTTACTTCTTACCACAACAGTTTAATTGATGGATGTACATTTCGAAAGCTATGCTTTCATCTTCAGCAAACACTATGAATATGGATAGTGTTTGCTGAAGATGAAAGCATAGCTTTCGAAATGTACATCCATCAATAAAACTATTGTGGTAAGAAGTAACTATCTTTATTTTTGTTTTTAATTAATGTATATGTAACCAAAATATAAAAAAATTCGACTGATGACCAGTCCTATACTTCCCACCTAGTAAATATTTGCAAAAAATAAACACTCTTTTTTTTATTCTTTGACTAGGCCCAAATAACCTTAGCTGTTGGTGGTCTTTAAAACACAATTTAATTTTTATTCTTTGAAAAAAGCATGGCCCTCTTTTTTGTTTGGTGATCTATTGATGGCTAGCTTAATATAGCAAAAATCATGGTTACCTTGATTTACGTACAATTTTTATTTTTTTTAGTAAAATATTTTTTTTCTCGAAAACTATACATTTTAGAGAAAAAAAATATTTACATTTTTTTCATATTATAACATCTAGAATTCATTTATATTTTTTTTTACCTATGTTAATACGTGACATTGAGGACGTTTTTTTGAATATCTCAGGATCCACTGAACCGATTTGACTCAAAATCTAATCAGATCTAAGTTAAAGGCTGATAAACACAATAGAACAATCGGCATGCCCGTATGTTGTTCCGTTCTTAAGATATCGAAGGCGAAAAATTGACCACATACACACACACACACATACACACATACACACATACACACATACACACACACATACAGACATCAGTCAGAAAATGATCTTAAACGATTGCTAGGGTCTCAAAACGTGAAAATCTGTTAAAATCTCGAAATATTGTTTTCGGACTGAATCCATTACTTCCCTACCATAGTAGAGGTGGGAAGTAAAAACACTAAACATATGTCTTGCTTAAAGTAAAGACACATTTGTGACATTCCTAAATGTAGTTCGCTGATGAAGATATAAAAAATGTGTTTTCTCATTCATAGTAATGTTTTCGTTCCAAAAAACTGAAAATAGTCTCTCGTTAAATTTTGCGGCCGGCACCGAAGATTGCCACAGCACACCGATTGAGAAACGCTGTTCTAGACGATGATTACGGAGACGACTATAATATCTATTATCTAGATACATAAAATATTTATAAAAAGATGATCGAATATCCGAGTATCCGGTCTATAAAATGTAAATCTATTAAGTTTTATTCAAATTACACACAGTAAAATATTAAGTACTTCCCCAAAGAAATCGCAGCTCTTTTATTTAATATAAAAGTACGGATTTCGTTGTATCGTTTCCAAAGCCTTTAGAGACTCAAAAAATCCAACAAAGACCTTTTCTCCGATTATAAAATTTCTAGAATCTAATGTAAGCTGCACTGTACGTACCATTTCTGTAAACTAATTTCTGTAAACCACGAATGGATAAGAATAAAAAATACATCAAGTTTTTAAATCTATGTACCTAAATTTATAAACTATAAATAATTATAATACCTAATATCAAAGAATATAATGTATAAAAGTGTTATAGTGTTTGCTGAAGATGAAAGCATAGCTTTCGAAATGTACATCCATCAATATAACTGTTGTGGTAAGAAGTAACTATCCTTAATTTTGTTCATAAAAGTGTTGTTTGTTACATAAAATATTAATAAGTTTATTACTTGATAATCTGTTATTCTATCTTAAATCTTTAAAGTATCGTGTTATTGACATATAATATAGGTTTCCTTTCTATGCATGCATTGAAGTTACTAGTATACGTTTAGCGCGAGAACATCGAATTTTTTTATACCTACTACTCGCATAACAACAGACTATTTTGAAAATTTCAAAAGAATATAAATTTTAAATTATCTCGTCGGTTTGGGAACTGTAGGCCTCAAAACGCAAGCTGCCAAACTGCATTCGAGATATCAACATGGGTGTCAATTTTCTTCGGGAAAGTTTTCTACCGGCGTCCGTAATTAGTAACAACTTAAGTCTTCTAATTAACCTGAATGTCGTTGACTTATTTAAATCTGAAAATACGTTATGTCACTAAAAACAATGGATACGCCCACTACTATAATATTATATCAATTACGATTTTAAAAAGTGATAATAATATAACTGTGCATATACCGTGCACTTATATCGCAGTTATACACAAAAAAAAACGTATAAAGTGTAGCCCAAATCATGTAATCAACAGGTAAATAGTACAAGGATGGGAAAATAAACGCTTACCGATACTGAATTAGAAACCCATATTCTACTTAGTATAATAAAAATTATATCTATACTAATTTTAGAATGTTTTGCCAAAAATGATAAACCTTTAGTGACTCACATTAGAGAATTAAACAGGGCTGAGAATATATTATGTTTTAAAAAATTGTTATCTGAACAAAATTGGGATGAGGTAGTGAAATCTGACGATGTTAACAATATGTATGACAAATTTTTAAATATTACTTTAGGTCATTTTTATACATCTTTTCCTTTAAAACGTAAAGCAGTTAATAAATTTAATCAGCACAATAACTGGATTACGAGAGGAATTAAAATATCATCAGTTAAGCTTAAAGAATTGTCTTTAGAAATTAAAAGAGGCAATTTTGCTCTAAAAGATTATTATGCTAAATACAAAAAATTCGACTGATGACCAGTCCTATACTTCCCACCTAGTAAATATTTGCAAAAAATAAACACTCTTTTTTTTATTCTTTGACTAGGCCCAAATAACCTTAGCTGTTGGTGGTCTTTAAAACACAATTTAATTTTTATTCTTTGAAAAAAGCATGGCCCTCTTTTTTGTTTGGTGATCTATTGATGGCTAGCTTAATATAGCAAAAATCATGGTTACCTTGATTTACGTACAATTTTTATTTTTTTTAGTAAAATATTTTTTTTCTCGAAAACTATACATTTTAGAGAAAAAAAATATTTACATTTTTTTCATATTATAACATCTAGAATTCATTTATATTTTTTTTTACCTATGTTAATACGTGACATTGAGGACGTTTTTTTGAATATCTCAGGATCCACTGAACCGATTTGACTCAAAATCTAATCAGATCTAAGTTAAAGGCTGATAAACACAATAGAACAATCGGAATGCCCGTATGTTGTTCCGTTCTTAAGATATCGAAGGCGAAAAATTGACCACATACACACACACACACATACACACATACACACATACACACACACATACAGACATCAGTCAGAAAATGATCTTAAACGATTGCTAGGGTCTCAAAACGTGAAAATCTGTTAAAATCTCGAAATATTGTTTTCGGACTGAATCCATTACTTCCCTACCATAGTAGAGGTGGGAAGTAAAAAATATATAAGATAGTTGTCATTAAAGCTAAGCAAATGTATAATGATTCTATAATGACTAAATCTAGCAATAAATCAAAAACAGCCTGGCAATTGATAAATGGCAATGTAAACAAAAATAAAGATGAAATTAAGTTGAATATCAACAATAAAATTGTTAATGATCCTGAAATGGTAGCTAACTCATTTAATACGTTTTTCAGCACTATTGCTGATTCTCTGTCGAATAAAACTATAAATATTGATAACTCTTCGATCGGTTTTAATGTTAATTCTTTCGTTCTAGAATCTGTAACGCAAAATGATATTATTACAGCTTTACATTCCTTAAACACTTCTAATTCTACTGGTTATGATAGCATCAGTACGAATCTAATTAAAACCTGTTTTATTGAATTAATGACACCTCTTTTAGCAATTATAAATTGCTCTTTCGAAACTGGTGAATTCCCCAAAGCTATGAAAAAGGCTAAAGTAATACCCTTATTTAAAAAGGGTAATAAAATGCTGATAGATAATTACAGACCTATTTCGTTGCTTACATCATTTTCAAAATTAATTGAAAAAATTATGTATAATAAAATAATATCTTTCTTTGACAAATATGACCTTCTAAATAATAATCAGTTTGGATTCAGGAAAGGGCGTTCTACTTCACTAGCAATTTGTAATTTTCTTGAGAAATTATATACCAATCTTGACAGTAATTCAGAATGTTTAGGTATATTCCTGGATCTAAGTAAGGCTTTTGATCTTGTTAATCATGACATACTATTGGACAAATTATTTAGGTATGGAATTAGGAACATAACCTTAAATTGGTTTAGAAGCTATCTGGATAAAAGATCGCAATTTGTAGAGCTAAATGGGATTAAATCTGATGAATTATTTTTAACAAAAGGTGTGCCGCAGGGATCTGTTCTTGGTCCTCTGCTTTTTATTATCTACATAAATGATATACCCATAGCTGATTCCATCATGTTCGCTGATGATACGTCTTTGCTTGTTAAATCCAAAAAAATATCTGATGTTACTATTAAGGCAAACTCTGATTTGTCAGTTTTACATAATTGGTTCAAAAGTAACGATTTGTTTTTGAATTCTAAAAAATCTGTATTTTTAAGATTTCGTATGTGCACCAAAAAATTCGATTCAAGCCCGTTAGTAAAATCAAACAATTCAAGTATTGCTCAGGCTCCCAATACCAATTTTCTCGGTGTGGAAATTGACCAAATGTGTAATTGGGAATGTCATATTAGTAAGTTATGTAGTAAACTAGCACCACTGTGTTACGTCTTGAAACAACTCAAACTGTCTCTTCATCTCAATGTCTTGAAAGCTTATTATTTTGCTCATTTCCATTCACTCTTATCTTATGGAATAGTTGTCTGGGGTAATGCTAGTGAAGCCCTTAGGGTTTTTAAACTACAAAAAAGAGCAATTCGCTCTATGTTGGGTCTTAACTGTCGCCATAGTTGTAAGGAACTGTTTATAAAACTAAATATATTAACATTACCTAGCTTATATATTTTGAATGTGCTACTCTATGTAAGGCAGAATATCACTGATTTTGAAACAGTTCAACAGTCGCACAATTATAACACCAGAAACACATTAAAACTGTCATTTCCTAAGCACAATTATACTTTTTTTGAAAAGAGCTTTAAATACCTGGGAATTAAAGCGTATAATAAAATACCAGATCATTTTAAAACTATGACAGAGAAAAATTTTAAGAATAAATTACTGGATGTTTTCGTGAAAAAAGCATATTATTCTATACAGGAATTTTTAAGTGATATATTTTAATTTCTCATTTTGTTACATTTAAATTTGTTGTTATATTTTATTTGTTATTAATATTTTAATTTTTCATTTTGTTATATTTAAATTTGTTGTTATATTTTATTTATTATTACATTTTAATTAGTAACTATAGTATAGTAACTATTTTAATTAGTAACTATATTTTTTTTATGTTACTGTAATTATTGACTTGTCCTATATCGAACAATTTGATCCACTGGATAAAATATATTATTATTATTATTATTATTATTAATAAATATAATGAATGAATTGTAAATTATAGACGCTCAACAACTGAGGTCATTAGCGTCTGAATAATAAATACATATATGTATGTTTGTTTGAATGTATGTATGTATGTATAGTGTATATTTGAAATGATTTAACTTAAAATCTATGTGACGGATTTTGATGAATTTTTTTTAACTCTGAAGCAGAAAATAATGGGTTTCCTGTGTTACATAATAATGTAACGGAACTCGGCTAGTTTTATAACCAATGTTCGAAATTTATGTTTCGAGGTAATTTAAATGTCTGAAGGCATGGACATCGTTTAAAATTTTAGTCATGTTGATAAGATGACGGCTTAGTCTTAATTACAATAATTATTAGAAGAGAGGTTTACGTGTAATGAAGCCAGTGTTTTTACAAGTTATTATTTAACTTGCAATGTATGTTAGTTTGTGTGTTTGATTAGGTCAAATCTTGCAAGTCAATTTTGAACGACTTCCACGTATCCGATCGATTTGAAATTTTGTACACATATGTATTCCCGATGACAATACATGAATAAATTATATTTTCAGCGTATAGGCGGAATCCTATACTGTCCCTACTGATATTATAAACAACACCAGCCCGACTTCGCTTCGCAGGGGAAGAATTTCTCGCGGGGGGATAATAAATCATAAATCGAAATATACTTATAAGTGGGCGAAGCCACGGGTAACGGCTAGTTTAGATATAAAATAATTTAAAAACTTAGTAAATCATAATATATAAAAATCGTAGTATACTGTGTACTTTTTGTCATACCCACCACAAAATAGCTACTTTCCATGCATGTATATCGGCCTGTAATGAGTCATTTAACAGGCAGGCGTGCTGAAAATGTTTTACTTACCGCACAAGTGCGCTGTACGGTAAGCAAACAGTTGCCATAGTATTAACGTCAAATGATTTTCACAACCCTACAGGCTACATATTTAAAAATACTAAAGTAGGTACCCACCTATAACTTTAAACGATTTAGCGCAACAGTTGTGTGAACTACCGATTTTATGTCTGATTTATACACAAACAAAAAGGGGTGTTATTTAAAATATTTAACGATTGTATCGTTACGGTGGAAAATTTTTAACGTCTTTTTCATTTTGAAACAAAGAACATTAACATTTATTAAAATGACATAAGTCAACATCTGGTGTACAAAAACAATATTAAAATTCATTTTATCTTCAATTACATCGAACTTTATCACTATTTCAACAGTTAAAAATCGAGCTATACTTTTGGTAACGCGTTATGATAAAAACTAATTTCAGTTAAAAATCCGAGGCATCGCCGGATTATCAAAAATACCGGATCTGAGCTAGAAGGTGAGGGTTTTGGAGGTTTTCAATTTAAAAAGAATCATACGTCACAGTTCATATATTATAGCGTACCTTAATACTAGCTACCTGATCTAAACTATTGTTAAATGTTTAATAATAAATACAGTTAAAATCCATATACACAGGAACAAAACATTAGCACTCAAATATCACACTCCAATTTTCCAAAAATCAACCTCAAACACCACACTGCGTTTGACATAAATTCAATTATTTTTTTTCAAAGACCTTATAAAAAAACGACTGATGACCAGTCCTATACTTCCCACCTAGTAAATATTTGCAAAAAATAAACACTCTTTTTTTATTCTTTGAAAAAAACTAAAAAGCATGCTTTTGTTTGGTGATCTACTGATGGCTAGTAATATAGCAAAAATCATGGTTACCTTGATTTACGTACAATTTTCTTTTTTTAGAAAAATATTTTTTTCTCGAAAACTGTAGTGTAGGTAGGTACATTTTAGAGAAAAAAAATATTTACATTTTTTTCATATTATAACATCTAGAATTCATTTATATTTTTTTTACCTATGTTAATACGTGACATTGAGAGCGTTTTTTTTTTAATATCTCGGGATCCACTGAACCGATTTGACTCAAAATCTAATCAGATCTAAGTTAAAGGCTAATAAACACAATAAAACAATCGGCATGGCCATATATTGTTCCGTTTTTACGATATCGAAGGCGAAAAATTGACCACACACACATACACATACAGACATCAGTCAGAAAATGATCTTAAACGATTGCTAGGGTCTCAAAACGTGAAGATCTGTTAAAATCTCGAAATATTTTTTTCGGACTAAATCCATTACTTCCCTACCATAGTAGAGGTGGGAAGTAAAAATAGTTAGTTAATAGTTAGTGTTAGTATTTTTTGTAAATTCGATATAGCGTTTCTTTAAAAACGTTGGCCAACTCTCAGGTCCCATATTTAAGGCAAAGAAAAATGTTCATCCGCAAAAAAAGTGTTACTTTTCGACAAATAAAAACTTTCGCATTTCTCAAACACGTTTCTCTAAAATTGTAATAGGTACCTATAATGGAATTCAACTGTGAACAGTGAATGTGTGGGAGAAAAGGTACTGTAAGCAACAATATCATATTTTCTGCGCAGCGGTACAAAAAGTCAGAATACAACTTTTCGATCTATATTACCTGTTCTTCGCAGGTGCTGGTTTCAATCAATTTTTGAAACACGTGTGTCCCAAATCATTGAATGTGTATGAACAATATAATTTCTAAAGACTTTATCGATATAAACAAAATTTTGCACACGTGTTGGCAGTGGCGCACTAAACCCGTCGGAGGCCCGGAGCGGCAGAACTAAATGAGACCCCCGGTCTACTTAGAAATTGCTGTATTTGTAGTGTAAATTTTGTAAAAAATGAATTCTATAGATATGTAATGGCTGACAAAAAAAAAATCAAATATTTATAATTAACGACCTACCTACGTTTATATTTTGTATACGTACGGGGCCTCCAACTCCAAACTGCCTCTTACTTACTAAACATATTTTGTCCTTGTTTGGAATTTGATTAAGAAGGACTTCTCGAGATTTGGAGGCCCCTCAGGATCAGAGGCCCGGGGCGAGACGCCCCCTCCGCTCCCCATCCCTTATTCCGCCACTGGGTGTTGGGTTACGTAACACTGGGTTTCTTGCATGGAAATTTTAATTTCTTTTTTGTTATGCATAAAGAAAATATACGTTATTTCAAACAAAACTCTAAAATCTCAGAAACTTTGAACGATTCGTCGAAGCGCAATAATTTATTAAAGTTTATGTGCTATTTAAATGACATACTTATGTGACGTCAGTAATAAGTATAATAACTATAACGTGACTTTCCCCCAGGGAGGACATTGGGATGTCGTTGTTATCGCAATTGCATTCCAATGTTCTTTGGGAATTAGCGCTCCCAGGGACCCGAGCTTGTACCAGTCGGTTTGTGTATGCCGGCTGGCGGATTTTAATACACAAATATGTTATATTTTGTTGTGTTGAAGACGCTAATGACCTGAGTTGTCGACGCGTCTATAATCTACAATAAATTAAATAAATATAACGTGACTTTTTTAATCACTATGGATATGGTTACTACTTATTTATATATTATACTTATTACCGACGTCACTTATAATTTAAATAGCAAGCAGCTTCAAAAAAAAAGTGTGTGTGTGTCAGCTCCGACGCACGACTGGAGTTTACTCCTTATCACTATGCAGTAGGCAAACATACATACAAAACAAAACGTTACGCTTTTTAGTTAACGCTTGTATAAATTTTACTCTTCACAAAATTTCCATACCGGGGGCCTTATATATGAAAATCGATTCTTAAGGAGTAAACTCCAAAAATTATTGCGCTTCTTCGGCTTGTTTTGAGATTTTAGAATATTTTTCAGTTCTGCATATAATAAAAAAATCTATGCATCACAAAACGATTAAAACAACGTTCATTGACTGAATGATTTTTTTCAAGTCATTCATTGGGATACACCAATGCATCACAATTCACAGTGCACTACACTCACTGAAAGACAAAAAAATAATTTTGAGCGCAAACTTATAGTCAGTCAAGTTTATACTTAATAAAAAAACGACTAATTACGAGTATTATAGAGTTCAGCTGCAGTTGCAATGTAAATAATTAATATTATCAATAATAATCCAAGACTGTCTCAGAAAGAGACACCTGTATTTTAATTTAATGTGTATAAAAATTTGCGATCACCGATTTAGTCAGTCAGTTTTAATAGAGTGCCAGTTGCCACTGTATAAATATCGTAAATAATACACGTTCAATGTAAGGATTCAAAAATTGCAAATCATGGCTTCATTATTACCTACATAATCATCGAATAGGTTCCCACGTATTCATAACCCAGGACACCGTACCTATACTATTTATGAGGGTACAAAATGTGACACTATGCTTGTATAAGCGTTCAGCTTGTCAGTCAGATTCACCAATAGCTTCATAATTTACCAATTGGCATTCACATTATGTGGGTGACAAACAGGAACGGATTTTGATTTTTGATGTGAAACATCTTATGTCGGGCAGTGAACAGCCGCGTGAGGGGTAGACGTGGTCGTTATTTAACGTCACTAGTTACAATAACTAGCTACGCGGTATGTAACCGAATCACTAGTTTCGAGTTACATTACAAGTAGTGATTTTTGCAAATGCGTTACTAAGCGAGAGCGGGTGACAGTGACACGAATAAATCCGAAGTAACCCGAACACGCACATGCCGTGATTTAAGTGTATAGCTACAAACACTTAGATAGTGATTTAATGTATTTTAGTTTCGTCTCGTTTCGTGTGTAACTGTATAGTTGGTAACTGGTGGAGGTATTTATGCAAGCAATCACAGTAGCTGAATAAAAATAACTAGTTACAAAAATCACTAGTTTTGAAACAGGTGACGCCGACCAAGTCACTGGTTTCGTTACGTTTCTTGAAAATAACGTAACGACCCACGTCTAGTGAGGGGAAATATGCAACGAAATTTCTGGTCCGCTCCTTCGCTGCTGTTCTCCCCACCACTGCGGCACTCTCTCTCTCTCTCGGCTTCCGCGCGCTCGGACACGGGAAGAGAGAGAGTATACATACGAACGTACTGTAAAGAAAAAGTAAGTATATGTATACACGTGTAGGTATGTAATACAGATACTTCGCTGTGTATTTAGTTGCGTTTCTGGCTCAGGCGTGCTCAAACGCCGCAACCGCGTGTGTTACAGTGCAGTATATACGATTACGTCAGCATAACAGTTAGTTGCTGCTTTTGAAAAAATATATACTACTACACAGAGAATACCATCGAGTTCAATAACGTTTTCTTTGATGTTTCACATCTGTCGGGGGTCCCGAGACCCACACCCTTTTTTTTTAAATACAGCTGATTATCATTATGCTGACAATTAGTTCGCTACCGGGCACCTTCTTCGACCGGCCCTGACTCTAGCCTATTTTCATACGACAATAAGGAGTGCGCTTTTTTTTACTGATAACCTTTTTTATTTTTTGGCAGCTTCTCGATTCCATAATGCACCGGTCCACTAGGTCCCATCGGATGTGTAATTTCGAAGCACGCACATATACACGAACCCAAGGGCGTACGCAGAATTTTGTTCAGGGGGAAGGGCAAGAGTTATTATAGAAAACATGAACATTCGGTTATCATACTGCAATAAATTAGGCCATAAACGATAGTCCAAACGCTTAAAAGTGCAATTCGAAGAATTTCCAAGCGCCAAAAGTCAATAAGTAACAATAAATAACATTCATGAATTTTCACACTTTATTCCATTACTTCAGATCTGGAGGGGGGAACAGCTACCCTCTCCTGTTCCCCCTCGCGAGGACTTTTTCTTCGTCTCAAATGGTTTATCGTAATGGCGAGGTCATTAAATATTTTTTTTTTTTGAAAATTTGGGCTCTGAGAACGCAATTTTAAAGTTTAAAAATCCAGCAGACCAAAACGAATATTAAAAAACTTATATAATATACTTCACGTTTTCTTAGAAAACAGTTGTACAATCATACAATTTAGATATTATTAAAGTGAATTTACAATCCTTAGAATTAAAAAAATATTTTTACGTATTTTTACTCACATAATTTATTCCAATTGGTACCGAAAAAATCCCTTAAAATTGATTTCTAAGTTGTTAAAAAAATATTGAATATTTTAACACTGTTATGGGTAGTCCGTTCCTGCATGTACAATATTGGTTTCTTATATGGCTTATTTTAACTATGTATAAAAGAAAAACAATATTTCTATATTAGAGCAGTTATATACGGAAAAAATGTCTATGGCCGGTTTTAAAGTTGTTACGCAGTCAGTAAATGTAAAAAAACTCGGGTCGCAGTGCCAAACCCTGCCGACAATATAGTGTATTTGCTAATACAGGCCTTGTGGCTTTAATACGTGAACTTAAGTTTGTTTTTGGACAAAATAAAAAATTTAACCCCTTAATACATCCCTTAAAATAATATTTTTTTCTTAATTTCAATATTATTATCAATGCAACCTCTGTACCACATAAATACACCCTTCCATAAGTAAATCCGTATCAACAAACTAGTGTTTTCATAAAATTTGAAAGTCCGGTCCTGTCGGGCCGATTTTATTAAAATTTTAGCAGCACGTTTTAATCTTTACTAAAGAGTTAAATTTCAATTTTGAAACGATTCTGACAAATTTTTCGGTATTTTTGGGCCCAAAAACTTTTTGGAACCCCTAAATACAACCCTGAAAATGGTCCGATCGGGCCCATTTTAAATAGGCTTCTTGCGGTGATGGGTCCCAATATGTGTACCAAATTTCGTTTCAATCGATTAAGTCTGTCGAGAGTTATCGTGTACACACATATATATATATAAATATATATATAAATAAATAAATAAATATATATATATATATATAAATATATACATAAAAATGGTGCCAAATTGTTCAGGAGGCTATGAAACGTCGAGAAATTTTGGTCCGACCCCTGGGTCCCGCCATCCGACCGACGCCAATAGTGTATGTGCCATATTATGGCAAATACACTAACAAGCAAGTAAATTAAGTATAGTGATGAGCAAAATTGGTCTTGGTCTTGCGAAAAAGCAAGACCAAGACCAAGACTATTATTAGACTAGCAAGACCAAGACCAAGACCTCTTGCAGTTTTGGTTTTGCGAAAAAGCAAGACCAAGACTATCATTAGACTAGCAAGACCAAGACCGAATGAACAAGCGTGTTAAAAATGATGTAATTTTGATATTTTTTAACATTTTAATAAAATATTTTGTTAGTTACCTATAATAATAGATTGTGAATTATATTTTTAATTTATAACTATGATGATCTTCAGAAGTAAAAAATTAAAAAAAAGACAGATAAAATGAGCAAGACCAAGGCCAAGACTAAATAAGCAAGACCAAGACCAAGACTGAATCAGCAAGACCAAGACCAAGACTGTCCAAGTCTTGGTCTTGCTTTGCTCATCACTAAAATTAAGTGAAATTTATTTAGCATACACTGCGTTTTATGACATAAAATAAAAATGTTAACTAAATTAAATACAATAAAATACTTAGCACGTCATATGGCTACTCAGGAAGTTCATACTGTAATTACAGAAATACAATGTATTATTTCTTACAGCATGATCAATAAATGTATAAATTCGATACAAAAGCATAAGCAAAATTTTATTTGGTGTAAGAACGGGGTTGCTGTCTGCTGATGTTGAAGCTCTCATTTTTTGCCTCATGATTACTATTTTCGAATTTTGAGTATTAAAATTTACACAGCATGTCAAAACAAAACTTTTTGTCTCTTATATGTTTTTTCGCAATAAAGCTGTTTTCGAGTAAAAAATGTCAGATGAATAATATGTATAGCATAGGTGCATGTCTGTCCGGCAATTAATGTGAACAGAGATATAAGAATCTATAGCCGCGAACGACTTCGAACCCGATTTTTTACCGTCCGGCAGGCGGTGCGACAAACCACCCGGAAAAACGTGCCGAATACGAATTTTAATCGTGTCGGATAAATGTGAATTATAAAAAAAACTCGGGTCGCAGTGCCAAAACCCTGCCGACAATATAGTGTATTTGCTAATACTGGCATTGTGGCTTTATTATGTTTGTTTTTGGACAAAATAAAAAATTTAACCCCTTAATACATCCCTTAAAATAATATTTTTTTTCTTAATTTCAATATTTTTGTCAATGCAACCTCGGTATCAAATTAAATACACCATTCAGTAAGTAAAGCACTATCCGCAAACTAGTGTTTTCATAAAATTTGTAAGTCCGGTTCTGTCAGGCCGATTTTATTAAAATTTTAGCAATACATTTTAATCGTCACTAAAGGGTTAAATTTCAATTTTGAAACGATTCTGAGAATTTTTTCGGCATTTTTGGGCCCAAAAACATTTTTCAACCCCTAAAAACCACCCTTAAAATGGTCCGATTGGGCCCATTTTAAATAGACTTCATGCGGTGATGGATTTCAACGTGCCTACCAAATTTCGTCAAAATCAATTAACTCTTTCGAAAGTTATAGCCCGCACATATATATATATATATATATATATATATATATATATATATATATATATCCAAATATATAAATATATATATACATACATATATAAACAGACATTTCCAAAAATGGTGCCAAAGTGTTCAGAAGGCTATGAAACGTCGAGAAATTTTGGTCCGACCCCTAGGTCCCGCCATCCGACCGACGCCAATAGTGTATGTGCCATATGACAAATACACTAATAAATAAATAAATAAGAAAAAATTTTATTAATAATAATAATACATAGATACATAAAGTTAGTAACGCTACTTAAGGTAATCCTGTGGCAGTAGCGATATCAAAATAATAGAAAGGAACGTGATCATTTCATGAGAAAAAACAAAAAGAAAAAATTTTTAACTTGCATACTTATAATATATGACATTACTTTGGATTATAAAAATATGAGTACATATATGATTCTTATGATTGGTCTTTTAATAAATCCAGGCTATTCACTATAAATTATTTTAATTTATTACCGAACTGTAGTAAATAATATTTCTGGATCATTATGAAACGATAACCACAATTTTAGATTTTTAATAAATTAATTTTTATTTTCAGCAAATTTTATATTGATAGGCAACTTATTAAAAATATTTGGTGCAGTAAATAAAAAGTATCTCTGAAAGATGGTTTTGTAAGGCCTAGGTACAAAGACATTTAATATTCTAAAACAACAATTTGTTTGTAAATTAATATTATTAATATTATCATAAAAAATTTTCAAAATTTTGTATATATGTATATAATTTTCTTATTGGCATAATAGCTCTCGAAATAGTGGGAAGCTATGCTCGTACAATTTTTTATATAGAATAGTGCGTATAATGTCATATAAACTAAAAAATCGTTCCGCAATCCGGCCATTGTGAACCAACATTTTACTTTGACTTGTAGATTGCTTACAATAATTATGTTACGTATATATCACAGAATCATTCTATATATAACGATACAGGTAAGGTTTTAAGGAACAGTCTGTAGAGTATAGGATAATATTGAATATCGTCCAGCGTAAGCCGATATTAGGTAGCGGTTGCGACATCAATAATGTCACACAAAACTCTCGAAAGCAAGCAGGTATAAAAAAAAACATGTTTAATGAATTGAACTCCCTTTGCTGATTATAGGTTACGCGTTTCCGGTGCCAATATAATTATCGGGACTCAACTGCTGGAATAATATTTACATGCAAATCAGCCAGAACATTCTCTTAAGTATTATGAAGTATTAGAAATCTTGTATTTTTTGATGTCCGTCTTGTGACTTCCTGTGTTTTAACACGACGCGTTTCAACAACGAGTTGCTATTTTCAGGTGTGGTTAAATTGTTTTTAAATTTACACATTGAGTATCCGTAACACGTTATAATATTAAGCACATGCGTATTACTTATGTAGTGGATTGTGGAGTACTGATTTAAATTTCGAAATTTGATGATTTATATAGTAGGTAGATGAAATGGACGTGTGAATGTGTGTGTATTTATGTAGACGATTGATGAGTATTGGGTGTTTGTGTGTTGTGTTTGTGTGTTGTGTGTTGCGTCGTATATTATGTTCGATTTTAACGTTACTCTACAATCCACTACATAAAACGCATGTGCTTAATATTATAACGTGTTACGGATACTCAATGTGTAAATTTAAAAAAAATTTAACCACACCTGAAGATAGCAACTCGTCGCTGAAACGCGTCGTGTTAAAACGCAGGAAGTCACAAGACGGACATCAAAAAATACACGGTATTTCTAATACTTCATAATATTCATATAGTGACTTGGAGACCCAACACTCTAAAAATTCTCTTAAGGCAGCGCCACACGTATTGCGGCCTTTGTCAAATGGCGAATGATTGGCGTTTGGCGAATTGGTATTCGCCAAATTACGACAACCATGCATACAGACATGTGCCTGTTTGGCGAATCACAAATAACAAGCTTTAACTATGCCAAATGTTGAGTCTCTAGCTTGTACCGTTTGGCTCTGGGGGCTTGTGACACACAGACACACAGCCAGAAAGACACCAGAGCGAGGCCATAAGTGTTCCGTTTTTCCAATTTTGGTACGGAACACTAAAAATGGGAACATCAGCATTCGTTCGCTTCGATTTGTGCTAATTTACCCACAGTTGATGGGAAAATATTTGACATTTGGCAAATACTAAACATTTGCCACTTCGCGCATGTGTGGATCTGAAATATCAAATATTCGGTGTTCGGTATTTGACAAATGCCGCATGTGTGGCGCTGTCATTATATTCGTTGCAAAACCAATAATATTATCGTTTAATCATTTCAACGAGAATCATTTTTCTAACAGGTCTAACTCATTACTCAATGCACTAGATTACGAAGTATACGGCCATTCATTAAGTAGCTACTCGTTAAATCGGAGCATCTATCCATATTGCGCTTTACTGTTTTTAACCATTAGGAGTACCCATCCCTGTAGGCCGTGATGCTACTGCGGTATGTCAAACCAAGGTTAGTAGAGCATAGGTTGCCTCATTACGATAGATAGTAGTGGGGGGATGACGTCACTCAGAATATACCATGCTTGCTCACTTCAATAGAAAAGATCAGACCATGGACGTTGCTAATTTTTGAAAATAAAAATCACAGTAACCATGGTAGTGTGATATGTTTTTTCAATACCTAATAGAAACGTGATTCTTCTGTTAGTGAAAAAAATATGATAAGTTGTCAATTTTGCGATAGCTGTTAGGTGTTATGGTGTTTTGTGGTTATTTTTAATATTTTGTGAATATAAAAGATAAAATAATTAATTTATCAATTTGTTAGTTAATTCTATTCGTTTCTTAAATTTAAAAAAATAGGTAATTAACAAGATCTGCCATTTCTTGAGCATTATTTAATTTTTTGTTTGTATATATTATAGATATTAAAACCTAAATTTTGTAATAAAAATAAAAATTATCCTATTTTTTAACATCTATTCTTCTATTTATTGTCTCCTGCCAATTTTAAGAAAAAATCTGCACGAAGCACCTAATATAAATAAGCATAATCTTCAACAATTTTTGTACTTGATTTAAACTAAATTCTAGCTGACGTCATTCCCGCGCTTATGCTGATTGGTCAGATGGAATGAGGCAACCTGTACTCTAATAGACCAAGAGGCGGGCGTTAATATATGAAGCTCATTTGTGACAGGATGAAATTTTCAGGGAAGGTAGTATTTATTATGACAAAGAAAAAGCGCTAGGGTTGCCTAGTCAAATCCTGGTGCGACGGCCGGGATAAGCCACTTCCGGTGCAAAGTGTCAATTTTTATATGTATATGTATATATGTATAAATTGAAACAGCTCAAAATTACAAAGTGGCCCTTAGTCCAGCATGGTAACCATAGTTTTTAAGAAAATGACATTTCGAAAATTATAAATTGTTAATAACTGCTCAAAATTGGATAAAATATAATAGTTAAATCCTGTATCACGAAAAAGAAAAGTTATGCATTTTGTAAAGTAGTATCAGTATATGCAAAAAAAACTTTTTAACAAAAAAAAAAAACCTTCAAAAAACCACTAAAAAGAGGAAAATAATGAAATTTTGAGGTCTGTGCCAATTTAATAAAATATGAAGTCGGTAAAAAAGTATAGTATAGTGATTAATATCTTCTTTTTAACCAACTTCATATTTTATTAAATTGGCACAGACCTCAAAATTTCATTATTTTCCTCTTTTTAGTGGTTTTTTGAAGGTTTTTTTTTTGTTAAAAAGTTTTTTATTTTTTACTTTTTAGTGTCAAAAAGTGACATTTACCTTAAAAGAATCACACGCCGTTACTCACTTTTATTAAACCGACTTTCTTACGCTGTCTGATATTTAAAAAAGTGACATTTACCTTAAAAAATCACACGCCGTTACTCACTTTTATTAAAATCAGCCGAACTAGTGAACCGATTTTGATGAAATTTCTATGGTACCGATCTGAAAGTATATCCTTTCAAATAAAAAAAAAATATTTCAAAATCGATTAATAAATGACTGAGTTATGAGGTAACAAACATAAAAAAAATACAACCGAATTGAGAACCACCTCCTTTTTTTGAAGTCGGTTAAAAATTTAAATTTTTGATGTGAAACATCTTTAGGTATGGGTGTAAAGTCGTTTGAATGGAACGTCGCCAAATGTCATTTGTTATTGCATTTTGAAACTACGTGGTCAATAATTATAGTTTTTTTACTAACATTATCAGCGCGTAATGTGTCATGCATCGTTTTATTTTTTTTTTATTAAAAAAACAGATAGATTATTATGTATTGTTTTTTTTCTTTTTGAAAAATTATTAATGTAATATTTTTACCTATATTAAAAATGTTAAAAATTCAATTTCCAACAAAAAATATCTCGCATTCAATGATGTAAATTATTTTCTAATTTAACTAGCATAAAGAGATACCTTTATTAAAAAAAATATATATAATTTTTATTTCATGTTTTTGTTGACTTTTTTTCAAAGCAACTACCTTAAACTACGTTTTGTTTAAAAATGTTTACATATTGTAAAAAAAAATAAATATTTTAATAGCACGTTAATATAAGTATGCTTAGAATAAGTAATTTAAGTAATAATAATTCATAAAATGTTATTGCCTTTGCTCGGATACATTTTTGAATAGTTTAATGTATAGTAAACTATATTGAAACTCATGTTGATCACTCACGTATGTAATATAATAAAATTAAAAAACCGGTTGATTTGTGAATCAGAATTGTCAATCATTATTATGGCAATGTTTACCTTCTTCAGGCCTAAAATTACATAATTCTAATAATGTAATTTTAGGCTTGAAGAAGGCAACAAAATAGTTGCTGAAAAGTTGCCATAATAAAGATTGACAATTCTGACTCACAAATCAACCGGTTTTTTCTTTTATTATAGTAAATTATTATTATTTTCCATTTTTTCATTATAGTTATTTTGGTTTTATATTCGCTTAGTTAACTTTATACCTGCGTCTGATTAAGTTGAATTTCAAGAAAAAATATTCATCGAGGTTCAGTAAAGTCAAATGCTTCAATTAATTTTTAACGTCAAACCAAATTTAAAATCACAAACAAAAATCAACCTTTTTTCTCTTTTCGAAACAAACCCCAAACCACCTTTTTTAACACTTTTATTACAGGTTACTACGACCTTCAAGTAAGTAATTTATACAAATTTATATAAGAGGTGCACGTTGAATTACGTTGAAAAATAAAAATAAGAAATTGCTACCCTAAAATATATAAATTCTTGGGAAAATTGTCAATACTAGATTCAGGCAATTCCTGCGTAATTATGCGGATATGAATTAGAAACCAAATGCGCTGAAAACATAAAGTTATACATAACTAGACATACGTATGAATGTTTGCCAAACACAAGGCCGATAACTCATTTCAGAACGGTTATAATATATAAGTATACATATATACATAATGTTATTTGACAGCTTTAAAAATGTCAAAAAAACAAATATAATTTATAAGTTTTCATTGTGTTACCCAAAATTTCCTTAGGCAACCCTATGTATTTCAATACAGCTCTTCGAGATCTACAATATGGCGTCAATTGTATGCTGTCATATAATGATGAAAGATAATTATGAGCTAATGAAATATGTGTATTTTGCACCGGAAGTGAGCTCCTCCCGGCCGTCGCACCAGGATTTGACGAGGCAACCCTAGCGCTTATTCTTTGTCATACTAAATACTACCTTCCCTGAAAATTTCATCCTGTCACAAATGAGCTATATAAATTAACGCCTGCCTCTCGACCTATAACTACTTTTGAAGTTTCGTTTAAAGAAAATAGTAGCTTAATTTCTGCGCACAAGCATTTTGGGTTGGACGGGTCTATTTTTTCTAAGAAGGGGTGGTCCTATGAATATAGTCATTCAGTTGTTCGTCGTCAGTCGAGATGCACAATTGACCACCCCTTGTTAGAAAAAAAAGATAAACCCGTTCGACCCGAAACTTCTTTGTGCGCTGGAATAGCGCTACTATCTTCTCTTAACGATAGTACTCTACTAGTGAATATAATGAACTAATTGATAGTCCATTGAAATGTTACATTTTTTTAGGCTAAGTTTGTATTTTGGGTAGGACAAGGGTTTTTTTTGGATGTAGGGGGGCTGGTGTAAGTTTAAAATTGAGTTTTCGGGGTCGGCATACACCCCACTTAGCCGCATCTTAAAAAAGGGGTGCTAACAGGTTTTGCATTATATCTCCGTAACAGTACTTTACAGAAAATTTGGAGAGAGGTTTTTTGTTTAGAATCGAATTCTTTACAACTTTACTAGAAATACTTTTTATCATAAATTGAATAATTAAGAAGATAATCCTTATAGAAGATAGGTTTTTTTTGGTTTTCTGTTGAAATTGAAAGAAAAAAAATTAGGGCTTAAAAGAAAATTTTGTGACAAATTTTTGTTTTCTATAAGGCTTATCTTTTTAATTATTCAATTTACGAAAAAAAGTATCTCTAGTAAAGTTGTAGAAAATTCGATTCTAAACAAAAAACTCCTCTACAAATTTTCTGTAAGATGTACCGTTACGGAGATATAGTGCAAAGCCTGTTGGCACCCCTTTTTCAAGATGGCAGCTGAATGGGGTGGTTGTCCTACCCAAAATGCAAACCTAATGATATATTTCAATGGACTATAATAATTATTTTTGCAATAAAAGCAGCTTATTCTGGTAGCTATTAGGAGAGGTGGAATTTGTAATAAATTAAACCTGGAATTATCGTGTGTGTGTACATATTATATAAATTTAAAATAAATGTAGTTATTTTATTTAATACAAATCTTCACTTTACAGTGGATTGTATTTTCTTTTTTCAAATAAAGATGCTGTGTTAATTTTCAATAAATTTTTATTAAAAATTATTTGTTTTTCTGACTGATTTTTTGGAACCATATTCATCCATAAAGGCCCCAATACACTACGATGAAATACGTCGATTTTCATCGTCACGATAAAACACATCGGTCAAAACCGAAGTGTATGGGCAAAAACCGACGACGAAACATGACAGTTTTTATATCTGCCGAATCTTGACTTTAAACACGACGTGTTTGATGGTTGTCGTTTCAAATCGTAATGTGTGGCGCTTTCCGATAAGAATCGACGTGTTTATTCAGTGGACACAACTGCGACGTACAGCAAATAAGTCATATTAATTAAATGATTGTAATTAGTTTGAGTATTGATTAATATTTTCCGTTATTTATAAAAATGAATAAACCATTTTTGGTTGAATTTATCGAAGAATATAAAAAATTTCCCTGCTTGTGGCGTATTAAGTCTGAAGAATACCGAGATAGAAATATGAAAAATAAAGCATACGAACATTTACTGAACAAAATGAGAGAAGTGGATTCGGATGCTACAATTCAGATAGTTAAAAATAAAATCTTTTCCATGCGAACAAATTTTAAACAGAAACAGAGTGAGCACGACACGATTTTACACGAAGTCTGTGGGCAAAACCAATTGACGATGAAAACCAACGTGTTTTATCGTGACGATGAAAATCGACGTATTTCATCGTAGTGTATTGGGGCCTTAACGAAAAAATAGTGGAACGCACCCTTTGTTTAATACTGAGAACAGATATAGCTATAGAAACAGCATGTTACATCGCTTGTGAAGCCACAACTACACATTAAAGAACGATCTGTCAGGTACATTATGATCATTCGTTGCTTGTATTACATAGTGTTAATTACTCTTTATGTTGTGTTGTGTGCCTGGATGTTGAAATAAAGGTTCCAAAACGTTTATGAAAAATTAATAGACCAAGAGGCGGGCGTTAATATATGAAGCTCATTTGTGACAGGATGAAATTTTCAGGGAAGGTAGTATTAATTATGACAAAGAAAAAGCGCTAGGGTTGCCTAGTCAAATCCTGGTGCGACGGCCGGGATAAGCCACTTCCGGTGCAAAATGTCAATTTTTATATGTATATGTATATATGTATAAATTCAAACAGCTCAAAATTACAAAGTGGCCCTTTGTCCAGCATGGTAACCATAGTTTTTAAGAAAATGACATTTCGAAAATTATAAATTGTTAATAACTGCTCAAAATTGGATAAAATATAATAGTTAAATCCTGTATCACGGAAAAGAAAAGTTATACATTTTGTAAAGTAGTATCAGTATATGCAAAAATTTAAATTTTTGATGTGAAACATCTTTAGGTACGGGTGTAAAGTCGTTTAAATGGAACGTCGCCAAATGTCATTTGTTATTGCATTTTGAAACTACGTGGTCAATAATTATAGTTTTTTTACTAACATTATCAGCGGTAATGTGTCATGCATCGTTTTTTTTTTTTTTTTTTATTAAAAAAACAGATAGATTATTATGTATTGTTTTTTTTCTTATTGAAAAATTATTAATGTGATATTTTTTAGCACCTTACCTATATTAAAAATGTTAAAAATTCAATTTTCAACAAAAAATATCTCGCATTATTTTCTAATTTAACTAGCATAAAGAGATACCTTTATTAAAAAAAATATATTTAATTTTTATTTCATGATTTTCTTGACTTTTTTTCAAAGCAACTACCTTAAACTACGTTTTGTTAAAAAATGTTTACATAATATTATTGTAAAAAAAAATAAATATTTTAATAGCACGTTAATATTTGTTCGGAACATTTTTGAATAGTTTAATGTATAGTAAACTATATTGAAACTCATGTCGATCACTCACGTATGTAATATAATAAAATTAAAAAACCGGTTGATTTGTGAATCAGAATTGTCAATCATTGGCAATGTTTGCCTTCTTCAGGCCTAAAATTACATAATTCTAATAATGTAATTTTTAACTATTTTGTTGCCTTCTTCAAGCCTAAAATTACATAATTATAATAATGTAATTTTAGGCTTGAAGAAGGCAACAAAATAGTTGCTGAAAAGTTGCCATAATAAAGATTGACAATTCTGACTCACAAATCAATCGGTTTTTTCTTTTATTATAGTAAATTATTATTATTTCCCATTTTTTCATTATAGTTATTTTGGTTTTATATTCGCTTAGTTAACTTTATACGTCTGATTAAGTTGAATTTCAAGAAAAAATATTAATCGAGGTTCACTAAAGTCAAATGCTTCAATTAGTTTTTAGTGTCAAACCAAATTTAAAATCACAAACAAAAATCAACCTTTTTTCTCTTTTCGAAACAAACTCCAAACCACCTTTTTTAAAACTTTTATTACAGGTTACTACGACCTTCAAGTAAGTAATTTATACTAATTTATATAAGAGGTGCACGTTACGTTGAAAAATAAAAATAAGAAATTGCTACCCTAAAATACATAAATTCTTGGGAAAATTGTCAATACCAGATTCAGGCAATTCCTGCGTAATTATACGGATATGAGTTAGAAACCAAATGCGTTCAAAACATAAAGTTATAAATAACTAGACATACGTATGAATGTTTGCCAAACACAAGGCCGATAACTCATTTCAGAACGGTTACAATATATAAGTATACATATATACATAATGTTATTTGACAGCTTTAAAAATGTCAAAAAAACAAATATAATTTATAAGTTTTCAATGTGTTACCCAAAATTTCCTTAGGCAACCCTATGTATTTCAATACAGCTCTTCGAGATCTACAATATGGCGTCAATTGTATGCTGTCATATAATGACGAAAGATAATTATGAGCTAATGAAATATGTGTATTTTGCACCGGAAGTGAGCTCCTCCCGGCCTTCGCACCAGGATTTGACGAGGCAACCCTAGCACTTATTCTTTGTCATACTAGATTCTACCTTCCCTGAAAATTTCATCCTGTCACAAATGAGCTATATAAATTTACGCCTACCTCTCGACCTATAATAACCTTGATGTCAAACAGTGGATTAAGAAAAGTCGATGTAATTAAATTTAATGCGCATGATACCATAATTTTTATTTTACTCAGTTGTCGAGCGCCTATCATTCAATTATAATTTAATAAATAATTAGTAACAATTTTTTTCAAGAGAAACCTTAAAATTGTTTATTATAGTGTAAACATATAAATAAAGTAAATGAAATAATGACGAATTTGTCTTTCCATTTTAAATAACAATTTGATAATTTAAGGCACCTTGCGAGTTTTGTTTTGAAATGTGCCCTATTTAAATACGCATATAAATTATTCTTACTATACGCACTATTTTATTATCTAGTCATTTTATTACGCAAGAACCAAGATATACAACATTTCACCATACATTATAGGTATATTTTGTATTCTCAATGTCTTGGGCAAAACGAGCAGGTGCCAGGTGGTAGACAGGGCTTCATCAACATTGCTTGAGGGCAGAGCCTTGCTGCTTACATAAAAAACATATAGATACGTAACACGGCGCATCCTACTGCATCTCATTCATTTACGTTTTTTACGAATTGATTACAATTAATGTATTTTATCAGCGCAGGGCTCCAATACAACAAAGATTAACCAAGTGGCAAACATATTTTTTTTTAAAGTAGACAACCAAAATTCAGCATATTTATATATATCTGCTCCACAACAAATTGTTCTTAAAAAATTGATTGCATGAAATTCAACAAAACGTTAAAAATTAAAAAAAGATCTATTTTTGAGGACTGATGATGTGTCTATTGCCCCCGTGCAGTGCACTGATTTTAATAATTCGGGTACTCATATAGACTTTTAAACTCTCTACTAGATCGCGCAGTTTTTTTTTTTTTTTTTGTAAAAAACTACTGAAAAAGACTCATTTCTTGGGTCGCGATGTTATTTTTTTCAACACCAATCAGTCAGCTTGCAGGTCTACGGAATTTCTACCTTTGTTTTTCTTACCTTAGTTTTTCTTATTTTCAAGTATAAATGAGACATACATATGCGTATAGATGCGCCTACATTTATTATCACAATAATAAACAAAACATTGCCCTTACACAACATGTTCGGGACGAAAGGTGCGCTGTTATTAGTGATCCAATGTGCGTAATAATACATAAATTTAATCTTACGAGTAATTACTAACTATTCTAGTATTTAGTCATATGATTTGTACAAAAGCTGGCAGCCTGGCCATATAGTTTTCAAACACAGGCGTCAGAAATGGTTAGCATTTATATGAACCTTTCGTTAAGGAGACCGTTTCGTTGATTTTTTAAATGATTCTTGTTTTTAAATCATTTTATCTTATTTCTCTTTTTAACTGTTATTTATTTATTTGTTATTCACTTGTTGTTTTAATCTTTGTTTTTCTACTTATATATAAAATGCACCGCGTGATCTGCAGACGTTTCAAATAATTTAAACACCCAATTCAGCGGATATTCGTGCAAAAAAGAGAACACGAAATTCCGTGTTTATAGGACGGGGTCCATTGTACGACGCAGCCCTTTAAATTGAAAGGATCGCGAAGCGGATGCTGCCGATGACGGGGGTGACCCGCCATCGCTATCACAGCACCAGCACTCCCTCCACCTTTGTGGCGTGCGACAGGTGGCAGACGCCCAGACACTGTTATTGTCTTGTTTTTATACCCACCATGCAGTTACGAATTATTTATATTCGATACGCACGTTCTCCAATCTAAAGCGTGGTTCAAGTACAGATGATGAAAGAGCCAGTTCAATCCTTCTTTCTTTTCTAGTATATTATACATAGTAGATAGGTACATCAAATTATTAAGATTCCTACTTTTTTATTACCGTTTTAAACAATTTAATTAACTAACTAAAAAACCAACAAATTTAGTAAATCTTGGGTTCGACTTAAGTTTAGTTATTAATACGTTTGTCGTTTTTTTTGCGGCAGAAAATTAATTCAATCAGAATCTTTCATTTATATAAAATATATTTATTTATATATTATGAAGTTAAATTTAGCTATACGTTTTTACTGAAAACTAAAAAACGCATGCAAATTTTCCATTTGATTTCAAATAAACGACTGCTTGGGTTACTAACTATAACTGTATATACACTAAAAACAAAAATAAAGATAGTTACTTCTTACCACAACAGTTTTAATGATGGATGCACATTTCGAAAGCTATGCTTTCATCTTCAGCAAACATTATACATACATGTATAGTGTTTGCTGAAGATGAAAGCATAGCTTTCGAATGTGCATCCATCAATACAACTGTTGTGGTAAGAAGTAAATGTATAGTGTTTGCTGAAGATGAAAGCATAGCTTTCGAAATGTACATCCATCAATAAAACTGTTGTGGTAAGAAGTAACTATCTTTATTTTTGTTTTGGTATGCTTTCATCTTCAGCAAACACTACACATGCATGTATAGTGTTTGCTGAAGATGAAAGCATAGCTTTCGAAATGTACATTACATCCATCATTAAAACTGTTATGGTAAGAATTAGTAACTATCTTTATTTTTGTTTTTATTCAAACCACAGCGCTCATATATTTTTATTTTTACTGTATATATACCCATCAAATATATCTAAAATTAATTTCTTAACCATGACCTTGACCGTGTCACGGTTGTGATTATACATACATAATATTATATAGTACGTAGAACAGTCATTCACAAATTGTAATAAGAAGTGAATCACTGCAGCCTGGAAAGTGGAAACTACATGTAGTTATTTACATAAAATAAGTTCCGGCAAAATAAATTTTATTATCAAGATGATTATTCATACCTACTTATTTTTCGATCCACAGGATGTGACTGTGATGAGTCAAACATCATATACAGAGAATTTATCTTATCTTGCAGCATAGGGTTAATGATTTCCATCTTCCAATATTGACAATAAAATAAATTGAGAATTTTCAAAGATTCTAACTCTCAATTATTTATATAGGTATAGTGGTTTGCGACGCAGTAACTCAAATTATGAAATAAACGGTAAATTAGGATTGTACGCTATCTATTTACTCCTAGTCGTATTATGCAGATAAAAAAAATTGAACTGCTATTAATCCTTATTCTATTTCAGTAACTTATTTTTTCCCTAAATAAAGAATTTAATATTATTATTATGTATTATTTTATAGTAAACGCGGGATCACAACTAGAGTTTCTACCACTGGAAGTCATATGTGAACGAAGCTTTATGTTATATCGACATCAATAAAAAAAAAGAGTTAAGAAAAAGGAGAGATTTTTTAAAAACCACTTGGACCACGTGGGGCTACTATAGCCACGAGGCCGTCCTGTTGTAAACAAAGAACCAGTTTTTTTTCGACAGATTATTTACAAATGTTATGCACTATATATCTACAAAAAAAAATAATGGCACCGCTGCAACAATCATTTGTACCATAGTGCCTGCACCTTGCAGATGCGGCCAAAAAACACTGTCATCAAAATCAACACTAAATTAATAATGCATACTGACATTACAGCTTGTTTTTGAATTTACTTTATGCCTTATGGGATAATTCGTTTCTAGGCCATAATCGTAAGAGTGATTTGCTGTAGTTATGAATGTTTAGCATTTATTTATTTATTGTAGATTATAGACGCGTCGACATCTAAGGTCATTAGCGTCTTTCAACTACACTAAATAACAACTAACTTAAAACTAAATAACATCACAAAACATCCATGAGAGCAGGTGGGATTCGAACCCACGGCAGTCGTCTAGAGGTTGCGGCACCAAGCATGCTAATCACTAGGCTATACTGCCTTGCTGAAATGAATGTTTAGCATTTATTTATTGTAACTTCTTATTTTCGATTTTTTTGACATTTGAAAAAAAATAAGACAAAACCGGAAATGCGTAAAAAATCGCAGAAATCATAATATACTTTTGAAACTGAAAATATTTATTGAACAAATTACGCAGATTTCAATGAGCCCAATCAATTCCATGCTGAAATGAACAATTCTGATTTGAAAAATCTGTTCCGCGCGGGACATTCAATTTTAGCTAATTTCAAACAAAATTGTTATCGAAACCATTAAGAATTTGATAGCTGGCAGTCAAAAAACCAACAAACTTAAGCATTGAACCAGCATAGGGGATGTTCACAAGTGTCTTATTATCCCGTCAATAATTTCCCAGGCTGACAATTCCACTGCTATAACAGCTATCAAGTATACAGTATTTAAACATTTCATAACAGGTAACATTGTTACTACATCCCTTAGTTTTCACTCACTGTACAGCCAATGACCACCACTTGGCATTCAGACTTACGTACAGCCCATATGTTGTTTCCTATTTCGATGACGATAAAATAATTTCATGACTCGATAGTGGTGTAACGTGGTAGTTGTTGACTTCACCGTTCCACCTGCTCCGCCTTAGATACACATACAGGCAGGATATTATAGTTTGAAATTTTTTATGTATGTGAGATGACTGTACGGACAGTGTCTTTAACCCCGTGTCCGTGAAAATCCTTTTGTCTACATTCTACAACATTATAGTACATATTATAAGGTAGGTATAATATTATACTATTTATAACTAGTAACAGTGACCTCCTGTCCTGCGACATACAATATATAAGTACATTACATTTTTTACTTCCCACCTCTACTATGGTAGGGAAGTAATGGCTTTGGTCCGAAAAAAATATTTCGGGATTTTAACAGATCTTCACGTTTTGAGACCCTAGCAATCGTTTATGATCATTTTCTGACTGATGTGTGTGTGTATGTGGTCAATTTTTCGCCATCGATATCGTAAAAACGGAACAACATACGGCCATGCCGATTGTTCTATTCTATTTATCAGCCTTTAACTTAGATCTGATTAGATTTTGAGTCAAATCGGTTCAGTGGATCCTAAAATATTAAAAAAAACGTTCTCAATGTCACGTATTAACATAGGTAAAAAAAAATAGAAATGAATTCTAGAGGTTATAATATGAAAAAAATGTAAATATTTTTTTTCTCTAAAATGTAGTTTTCGAGAAAAAAAATATTTTACTAAAAAAAATAAACATTGTACGTAAATCAAGGTAACCATGATTTTTGCTATATTAAGCTAGATCACTAAACAAAAAAGAGGGTCATGCTTTTTTTCAAAGAATAAAAAAAGAGTGTTTATTTTTTGCAAATATTTACTAGGTGGGAAGTATAGGACTGGTCATCAGTCGAATTTTTTCATTTTAAATAAAGGCCACCAACCAATTTATACTTAAATTTTATTATTATTTTTCATAATACACTAAAAATCTCGTTGATATTTTCACCAGTCCTTGGTTATTCTCAAGCTCAAGAAGCGTATTATTGATCAACCTAAGAGGCCCCTTTTACATTTCGTTCTGTTTGTTTGTCTGTATGTTTGTTCTGCGTTAACGATAAAATTTGGCACATACGTTATTCTTTGAGCTTAGGCCGAAAGATGTACATAAATAGTTTTTTGATCAAAACACCCCTTGTGCGAGGTTTAGTGCAGAAAATGATGAGAAAACAAGCAAATAGCATTTAAAATGGTGTTTCATTCCAATTTTCAGTCAACGATTAAGTTGACAAAAACGTCAAGGCAAGAATCAGTTCCAATTTTTACTTCCCACCTCTACTATGGTAGGGAAGTAATGGATTTAGTCCGAAAAAAATATTTCGAGATTTTAACAGATCTTCACGTTTTGAGACCCTAGCAATCGTTTAAGATCATTTTCTGACTGATGTCTGTATGTGTGTGTGTGTATGTGTGTGGTCAATTTTTCGCCTTCGATATCTTAAGAACGGAACAACATACGGGCATGCCGATTGTTCTATTGTGTTTATCAGCCTTTAACTTAGATCTGATTAGATTTTGAGTCAAATCGGTTCAGTGGATCTTGAGATATTCAAAAAAAACGTCCTCAATGTCACGTATTAACATAGGTAAAAAAAAATATAAATGAATTCTAGATGTTATAATATGAAAAAAATGTAAATATTTTTTTTCTCTAAAATGTATAGTTTTCGAGAAAAAAAATATTTTACTAAAAAAAATAAAAATTGTACGTAAATCAAGGTAACCATGATTTTTGCTATATTAAGCTAGCCATCAGTAGATCACCAAACAAAAAAGAGGGCCATGCTTTTTTCAAAGAATAAAAATTAAATTGTGTTTTAAAGACTACCAACAGCTAAGGTTATTTGGGCCTAGTCAAAGAATAAAAAAAAAAGTGTTTTTTTTTTGCAAATATTTACTAGGTGGGAAGTATAGGACTGGTCATCAGTCGAATTTTTTTTTTTTTTTTTTGAAGTATGATTATGAACGGCTACCGTACTTTTTGACTTTTGGCCTGTAAGCTTCTTACTAAAACTTGCAGTACAAATGCTTAAGGAATGTTTTTTCCAAAAAACTATTTAAGGCCGGATCGCAGAGGTGAAATTATAGTGTATTAAAAAAAAAAGAAAGTTGAAGGTTAAAATTATATTTTTCCACCTTTTGTATCGTTTACAATTTAATTATAATAAAATCGCCAGATGCCACTGTAAAAATGTAGGTACATATATTTATGTATACGTGAAACAAATCCAATGAATATTTATAATTTATTTATAAAAGTGTAGCAGTTTTACATAAAAAAGGCAGGCTTTCCAAAACCCCCGGTAAGTTAAATAAAATATTAATGCCTATTAAAGAGCAATCATTATAAACGAAATTAATTTAACTGCTAAATTATTCGTATCGTAACTGCTTAATCAATATTAAAATATAAAATCATAACGGAACCTCTGTAATTTTGTTTTCTTACGGGCATTTCGAATTTTTTTATGATAACACGACGGTGTTTGTGTCTGTTGATACGGCATCACTTAAGAACGTCTGTATCGATTTTGATGTAACTTGATACACTATTAATTGGTATCAATTTCGTACACAACGTTTGGGTACCAACTGATATAGCTAGTGTATTGTTACGGATCACCCTGTATATAAACGGCAGGCGGGAGTTCTGAGAAGCGGTGTCTGCTTGCTGTAACAACTGGTACCTGCACGAAAGTTCTAGAGAACGCTAGAACGCGCTAGGTTTGAGCCGCGCAGCATATATAAGCGGTCAGTACGAGTGCGAGGGAGGCAGTCAGTCAGTCGACGGTCGAATCAATCAGTGAACAGTGAGTCGCGCATCGGTGAATCAGTGCAGAATACTGAGCGACAAATAGTACGTCTGATACAGTGAGTATAAATATTTGAAACATAAATAACTAGAAATAAATAGTCCTGGTATATAGTTAATAATTACGAATTATTGTACATAGTTGTTTTGTTTTGCTTTGTAATTACTGTTTAGTTATTGTTGATTGTTAGAATTGACTTCTCGTTGTTGCGTTCAATATCATTGTGTTTTTAATTACTGTAAATAAATATTTATTCCGCCAACTCAGAAAACAGTTTGGAACAGTATCAAGTAAAGAGTAGTGAGTACTACTTATTATTATAAAACTAAACATTCTAATCGCAAGTGACAAAAAGTACTGGGTAATACTGTTCCATATCAAGATTAAGCAATCAATCAAAATTGATTTTAATCATTTTTACTAATCCACACACTTTATAGCGACTATTTTTACTATCTGCATAGTATTAAATACAATATAGATAGAAAGAAGTACTGCAGTATTACAGCATCTGCTACACAAAATATCATAAGATGCATTTAAAATCTCCAAATCGTACTATATTTAAAGAACTTCTGGTCCAGTTGAAAAAAGGATATTAATAAAAAAAAAAGATCTTATCCACCGCCTCGCACCTGTCCCTCTTGATACAATCCTTGCATTAAAATTCAAGGTAGAAAATGAAGGTATAAAACTGTACCAATTAGTTATACCGCGTCTTATTAATTCTTTGTAAAACAACAAACAAATGTTTTACAAAAAAGTACCATGATCGGGTGTAATATTACAGATAAGTTATTGCCATTACAGTAGGTAATTACCGAACATGTGGTGACAACTGGCACTTGGCAGTCAAAAAAATTTGCGAACTATCTAAACATTTTTCCATGAACATTTTCCTTACAGAAGTTTTTTTAAAGTTTTTACTATCCAAGTTTATTTCAACAGGCAATTTATTAAAAAAAACTTTATAGTTTACACCATATAATAATTTGGTCCGAACAAGAAATTATCACCAATGAAGCAATCAAGTTTTCATTAAAAAAAAGTGTATTTGCACTTCCCAAGAATGTTAGTGGTTTTTCAATCAGGACGTCACAAATATTTGAAGGAAAAAAACTCCTTACTTCTCCAGGTTTCTCAGTAGGTACCTAAAACATAATTTTTACTTATTTTTTCATTCTCGTAAAGTCAGTTTTTACATAGGTAGACCAGCATTCAGTCGCTAGAACTCAGAGCGCGATAAACTCGCTGCATGTTTGAATAAGAATCGCCGTGAAACCACAATCTATCACCCGGGCGAAGTGCGTTTCAAGGTTTACTATATTCTGAACTAGCGGTACCCGTTCGGCTTTGCCCGGGTGCTATGAATTTATGATTTACAGTCGTCACCCGTGGCGAAGCAAAGTCGGGCTTAAAATCACTTGAAAATAGTTTGCATTTACGGTGTCACATAAATAAAATAAACAGTTTATTATGTTTAACCGTTTTGACATTTGCATCAACGGTGTCACATAAATAAACAGTCGAATTCTAAAATTGACATATCTTTTTTATTTGTCAATCGATTTAAATTAAACAAACACTAAATGTTATCCCAAGCTTATCTCAAACATCACTGAAAACCACATCCAAATTGGTTCAGCCATTGCGGAGATTAGCGTGCACAAACAGACAGACAAAAAAAGCATCTACGATTTTATTATATGTATTATTATATGTTCAACACACATGATTGTGATAAATGGGACATTGTGATCACGACAGCCGTGCACCCATATTACAAGAAAAACCATCAACCCTTCCCCGTGCACCGGCAGTGTTAAGGAACTAATGGAGGTCAACGGAGGTGGATATCGTCTTGAACAAGTCAGGACAAAAACGAATAAGGACGATGACCTCCTAATCTAAATTACCAGATCTACCCCCTTCTATAATTTCAACAAGTAATTGTACATATAGTAATTATCGTACTGCTATCGATATACGGTCGACTGTATCTAAGAGTCCAGCAATCAGGGTGTAAGGACCCCTTCCCTGAAAATGAACTTCATATTTACACCTCCTGCCAGTGCCCAAATTATTCGGTGAACTTGAAATTTAGAAGTCAGCAAAAAAAATCAATTTCGATATAATATTCTGAGAGGCACAGCGCAGTCCGCACGTTCCCTATATTCCTTTTGCACTTGCCCTATTAGACAAAAACTTGAAATTAGGAAGCTTACTGCAAGTACGCTTAAAGCGGTTAAAAATAAAGATAAAAGCAACCATAAGTTATATAAATAAAATCATATAAGTAAATATCTTTTTTTAACCGACTTCAAAAAAAGGAGGTGGTTCTCAATTCGGTTGTATTTTTTTTTTATGTTTGTTACCTCATAACTCAGTGATTTATAAAACGATTTTGAAATTTTTTTTTTTATTTTAAAGGATATACTTTCAGATTGGTCCCATAAAAATTTCATCAAAATCGGTTCAGTAGTTCGGCTGATTTTAATAAAAGTGAGTAACGGCGTGTGATTCTTTAAGGTAAATGTCACTTTTTGGTATATCAGACAGCGCAAGAAAGTCGGTTAATAGAAGCTCGAGCAACGGCGTGTGATTCTTTTAAGCGTCTAAATGTCACTTTTTGACACTAAAAAGTAAAAAATAAAAAACTTTTTAAGCAAAATCAAAAACCTCCTTCAACAAACCACTAAAAAGAGGAAAATAATGAAATCTTGAGGTCTGTGTCAATTTAATCAAATATGAAGTGCGGTTAGAAATAGAAGATATTAATCAGCTATACTCTACTTTTTAACCGACTTCATACTTTATTAATTGGCACAGACCTCAAAATTTCATTATTTTCCTCTTTTTAGTGGTTTTTTGAAGGTTTTTTTTGTTAAAAAGCTTTTTTTATTAAAGATACGTTGCATGTAAGTATATAAAATACACCGTAGACATTAGAAATATGGAATGTAGAAATTATTTAACTTCCGCGTACAAAACTTATACAGTATGGTCACCCAAAGGCTTTATTCGCTGCAGTGTTATTATTATAGATATAGGCAATAAAATGACGTCGAAGGGTTAACAATAGAATCTAGAAACTCAGTTGTCGCGTGGCACGACGACGAAACATGTAGTACATAAAATAATAACAGCCAAGGCGGAAGGGCAGATGACACACGCGAAGGATCTTGATATAAAACACAATAATTACAAGTGCCTAATCATCACGCGGACGTCTTGCATCTACAATATATAATATGCAGTTTATAATAAACGGCAATGTACAGATGGCGGAGCTACTGAACTTAAAAGTACTTATATATCCGCATTTTTATTTTTTTATTTTTTTTTTGTAGGCATTTAATTTACCTACACATTTCACAAAGGAATTTTGCAATTTTAATGCAATATAAAACTATGAAAACGTTCACATTTTTCGCAAAAATTTATTTATCAACCAACATTTTTCACTAACCTAGCGAGATATCGACCGTTTGACATCTAGTTTTTTTGTTTTCATTTTGTCTGTTTGTACTGCGAATACGGCCAAATGATTGGATTAATTTTAACGAAATTTAACACGGACATTCTTTTAACTTTATAATCCGAACGACGTACATAAATGACTTTTGCGATCAAAATACCCCCGTAGTTTGGAGGTGATTCAAAAGTCCATAAATGCAGGAAATAATGAGAAAACAAGCATAAAATCTTCTTCAATGTTCTTTTATCTCTTTAGGTTAACAGTCGAAATAACAGGTTGCATCTGAATAAGATTCGCTGCATGGAGCTTGAAAATGGCGAAATTGTTGGGATGTCACTGTTTTTATAGCGTTTTGAATTTCCATGTATCGACTTTTACAAGCCCTCAATTCTCAAATTCAAATCTGACAGCTGCTTAAAATGTCAATATTGAATGTTCAAATTTTAAAAATAAGAATTGATACATGAAATTCATTGAAGTCTTGATTAAAATTTAAAAAAGCTGTAACAAAGAAAATTAACCCCCTGCGCATCAAACATAAAATTCAGTGTTAATGCACCCCGAAACATCTTTTCATATACGAAGCGTTACACCACCATTTCCTTTGGCTAGTGTTTTTTTTCGCGTTCTAAACAAGATAAAAAACAAAAATAAGCAGTTCTATTATAAATTTAAAAGTCTATATCATTAAAATTAGTTACAAATACGGCAGGTGGCGTGGGTTAACGAACATGTAGTGTTACAGGTACTTCTGTACACGTATTGTAGTTTATTATACAAACAGACAGGGCCAGCACTAATTTGTTCCTTGGGATCCACCCCGTCATCGCAGGACATCGCTCTGAAACCGACCTACCGTCTGTGGCTCGTGCCACGCGACCACATATCATGTATTCAATCTACCTCAAGAAATACAACACACATACCGAAATTTAAATCGGAGGGTTGCCATCTAAAATAGTTGACGTAGTTTAAACTGATTACATTTTTCAGCAATAAAGCAATATACGATAGAAAAATTATAAATAAATTCTTAGGAGGTGCAAATTTCTGAGATTAAGGCATTTCCCTAAATAAGCAAAACGTTAAAAGTTTTTCAGTAATTTACTTCCCGTATCTACTGCGATCCTGATAATGCAAGATTATACAGGGTGTTGAATCGTTTTGCGGGTAATAGGGTTTTAACCCGTAAAATCAAACGATTGCGATTTCCTGCTTCCCTAATTATTTTAGGAAAAATATCTTCGAATAAAAGTTTTAGAACATAAAATTTTGCATCTAAATCATTAAACAAAATTAATTTTGCATGCTTTGTAACGGCAGAAATTTGATATGAAAATGTCAAAATTACCTCAAAAACAGAAAGCGATAGCCATGGAACTTGAACAAAATGATTAGAAATTATTCTGACATCTAAAACGTCATCATTTTGTTCAAGTTCCATGGCTATCGCTATCTGTTTTTAAGGTAATTTTGACATTTTCATAAATTTTGCTTGGAGGGGGGGGTGATGTCCTGCGAGCAATTAAAAAATGCAAATTTATAATAACACAAGCGCGCTCGAATAATACACTTCAGGAAGCTACCAAATTTTAAGCCGATGCTTTTTGCTTTTGTTACGTCTTGGGTTATGGCATTGACCAAAAATTGTATTGCATGGATCATGGCCCATCCGTAGTTACGTTCATATCTGAGCTCAGTACCAATTCATTATACTTTCAATCACAAATTCAATACAATCTTCACCTTCAGAACCTGGGAACTATGGAGATTTGTAATGTTCAATTTTAGGGTTTGCCTCTATTTGAAAAAAGAAAGGCTTGTTTCATACTTTACATTTATTTTTATATGTGAATGAGGTGCGCATCCTCTTCAGCATCTAATGCAAATCAAATCCCAAACATCACAAAAGATTCACAAGTATTATTGTATAATAGAGGAACTTCCAAACTTCCTTTCTACTGTGCATATCCTTTCCCATTGTAAGGATACATAATAATTGCATCAGATATTCCCAACACAACGGTGCACTTTATCCCATCTACCTGCTGTTATCGAGGACGAAGACCTCTCGTCGATGTAATTTATTACGAGAATTCACTTAATTTTATTCCACCAGACAGCAAGACAGACACATCTAGGGTATTGCTTCCTATCTATCTGCCTGTACATTAATTAAAACGCACACGTTCACCAATACACGTGCATTAAAGGTGCATTACTACATATCATTTTTTTTACACTTTTAAGATATTATGGAACTTGTTACATTAATATATATACACAGGGTGCTGAATCGTTTTGCGGGTAATAGGGATTTAACCCGTAAAATCAAACTTTTGCGATTTCCTGCTCCCCTAATTATTTTAGGAAAAATATCTTCGAATAAAAGTTTTAGAACATAAAATTTTGCATCTAAATCATTAAACAAAATTAATTTTGCATGCTTTGTAACGGCAGAAATTTGATATGAAAATGTCAAAATTACCTCAAAAACAGATAGCGATAGCCATGGAACTTGTACAAAATGACGACGTTTTAGCTGTCAGAATAATTTCTAATCATTTTGTTCGAATTCCATGGCTATCGCTATCTGTTTTTAACATTTTCATATCAAATTTCTGCCGTTACAAAGCATGCAAAATTAATTTTGTTTAATGATTTAGATGCAAAATTTTATGTTCTAAAACTTTTATTCGAAGATATTTTTCCTAAAATAGTGGAGCAGGAAATCGCAAAAGTTTGATTTTACGGGTAAATCCCTATTACCCGCAAAACGATTCAGCATCCTGTATATTCAATTTCACACCTGGACAAATATTTTACAAAATATATGCTGTACACAGGAATGTAAGTATTTCAGTTTTCGCTATACTGTTATCTTTTTAGGGTTCCGTACCTCAGAATGAAAAAACGGAACCCTAATAGGATCACTTAGTTGTGCGTCTGTCTCTCCTTTTTCTCAGTGACGGCTAGAGATATGAAGCTGAAATTATTACCAAATACTAAGGTCTACAACCCCATGGTCCTGTAAAAAATTCAAGCTTCTAACTCAATGCAATAAAAAGGTGGTGAAAACTGTAAAACAATTATTGAACGCGACCGCCGTTTTAAAGATGTATTAAACTGTTGTTACCGCGTATTTTATTCTGAATTGAAAACGTCAATAACTTTTTTTATTTTTTGTTATATAAGATTGTTTAATATCGAATATAATTTTTTCGATTCAGCTTAAAATATACAAAAACAAATATAAAATATACTTATCAAATAACCAAGTTTATATCGATATCTGGGTAATCTCGTAAGCAGCGCAAAAAGACACAAAACATTGCCCGTTTAACCGAAATCGAAACTTCCATAATGAAAAAGTTAGCAACAGTTGACACTGAAATACTTGTAAATATTGCAAATTATTACCCCGACAACTAAGGCCGGTATCTAGCGTGAAATAATACCATGGTATGTGCGAATGTGTGTTAAGCCAAACAAATTACGATGCCAGATGACCCTGAACCTCCACCATTTTAATAATTTCTTCCAATAAATAAAATACACAATAAATACAGTACACACCGATAATTTATACCATAACAAATCCTTATTCTTCGCGCCGGAGAAGGCAAGTATTACAAAAATAGTGATATAAAATGAATTAAAAAACGCGAACTATACTAAAATTCCCAGGGCATCGCGCCATCCTTGCCGATGCTTAATAGTTCTTCGTACTTGTTTAGCAGTTATAAAGGGATACTTAAATTTTGTTGTGTTTTGGGGGCTACATTTTCCAAATCGACAGAGATAATTAAAAACAAAATAAATTAAAGACACAAATTAATTATATACTGTAAATATTAATTCGAAATGTCCGTTAAATTGTACGAGCAATGAAAAAAAATCGCATCATCTCGCATACATTACAGTGACTTAAATGCACGTATAGAACGGCAACCTACAAGTCAATAAAACGGGAAATAATATTAAAGCAGATTTAAATATCACATCATAAACATAATATTTTGAAGTTATACTTTTTTTACGGACGTTGTGCGCTTGGCCGCAGGGGACTTAACCGAGAAAAAACGTGATCGTCATGCGTCACCAGTCACCATCACCGTTTCCATCATAATACCCTATGTGTGTGTTAAACCGTCCAACTCACTATACCATAAATATAGTAACTTGCTGTAAGGTCTGCGAGGCGTAGTGGTTAGAAACGCCGTTTCATACCCGTAGCAACATTAACTATAGTGTTTTTTTTTAACTATTCCATATTCCATTTTATATTTATTTATATTTTTTTCTATTTATTTTTTATTTTTAATATTTTTATATCAAATGGGCATGCGATTTTTGATGATTTTTTAGATGAACCTTTGCCCCATTTAGAAATAAATATTAATATTTATTAATATTAACTCATCGATTTTTAAAGTATACCGTCTAATGCGCGTACATATAAGTACAAGCACCCATTTTTTTTGTTTAATTTAACAAAGAATACTATAAAATATATAAATGAACCTTTGCGAGCTTAATTTAATGAGCAAAATTTCTATCAAAAAGAACGCTAAGCGTCCATATTGCGAGTTTTCGTTAAATATTTCCGCTAGACAAATTTCACGCGATTAACACGCGATGTAATGTACCCCATGTATATCGTATAAGTATTATAGGTATGTGTGTAATGAAAGTCAGTTCTCGTCTATGTAGATTGATTGCAGAGGGTAGTTTTATCAGGAACAATGCGTTCTGTCAGTTGGTGTGCATATGTCTTACACAACAATAGCGCATACTTACCATAGGTGCAACTACCTCCCTTTTCTTTTCCGGGCCGAGTACAACGTCTTCATGGTGATACTCGTCCAATACTTTGTACACAAAGATAACTTTATAGAGAAATTAAGAGCGCCTTAAACTTGAAAATTTTGACCAAATTTATTATTTTCGACTCGAATGAGAATACATTTTGCAATATACCTACACAAAAAATTCGCAGAACTTGTGAAGCTTTGAACCTATCGAGATCCGAAAAAAAACATCGTTTTTGGGCCAAAAAATTTTCAAAAAATTCCTAGACAGATTTTTTTTTAATTTGTTATAGGTAGAAGGTATTTCTCTGAAGTTAGCATTGAAAAAATAAGACGCTAATGACCCTTGTTGTCGAGCGTCTATAATTCACAATTCATTCATTCGTTGAAAAAATTAATAAGTCATTTTCACTATGACTCGATCATGAATACTTTCATTTGTGATTCTTTGTAACTCGGAATGTTTTTTTTCTATAAAAATTTGGCACCTATCAATGTCATATTATCAAAATAGTAGGTAAAAAATTTCCAAAAAACTGCAAGAAAACGAAATTAAAGGTCCCGTTACAACTGTATATTTATTAACGCGATACAAAGTATTACGTTGCTGCCATAATATAAAACGTGATTAAAATGCAGTATAGGCTGAGTCAATATACTGCACGTTGCCCTCTATAATGTTAGTACGTACAATGGATCTAACGATCTTAGACGATCGTTGGTTTATTTAGCGTCTATTATTATAAACTTTTTGAACTATTTATCAACTACAACCTTTTCAATCCTGTGCCGTTAAATTTGTATAGTTATATATTAATCTTCTTTAATTTTCTTTAGGTACATCTTCACGGTGTATTTATATAAGGCAATGTTTGCCAAAAAAAATGTCCATTGTGTCAGTTTATTAAATAGTACCAAAAACTCCCGTTTTGCTTGGGTTAAGAATTTGTTATGATTTCGTTCCCGTTAGTTTTTCTACGAAAAAATGTTAACACGCTCATCGATTGATCATATTATGGTACAGACCAGGAGAGAAAATGACGACCTTCAAAATTTAACGCCTTACAGTAGAGATTCTTAACCTTCTTATACTGAAAGTGAACTTAACGTTTAAACCTCTCGTCCTTCCCCAAATAAATTAAGGAACAATAAAGACAACTAAGCCACTTCTTAAGATCCACAAAAAATAAAAAAGTAAATAACTTTGAGACCATCTTAATGAGAAGGACTGTTTTCGATTAGTAAGGACAGAAATTCGAGGGACAACTGCGATAAAATTACTGGGAGGCACATCGTCAGTACAATCCTTTGAACCTTCCCTGCAGTTGCATAACTATAACTGACAGGCTGAACATGTCTGATTCCCGGGGCCCTGTAAAGTTAGTGGCTCCAGAATTATGAATATTTATTGATATCTGAACATGGGTCATTAACTTTTATTTTGTAACATCTGAACTGAACCTACAAAAACTTTAATTTTTGCGAATGAAAACTTTTAGGTTAGAGAAGATTGTGGTTAAAAAAATGTAGGTCTTAGGTCGAGGGCGTCTTTTTCAAGTTCAATCAGAGACCCGTTTCTTGCAGTTTTCCCAAGGAGACACATCCCATAAGTTAATCAGACTTTCAGCCTTAAATCTAGATTTAAGAATGTGATTTGTTTTCAACTAAATGGAAATCTCTATTTAGTTAAAAACAAATGACATAAATCTTAAATCTTATAGATTTAAGGCTGGAAGTCGTACCAGAAATCCAGCTAAGTATTCCACAAAGTAACCAAATATAGGTACCAACGTTCTGACGTTTGCCGAACCAACCATTGAATCAAATTTTCTTATAGACAGAATATATTCGTTACAAATATAATGACGAAAATTTTGGTTGGTCTACGCAAGTTTTGGTCAAGTCACACAGAAGACACGGCTCTTTACCTTTTGATAATCGACAGATGTGAATGTCGTTGGCTTTACTTAGTTATACACGGTATTCATGATAACGGTCATAACATGCCCTCCAACACATAAGTATATACATAAATAGATAAGGAAGAGTCGTAGTGCTTGGGACGCGTGCCGAGCAGACCCACTGCCACATGACTTGCGTCTCCTCAAGTCCTCGCCGATCATTAGACCGTGCAGAGAAAAACGGCTACACATGTCCTAACGTTCTTTTCTTCACAATTAATATGGTAATTGTCAGTTTTTATATATACTAAGTGACGATTAGACTATAGTGATGGGCGATTGTAAGATGTTTTTACAATCGAAACAATTGCAATCGTTCATAATAACAATCGAGTCCACAATCGACTCGGAGTTTGATTTTACAATCGAAATGTTCGATTGTTCAAGTCGATTATTTGCCAGCGAATGAGAATACATATAATCGCGATTCAAGGTTATATGGTAGTCGATTGAAGTCTGACGTTTACGCTACTCGTTCATCGTTGATTCACTGTTCACACTGTTCAGTCGGCCTCAGAGCACTCGATTACGGCATAATCGACCATCCATCGACTCGACCACAGTTGTTGAGTGATGAACGATTATATATTATGTGGCTCTCGACAGTGTACATCGTCTGTACGATTGAGTACTATGCAACTTGGTCTCGGTGAACTATGAAACAACAACAATCGAGTCCAAGTGAAAACCATCGAGAGTCATCGAGATGTTTGAACAATCGAGACAATCGACTAAAATATCTCGTAATCGCCCATCACTAGATTAGACTGCACAATATTACGACGAAGTTCCGTGCTTATTTATGCCTAATTTTAAAAAACCAACAAAGTTCTTTATAAATATAAAAAAAATTCAATGAATCTGTTTACCCCTACGTTTAAAAAAAGAGAATAACATATTTTAACAACATGTTTGTATCGTAATAAGTTCACCTTTAATTACTGACTTTGGCTTTAACCCGCGGCTTCGCTTTTAACGTCGATTTTGCCTGCAGATTCGCTCCGCGCCTCAATGCCGATTTTGACAAGAATCTTAAGAGTACCTATTCTCTAGGTACTGGAAGTTACCCCCTGCACTCTTCATCTCAAATCCTTTCCCCTCGCCTAAAAACGGTTATCGCTCTCCCGACGCTATTTATAAAGCTAAAGGGTTCGGGTAAACGCCAAATGAAGGACCAAGAATTACACTTGGATATCCTACAAGCGAAAAATTGAAAAAAATCCTGGAAAAACTTACAACTTTTAAAATATTACGTAATCTTTCACACGTATAGTCAAGACTTTTTTCAAAAAATTCGCCTGTAGGATCTGT
This sequence comes from Mongoloraphidia duomilia, assembly GCA_039654895.1. Lineage (NCBI taxonomy): Eukaryota > Metazoa > Arthropoda > Insecta > Raphidioptera > Raphidiidae > Mongoloraphidia > Mongoloraphidia duomilia. The sequence continues at coordinate 36,195,230 of CM077524.1, read as the reverse complement.
AGTGTGATCCTTGGTTCTTCATTTGGCCTCTACCTGAACCCTTTAGCTTTAAAAATAGTGTCGGGAGATAGGTATCTGTCTTTAGGCGAGGGGAAAGGATTTAAAATGTTAAGAGTGTAGAAGGTAATTTCCGATAGATAATACTCACTCGAGAATAGCCTGGAAAACAGTATCCTACATTTTAAATTTGGGTATCAATTGATAGTGTAGGTACTAAATTTTATCAAAATATGTCGTCGTTTTCGAGTGATGCTGCAGTTACAACCTGACAGACAACAATTCTGGAAACGCATTATCCGCTCTAGGTTATACTCAGAATTCCCGAAAACCCAGCAAAAATGAAGACGAACCCATTACAAATTTGATGAGCTTTTCACAATGATTCGTTCGTTAAAAAATTAAGTCAAAGTCAACGAGACAAACAACGTACATGCTTCATTAGAAACTCAAAAATTAAAAAAAAAATAGATCCTGATTAGAATATATTGTTTAAAACGTGGAACGAATCCTTAATACTCCAGAAATAATGGCAACGTAGCTCAAAAATATTAAACCAATATATAAATAGAATTCAATTACCGAGTATTTATCGAAAACTAAAAATTCCCTTTTGTTATGAATAAACATTACAAGTTTTGGACGTAGCACGTATAAATAAGGAAAATATATAGCTTATGTCAGATTTATCTCCACTTATATCTTTCGAATTGTGACCATAAGACTGTACTGACGAATCCAGGTGTTCCTTAAAAGTTGTCTTCAAATCCGCATTATTACTTTATTTAAAACTTACAGTGCATCAGTACTTTATTACGTTATTAAAAATGATCACAGCACAATATTGTTCATTAAATACGAACAGATCCTAATAATTTATCTTAAAGAATATTATAACAAAATATGTTGGTTCGCTTTTCATGTTTTTTGTTCATTTCTCGAGTTGTGTGTTTTTCCGGTTTTCTGCAGTGTATGCTGCTAAGTGCACCGGTACACGTGCTACAAGAACTAAATATTTCATAAGCTTTGTTCTTAAAAGAATAGAGATCATTAGTGAACAGTAAGGGGTAGAGCTGTAAGGAATAACTTGAGAAATACCCGAGAGAGCATCTCTTTTGATCAGAAATCATTCCAGATAATATTTACAAAGCTCCTTTTTTGTTAGATCAGTATAGTGCGAGCAAACTTCTTAAGTTGTCCCCGTGGAGTTTAATATTCGCTCTCCTCCTTTAAATTACTACAATTTTATCTCCCCTTAGATACTTTAATTATCGCTCCCCGCTAGAATTCGTACCCCTCCCCCTCCGCAAACTATTACATATTTGCAATAGAAAAATCGATATTGTCATGTTTTTCCGTGGCCATAATTAATATTAACTTCCCATTGGAAGTTATTGCAATGGGTCCGAAAATCGAAATCAAAATGTATAACAAATTTTTATGTTTCAAGGTCACTACACTATTTTTAAACTATTTTTAGAAAGATGTCTGTGTGTATGTACGTACGTATGTGTCCATTTCTTTCTAAGACGAAATCTCGAGAATGAAAAATGATATCGACTACGTTAGGGTGCCAATCGACGCGTATTACCGTAAATATGATCTGAAAGAAATTTTTTCAAAATCGGTTCAGCCGTTCTTTTTTCTTAACCAAACAGACTCCAAAAAAGTAGATTTTACACAATATCTTGCGAATAAAAAATTATATCGACTTCGTAAGGGTGTCAATCGAGGCGTGTTAACGTCATTTTGATCCGACATAAATTTTATACAAAGGGTCGATTAATAAAATATAGTCAATATATTCAGATAAAAATGTCCACTTTGGAGCTATAATAATACATGAATTTCAGTTTAATAGCATTTCCCCAATATTATTTTACAATAAAAAACTGCCGACAGAAGAATCAATATTTTTAAGCAATAACTGATAAAAATGACAAACGACGCAATTCTTTATCGAATAATATTATGTATCAAGGTCAACTAATGGTGGCGTTATTTCATTAACAAAAATGATACGATCAAATATTTATTCATTGAGTTGATATAACCTTAATAAATTTCTCATGAATGATTATTTATTTTATCAAATTTTCAAAAAAAAAAATCGCTTGATAACTATAATTCCCATAGTTTTTATCTGAATCGGGATGGTGTAAAACTTAAATATTTGAACTTCGGAATTCTTTCCTTCTGACCTAATAAATGACCGGATGTTACTATTACTTATTGATTCAAGATTACCTAAATCCGTTTCTAAAGCGTAGATATAGGTATTAAAAATGTTAAAAATAACAAAAGCATACATTGATTATGTATAATAGTACGCTACTATACAGCTGTCCAACTTGACTTCTGCGCCAAATTAAATACGTTTTTAACAACAGGACACACACAAAATATCTGAACAACTCTAATGCAGGGTCACACAACTTTCATTATATTATTCTAAAGGAACATTTTGCAAGAAACTTGTATTATTTTTATTGAATAAAAGGACCTTGCTCCCTTTCCCTTATGTCTACAAAACCCATACACATATACCTCTATGTTTTTATACTACGCAACAAGGGTGATACTTATTACCTAAGTCAATTTTATTAACATATAGCTGATTTATTGCCAAAAACATCAAAATGCTGAAATATGAACAAAAACTTAAAATATCAATATAAAGCAGAAACGAGATTATATATACTTTCGCGCCCTCTCTCATTCACATATACCTACTAAAAACAATGCAAACTTTTAAGTAAACGCTATCTAGGAATCGAGGAAACGTCTTTTCATTTATTTTTTATTGCCATCTGTTAGCGAGTTAACTAATTTCACTCTATACTAGTATCGCAGTTGTATTTCTTTCTCCTTACCCGCCCCGCTCCTTTCCTACCGCGTCTAAAGAAGTTTCACTTCAAAAACAAAACACAAATGCAACAGATTTATTTCTTATACATGTTTTTAATCCGTATGAACAAAAAAATGGGGTCTTAGTTTCGTATAAAAAAAGAGACCACAAAAAATACTCACGTTTGTTATAAGCATTCGAAAACACGAACGAGCCGTGGAATTATCTAAAGTCTAAACCATTATTTGTATAACGGATCTGTTCAAAGACGATACGGCAACTGATTTAAATCAAAGTATACTTATATAAAAGGACGAAGAAAAAGCATTCATTATACAAGTCCATATTATATAATATACAGATTAGATGTATATTAGCATAAGTATAGGCAGTCAAATTATGTTTTTGGATACTTTTAGCTGAGTTCGTCCTGATGTCGTAGATTATAAATTATAATATAGCGTTTCGTCTATTACCAACCCGCAGTTCCCAGGTTCTAAACTGAGAAGTCTCACTTGAATTTTCAATTTATTATTAAAAATACTGAGGGCTTAACAATAGTCGAACTTGTACTCGTCGTTTAATATGGTGTTTACATGGTTAGTCTATTACAAACCCCCAGTTCTCAAAGTTTATTATGAAATCTGGTAAAAGTCGGAATTAAACCTTTTGATTTGAAATTAAATCACTGGGGGTTTAAAAATAGCCAAGCTCGTAGCGACGCCGCTGCATTAATACGTTTCCACGATTTACAAGCCTCAAACCTCCCGGTTCTAATCTGATAACTGGTGAAAATATCAGTTGAATTGCCAACTGATGATAAAAAATAATAACTAATTGAAAATATCATAATTAGTATATCTACTAGGCTTAGACATGACCTTGGCAGTTGGTGGTTTTAAAATTAGAAGAAAAAAAATATCGATCGACAAATCAATATTGACGAATCAATGAAAACGCGATCGACAAACAATATCGCAGCGTTTCCCATCGCCAGGAATACACGCAATAATATGTTGTGACGAGACACAGCTGCTGTCGGTGGGTTCTATTGTTGATATCCAGACTGGGAGTTAACGCGCTCCCCGAAGACGACTGCAGCAGTGCCGAAGTAGGTATGGGGTTCCAGACGGTCTTGGCGAAGGGAAACTATTAAATAATACTATAAAACGTCTGGCACCAACAATACGCGAGTTCAAAGCCTCCGTTATTATAACGTGGAAGAGCATTCGTTCTGGTAAACGCTTTTACCTCTTGCAGTAAGCGGGATTTGTAAGGACAATGGCCGCGATCTGACTCTTCTCTAACAAAACTAGTTCTAAGAACATTATCGTCAAGTATAATGTAAAAATAATATTATACAAATCATAAATGTTTTTAATGTATGCAGGGGGTTGTCTAGTTTCGACCGGTGATGATGATAATAGAACAGCCCCCCAGCATCTAGCCAAAAGCAAGTATATAACGTCGCTATTATTATAAGATTGTTTACATTACGTGTTAATTTGCATTCGAACTAGAGAGTTTATTTTATACAGACTACAGCTGATACAGGTAATAGTCATGTCATAGCAAAAAAAAAAGTATAGACGAACAATCCTTTAGTCAAACAAAATACTAAAGTATAAAGCTTTATGCAGTTTAGTTAACAAGCTATACTGATAATTCAAAATTCAAATTTCCCGCTACGTTATGTTTACCTATAGCGGTTTGAAAAATGGTAGTCGATCCCGCACTGCACAAATTGATTGATTTGCACAATGACCGGCCATTAAACAATCCATATATTAGAGGTCAGTTGGTCCTATAACGTTTACTTGAGGAACTCCATCTTGAAAGAATAAAAAATGCGCTGAATCGTTTAGAAAAAGTAGGTTAGGCAGCGCTCGACTTGGCGGGTGCATTGCCGTGCAATCAGATATTCACACAAGGACCGCCATTAAATAAGCCATATATTTGGTCCTATAACTTTTACTTGAGGAACTCCATCTTGAAAGAATAATATAGACATTTCATTGTTCCGCTTTCTAGCAAGTTAGACTAGTTCCAACATTGCCGAGTGCATTCATAGTTCCACGTTATCTACTACAGTAGTACCTAGCAAAACTAGATTTCCATTGAAAGACGTTATAAATTAATAGAAATGAATTTATAATCAGTGATGTATGGACAAATCTTTACAAAATAAACTGTGCTAGGGGGATAAATGCATTAACTACTGCTTTTCTATTTTAGTATTGTCATTGTGATAATAAATTATAACTGCAGTACGATTTTTAATTCTAAAAACGTGCGTTTTTATAAACATATAAGACACATAACAGACACCTGGATTTACGATCTAATATTTGTATTTATTTTTTGAAGATCACCAATTGCCACGGCTATCTGGACCCAGTATCACATTTTCAATTTACTGTAATTTTTAACAATAAACTAAACATTCAAAAAAGCGAAAAAAGCAAATTTTTAAAGTTTTCGAAAACTGGCTTAATTCCCTATATTAAAGAAGTAAATAGGCCTTGATAGTGCATAAATAAAACTCAAAAAGATTCGAGCAAAAAAGTTTCTCAACATTTTGGCTGTACGCCGCTTTGGCTGAACGCGAAATATAAAATAGCGTGACAGACGGGTAGGTAAGTTTTCCAATTCCAGAGCGAGTGCATGTACCTACGCGCCATAAATTATTCGTGCTATATTCGCGCCTAAAAAATACAAGTGTCTATGTTATCATTGAATTAACAAACAATTAAAAAAATACTTCTATACGATATTTATATACCTAATAAAAAAAATATTCACCATTTCATTTTGAGTTGTGTGTTTTTTTAAAGACCACCAACAGCTAGCACCAATTCATATTTTCAATTTATTAATTTCATTTTGATCTGAACAACCGAGACCACTGCAAAGATGCCGTTGTTTATAAGCCCAGAGTTACCTGTAAACCGTGGTGAAAAATTTTAATTTAATTTTAAAATTATCAAAACGTTGAAAATATGAATCGGTATTATGTCCATATAGCCCTGACAGGTAATAACCTTGAAATTTCTTTTCTTACATACAAAGCCCAGACCGTAAAAACAACTAAGTATAAATAAAAATATCCAGATTTTGTCACAAACGATTTTTGATTATATATTTGAAAGAAATCGGCCCGCATAAAGTCATCCCTCCGTACAAACAAAAAAAAAGGAAAGAAAGAAAACAGATGAACAAAACTCATAGGTCCATAGAAACACACGTATCATTATTATCTACCTACGCAAAGATGGGGAAATCAGTGCATCTTGCACGGCACGCGACATGCTTACGGAGTGGGGGAGTTACCTCCTTAAGAAATAAGCACAATAGTCGAGGAAGCACACATGCATCGATTGTGTGTTGTTTGTGTACAGTTTAGATATGAAAATGTGGCACGCGTGCGAATCAATCGCAGACATGTGCCAGACTCGTTAAGCAGAGAATGTGAAAAAAATTGACAATATATTTTACTGTTAAAATTTGCACGATATACATTTTAATAAGTTTCAAAATTTATGACTACAAATACAATTTTAGATAGATAGAATATAATATTGTAGATTATAGACACTCGACAACAGAGGTTATAAGCGTCTTATATACAATTTTAGGGACACAAAAGTCAAGGCGCCTATTAGCATAATTTTAATTGATTATTAAGATTTTTAGTATTGCACTGAATACTCCAGTAATTTTAGATTTTAAAATGACCCACCTGCAGAAAAATTCCCAGTTAGCTGATTTTTTTTTATTTACCTTCGTTATGGTGTTTTAAAAAACGTGTAAAAAGTCCCCATCGATATCGTGCCGGCGTTGCCAGATATTCGAGGTTCAAGTTCACGATAGACAGTTTTTTGCGAATTTCTCGGTTCCGACAAAAAAATGTTTATTATCAATCTTGTAGAGGCCGAAATTATCTACAACTTTTGTATAAACATTTTTTGTCTACGATTTATAGTTTTTCTTCACGTTATACGGTATGCAAATGCATACTCGTACTTAATCCGCACTCTCTCAACCCTTGTAAATTTTTTTTTACAAAATTACTTTACGAATGGTCTTTATAATTGATGTCAAGTATAAATATCATATTTTCGAAAAAAAATTGTCTGTCTGTCTGTCTGTTTGAGCGCTGTCGATTTGTATGTTTGGTTGCTTATAAGTAGAGAACTACTGCATCAATTTCGATAAAATTATAATTAATCGTTAGCTTTAAGTTCAACTTAAAATAATGGTACAAATCATTATGTTAGGCCCTCGGGAAGCAGCATAATCCCGTTATGTAAAATCGAGGGAGAGGAAGCCGCGGGTACTTTAATAAGAAAAACTATAAATCGTGGACAAAAAATGTTTATACAAAAGTTGTAGATAATTTCGTCTTCTACAAGATTGATAATAACCACTTTTTACAAAAAATGGAACGGAACCGAGAAATTCGCTAAAAACCGTCTATCGTGAACTTGAACCTCGAATATCTGGCAACGCCGGCACGATATCGATGGGGACTTTTTACACGTTTTTTAAAACACCATAACGAAGGTAAATAAAAAAAAAATCAGCTAACTGGGAATTTTTCTGCAGTGGAAATCTAAAATTACTGGACTATGAAAATCTGCAACTTTTATTTTTGTCGATTAAAAATCTGGAAAATGGCGAACAGTCGATAACAGAATATGTTTTATTTATTTGAATAGCTTACAGAGAGACCTTTAATTGAATGATCCTGTAAAATTGCTAGTACCGTGGTTAAGTTAAATGAATTTATCTGTTATGCGAGTGCAGTTTCATTGCAGAAGTCTGCAATCATCACAATACCTATTGCACAATGCCGAATACAAACTTCAAAAATGTGCACACAATCGGTTTTATTGTTATATCGGACTTACAGCGTCCTAAGTCTGAATTTACTACCGTTTTTCTTGAGACCCCGGCCTCGCTAAACACAACAATGCTTAGTCGTATGCGTTATGAGACGGCAAGGACCTCTAAGCTAGACAGCTTGTCACAGTTCTCCCTTGTTATACCTACTCCAATGTTAATATTACTTACACAGGTATGTTCAGATATTACATAACGGAACTAACTGAAAATGTGTTTCAAGATTATTCACTAATTAAAATCGATTAATTTTATTTAAATTATTCACTAAGGTTTCTAGCCGTATTAAACTCATTTTGCATTATTCACTAATTTCATAATTATCTTTTTATAACTTTGAAGAAACCAATACGGAAGAAGATATACCTACACAATTATCAGTAAGCTTTTGTTGATCGTCGACTTGAAAATATCGAAAAATATCACAAATAAAATACCATATTTCTATTGTAAAGAACAGAAATCAAAACTAACCGATAAAATGATTATATCTATTGTTATATTGCAGTCTTAAATTCCATTTAAACTTGGACTTTACTAATTCATTTCTTTACATTTTATTATTTTTCATTTCTTTGACATCTCTACAAAGTCAGGTGCAATCGGTCCTGTCGTTTTTGAGTGATGTTAGTACACATAAAAAATCTGGAAACTCGTTTATCTACAAAAAAAACGAAATTGTAGACGATTTTGGTTACCATTTTAGTATTTAAATTTTAGATGTTTTTTGATGGGAAAATAAGAAAGATTGCTATTTAGGATCACACGATATGCAATAAAATGCTACTACGCAGCTACTGTATTGCAGATGCACCAATGCAATGCAATGGTTAAATGACATAAGCGTGGATAGATGAAGAAAGATTCCTTCACCTTTTGAGGAGTGCGTCTATAACCCAGGTACGGAGGTTTACATTTTTTTTGGGTTACGTAAAAACACAATACAATCTGGGGTAAGAATAATTCAGTCGTATCAATACGATAGACCGTAATAAATCTGCCAGGTGTGTGTATATCGTACAATGTATATGCAGCTAGCACCGTCACCACCACCATGGCCAATGCACCCGAAAGAACGCACTACAAACGTCTTAAGCGAAAACGGGACAAGCGATTCGTTTCGATGCCGCACAGAGATAGCTCCTTTGCAAAAACGCTTATAGTTTTACTTAGTAATTAATTTAATGTTGTAACAAAACCGGTAATCGAAATTGCGATATATGCTTTGAGAGATGTAAAATATTATTAGGTACCATTCCAGACCTCGAAAGCCCGTGTTCTGCTCATTTTAAAGTTAATACTAAAAGTGAAGTGTTTATAAATAAGTATTTTTTATTTATAAGAGCATTTATGAAAATAAATTACAACTGTATCCATTTTTCCTTGAATAAAACATTTACCATTAAAACAGATACAAAGAAGTTAAATTAATCAATTTAGATATAAAACTAAAGCTTTTATCAATAGCTTCACTTCTGACGAGAACCGTTCCTCAACCATCATAAAAAACGTACTCTATTATACTTTATGTTCAGTCCGATTGTTTTCGAGTGATGCGTCGATACACACAGGACATAAAGACAAAAATTCTGGAAACGCGTTCTCCCACCTCATACTATACAAAAACTCTAAAAAATCCGCAAGAAAACGAAATAACAAATCTAAGTTCCTTTACTATTTTCTATATACATGTATTGACTAGCCTTTACCCGCGGCATATCTCGCATTAATTGTAGTTTTGACCAGGGTTGTTACGGATGCAAAAATTTAGACATCCGCGAATGCAGATGCGGATGCGGATTATTAGAAGTTCACATCCGCGGATGCGGATTTGATGCGGATGCGATGCGGATGCGGATTTTGGGATTTTAAAAGGATAATTATTTAAATTTTAAGTGCATAAATAACTGAAAATCAATTTAATTTTAACTTTTTATTTATTTAATCATATTTTTAGCACGTGCCACTCTGGCTCCGCCCACTTTCTTTACATGTAGTTACTTGTTGATGTGAATCTGTATCCGTAAAAACTCCGCATTGATTGATGCGGATGTAAATGCGGATGCAGATGTCTGAATTAATGCGAATATTCCGCATTTACGGATGCGGATGCGAATATTCGTAACACCGCTGGTTTTGATAGAATCCCGGTATCTTCATCCGAGCGTAGCCGAATAAATAGTACCCACTCTATCTTTAAATTTGAGTATCAATTAGTGTATCAAGTTTCAGCAAAATTGGTCGCGCCTTTCTCTAGTGATACTGGTATAAATAGACAAAAATTCTGAAAATGCATTCCCTGCCTCTAATCAGAAAAAAACTTTTAATTACAAATATCGTTCATTGCGATTTTATTTATCGATTTGCAAATTGCTATAAACAGCTTTTACCCTAATCTAAATTTAATACTGAAGACTGAAGTGAAGACACGGTACCCATACCATTTTGGTAGACGCGTCATCTTCACGGCACGGGGTTGTTGCAGGAAAACCTTGCAGAGGTGATCCCGAGGTAGACGACACCATTGTTAGTGCGTGATTCAAAAAACGAGAGCTGTAATTCACCCTCAGTTCCGATGCAATATACCTATACCTATATAATATGCAAGTATATATTATGTAGGTATACCTTCTTCTTCAGTCGTTGACCCACTGAATAGAGAACAGTTCAAAAAGAATTGTCTGGCGTTGGTATATGTACAGAAGACTCTCGATTATTCGGGGTAATGGTCGGGAGAGAGTAAAAAATAACTGAAAATCAGGGCTAATACAGAAAAACCTAGAATAATAGATACAGTCGACTCTTGTTAATTCAAACCTGCGATAATTCGAACCTCTCTATAATTCAAAGTTATCACGAGTTCCCTACAAAATCTCTTTATATTTCGAACTAAATCAATACATTTTTATGCACTTGGTAATTCGTACGAAAAAATCATTGCTATATAACAAAACGACGCGTTAATTCGAACTCATCGGCGTCCAACACTCGACAATTCAAAGTTGCAGAGAGAAAGAGGCGGAAAGATTGTACATACATACATACATTTTGCGACAAGTTCAAACTTGTATCAACGTTTGTTTGTTGAGCCTTTGTTTCGAACCATTTGATATTTCAAACACTCGATAATTCGTAATATTTTAAGTCCCTCGAGTTTCGAATTAACGAGAGTCGACTGTATAGTATACCCACTTTAAAAAATTAAACTCACTTTTCCGTCTACACAAATACTATGGGTGAGTTTATCCGATGTCTAAAATAATCATTGATTAATTAGATTAAAAACTAAGCAGTGACGTCATTATGATCAACCCGTATACACGTGTAATAAATGTCAATAGGCCCACTTTGTTTATTTATATGTCTCTATAACATGTCACATGTCGACACTGTTAACCCACACATACATATTTATACGCCGGCACGGTTAACTCGCAACCCGGATAATCGAGAGTCTACTGCAAATATAAAAAATAGTGAATAATACCCCCAGGCTAAATCTTTATAAAAAAAAATACAAATGGGTTCGTAATTTATATGCAGTATAAAAAAATGAATTTGCAATTAGTTTCATTCTTGATTTTAAAAGTTTAGGGAATCAAAATGCAGAACTAAACATAATATAATTATGTAGTATTTGTGTAGATGGTGGAATATAGTAGAATAGATTATGTTAACGCTGCAACGGTTAATTTTTCTTTAATTAAATATTTTCAAATATCGATTCCTTACATTTAATCTATTAACCGAACTGCAGTGTAAAAAAATGTAAAGAGTGACATTTTAATATAAGAGTAATCACAGGAATTAGCAAGCGCGGATCCTCCGTTGTGGGCACGGTGGGCATGCCCACAACCCTAAATGAGGTCGATAGGCTGATGTTATATTCTATGCCTTAATAAACGTCTCCTTTGTAGGAATGCAATGCATCGACCGTGAGCGAGTTCGTAGTCCGACTCGCACTTGGCCGATTTTCGGGTGACCGTGACCGCACAACCTTTTTTGAGGGCTGGATCCGCGCCTGGGAATTAGGCAATAATGTTTAATGACAATGTTTTACTACAGTCTATTTTTTAATTACTATAAGTTTAGTATATAAAATAAAATTATACTTCTATAGAAAATAAATGGCTAAACTTAGAATATAATAAAATATTGCAGTTATGTTATTGGTTTCGCTTACTTTAGTATCGGCTTTAACGGAAACCCAAGCGTCGTCGGATAAAAATTACAATGTACTTTTATAAGTTTGGGTACCAAGGTTTTATGAATGGTAACAGCGCCATAACTGTAGCAAACATTAGTAAAACTCTTGCGAAAATACCATCGACCACTGTTAGGCCGTGGGGGATTCTAAGTAAATGATTCAAAGAAGTCGAAGAAGAAACTAAGGAGGGGTTGATTTTATATATCGAAGCATTCAATAGATGAATACACATAATCAAAAGACCCCTGTCGTGGATGCAGACGACGGGCGATTTCGAAAGCACGTAAATAAACGAAAATCATACATCTTGTACTTTATTCACGCATTTAGTGTTTGCAATGATGATTGTGATCCTTAAAAATAAATAAAATATTATATTTCATAGGAAACCAGTTATATAACGGTTTTCTGTTTCCATAAAGTTCTTTCCAATACCTATATGCAATACTATTTCTAGACCTAGACGATACTTGTAACTTGAAACGTTCTCGGTCTCGGTTCGACAAAAAGAGACGAAACTTAGTCGAAACTGATCTAAAAATCTCGATCGATACCGAGACTACAGCTTCGTCATTACAAAAGTTCCACAGATAATTTTGCAATGAAAAGTATACGCGATAAAAATAAATAAATAAAACTTCAATTATAAAATGAAGTAATTATTTTATGAACAAAAAAAAGGGCTTTATTTCTAAAATATAACGGAAACAGCAAGACATATGATATATCTTAACGAGACAAGACGAAATGAATATCGATGAGACGATATCGTGAACGAGACGAGATGTTCATTAATGAGACCATATTTTAAGCTCCAGTGTTTTCACAAAAAGTCAAAAAATCTTACCCACGTCTGTTGCAATGCAAGTAGTTCTATTTATCTATTTTCTCACGTAACTTTTAGAGACCGATAATATATTACGTAATACTACGAGCAAGTATATAATATTAAGGTAAAAGCATTGTGTTGAAAACCGCAAACGCGACCAGTTTGCAAGTGAATGGGTGATTAGACACGTAAATTACCAACCATCTCATGCCCGTCCCCTAATTTGTAGACATGAGGAAAGTTTGCACACAGTCATAACACTGCAAAAATCGTAACCGCTGTACATTAAAGCGTAACCAGACAATTGTTTACTTAAGATTTATGCCCTGAGGATAATGGACAGGGTCGTTCGCTGTTAATAAAACAAGAATGTCCAGACTGTCCTGCCGACGAGTCCAGTCGTTCGTTTCTTGCTCATTGCTCTTTTTCTCCCGATGCGATGGACTCTCGCGTTCGTCCATAATCCGATCGGATCCCCCTGTTGCTCACGACGGCTAAGGGTGGATAGACAGACGGATGAAAGGAACTTTCGCGATTTCATCAGATAACAAAAAGAACGTCCAGACAAACCGCGACCGGGAGAGCGCTCATCTCCTTTGTGTCTTTGTCTAGACTTCTAGAAGCGTATGAAAGACGTATTGTCCACAAGCATTAGAGCGTATGATTTTATTTCTATTATTATTATTCTTAATCACCAGTCGTTCTTTTTAGCAAACATTTGCAAAACGACATCAAGGAACCACAGTTTTGCGATCTATACCATGGATACCTACAGAAAGGGAGAAAAGCCAGTACAGCCATTTTTTTAAGTTATGAAGCAACCTGGGAGAAAGTTGAAAAGAAACCCCGCGCAAGAATGATCTTGCAAAAAAGTAAAAATGCACAGAACGTCAATTACGTTGAACTTTCTGACTTTTGTGCAAAAGTACATTCACACGAGCACTTGATCGCTTTTCAATGACACAAGAAATCCTTGGAGTTCAAGAGAATGGTTTTGCAATAGATTAATAGCTACTATATAAAGGGGAAAATAAGCTTAATATTTTTTTAATTTCGTGATTTTTGTGCAAATCTATAAGATCTTTCGTTAGAGCATAGAGCATCTGATCACTTTGCGTGACATGCATAGGACAGATAATGCGAATGTTTATTTTTAGTGCAGCTATGTGGCATTGTTCAACAAATGCATAAGAAATGTGTGCAAGAAGCCTGCCATTCATTCATGTGTCCAATGCACCAGCGTCCAATATAATATTTATGTTCTATGAACATCTGGTCTAATGGTCAAGCATCATAAAACTCTAAATAGATAAAATAGGTCCGGGTCATCTAACAAGCATCTTCTGTCGGCTATTCTGTCCAGGTGCTATATTGGCATTGTATCGTTCGCTATAGAAGAAAATCAATTTTGGAAATTATGATAAAGAATTTCTTCGCAACAGGCTAGTCCGTATTTTTTTGAAGGTTCAAAAGTACCTACGTCTAATTAATTATCTTCACAAACCACGACATAATACACAGTGCATAATATTATGTAGTGTTACGAATACTCAATGTGTGTTTTTTAAAAATAATTAACCACACCTAAAGATGGTAACTCGTTGCTGAAACGCGTAGTGAAAATTCACAAGAAGTCATAAGACGGACATAATACAAGGTATTTCTAATAAGTACTTCATAATATTCATATAGTGACTTGGAGATAGGGGTCGCCAAATTCTTGAAAATTTCAAGATCTTGTCTTGATCTTGTCTTGATTTCAAGACAAGATCAAGACAAGAAGTAATTTTAGATTTCAAGACAAGACAAGAAATGTTATGTCAATACCAAGATTTCTTGTCAAAAAAACAAGAAATCTTGAAATATCTTGACTAACAATGAAAACGCTAAAACGTATATTTATTTGTGAAAAAGATAACATATTTTAACATAACATAACGTATTATTTTAATTTATTGAACACATTTTTTGCTAGACCGATTCACAAAAATGTAAATTAAAAACAATAAGTGAAAAAACTCGGGTCGCAGTGCCAAACCCTGCCGACAATAATATAGTGTATTTGCCAATAAGGTCTTGTGGCTTTATTATGTGAACTTAAGTTTGTTTTTGGACAAAATCAAAAAATTTAATCCCTTAATACATCCCTTAAAATAATATTATTTTTCTTAATTTCATTATTAATATCAATGCAACCTCTGTACCAAATTAAATACACCCGTCAGCAAATAAATCACTATCCGCGAACTAGTGTTTTCATAAAATTTGTAAGTCCGGTCCTGTTGTGCCGATTTTGTTAAAATTTTAGCAACACATTTTAATCTCTACCAAAGGGTTAAATTCCAATTTTGAAACAATTCTGAGATTTTTTTCGGTATTTTTGGGCTCAAAAACTTTTTTCAACTCCTAAAAACTACCCTTAAAATGGCCCGATCGGGCCCATTTTAAATAGGCTTCGTGCGGTGATGGGTTCCAATATGTGTACCAAATTTCGTTTAAATCGATTAAGTCTGTCGAGAGTTATCGTGTACACACACACACACACATATATATATAAGCCATGAATTAAGGCACATAAGATTTCTTATGGAGTCAACGCCTAGCCAATTTCTTGGCTTTGTTATTGTTAAAGCTGGTCTTGAAAATAGCCTTTCCGCAGGTACCTACAGATGTAAGATGTTGCTGGCGTTCCGAGAAAATCCTTGGCCATTTTCGATAACGGCGGGTAGACATTTTCGTGTCTTCTCCCCCAATCAAGTATATTCTCAGAATTTTCTGTCCTAGGCTCATTTAAGTATTTTTCAATTTCATACTTCCAAGATTCTGAGTTATTTGCGTTCGTCAGAAAACAAATAAAGATCGGGGAACCACCAGATTGCCGTGTTAGCACGCAACGCAATAAAAAGTTCGCCGGCGAGGAATCACCATGTACGGTGTCACCGGTTAATCAAGAAATTTCAAGATCTTGAAATTTCTTGAGTCAAGACAAGACATAAGATGTCAAGAAAACGTCAAGACAAGATTTTTTAAGATTTCTTGATTTTTTTTCAAGACAAGACAAGAAGTTATTGTCAAGACAAGAATTCTTGTCTTGTCGACCCCTACTTGGAGATGCAACACTCTAAAAATGTATCATAATTATCTGTGATAAGCTTCGCGTAAGCCTCGATTTTTCCCGGGAGTCACATCTTTCCACTGAAAAATAATGGCAAAAGTACTTACTTCTTGATTTTTTTTTTCAAATTTAATCAATTAGGAAGTTTCCCTTTTTTATTTTTTCGGTCTAAATCATAGTTCTAAAAATTATAAAATTAATGGCGGAAGAATTTTTGAAATATCTTTAAAAACAACAAAGTTATGCTACTTCAAAGTTTGAATAGACAATTCTCCAAGAAATTCCGTTTTCAGTCCGGGTGACGTCACGCGGCACGATATTTATAAAAGTTATTTTCAGTTTGTATGTGTGGTAATTTAACATGGTAACTTCCGATAAATCACTTTCTATAAACTCGTAAATAGTTATGGAAACACTAAAAACAAACCAGTTGATGACGGAAATTATTGACATATTTAAATTTTTGACAGTTAATTTTAATTTAATATAAATAGAAAAGTCTGTATTACAACAAAATAGTTACTAAGTAACTTAGGTTCTAATTACTCACAAAGCTAAAAAACAGCAAACTTGTACCGCGTGACGTCATATTCAAAAATTAGTTTCGTTTGCGACCCCACGTACAAGAAATTGAATATCTCCGTTGAAATTAAAGATATCAAAATAATTCTTTCAGAATTTTTAAAGTTATCCTTATTATAATGATGTGACAGTATCATAATTAGTATTTTCGTCCAATGGAAACTTCCTAATTCTCACATTCTTACAAAAATAAAGTTTTAGTTCAAAAAAATAACTTTTTTGTTAAATTTCGCGAACGACTTTTTTCAAAGATTCCCATGTGCCGGTAGCGGCCCCCCGTTTAAGAATCACTGATCTACGTACGGCAACAGAGAAATTAAATTAATTTTTAGTTCTTTAACACATTACATGAGAATGTTCCAATAACAAAGAACGTATTTCCAAATCAATAGCACGTTAAGAATGCACACTCGATTAGTTAGCACAACTGATCGGTTTTATAAGATCGCTAATTCGATTGAATTCGCATAAAAAAAACTCCAAAATTAAAATTAACAAAAAAAAATCCACTCCGAAGTTCAAAGTTCGGTGAGCAACTTATACATTTTTAAACGCATATAATGCAGTTTTTCTTATACCTACATAACAATTACTTCGCGCAGGAAGTATTTTTAATGTTATTTTAAAATTCAAGTAATTTTACTCTCAATATATAGGCTTGCCACTATTTCAGTGTGAACTATTACTAACTTTTTTATATACTGTAAAACAATTGATTTTCTTATTTCAAATGAAACCCGATTGTATATTTTAAATTTATTCGAATGAAAACCATTTTGACAATCCACTACATAATACGCATGTGCTTAATATTATAGCGTGTTACGGATACTCAATGTGTAATTTTTTAAAAAAATTTAACCACACCTGAAGATAGCAACTCGTTGCTGAAACGCGTCGTGTTAAAACACAGGAAGTCACAAGACGGACATCAAAAAATACAAGGTATTTCCAATACTTCATAATATAGAATAGAAAAGTTTAACACAACTGTAAAACAAAAAATAAAAATTCGACTGATGACCAGTCCTATACTTCCCACCTAGTAAATATTTGCAAAAAATAAACACTTTTTTTTTTATTCTTTGACTAGGCCCAAATAACCTTAGCTGTTGGTGGTCTTTAAAACACAATTTAATTTTTATTCTTTGAAAAAATCATGGCCCTCTTTTTTGTTTGGTGATCTACTGATGGCTAACTTAATATAGCAAAAATCATGGTTACCTTGATTTACGTACAATTTTTATTTTTTTTAGTAAAATATTTTTTTTCTCGAAAACTATACATTTTAGAGAAAAAAAATATTTACATTTTTTTCATATTATAACATCTAGAATTCATTTATATTTTTTTTACCTATGTTAATACGTGACATTGAGAACGTTTTTTTTAATATCTCAGGATCCACTGAACCGATTTGACTCAAAATCTAATCAGATCTAAGTTAAAGGCTGATAAACACAATAGAACAATCGGCATGGCCGTATGTTGTTCCGTTTTTACGATATCGAAGGCGAAAAATTGACCACATACACACACACATACAGACATCAGTCAGAAAATGATCTTAAACGATTGCTAGGGTGTCAAAACGTGAAGATCTGTTAAAATCTCGAAATATTTTTTTCGGACTAAATCCATTACTTCCCTACCATTGTAGAGGTGGGAAGTAATAAAAATGTTGGACATTTTCACACCACTTATTTAAAATATTCATGATATTCCATATGAAGTATTAAAATTATTGCTACTTCGAAAACTCGGCATTCAAACCTGTTGCAGTTTTTACCATCGTCAACGCTGTCTATTGAAACTACAACTTCAATAACAAAAAAAGTTAGCAATAGTTAACACTGAAATAGTTACACTTCCGAGTGTTTAAGAGCTTCTGTAACATTAATTGCCCGTATTATATGTCTCCATTTGAATATAAAATAAAAACCTTGTTATAATAATTAAGACATTGACCACAGGTGCACAGGTTGCAGCACACATCTGCGACATTTGGAAGAATTTCGAAATTACCACACGTGCAACACAGCTAGGTATTAAAAAATACCGAAGTGCCTCCTGAATTTATAACCTAAAAATCACTCAGATAGAACTTATGTGTATTATCTACACCTGACAAAATTTGTCAAAAAATAGTACAAAATGACATAATATGAAGACATTGAGTATGTTATATTTTTTTTTTTTTTATTTTATTAGGAAAAAAAACGAAAAGAAAATAATATATTGTGCTTCAATCATGCGATTATTAGCACTACAATAATGTTATATTTATGCATTATCAATTTACATAGAAAAAAAGCTCAACCGTCAAAATTTGCTTACTGAAAAGTTGAGCATGCTATTTGTTTATTTTTATTTTATAATTATTACTATAGGTATTCCAATTGTAACTTTTCAGTTATTTTCTACATTTTCAAACTTCAAGCAGCTATAGATAAACACTTCAATTTATATTTATTTATTGTAGACTAGCGGTCACCCGTGGCTCCGCTCACGTATATTTAGATTTTTTTATGCCCAGTATAATATAAAATCATGTATATATTGTTAATTTATTATCCACCCCGCGAAAAATTCTCCCCCTGTGAAGCGAAGTCGGGCTGGTGGTGTTTATAATATTAGCAGTACTCCGCATTCCGCCTACGCCAAAATGCAAAAAAAAAAATTCTGGAATAATTGAGGGAATCATAGACAACTTGATTGCCGATAATAATGGTGTGAGTATAAGAGACATGACGGGGAGAAACTGATGTTAAACGCATCATAATCATTATTTGTAATTATGTAAAAAAATATATATATTCTAGGGAGCATGACCCTCGTGACCCCACACATAAAACGACCACTGACGGTGCAACTGCAATAAAATTTGACTCGTGCATACCTATAAATAAGTAATTAAATTTCCTTAGTCGATTTACGTCGAAGTTCGAATGTATATTATTAAATTCCATAAACAGGAAACAAATCGAAAACATACACGTTGCAGTATAAGGTGGCAAAGGGCAGTGCCGGACAGACACGGGTTGCATGGGGGTCAACGCGTCAAAGCCATAAAACGGCAATCACCTACCATAAACGTCAATTGTAGACCCCCGCGTGTTCCGTGATCCCAAGGGCGCTATAACCATGCCCATAACGCACCACCTACACTAATTATCGCACGCATCAATGGCCACCAATCGTTGACGCAGCGCCCGAGTTATAAAAAGTTGGTTCACCTAACCTAGTGATCGAACGTCAAACCATTAGTGATTTTAATTATTGTTTATCATACTATTTTTAAGACCCCAAATGGGGCTTGAGAATAGCCGAGAGTGTAGCAATGCTGTTGTTTAAATGATGGCGTTGCTGTATAGTTCCTCTATTACAAGTTCCCAGTTCCCGGGTTCTAGTCCGAGAACTGATAAAAGAGTCAATTGGATTTTCAATTTATTATTAAAAAAAAATAATGAATTGAAAATATGAATTGGTGCTAGGTCCAAATAACCTTAGCTGTTGGTGGTCTTTAAAACACACGAGACCCCAAATATCATAATTATCTTGTCCTAGTACCAATTTATATTTTTAATTTGATGATTATTTTCAATGATATTTTTTTAATATAAACAACGGCGTCCTTACAACCTCCGTTGTTCTCAAGCCCTATTATATATTGTCAAATTTTTAAATTACTACGTGACTATATATTTTGCCTGCGGGTACCCTATTTTAACCTGAGCGTTACCGGGCAAAAGTACTCATAGTTTGGGTACCAATTGATAGTGTACCAAGTATCGTCAAAATCAGTCCAGCCGTTTTCGTGTATTGCTGTACAAACAGACGAAAATTCTGGAAACGCGTATATAATACTTACCCCGTCTAGATATTATGCAAGATAACCTAAAGTCCCGCAAGAAAACGAAACTACTGCAGGGGTCTCGCAAAAATGTTATTTACTAATACGATATTTACTTTAATGTTACTTTTGATATCAGCTGAGCATATTGTTAACTTTTTTCTTACACACATAATAATGTAGATATAAATTATGTTTTTGATAGAATTTATATATTTTTGAATATGTATATTTAAACTTTTAATAAACTCTTTTGTTTCAGTTACTGTTTACAAATTGTAGATGGCGAGCCTATAAATTTCGATATTGCATATGCACTCGGACTCGCGTACAGCTGGACTGTTAGGTAGCATTAAAATATTATATACCAGTGAAAACAATTAAGTATTTTTATATACAGGGTGTTTTGTTATGTTTTATTAACAAACGCTTAAAAAATTCAGTGAATACATGTGAAGCCATAAATGAAAAATAAATATATATATATAAAAAAAATAAAAAGCATGCTTATATCAACGCATCAAAAAGTAGAAAATAAATTTCTCTCTTCTAGATAGATGGATTGTAGATTATAAACGCTGAACAGCTGAGGTCATCTGGGTCTATTCTCTCTTCTATATCAATTAAATGAAGGTACAGCGAGTGTCACACGCTTTTATAAACGTTAAAGAAGAGAAAGAAATTTATTTATTTTCTACTTTTTAGTGCGTTGATATCAGCGTGTTTATTATTATTTTTTTAATATATCTCTACCTATTTATATCTTCAAATGTTTAGACATTATATAATATTATATTTAAATTTTAAACGACTGAAGACACGTGTTTTCCCACCATCAACACCGTCACTTCCACCACATGTTACTTCAATTTTTTTTTAACTTGTTATAATATTATCTAGTTACCTATACTTAGTATATAAAGTTCCATTTTCGTGTCTTGTACAGTCGCGGACTTAAAATAGTTTACACCTGCATCATCTAGTTACCGGTTTTTTTAATTTTTGCATTTTGTAATTTGGCTTTTGATAGTAATGTATCAATTACTAAGGTTACATCCTAAAAATTCAATAAAAATTATTATCAAAACACCTCAGTTGTTTATTATACAATCCAAATTACTCAATATTATTCAATTAAAACATAAAAAGATTTGTTAATATTTGATACTAGCAAATTCCTTTCTCTAATCTTGCAATAATTCTTCTTTTTTGTTCATCGTTTTAATAATTTCAAGGCATTTAAACGACAATTATTTCTTTTTATTTTTGACATTTACATTTACCTATTAAAAACTAAACTTGTTGCTAAGCTACTAACTTTTTGTGAACTTACACTGAAAAACTCAAGTGTAAACTTTATTAAGTCCGCGACTGGATGTTCACAATGTACCTATTTGGAAACCGCAGAACCTACTTCAATTAGAATAGAATAGAATAGAATAGAATTTATTTCTTTCAAATTACAGTAGCACTGTACATTAGGGTTGAATAATGTATATTATAGCATTTTTCTAGAAATTCTTTAGTCTATCTATATCATCACGTTACGTCATTGAAAGCACGCGCAATTACGCCGTCAATTTACTGCAGGCATTTTCCACTTGAGTATTTGTTTTAAGATCTCTCAAGTTCCCCATATAGGCTGTCGTATTTATCTTCTTAACAAACACCCAGTATATTCTTAAACATTATTCATAAAGCACCATACGTTGCACGCGTGCCAATACCATCCATCTATAAGAGGTGTGTCTGTGTGTGCGTGCTCACAGATGCGTACCGATGCGCCGCGCCGTTCAGCTCAAACTATATAAGCGCGATATAAAAATATATAATATATATCTGTGCCTAATCAGTATTAGAAACCAACTGGTCAAACATCACTTTAGGTGCGCTCTACACATCAAGTACGCAATGCACATTGTGCCATTGCCACTGTATATACCCTTCTTCTAGTTGCCCACACCAATCCTCGAGTTTTTAAAACCAAACGCGGTGTTTTCAAAATTACAACATCGCTCAACACAGCTGTTTTGGAGTATCACAAGATTTCCCTAATTTATTAGGACAATTGTCTTGAACCTGTTTCGCGAAATCCAAGGGTTTCGTGAAGCAATTTTAAAGATCTCGTAAATAAATTGTTTGATCGCTAACTAAAATATGAATGAAAATGAATATATAAGTATATAGATATCTAATAATCTATTTGTTTGTTGCAAACTATAATTTCTTATTCTTTACGGTTCTAGAACAGGCGGTTTCATTTTGAAGAGTTTTAGTCTGGAAAACCTTTACGCAGTTCTGGAACCTCCAGAACTGCACTAAGGTTGAAGTCCACTGCATTAGGATGCCAACTTATAGGTCTTAGAACAATGATCTTCATCCATACATGAAGCTTTGAAACCTTTCGAAATAAGACCAGATTATCTGGAACGGAAATTATTGATGTAACAGGTAAAGGAAATAATATATCTTATAAAATATATATTCTATAAAAGTCTAAAATAATTTGGTAAAAAAATCTGTGAACTATCTTCTATTTTTTTATCGATAAATTTTGAAATAGTACGATTGACAGTACCTACTGAACATTTTTGCGGATATTTTAATTCAAAAAAATTGTTTACGAAGTTCATAAAATTACTTCGAGAAATCCTTGGGTTATGCAAAATGCAACATTAGGATCACTGGGTTTAATTACAAATTCATATTTTCGATTTATTATTATTATGTGGAACAATGGAAGTAATAGACTTCGTTGTTGTAGACGAACTTCTATACTTATAATATAAGAAGACTGAAGAATTAGTGATGAATTATTTGTTGGTTATCGATGAATGACCACGACCATGTCAGCGCTTTCAGATAATACACTTTGCAGAAACTGATTAAAAATACAGTATAGCACAAGCGCACTGCATATTATAAAGAGAGTTATACAATTATGCTACGTACGTACAAATTCACCCCCTTGAAATACATAATTTGACCCCTGACACCGGCTCGGCAGGTTCTCCGTTAGACACCCGGATCCAGATGTGTGTGCATAAACACACACACATTCATACACAAAGAGAGTGAAAGAGAGGAGAGATGGGCGTCTAGTGTGATGGTATGAGTAACCACGTTCCAACATACGCACACTCACACACACAATATGTGTGCGATATAAATTTTTAATTTACAGTTGGTCTACGATAACCTTTCTAATAATGAGAATCTGACGATTGATCGCTCTTCAATTGTGTTTTTTTTAAAGACCACCAACAGCTAAGGTTATTTGGGCCTAGCACCAATTCATATTTTCAATTCATTATTTTCTTTTTTAATAATAAATTGAAAATCCAATTGAGACTTTTACCAGCTCTCGGGCTAGAACCCGGGAACTGGGGACTTGTAATAGAGGAACATTGATCACTCTTAAAGAGAGATTCCCACTTATTTATCAGTTAGACTGGCTGCAGTGTTCCATCAAAATCAGTCTAGTCGTTGTCCGTATAGAGACAGAGAAACATTCTGGAAATATGATTTCCCCTGCAGTCAGTCGTTTTCCGTACAGACAGACACATTCTGGAAAGAGGTTCCGTTACTAGTTCCTATTTTTACTTCCCACCTCTACTATGGTAGGGAAGTAATGGATTTAGTCCGAAAAAAATATTTCGAGATTTTAACAGATCTTCACGTTTTGAGACCCTAGCAATCTTTTTCTGACTGATGTCTGTATGTGTGTGTGTGTGTGGTCAATTTTTCGTCTTCGATATCGTAAAAACGGAACAACATACGGCCATGCCGATTGTTCTATTGTGTTTATCAGCCTTTAACTTAGATCTGATTAGATTTTGAGTCAAATCGGTTCAGTGGATCCTAAGATATTCAAAAAAACGTCCTCAATGTCACGTATTAACATAGGTAAAAAAAAAATATAAATGAATTCTAGATGTTATAATATGAAAAAAATGTAAATATTTTTTTTCTCTAAAATGTAGTTTTCGAGAAAAAAAATATTTTACTAAAAAAAGTAAAAATTGTACGTTAAGTCAAGGTAACCATGATTTTGCTACATTACTAGCCATCAGTAGATCACCAAACAAAAAAGAGGGCCATGCTTTTTTTCAAAGAATAAAAAAAGAGTGTTTATTTTTTGCAAATATTTACTAGGTGGGATTGGAAGTTATTTTTTTTAGTATTGACTAGCTTAGACCATAAAAAGAAACTTTGGAAAGAAAGTAATATGACAAAATCTAAGTAGGTATGCGGTGATATAAGTAACATTTAAAATCGCATCAATTTAACCGGTCAAATTGGTTCAACTGTAGTCACACCCAACCCCATTTTTTATCACAAAAAAGGGGTCAATTTTTTAACTTTTCAATGCAGCCAGTCTGTAGTCAGTACAGGGTGATGAATACCCTGCCTATATCTATAGCCATGTGTATGTGCAAGTATTATGAATTTGACTGACGTGATGTACAAAAATTTCAAAAAAATATCAATATTAAAGAAAAGACCATCCACGTATGTATTGATTTCAAAACAGAACCGGATTCGCGCTTTGATCCCCGGATCAAGTTCAAAACATCTCTTCACAGCAATAAACAAGACAAAACTATAAGGGTACAAATTATTTATCGATAAAACCACTGTCCAAAACGCATGGATAACTGAATAACTCTTAATTTATAGCCCATAAGTTTTGATTAAAATCGACTCAGATAATTATTTGCCTTCAGCAACTATTTTTGAAAAACTACATAAAATTTAAAAGAAAATACACGATCGCGAATAAAATTAAAAAATACAAAGTTCGTGAAAAATCTATATACATATAGTGGTAATATATTGCTAAGTTTGTTTATAACTTTTTTCCATACCCACTACTAAATAGCTCCTTTGATTTCGATGTATGTAAAGCGGCCTTTAAGGAGTCATTTAACAGGCACGTGTGCTGAAAGTGTTTTACTTAGGTACAGCAATATAGTGTCTTCACGGCATACTGTAAAAGTAAAAATGGCGACGCAAATGAACTGTCAACATTTTTTAAAAATGAAGTGAAAAGTAGGTATTTTGTACTGGGCATGATCACGTGCGTAATGGTATTATGACTCGTGTGACTGTAAAAACTCACTATCGCTCGTTTTTACATACTGTCATTATTCGTCGTAATATAGTGCAGTACACATCTATAGATACACAATCTACTATTGTGTATGTCTACGCTAATCTCAGAAAATACTGAACCGATTTAAAAAATTCTTTTACCGAAGCCTATATTTCCTCTCGAATACGCTACGACATCTGAGCTAAATTGGTGTACAGCTGCGGCAAAACTATAAAAGATACTGCAGTTAATCTTGACAATTTGATGAAACCAAAATCGACTCGAGTGAATTCGGACTGGAATTCTAGTTAAAAATCAACGTATCATGTAGCAAGCGCGGATCCACCGTTGTGGGCACGGTGGGCATGCCCACAACCCTGATTGAGGTCGATAGGCTGATGTTACTTTATGTTTTCCCAGCGGCTTTGCCCGCGTGGACCTATTACATGGTGTGGGCCGGGCCGTCATACATTTTGTAAACGTCACCTTTGTAGGAATGCAATGTATCGATCGTGAGCGAGTCCGTAGTCCGACTCGCACTTGGCCGATTTTCGGGTGGCCGTGACCACAACCTTTTATGAGGGCTAGATCCGCGCTTGTCATGTAGCGAATTTCCTTCTTGGACTCTTCCGATCCATCATTCCATATCTATTTCTTTTCTAATGTTCGAATATACAGCGAAGCGTGCTTTAAATTTGTGCCACAGAGCTTTCTCAACAATGAATGCAACTTATTTCGCCACACAAAAGCGGCAATAAAGTATCAGCAGCTGCCGAATAAAAATTATTACACAATTTTAACACATCTTGTTTCATTATTGGCGTCTCGTGTTGACCGACACCTACTACACTCCTATTTTACACAAATTTATTATGCATAATGATATTATTATGCATTAATTAAGAGCATGCTGTTCGCGTATCAATATTTTGCATAATACGCGCGACACGGCGCTGTTGCATATTTTATAGTAGATTAGCAAACGATTGCTGGGTACTTAAAATAGCTATTGAACAAAAAAGTATCACTTATGAAATGAGCACAGGACAGAACTTTCACAACAATATTTTGGTTTTGGCTACCGAAACAACAGAGACGTAACCATTTTGCAGTTTCTTCTAAATTAGTACCGTTCATTAATTATTTCCTATGTTATAATTTTCTCGTAATGACGCACGGCTCCGAAACATCCGAATGAAAGAACTAAAAAGAAATTGCTGTCAATTTAGATAGGTTGGTGGGGGAGTAATAAAAAATCCCGCTTTCATGAACACTTTTCCCTCTAAACACGCAAGAATTTGGAAGGAGTGAAAAAAAGAAACTGCAGCGTCGTATCAAGATAAGTGAATTGAAAGATGGTCAAGTATGGCTCCGAAACATAGGAAATAAAGAACCACCAAAAAAATGCTGTCATGGTTGAAGAAGACACCTCTAACACAGTATTTCCAAGCAAAAAATACGATAGCGTATATAAATGTGGAGAACACCATCTTGTAGAAAAAAAAGAGTGGAAAAAAGACACTGCAATGGTAGATGTCATATCAGAAGACTAAAGAATGAGTGGGGAGAGATGGACAAGGATTGGGATAATCACTAATACGAACAGGGAAGAGAAGGAGTCCTAGATGTATAGCTGAAAAATATATGAACTAACACCAGACTTGGATAACTCTGGCAATTGGTGGTCTTATTTTTTTTTACTTACAGGCACGAAAGTATCAATTAATTCATTACTATATATGAACAAATGAATATCGCTATTCGTTAATACAGACCTGAACTGAGACGAAACATCCCGATGCAAAACAAAAAGTCGATTAGACCATAAAATGTTATAGTTGTTATTTGTGAGGGCAGGTGAAAACATTTGCATAATGATGCAGATCTGATCCTATTTCTTATACGTCTTTATTATTATTTGAAGCAGTAATAATAAATTACAGGATATTGAAAATGCACGTCTGCACCACCAAATACAAAACGATCTTATAAAAGCGGGCGTAGCATAAAATACAGGGTTCGACACAGATTACTTATGAAATCCAGGGTGATCCAACGTTAAAAGATTTATGTGAGGTTATGTCTGTCATTTTGACGTTTTCGAGTATATAATATGCGACACAATTGCTCTATCTCTCTCTTAACAACGTTAAAAACAGAAAACCGACAACTGAAAATTTTTTAATCTAGGGTTGAAACTCGTTTCAACCCGCTAAACAGGTACCTAAAATCGAACTTTCAATAGCGTTGTTGTGTTTTTATAATAATGTACCTTAAAAAAAATTAATATGTCAGACCCTGTATATTGAATTTTTAAATATCGGTCATTAATCAAACAATAAAAATAAACATGACAGAACAAGTAATATTTTTTGACAGTATATACGAATGCAAATTTGTTAAAACGATACAATTTGTCAACTAGTTATTAATAAAATACACTAATTATAGCCTGTCAATTTAAAAATATTAACAAGAAATAGACAACACTAATTTGAATATTCTCTAAATTTGGGTTGTTACTTTGCCAACAAGTAGGATAATTAACAAAAAAAATTATACATTTGCATGAATATTGATTTTGCCCGGAGATTCGCTTGCGTTAATCTTGGTTTTAACCGAAGAGTATATAGCTTTAAGTTTGGGTGGCAACTGATAGTGTGCCAATCAGTGGCGGACTACGAGGGTGGAGGGCGGAGGGGGCGGCTCGCCCCGGGCCTCTGATCCTGGGAGGCCTTTAAATCTCGAGAAGTCCTTCTTAATCAAATCCCAAACAAGGCCAAAAAATGTTTAGTAAATAAGAGGCAGTTTGGAGTTGGAGGCCCCGTACGTATCAATCAATCAAATCTGCCATGTCTGCTACAGACGTTGGCAATCATGGACTTCCACCCTTCACGGCTATCCGCCATTTTTAAAATGTCTACGTATACAAAATAAATATAAACGTAGGTAGGTCGTTTATTATAAATATTTGATTTTTTTTTGTCAGCCATTAACTTCTATATTATTCATTTTTTACGAAATTTACACTACAAATACAGCAATTTCTAAGCAGACCGGGGGCCTCATTTAGTTCTGCCGCCCCGCGCCTCCGACGGGCTTAGTCCGCCACTGGTGCCAAGCTTCATCGAACTCGATGCAATCGTTTCCGAATAATGTCGGAACAAACAATACAAAAATTCTGTAAACGCGTCCTCCCATCGCAAAAAAGCGAAATTACAGAAAAATAGATGATTCTACGCACGTAAAAAAAATCTAAAATTTTGGATGCATCTCAGTGTCGCAATAAAGTTAAATAAAACCAATAATTAATTCTACAAGACGTCTTTCGGCCATACACGGATGGCCTAAGGTTTGTCAATACATTGTCGAAGATGTTTTGTATAATTAAATCTAAAACTGCATAATATATACTTCAATACAGTAATTATCCACAATGTTAAAAGGAAATATCGATGCCTGGTGAAGACACAATACCTACAAGAACAATCTATATAATATTAACACAAGGCGTTTTTTTAGAGTTCCGTACATCCGATGAAAAAACGGAACCCTTATATAGAATCACTCTCGTATCTGTCTGTCTTTCCGTCTGTCACAGCTTATTTTCTCCCAATCTACTGGACGAAAAAAGTTGAAATTTGGTACGTACTTATATATAGAGTTAGGTGACCCAATCACGGACGTATAGCGTATATATAAATGAATTTTGATTTTGGGGGTTAATATTGGGGTGCAAATTAGAAAATTAAAAAAAAAATTTAAGTGCATCATTTGACGTATCAAATGAAAGGGGTCGTTATGAGGAATACAAATATATTTTTTTATAATTTTAGAATGCATAGTTAAGATATTAACGAAAATATACGAAAATCGAGCATTAACCCCCCCTCCCCCATCAACGAAACTATACTGAGCCTAAAATTTTGAAAAAAATAGGGAATATAGGGCCTCACTCATAGTTTACAGGAAAACCTAAACGAAAATCCTAAGTCTTTAAATTCCCACGGTAAACGGAATAGTACGAAACCCTCTTCACGCATGTCCGACTTGCACTTGACAGGTCTTTTTTTGTCCAAGAACTTTCAGAGGCTTCCACTTGACCGATTTTTATAACTTTTTTAAATTAATCGTATAACTTCTATAGTTGCCGACTCCACTTTGTTTTGCCACTTTTAGGGTTCCGTACCTCAGAATGAAAAAACAGAACCCTTATTTAATATACTGAATTCATCCATAGAGGGGCTTGAGAATAGCCGAGCGTGTAACAATGCTGTTGTTTACATGGCGTTGTTATGGTTCCTCTATTACAAGTCCCCAGTTCCCGGCTTTTAGCCTAAGAGCTAGTAAAAGTGTCAATTGAATTTTCAATTTATTATTAAAAAAAAATACTGAATTGAAAATATGAATTGGTGCTATTCCCAAATAACCTTAGCTGTTGGTGGTCTTAAAAACACGCAATTTAACAATTTTTCATCCATATAGACTTTGTCGTATCATCGACGGGGTATAGGCACAGCTAATTTTTTTTAATAATATTTGAGGAGCTTTACTATTTTAGGGCCACCAACTATTAGAGTTATATGGACCTCGTACCAATTCATAATTTTAATTTGTTATTATTTTTGATAATAAAACTGAAATTTCAACTAGGTCTCAAGTTAGAACCTCAAAACTGGGGATTTGTACGAGCTATGGAAAAAACACCGGCAGCGTACACTCGGCTATTCTCAAACCCACTGCAGTAAAAAGCTTTGCTGCTGCATATTAAGATGTAAACGTAACGCAGCATCGACCAATCAAATCCCTCTATGATTATTTATTATTGCACAACATACACTAAATCAGTGCGATGGGTTATTGTAGTGACAATTCCAGCACACCTTGCATCGTTTATACTGCATTACATATGTATGTGTAAGTATAGTCGCGGTTTAAATCCCTACGGGCGGCCAGGTGTGTTCTCCTGTCCCTATATATTATATAGATTTGATACGCAGCATCGCATACAGTGTGTTCGCTGAAAATAATATCATCGATTCTATTATATAATAAAACTAGCTGCCCCGTCCGGCTTAACCCAGACTGCAATACACTACTCACTCGCTTCGCTCGTGTGCTTGAATATTATAAGTACACTACTCACTCGCTTCGCTCGTTCGCTTGAATATTGTAAATACACTACTCACTCGCTTCGCTCGTTCGCTTGAATATTATAATTACATTAAAAACTCGCTTCGCTCGTTCGTTTAAATTTTATTAATACACTACTCACTCGCTTCGCTCGTTCGCTTGAATATTATAAATACACTACTCACTCGCTTCGCTCGTTCGCCATATATATATTTTTTAAAGCTTAATATAAAAATCGCGATTAAAAATCAGGGGTTGATCGTATAAGGGTGAAAATTTAGAATTGTATGTATTTTTCAATGCTGAATCATGAAAAAATAAAAACAAAAAATTTTGTCCAAAAAATTAAAAAAAAATTTTTTGGGGTGGACCACCCTTAACATTTAGGGGTATGAAAAATAGATGTTGGTCGATTCTCAGACCTACCCGATAAGCACACAAAATTTCATCAAAATCGGTCCAGCCGTTTCGGAGAAGTTTGGCAACAAACATTGCGACATATAAAAATCGCGATTAAAAATTTGGGGTTGATCGTATAAGGGTGAAAATTTAGAATTGTATGTATTTTTCAATGCTGAATCACAAAAAAATAAAAACAAAAAAATTTGTCCAAAAAATAAAAAAAATAATTTTGGGGTGGACCACCCTTAACATTTAGGGGTATGAAAAATAGACGTTGGCCGATTCTCAGACCTACCCGATAAGCACACAAAATTTCATCAAAATCGGTCCAGCCGTTTCGGAGGTGTTTGGCAACAAACACCGCGACACGAGAATTTTATATATTAGATATTAGTAAACAAAAAAACTTTTTAACGACAAGCTTTTATTGAAATCGACTAAAAAGGAAAAAAATAATTTTTAATAATTTAGGTTCATAATTATAAGAACTCCCTCCCACCCACACGCGAGAAATTCTTACCCTGCGAAGCGAAGTCGGGCTGGTGGTTTTTAAATATAACAAAAAAGCGTACCAGAACTTACAGTGTACACGTATCGGCCTATGGTTGAAATTCGAACAATAATTCTAATCTCCCGTGCAGGGAAGGCAGTATCTTTTTTTACCTGCCTTAACGGCAACATACACACATGATATTTTTTTAGTGCACATCTATGGCACAGTACCATTCGATTGATACATTGTTTCATTCCTCTCCTTTCATAATAAATAGTAAAACGAAGGCGCAGAACTTTCGGCGTTCACGTTATATAGATTATTTTCAGAACAGTGCGAATGCAAGTAGCATCACGCGGAGTACCATCTGGTGGCTACGCCACAGAGAGGAGAGATTATTTGAGAATGGGAGAGCTGCTGCGGCACGCGCGCGGACGCGTGGCCCCCCACACCACCGCACAACGAGTCGCAATACTACAGAGTGTACTTATAATAGTCGATAGATTTGTAAAATATGCATAATATTACAAATTCAGTGTTGCCAAATTAAGAACGCAATCCCTTACAGATTTAGGGAATTTACTCTTCAAAGACGTTGAGGGATTACATTTATTTTGGTGATACTGCATAAAATATGTCTTTTCATCAATAAATATACTTGAAATACACAAAAAAGATTGATTTCGTTGTGATTCGAGAATAGAGATGGACGTGAAACTCAAAATTGAGTATCGTCAAAGTTGGATTTCCTATTTTCGTGTTTACTATAGATTATAGACGCTCGACAACTAAAGTCATTAGCGCCATGTTATTAACTTCCCATTGGAAGTTATTGTAATGGGTCCGAAAATCGAAATCAAAAAGGAAAAATTTTTTTTTATATTTCAAGGTCACTACACTATTTTTACACTACTTTTAGAAAGATGTCTGTGTGTGTGTATGTGTGTGTGTGTACGTACGTATGTGTCCATTTCTTTCTAAGACGAAATCTCGAGAATGAAAAATGATATCGACTACGTTGAGGTGCCAATCGACGCGTATTAACGTAAATATGATCTGAAAGAAATTTTTTCAAAATCGGTTCAGTCGTTCTTTTTTCTTAACCAAATAACCTCCAAAAAAGTAGATTTTATACAATATCTCGCGAATAAAAAATTATATCGACTTCGTAAGGGTGTCAATCGAGGCGTGTTAACGTCATTTTGATCCGACATAAATTTTATAAAAATCGGTTCAGCCGTTTTTTTTTTTTTTTTTTTAATTATTGTAAAAAATAAATAATAATTATGTTTTAATGATTAAAATGATTACATTTCTCCGTGTAATATCTAATTTAATTATTATTATTAAATATTTATCAAACTGGGAAGTTCGTCGTGTGGACCTCAAGGGTCGCACTTTAGTCCTAATAAACGACCCACCTCACGGCTTGTTCAAAATGTATTTAATTAATTTGACTTATGTATGACACAAAGAAAGACTTGCAAAATAGAGGGAAGTACATCAAAATCTAAAGAAGCCGCAAAAAAAGCCGTGTTTTTCATGTTTGGCTTAAGGAAGAAAACAAAGCATAATTATTATGATTTAGGTATACTGAACATTAACAAAAAAAAAATGTTTTTGACCTAAATTAAGTAGCGCACTTCCACTAGATAACCTTTTATTGCATTCCATTAGCTAAAAAAAAGTGTTTTTGTTAATATTTCGTATAATCTTGGCAGGGACATTTGTACGAACATCTGACAACACTGAAGTGGGTACTACTCACTAGGTATATTACGACACGAACACAATATTTGCTCTACCTTATAACTAAACTGGTTTTTTTATATTATCATTTATCGTCAAAGCTCGCGCACTTGAGATAATTCGCAATAAACGTCTTTACGACCGTATCTTATTGTTATTTATGATTGTTATCGACTCGTTATTGTTCGTCGCAAACAAAAGTTGCCCTACTGAGTATAAGACTGTCAATTTATTGTCAGCAAGATAAAAACGATCACTTTATAATCGAAATGTGACGACAAAAGCTGCTGCTGAGGATCTACTCAAAATAAATGAGAATTCAAAAGGTCAACAGCACTACCGCTAAGCCCGATAGTGGTTGTCACGACCAACCCGACAAATGACAATCGGATTATTGATATACTACGAAATTATTGTTAAGACCGCAAATTGGGCCAGAAATTTAAAAAAATGACCAAAATTCTGAAATGTTCTATATGTTTCGAATTAATTTTTTTCGATATCTACTACTAAAAGACATGTATTGAAATAAAAAAACCCAAAATTAAAGAACATATCCACCGAAGTTATTTTTAGTGAACCAAAACTGTTTTGTTCTCCTTACATAAAATTTCTTGTAAGCTCAGACAAAAGATTTTACTTTTTTTGTATCTACATTAATTATAAAAGCGATTATTTTATTCCTGGTGATTTTTAACGATCTGACAAATAAACCGCATTATGATGCAAAATTAAAAGTCCGTTCAACATTCAAAACTAAGTTTCAAAATTAAAATAAACACAAAAAACACGAGGTTAATTATATTTTGTTCTCCAATTTGACACTTCCATACTAGGATTTTTTTACAGTGGCATACGACTTTTTCTCTACCTACAATGCGTTCGCGGTAAGCTGTCCTTTTTTAATTTTTTACCCGAAGGCTACATGAAAAGCTTGTACTATACAATTTATATAGGTCTAATTTGTAGAATGAAAATTTCACCTCAAATTATCTGTGCTTTATAATAATGATTTGATCGGTGAAGTGAAAGGGTTAATTCAACGCTGCACCATTTAAATCACGCAGCGTCTTGAAAAATTAGATTCTTTTCAACGATGAGATTAATTTCAAGAATATAATATAACATTGCATATGTATTATAATAAGGGTTGATGTATAATGTGCATTGAAATTTCTTGAAACGAATAACTGGGATGTGAGGGCTCGTGCAACATGAATAGATCTTTATATAATATATATGTACTGCAACACATGAAATTTCAACTCATTTATCATATACTAAAAATTTGATACTTTTCATATTGGTATCCTGGACCATATCATCGTCTCTGCAATATACGGGTTTTCTTCTTATCTCTCAATACAAGTTAAAATACAATGAAACCAGTTCAATGTTTATTATGTAAGAATTATAATTTCTATTTTTGTAAATTCAATATCGCGATGATACAGCATAAATATTATATAAAAGATGCTTTGAGTTTGGAACTTTGAAAAGATTTTAGTTTTTTTTTTTTAATGAACGAAGTTCTTTGATAAATTTGCCCTAATTTACCATTGTATCTGTTAAAGCTCAATAATAAACAATTTGACAAATTTACTCGAGCTTTCTTTAGTCAAATATGCCAAAACACGCTGACTTACTTCCGGATTTATTTAAAATGTATTTAAAAGGTAGTTGTCGTGCTATGGGCATAGTGTCAGAAAATTCTACTATAATACAAATACCATTAAAATTTGAAGTTGATTGACCATCTCTAACTCGAGATAAACTTAATTAAAGTTCGGATAATTAACACGGAGAGCATAGGAAAGGTTGTGTTTTTGACAAGTTTTTTAATTTAAAAAAAAAGTAACAGTCAGAAATTTTCAAAAAACTAACTGTTCATTGATGTTTTTGTTCTGAGTTTAAAAAAGAAAATCCAAAAATTATTGACCTTTTTATTGTTGAGATATAATAACGCTAAGTTCAACAATTTATGAGAAAAGATTGACATTTTTATATAATCCAAGCGAACAAGCTAAGTGAAATATGTGTTACTATGTGAACAACAGTTTAGGTACAATCTCTAACAAAATTTTTTTACATTTAACACTATACTTATTTATTGTTTTACAGCGTATTATGAACGAAACTTTTGGATATTATTGTAGCACGACTACTACCTTAATAGCTTCGACTTTTATTTGCTGTAGGACACAGGTATCTAAAGGTTTGACGGATGGTGGAAAGTAACTTAAAAGTAAAATATCCTCGAAATTATAGGTGAAAAATCTTCTTTTGTGTTTTACTCAAATATGAAATGTTAATTCCGTATAGCCATTGTTTCTAGTTAATAGTTTTACTTAATAAAACAAAGTTCGAAAGGACGAAAAAAATGTTTACCTTTATCTATCATCTGATTTAAGTTAAGTTTTATTGCTGATTATCAGTATATATTTTCGTCCTTTCGATAACTAGAAAGCATTTGCCAGAATTTGAACGTAGGTTCACAGCTTCTTTACTATAACTACTATTAATTTTGAGATGCTTTTCGCTATTATTCAAACCTTTCTCTGTACCCTGTAGCAAACAGAAGTCAAATTCACTAAACATATTTTGAATAAACACCTAAAAAATAAGACCGGGAATGTCGGAATATTTAGCTATACTTCAGCTTAAAAAATCTGAGTACACTTATTTACCTAATTAGAACATATAAATAAATCTTAAAGCTTAAACACTGGCCGGTCCTGCGCAGAGAGAACGCTCTCTCTGGTCCTGCGTACATAGTTCCCGAATCACACAAGTAGCACGTGGCGCACTATCCTAGTCCTTGATAGCATAGCACGTGCACTGCAGACACGTAGGCAGGCAGTAATATTGTGGTCCTGCAACAGCGTCATTGGTAGCAGCTGTTGTAAGCACGAGCATGGATTAATTTTCCTCTACACGAAGCGTAAATTATGCTGTATATTTTATTACGTTGCTCAAATGCTATGCACATATAAATCTATGCTAATAATAAAATATAATTACACTGCTGAAAGTTTGTGAGAGACTTTATTTACTTTATTAACTTTTAAGCTCCCTCCAGAAAAAATTTCTGGCTACTGGCCTGTTTAGATATACTAAAAAATGTTCTCCCCTACCCGAAAGCGCCTCGATAATCAACTGTTTGTTTACTTATTTATTGTAGATTATAGACGCGTCGACATCTAAGGTCATTAGCGTCTTTCAACTACACTAAATAGCAACTAACTAACTAAATAACATCACAAACATCCATGAGCGCAGGTGGGATTCATACCCACGGCAGTTCAGTCTAGAGGTTGCGGCGCCAAGCAAGCTAACCACTAGGCTATACTGCCCCCCAAACAACTGTTTGTTGTTTCAGAAAAAGTAAAAATCTACTGAATTGACATTGTTGTTCACGTCAAAATCTAACAACTAAATCTAGTCATCAAATAAATTTTGTTTATAATACCACCTCTATATATTATTTAAATTATTGTAAAACGACAGATGAAATATTAAAAAACACACAGATATTATGGTACTTCGATACGGTATAATTTCAAAACCACATTTTCACACATATGTTGCTACAATAACTCCTGGTCATTTATGAAATCGTGTCTAAGTACTATTACGTCACGAGAATAACAAAAACCCTATAGGCATAAAACAAAACACTTGTTAAAGGTAAAAGTGCCTCCAATATTATCATTAGTTACCTATGTATACCTGTATTTATGGCCAAAAGACAAAACAGCTCATGTAAAGCTTTTGGTAATACTTTCTGTACCAATTCAGACACATTTTTAACCCCGTTTTTATATAGGTAATACAGTGCAAAAACGCCTTATCTCTGCAAAAATTCAAAACAAACTTATTATAGCACCAAAGAGTTATCCAGAGTATTTTTTCACAGCATTAAAAAGAGACAGTACTGTCGATCACGTGTATCGAGGTACCTTCCTACCACACAAGCGTTGAGAACGCCGCGTGGAACGAAATTTATTCAAAAACGGTGAGGGAGCCTCGTCGTTCCGAATTAATTTATACATTTTCGTTTCACGCTGATATAAGAATTAAGAATTTGGAATGCAATTTTTATAAATTCAGATTATTTACGTTTTTAAACAATGTGACAATGTCACACAAAATATAGAGTTAAAAAAATATATTACTAGTAACTCAGTCCGGTTTCGCTCGAGTGCTATGAATTTGTGATTTATTAATACAC
Source organism: Mongoloraphidia duomilia (assembly GCA_039654895.1). Taxonomy (NCBI): domain Eukaryota; kingdom Metazoa; phylum Arthropoda; class Insecta; order Raphidioptera; family Raphidiidae; genus Mongoloraphidia; species Mongoloraphidia duomilia. Next base: position 36,157,794 of record CM077524.1, on the reverse strand, counting down.
TAGTGGCCCTGTCCGGCTTCGCCCGGGTGCTAAGAAAGCCCGGGTGCAATACACTACTCACTCGTTTCGCTCGTTCGCTTAAATATTATAATTACATTTCTCACTCGCTTCGCTCGTTCGCTATATATATAAACCTTCCGTGAAAAATTATCTACCTGATGGTGAAAACCTCATCAAAATCCGTTGCGTGGTTTAGGAATTACATTACTCACTCGCTTCGCTCGTTCGCTATATAGATATATAAACCTTCCGTGAAAAATTATTTAACTGATGGTGAAAACCGCATCAAAATCCGTTGCGTGGTTTAGGAGGAGTTAGCGGTTATACAGTCAGACAGACACACAGACGCGGAAAGCGACTTCATTTTATACTATGTAGAGATTACTCACTCGCTTGTCTCGATCACCCCAGTTATTACCTATAGTCTATATCCTAAAGTAAAGTATCACCTATTGAACGGTGAAAAAGTTTTTTAAATCGGTTCAGTAATTTTTAAGATTACCCCCGATTTTCGCCCGGATGAAGTCGGGCCAGCCAGTTATTATATGGTTATTATAGCCTATGTCCGAAAGCAAAGTATCACCTATCGAACAGTGAAATTTTTTTTAAATCGATTTCCTGAAATTATCCTCGATTTTCACCCGGGCAAAGCCGGACCGGCCAGTTTCTAAACCTTTCTCGCGAAACAGTCTATCTAATGGTGAAAATCGGAACAAATTCCGTTCAGTAGCTATGGAGAAAATCGGGCATAGATAGACAGACGTAACGGGGCACTTTGTTTTATAATATGTATAGGTAGTGATGATTGATGAAGATATAAAAAATATGATCACACATTCGCCATAAGCAGTTTTGCCTTAGCCCGTACATATAAAAGTCTTATGTATACGTGGTGGGCTTTTAACACAACAAATAAACGCTGCAGCTGCGCTTACATTATAATACGTCACATATGTCCACAATAAAATAGTTTGTTTTATTCCTTTTTTTATATAACATTATAGTATAGTAGTATTATTACGGATCTCTATGTGTATGCATGCAGTATAGGTAGGTATACTATACAGGTATGGTTGGGTGTATGAGCATGCACCAGAGAACCGCAGGGGTGAAATGCGCGCGACGCCCGCTACGAACTGTGTAAACGCGCCGGTCTATTGTTATTCCGTCGTCACGGGGTGAAAATTGTTTCAGAGGGTGTTGGCGTGCAATTGTTTCACTCTTATATATATATCGTATAGGTATTATGCACTGCGTCATTCCTGTAATTTGCGCGCTACATTTTTAACCCTCGAACACCGCACTTCAAAAATAAACATTAAACGCGAGTAGACCCGCAACTAGTGGCGGATCACCGCTGAGGCTTAAGAAGCACGCGATTGACACTTCAGTATCGCAGGGATTTCAAATAATCAAAAAGAACACTAGATTTTTTTGTTAACTATTTATCAACAAATACTATAAATATTATGAAGTATTAGAAATACCTTGTATTTTTTGATGTCCATCTTGTGACTTCCTGTGTTTTAACACGACGCGTTTCAGCAACGAGTTGCTATCTTCAGGTATCGTTAAATTTTTTTTAAAAATTTACACATTGTGTAAATTTAAAAAAAAATTAAAAATAAAAAAAAAATTAACCACACCTGAAGATAGCAATTCGTTGCTGAAACGCGTAGTTTTAAAACACAGGAAGTCACAAGACGGACATCAAAAAATACAAGTTATTTCTAATACTTCATAATATTCATATATATAGTGACTTGGAGACCCAACACTCTAAAAATGTATCAAATACTATAATGTCGGGTTTATCGTACATTTTAATCACACTGTTATGTTAATTCGCTGTTATTTCTATGTTTACTTCGTATGTTTTATGTGTTAAAATTTAACAGCGATTAACAAAACAGCGTGTTAAATGTACGATATATCCGACATGTCTTTAGAAGGTGCAGTCTCAAAAATTACGTTGTAGGGACCTCTGAATGTTTGATCCACCACTGGCTGCAGGACAAAATATTAATTTTTCAGCAAAACATTCTTATTGTTTCCCTTGTACTATTATATTATTGGTAGGTGGTTATGCTCATAATTTACTGCTGTTCGTCTTAAAAAACAAACGAATCCATTCTCAAACAGGCATTTGATATGTATACAATATAAATTTGACTTACCAGTATAGCAGATAGCGATAAGTGTTTGAGAATGCCGTCTGACAAGGGCGCTCTCGCATCCCCAGGGAACTCTCTCAATTATGTGATCGACATAGTCGAAACCCGTTACTGCCGCCACATCCCATTTCAACTTCGACAACACCAACAATTCCCAGTTCTGAAACAAAACAACAAAGTTTCAGTTAAAAAATAAAAAACAATAGGAAATATATCACCTAAACAGTGATTTAATTTCATAATATTAGAAGTGCAGAATTTGTCACGAAACAATCAATCACAAATACCCATACCATTGATTAACATATATTATATTTGTGTCAATCAACGCCTATATACTACCTATATTAAAAATGGCAATTATAAATCACAGATAAGTAAAAAAACAATCAAGTGCAAGTCGGACTCGCGCATCGAGGGTTCCGTACAATAATACAGCTCTATGCCTAATTTTCCGTTTTTTTGTATGGGGACCTCCTTATTTTTTCGTTTTGTTTTTTTTTTTTTATTTGTTAGGATGTAAAAATTTCAACCGGCTACCTGTTACGGTTCAAAAGATACAGGCTCTTTACAGGTAGGCGTAGGACAGACAGACGGCGATTCTCGTATTGTTTTCTTTTCGTATCTTAGTATCTAACTACACGCTGAAAAACAGCGATCAAAAGAGATTCTTTAAAGTTCTTGTTAAATTCGGCGATTATCCTCTTCTTCAGCCATTTCAGTATCTCTGATACAACTTTTCAAATTTTTTACACTAATTCAAAAGTATGTCCTTTCATCAATTTCTTCATTGTGAAAAAGAGGAAAAGCTCACATATAGATCAAAATCAGAATTTCAGTATTTCAGCGTCCACTGTACAGCCTTAATCTCGCCCCAATCAAATTTTCTTCTTTTTAAAAATGGACTCGCTGAAAGTGGAAAATTTTCGACAGAAGTACTAAAATGGCTGAAAAAAGATGTCTCCAAAGCTGGCAATGGCAGGAAAGATGGCGTTGTGCTGCATTGGAAGGAGCTACTGAGAAGAAATGAGAGCACACTCATTTAACCAGTTACACGGTAAGTTAATGATAAGTATGTAACTTTATCGCTAATTACCTCCCATGTCCGACAAAACAATCTTCTCGTGAAAACCCTGTATGTAAGCGGACAAAGGACTATCATAGCTACCTTTTAAAATATGCTACCAATCCAAATTCAATATTATTGACGTAAGTCTTATCAGTGTTATAACAGCTGGACACAATATTTAAAATACAAATATTGACAGTAAAGGATTTACAACGCATAAAGAAAAAAAAACAATTATAATAGATGGTTAAAAAATTGTCAAAAAAGACAATAACAAAAGATGTTACTATACATGCAAAAACGGCCGCATTAAATAATACGGCTGAACTAATTGCCTATACATTAGTGGTCGGATATACAACTCATATAATTATGCATTTCAATTTATGTGGTATTGCTAATTAATATTGCGTGTTCGGGATGAGCTGCACTAACATCATCGAACAGTTAGTCCTGTGGTCAACCCCCTGTAAATTTTCAAGAAATAAAAAGGTCTACACAGAGAAAATGAACTGTACCCTAACTAATTTTTTTTTAGTTCGAGGTACAAACATTTTTATGAATTTACAGAAAAATATTAGTTGCAAGTGTCTTATCACAGGGGTCGGCAACCTGCGGCTCGCGAGCCGCATGCGGCTCTTATGATGTCAAGATGCGGCTCTCCAGTTCCATGCGCAAATATTAATAATTCAAAACTCATAAAAAAGTATTATACTGCAAACAAAACTTTAAACAGGATAAAAACACTCAACAGAGAACAGTGAGAATAGGTGGAGTAGAGAGTATAAGGACAGCTGACATTTTTTAAATGTGGCAACACTGTTCTGTTTGTTTAGTTATTGGTGCACTGTGTCGTCAACGGTCCTAATCCTAATCAAATACCATAATATTGAAATAAAAATGTTAGTGGCTCTTTAAAAACTGGGAAATTTTGTAAATTGTAACTTTTGGCTCTTCCGTCTCAAAACGTTGCCGACCCCTGTCTTATCAGCATAACTTTATTAGTAGATAGTTCTAATAAAGTAGATATTACTGCAGGGCATAAAAAAATCCAAATACACGTGAGTGGAGCCACGGGTTATTTTATAAATGTGAAATGGTATTATCCCGACTATACTAAACTACGTTGGCACCATTATTCACAGTTTCATCGCCAGATTCGCCTTTGTTTTCAAACGGAAACAAACAAGAATCAACCCTCAGGTCAGCGCTGACTGTGAGACACAAAATAATTAGTTGTGCAAAATTATACATCTAAGACCACGTACATACAGCCTGCAAATATCGTATGCATCGGTGATTAATAATTGACGTCGATGATGAGTGCAAAATGCATGTCTTCAAACGACCTCGTCAACAAAGGAGATAATTTGAATATTTCGTGCAGTTTTGTCATTTGAGCGTATCCAGTGCATATTATAATATAAGTAGTAGACAATGACATAACCGCAAGGGATGGTAATGGGAATAAATTTAAAACATAATCAATTAATGTCCATTCCCATAATTATCCTTCAGAACTGCTGTGTTTCAGTATCATGTGACACAAATATCGAAACACGTGAATCCTCTTTATATCTACGCGTGTTTAATTTTTATATCTATATATACTAACTAAACTAAGCATTCCACTGCGGACACCGGCGACCTATTTGTGGTCAATTGGATCAAACAAATTACACTTCCATATGTTATTTATGGGAAACAAGTCACAATATATTATAAAGGGACAAATACTGCGATTGTGTCGCCGTAAAGTAATTGCACTATCTCGTGATGCAATTTATATTTTACATACATATCGGTATTACTCTATGTGGCGGCAGGGACGTATTTGTAAAATTTGCGCCCTCTTGGAAAAGACAATTTGCCACCCTCTTTCAGTTCCATTTTCTCTACACACTGTAAAAAATGGATGTAAAAATACTTTGAAAGTTAAGGTAGAATTCGCTCGATTTTCTAAGTGATTTTACATTATTATTTATTTTTACACAGAAAGCTTCATAATAACTTGGAACTTTTACTGTAAATTTGTGATTTTTACATAAAGTAAATTAAAATTACATAATTTGTGTAATATTCCAATAAAATGTGTAAAAATTACAAAATAAAATGTATTATAGTTACATATATTATAAAATGGATGAATAGAAGACAAATTAATGTAAAATTAGTAACCACGCATGCGCAATGTGTTTTTATGGAATTTACACCTGTTTGCGACGCCATTGTCTCTTTGTGTGCCTATTACCAGATTAATCGCTGGCTACAAATGGACCATCGATAATCTATGTATAATCAGCCTTCTCATTTCTTACAGTGCACATTGCTTCTGGTATTTCAAACATAGTTGGTTAGATTGTGTCGCCCTCTGAATTCTGCCGCCCCGAGAAAGTGCCCTTGTTGCTATTAGACAAATACGTTTTGTGTGGAAGTACGTATATGATGTACACAGGGTTAAAACTTTTCCAGTGCTATTTCTACTTTATTTATTGTGGATTATAGACGCGTCGACAACTTAGGTCATTAGCGTCTTAAATACAACAAATATCATAATATATCACTTAAAAACTAAATAACATCACAAAACATCCATGAGCAGAGGTGGGATTCGAACCCACGACAGTCTGATTCAGAGGCCGTGACGCTACCAACTGAGCCATACTGTCCTCTGTTATTTCTACTATAACCATTTTATTGTTGAAGCTGCTATTTCGATAAAAAAGACAAAGATCCGTATGTTTTTACGCTGATTGCGATAGTGAAAACTGAAAAACAATTGCACGTTGCGTTTCACAGATCTGAATAAAAAAGATTAATGCAACATTTCATTTGAAAAAAATTGAGTCCATTTTGCTATTTCGAAAACGCGACGTTAAATGTTGTTTTTTAGTTCTCGTAAAGATAACGCGAAACGTTGATTTTTTCACTAAAATCAAAACTTCAATAGTAAGAAAGTTAGCATTAAAATAATGGCACCCTGTATATTTTATTATTTACACCACTGCACTGGTCAAATGTTCAGTAATTTCACATTGTCACTATTTCATATTGTACCGTATGTGAATTCATATTTCTGATCTTTAAAGATAATTTAAGATATTAAATATAAATGGGGTTGAATAATTATACGTTTGTATTAAAAAACGATTAAAGATTACGGGACAATTTTACAATGTGCATATGTCCGACAAATTATTAAAATTTCACACGATACAATACAGTAATTTTTTAATGGTGATTGGTGACATTTTTCGACGATATTTTTTTCAGTATATGGTACTAATATGTAAATTAATAGTAACAAGATTTCTGTAATTTCGTTTTTTACGTATTTTTTGAGTTTTGCACGATATCTAAAAGGAAAACGTGATTCTAGAATTGGTGCCTGTGTGTGTATTACTCGAGAACGGCTGGACTGATTTTTGGACAGTTTATAGCATAAACTAAAAAGTGTAGGTATAGAGAAGCCTACTATTATCAGCTACGAGCGAGGAAAGATATAAGGCTCCTGTCAAGATCGATATTACGAGCCAAGTCGCGGTTAAAGGTCAATATTTAATTTGGTGCAACTAGACATTTCATCAAAATATATCCACGCATTTTATGAAGTGCTCAGAAATTCTAAAGCTTATCGTCCAGAAAATGTTTTAAAAAACTGTTATAACAACAACGTCAACAGCTTTATAAAAATTGAAATTCAAATACCTAGATTCAAGGATGACGTAAAAATTATTTTCTATAAAAATATTTAAATACTTTTTGAATTTGTTCAGAAGACCGCAAAAAAAGTCGTTTCTATACTTGACGAACTCCAACTGTCACTTATAAAGTATACCCTTCAAGAAACATGTTTTTTTTTTGTCAAGTTAATATACAATTAATTGGTCATAAAATTATAACCTCGTAAAATAATAACCCTTGAACTTGTTACAATAAATAGATATCGGTTACACCAAATGACAAGGGGGATGACAAGCAACAGTGGCGAAGACAACATAAGGAGTAGGCGGAGGGTCTCACAGGTCGGTAGGTCAATTGATTATACATTTAATTGCGATGTACAAAAACAAGGAAGTATGTTGTGAGAATTATAGGGCCGTGACAGCACGCTAAACCACAAGGCGGCACGGTATTGAGTTTGCGCGCATCGGCCACCCTCTTAAGTCTTAGAAAACTAGTTCACTTACACGAAGAAGACGAAGACATATGATAGCTAAATATCAAAATATTGTTTACGTAAATTTCCGTCGACATAATATTTAAAATAAACATGTAGATTCATTTCACATAATATGTATATCATGAAGTCAGAAGCGTGTCCAGAAATTGAACTAAAGAGAGGGGGTGTTGAGAATCAAACCTTTTAACAATTGATTAGCGATTAAATATTTTATTATCAATTCTTGTTGCAAGCATACCCTTGCACCCCCCTGGCTAACTCTATAAGAACAGATATACAGTGCGTTCGTAAAGTATATGGCACTATGAAAATAAAACTTTAACGGACGCTTTTTAGAAAAAATCTTCGGATCAGTTAACTTTATTTTTAAAAAGGGCATCTTTCTAGGTGAAAAATGTTTGTTTTTCAGTTATGACGTCATCGACATTTTTTTTAAATGACACCCCACAGTCTTTTTACTGATTTGGATAGAGCTTGACATTCTGAATACAGCCCTAATATGCTAAATGTGTGACCTTCAACTGAAATTTTTTTACACATTGTAGACACAGCTTACACTAATTAAATTGTTGTAACGGTACGGAACCCTCGTGGCGCGAGTTCTACTCGTACTTGACTGTTTTTTTTAAACCTAACACTCATGTTATACGACTATATTTACAAATTACAAATAATTAATAGAAATTATTATAGCATATGTGCAATGATACCACATTCACACGAAGTGACCAACGCAATTTGACGATGCGTACCTCTAGTTACGGCACTCTGACGACATCAGAACAAGAGACCACATGTCGCAGAGTTCACGGTGTCTGCGCTGGGAAAGGAAACGACGTCGAAACTTTGTAAGACGCCATACGGACGGAAACAGAACTCATTCAACCGATAAGGCGCGCACGTCACTGTCAGTCTTAAAACGCGCGCTTCTTTCAAACAAACCCGCTAATTTTATCCACCCTATATTTACTTTGATGACATATTAATTATGACTTTAATTAATTAGCTTTTGTCTGCTCGTGAGTATAATCTATCGATTTTTCTCGCAGATTCGCTCTTAATTTCAATCTTGAAATACTGAAAAGACTGAATAAAAGTGCGGCCGGATAAAAAATATCCAATACTTTAAATTTGGATATCGACTGGTACAGTGTACCAAATTTGATCAAAACAGATCCAGTAGTTTTCGAACAGACAGACGTAAGTTCTTTAGAAAAGCGTTCTCGCGTCTAATTTTCTAAGTATCATAAAAAAACTCCGATTTAGATAGTTGGGTTTAAGTATTATTCTTCATGCTGATAGTTTAATCAAAATCGGTTTAAGTTTCAGAATGTCGGCACAAAAATTATGGAAATAGGTACGGGATTTCTGTTATCAATGAGTCGCAATAATACAAATTCTAAAGATATCTCATAACTATATGTCTTTTGATGGAAAAAATTTCAATAGGTACGTCAACAGACCCTACAACAAAATTTACACAAGCGTTTTATTTAAAATCACAAAAACTTGACTGACAACATAACGGACACAAAGACCAAGTCCTCTATGGATTGCATTCGTTACTCAATAATTACGGGGTCTATTTAGGCAATAAGGAACGTCTATACGGAAGATCAATCTAGATAAATAATAATAATTACTAATATCATCTATTATAATAAAATTGTAAAGATACCTCTGTATAGCTGATACGTGAACATGATAATGAGTTTCGAAAATTTGTGTCTGTACCGAGTTAATTCGAAAACTGCTGGACCGATTTCGAATAAACTTGGTAAACTATCAATTGATAACCAAACTTAAAGTTGTCGAGCGCCTATAATAATCTACAATCTATCAAACTAGTGTAGAGTATATTTACCAATTACTATACGTTCAAAATTCAAATTCAAAATTTATTCATTTAATAATATAACTCAATGGAGTACGAAACATGTCATAGGCGTCATGGGTTAAGATCGAGATCTTGTCAAACTCACGTTAACGTAAGCCAATCTGCGATCAAAATCGACGTTTACGCGGGCAAAGCCGCGATAAGAAACTAGTAATAACGTTTAATTTATAAGGAACTAAGATATACGATCGCACAAATTATTAAACTATAATTTTGCTCAAACGTTTAACTACTTTGGATTAGTTGAATAAGTCTTGTGAGAAAGTAGAAACAACCATTAAAACATGTAAATGATATACAGTGAATTTCACTCGAGACGCAACATAGGCAAGTTTTTTTAACCTGGTATATAATTATGGAAAACATTAATGCATTAGAGAAAATCGTTTCACTTCCACTCAACAAAAACATGCACCACTATCAATATGTATTTAAAAAAAATTAATTACCTGCAGCAAAGTGTTTTTAAATTAAAATATTGTTAGTGATGTGTGATGTTGTTCAGTGGATGTTGCATTTTAAATGAAACGATTTTCTCTAATATATTAATGTTTTCCATATTCTTATAAGGTAAACAAAACCGGCCTATGTTGTGTCTTTTGTATAAAACAATATCGACCAAACCCGGTCCGTTCCTGCCCTGTTACTATGTAAATAGACCTTCGACGTGTATCCGAAATGACATAAAAGTACATTATGACAATACACGTGGGAAACTGTTTATAACGTCCTATAAGTCCAGGTGCAGACAGGAACGTCCCCGTATAAAGATTTATTCCGGAACGGGACGGGAACCTTCCACGAAACAACCCCTATTAATATAAGACAGCTGAAGACGCGTACTACCTCACCTTAAATATAATAAAGCACAGTACTAGGGTGTTGATAATATTAAAATATTGCATAATGATAATAAACAACCCGGTAAAATAGGGTACGGTGATTTTTAAATTTAAAAACGGTTTCAATCTATTACACACGAATAAAGTCGTCTTATGATGGGTACGAACTTAATCCTGAGAAAAGCTGTAGAGAGAGAGAGAGTGAGACTGTAGATTATATACGCTCAATTAGCGTCAACCAAGAGCTGAAGACAACTGCTATAGACCAGTGATATAGGTATCTATAACCAGGATTCCGCGGAGCACTGGGGTTCCACGAGCTCGTGTTCGGGATAGCTCAAGAATTTTTAAAAGCTTGCCAAAAAAAAAAAAATATATTTTTCAGCGAGACAAGAATTCCCCAAGATTTTACCAAACATATCAAAGGTTCCTCCAAACAGAAAAAGTTGGGAATCAATGACCCATTTTCCTGAGAATAGTTTTTTCAATTATCCACGAGAGGCAGCACTTGTGGTAGGTACAAACATTATATTTATTTCACATTAGTGTCCTGTCATTTTAGTGGTATAACTTAATTATTAAATTATTATTATTAAATTAATTAAATAATTAAGTTATACCACTAAAATGACAGGACACTAATGGGGAATAAATATACTGTTTGTACCTACCACAAGTGCTGCCACTCGTGGATAATTGAAAGAACTACTCTCAGGAAAATGGCTCATTAGAAAAAGATTCGCTATAATATTGTGGCAAATTTTCAAATATTAGACGAGTCTGAAAAGTTGCTTAGAAATCGAGTGAATGACTACTAACCCCCGCCTTCGGTATCTTCAGTATACAATTATTAAAAGTAGACATCTTCACAATGATAAATCTCAATTTTTACAAAAATCGTATGGGCGGAACATTATAAAATTGCGACCAATAATGACGGAAGGGTTCCCGATGGCGATGTCACACAAAAATGACCAAGTGTTCTTATATGAAAAATCTTGAACTAATGCACCTAGAAATCTATAGATTTACACCAAAATCACAAAATTAACACACATTTTTAACCGGCATTAATTGTGAACGGATTTTGATGATTATTGTTTTATTTAATAGGGCATACTTTAGGGGTGGTGCTTTATAAATTTTACTTAAATCGGCTTAGTTCGACTGATTTATAAAAGAGCGAATAACGGGATGTGACACCGTAAAGGTAAATGTCAAATATCAAGACAGAAGTCGGTTAATAACGTGCAAACTACGTATTGTAAAGCTACTAAAAAGCAAAAAAATAAAAAACTTTTTAACAACAGAAACCCTCCTTCAAAAAAGCCACTATAAGAAGAGGAAAATAATAAAATTTTGAGGTCTGCGCCAATTTAATAAAATATGAAGTCGGTTAAAAAGTAGATATTAATTCCTACGTATATATATTATATACTACTATACTTTTTAACAGACTTTATATTTTATTAAATTGGCGCAGACCTCAAAATTTTATTATTCCTCTTTTTAGTGGCTTTTTTGTTGAAGGCATTTTTTTTTGTTAAAAAGTTTTTTTTCTGTATGTACAAGATCTATTAGTTTGGGTTACGAGTACCAATTAATACTGTATCCAGTTACATTCAAAAGACAATAAAAAATGGTGGAACCTTTGGTGTAAAGATACGAAATGTTACAATTACCACAAAACACCAAACCATAACAAACACTCTCGACGTACGTTTCGCCAACCAAGTTGGCATCATCAGGAGATGATTAAAACGTTTTAATCATCTCCTGATGATGCCAACTTGGTTGGCGAAACGTACGTCGAGAGTGTTTGTTATGGTTTGGTGTTTTGTGGTAATTGTAACATTTCGTATTCAAAAGACAGATAAAAATTCGGGAAACAGATTTTCCCGTCATATGTCATACCGGAAAAACCCGCAAAAAAACGAAACTACAGACATTTTACATATTAGTAAAGATCATTCTTGCACAGGGTTCCAGCTCTCACTAGTATAAGAAATGAGTTTTGTATGAATGAAAATTGAATGTCCGTATTATGGTGGCTATTATGCTATTTAACAACTTCAAAGCCATCTACCTGCAGTGTAAACATTCCCCGTTGTACCAGCAAATATTTATAAAAAGGTCTTTGTTTACTTTACATAGGTGGGCGCTTGTTTCTCAATCATTTACTCTTTATTTTGTTTTTACACGATTTTACACAACAACGCTATTTCTATCGCCAGTCACCCTGTCTGGCGACTGCGATTGAGTGTTTATTGTGCACACAACAGCTATGTGTAATCATTTTACGGGAATACGTTTCACATGACTTTTATCCCCCACGTAGATTCCTGTATATTCAGTACAATAAAGAAAGCTCCCGTACTTTTATTTCAAATAGCACACTTCAGCTTTATATTAATGTACCTACGTAGGTAACAATGGATACTCTGATTGCATATTACGCGTACAATAACTCAAATCTTAAGACACGTTCACACTATTCCGAGGAAATTGCTTCAGAAATATTAATACCATGAGCAACATCAGGTTTCTAACGATTTGATAAACTAATACAATCTAAGTTAGATGTCACAACTAATGGCGAGAAAAATACATAATTTGTGGTTGAAAAGCACACATTAAAGCATGCTTAGGTTGTAGATATTATAGACGCTCAACAACTGAGGTAATCGGGAAAGCATGCAGCATTTAGATTTAAGCACTTTTAAGATCATCTGATTTTGTAATGTAAAAAAATAAAGAAACTACGAAAATAACTATTTGGTATACGTTAGATACTTAATTTTAATACTTTAAAAAAAAATAAAAATATAAAAGATACTGTTCAGAAATTATGATCGCTCACTTTTACATTTGAAATTCGATTTAATTAAAAAAATGCATTCTAGACATTAATAAAATTAAGAAAAATCGCAGGATAGTGGACAAAATATTTGATTTATTAAATTAAATGTACGACGTTTCGTCTATAGATTTAAACTTTTTCAAGAACATACATAAAAATAATTTTATTTTTATGTATGTACTTGAAAAAGTCCTAGATCTATAGACGAAACGTCGTACATTTAATTTAATAAATCAAATATTTTGTCCACTATCCTGCGATTTTTCTTAATTTTATTATAATCACGATGAACACGATTTCTAATATAAATTCTAGACATTGATTTCGATTTTTTCAAAAAAAAATATTTCTGATTAGAATTTAGAACCCGCAAAGCTCCGGGATTTTCAACATAATATAAACTACAATTTTTATCATAAAAAATGCCAAACAACAAAACAGCTGTTTAAAAATGTATGTATCACGACGCTGAGACGAGACATTTTCATTTATCAATCAAATTGAAAAATGATTACAGCATATTTTATTTTTAAATAGGAATTATATAAAATCTGACTGATTACGTCAAATATTGATCAATGAAAGTAATCTCTAAATGCACACAATACGTCTTTTTTACCAATGATTGATAAGCTCTCTAGAGTTATATAAAATATAAGTTTTTTTTTAAATTTAATTTTTGTTTGTAATTTTCTGACTCAAAGTTTCAATGAACGTTTTCTATACCCTTTTTCGATTTTAAAAAAGATACAATAGTAAGATTTATACGGCTGAATTGCAATTGAAAATTTTTCGTTGGAAAGCAGCCAATTATATAATTGATTCAAAACATATTGGAAAAAATCATTTTACCAACCATAGTCACAGTCAGGATTCTAACCTGAGCCTTTCCACTTTCACGGCGGAATGAGCTTACAGTACTCAACCATGACATGATTACCACACTAATATTTTCCTTATATGCTTATATGTCACGGTTGAGTACTGTAAGCTCATTCCGCCGCGAAAATGGAAAGGTTCAGGTTAGAATCCTAACTGTGACTATGGTTGGTAAGATGATTTTTTCCAATATGTTTCGAATCAATTATATAATTGGCTGCTTTCCAAAGAGAAATTTTAAAAAAGATGTTTCTTCTACATGCATTTGTAGACTTTTCTCATTATCGAAACCAGTTCCGAAATTGAGGATAATCCGATATCGGAGGCTCTAGTTAGACCGTAGACTATTAGAGAGACCTCCGCTACGCCCGCTTTGCTACGTTCAATATTAGTGTAGTGTGAACGCCACTTTAAACAGTATGAGATAGTTTACGCATATTATTATACACACACTGTATTGTACATACGTTGCGAGCTCCTAAGTAATAAATACCTTCACATGTTAAATTGTGATTGCAAATTTGTATAGCCATGGCCCATGGGAACAGTTTGTTCCGCATTGTTGTACACTCTTGATTAGAGATCTGTTATTTTCGATGATATATAATAAATATTATTAAAACCATTAATGGCACCAATTTTCGAGCGTCTATAATCTACAATCTCCCTCTGCATAAAACAGGTATCAAATAATATAAATAAATTATAATTTAAAAAAACTAAAAAACACGCTTTAATGAACTAAAAAGTAAAAAATAATTAATTTTATTGTAAAAAAGCGTGGGGTAGTATGAAAATATGATACAAAGCACCCCACGCTTTTTTACAATAAAATTAATTATTTTTTACTTTTTAGTTCATTAAAGCGTGTTTTTTAGTTTTTTTAAATTATAATTTATTTTTGCTTTTTAGTCCTGGTGATCCTGGTCAGGATAATGGGACAAACTTATGGAATTATTGTATTGTCATCGGTCCTTGATAAGTGTGCAAAGTTTCAGTTCAATATGAAGTTTTTTGCTTTTTTTTAGTCCTAGAGATCCTGGTCAGGATAATGGGACAAACTTATTGAATTATTGTATTGTCGTCGGTCCTTGATAAGTCGACAAAGTTTAAACTAAATCTGACCGTTCAAAGTTGGTCAAAATCAAGTTCAAAGAAGTCGGTTACAAACTGACAAACAAGCAAGCAAGCAAGCACGCAAACATACAGGTGAAGCTAATATAAGCGTGTTAAAAAAAATAAACCAAATAAAGAAGAGAGAACAGTGACTGAAAAATTAAATTTAATCTTGTTTCACGGAATTACATAATGGCCAAATTATACAACATTTATTATACATTTAGTAAACTCAACGTGTAAAATATTTCATTTTACTTATCTACAAAACGCTAAAATGAAAGAAAATGTTTCTCTGACAGAGAAAGATGCTTCTTCTTCGCAAAATGTGTACCTATTCTTATTTTTCGGCGAAATATTTTTATTTGAAACATGTATAACGGTTCTCAATAGCTTCAATGGAAAAACTAAGAAGTGACGCCACTTATTCTAACCTTATTCAATATTGCTTTTAGCACTCAGAATATTTCTAAAGCAAGTATATAGGTTTTCTTTGTTCTTTCAAAAATTCAATTCATATTATGCTAATCATCTAGAACGGAAATATTTTAAAACATTTGTGAGCATTCTTCAGTTATTTTTGGTTTGTTTGTTTCGAGTTTTAGATTTAAAATATATGTTGGTAAATGAATTTCACAGAAATCGTGTAATAGGAAGATGTCATGAGATTGGCAGTGTTTTTCTCTTCTCAGTAGCGAAAAATAGAGAAATGGATCATCAAATGGACTCTAGGTCACTAGGATGATTGATCGCCCATTGATCTTATATTTTGTAGGTACAACAAATGAGGATTACCCGACTTCTTTTTTACCACCTGACGGCACAAGTACAACTAGCAAGTAAAGTATCTGCCAATCAATCATTTAACGGCTAAATCGCAGTTTTGTATTTATTTAATTATTTATTCCTTAATAATGGATAAATGAAAAATGGCTAAACACAAACCGTTAATATCTCTAAACGTCTGACATATACCTTACTTGTCACTTCCATGAGCGCCATCTGACGAATAAAAAATACACACGTTTGACACATACCTTACTTGCCACAAGCGCCATCTGACGAAAAAATATGCTAGCCCTCATTCGACATAAACGGCTTGGCCTTTTGGCCACAGCATTTTACCCGCACATAGGGGTCAACAATACAAAATTGTAGTAAATACAGTCTAGCATTTTATCCACGAAGAATCTTTTAACTATTGTGATTATATCAACATTACAAATCAGTTATTAACTGCACTGGTCACTCGATGTCATGACAAGGAAGGCTACCCATTTAACCGTTCACAATCGACACTATAACCAATAATTAATAAATAATAATTTACAATAATTCATACAAATTATTGAAATGAATCAGCAATTATGCTAAATTTATAGCTTCATTTTGTATTGTTCGTATAATGGGAATTATTATTTTCCCCCAACCGTATGTAATCTGAGCATTTCAACTATTAGTGGCGTTGTGAGAAGAGCGAGGGTGTCCAAAAATATAAAATGACTACCTACAGTTTCCAAACGCTCAGTTACACACTAAAAGGACAAAGATAAAAAAACACAGATATCTGATGACTTTAAAAGATAATTAAATAAACTAAATCCGCAGGAAATCTACCTAGAAATAAAGGAACAAAAATGAACAATGAATGAAAATTATCAGGATGTGTTTACGACGCACGACATTAACAATAAAATTGTCTTAACTTTAGAGACGGATATGAGGTCACAAGACATGGGTACTGCTGACGATCTGTGGTATCCGGTTGAGGTAACAAAACAATCACGCGTGCCCATCTCGTGCGGACACTCCGAGAAAATTTAAAACTGAGACGTAACCTCGTCTCCTAGTGTATACACCTGTCGGATTCAATAAACTAATTATTAATGACTGCTTGCGCATAGAATACTAGCTTTTGTTTTATTTGCGACTTCTTCGCGTGAACGCGGATTTGGTCCACAAATTCGCTCGCGTTTATGTCGGTTCTGATGAGAACTTTAATCCGAGTGTGGCCAAGTATCGAATTCAAAATCGACCCAGCCGTTTTTAGGGTTCTGTACCTCAGAATGAAAATAACGGAACCCTTATAGGATCACTATCGTGTCTGTCTGTCTGTCTGTCCGTCTATCAAAGCTGATTTTCTCCGAATCTACTGGACGAAAAAATTTGAAATTTGGTACAAAAGTTAAGTGATCCAAGCACGGACGTACAGCGTAAATAAACGAATTCTGATTTTGGGGGCAAAGTTATATAGCAAAAACACTCATTCTTAGCACAAATCCTTCCAATTCCTACTTCACTGCACCCTTCGGATGAAAAGTTTACAAATTTGACCCGTTAATAAAGAGGCACTATCTACAAATTTCCTGTCCAGCTTATCTGAAACTGAGTCAAAATTTCAGTACCTACAGCCTTTCTTAGAAGCGCGATGATAATATATAGCCTATATACTTATATCTTATTCCTATAGTGATTTAATGCTTTACAGTTTCTTGACCAATACTTCTAAAAAGACGATTTCGTAATTATTATATTGTTATTTGCGCTGTCTTTCTTGAGACCCATTACACATATAACAAACGTAACATCCTCATATCAACTGTGACATTAGCCACAATATATCGTCATTTCTACGGGGTATCTTGATACGACAATAATTGTGCTCAAGACACCTTATATCCTGTTGTTTTCGTGACAAATCTGTACTATTTAACTTCTTATGCATTGTATTGTTAACCCCATCCACCCCAACCACAAAACAAAGGAATGTCTACACAAGACAGCACATAAAGACACGCGCGCTTTTATCAATTAATCTCTTCACTATCTACGCACCTCAGAGTGTCTTCATTCATAAAAAAAAACAATTCACGGAGAGGATGCGATTCTTCCGGTGCAGTAATTAGAACTAAATTATCGAGAACTGATAAAAACATTCTTAAAATAAATTTCTTTAATATTTACAGTACACGAATCACTTTTACGATTTTTAACATTGGAATTTATTGTAATGGGTCCGATTTTGCGAATGAAAAATTTGGACATATCTAAACGTTTTTAAGGTCCCTAGAGTCCGAATGTACTATTTTTAGAAAGATGTCTGTGTGCGTGTATGTACGTACGTACGTTGGTGAACTTTTTTTCGGCTTGCATATTTCAAGAACAAATAATGATATCAACTCCAGACCAATTTTTAACGATGCATAATTACATAATGAACACCTGATAGGTTTGAAAAAAATATGAACTGACGGTTTGTTTTTATAACAAAAAAACTTCTGTAAAATTGTTGTAAAATGTTAACCTGTATTGCAAACGGTAGACTGGTCTCTAACCTCTAAGGGCACCCAATGGGACATTAGCAGTGTGGTTTTATCCACACAGCAAGCATCTTTTTAACACGCTTATATTAGCTTCACCTGTATGTTTGCGGGCTTGTTTGTCAGTTTGTAACCGACTTCTTTCAACTTGATTTTGACCAACTTTGAACGGTCAGATTTAGTTTAAACTTTGCACACTTATCAAGGACCGACGACAATACAATAATTCAATAAGTTTGTCCCATTATCCTGACCAGGATCTCCAGGACTAAAAAAAAAGCAAAAAACTTCAGATTGAACTGAAACTTTGCACACTTATCAAGGACCGATGACAATACAATAATTCAATAAGTTTGTCCCATTATCCTGACCAGGATCTCTAGGACTAAAAAAAAAGCAAAAAACTTCAGATTGAACTGAAACTTTGCACACTTATCAAGGACCGATTACAATACAATAATTCCATAAGTTTGTCCCATTATCCTGACCAGGATCTCCAGGACTAAAAAGCAAAAATAAATTATAATTTAAAAAAACTAAAAAACACGCTTTAATGAACTAAAAGGTAAAAAATAATTAATTTTATTGTAAAAAAGCGTGGGGTGCTTTGTATCATATTTTCATACCACCCCACGCTTTTTTACAATAAAATTAATTATTTTTTACTTTTTAGTTCATTAAAGCGTGTTTTCTAGTTTTTTTAAATTATAATTTTTTCAAATCAGTTACTACAAAGTACAACATATGACTGATAAATATAAGTTAAAATAACTGACCCTGAGCTCAGTCGGCGTAATGCTGTTATCTGTGTAGGAGCACAGCAAGTTAACCGGGAGCGGTTGACACTGTCGTATTTTAGATGCCAGCAACAGGGTCGTCGCGCCGAGCAATTGAAGCTGTTGGCGGGACACTGCGCACCGACACAGGAATCGGTCCATGAAGTTCACGGCCAACGGGAACACTTGATCTTCACATAATTGGTCCTCACATACCTGTGACATAAATATTTTTAATTTCAAAAATACTTCACAATATTTAATTTTAAGTCTTCTATTAATGTTCTTTATTATTTATTGATTTATTATGACTATCTAAAGTAACAATATAAAGCCTTAACGTCTATAAAATCACTCCTCATCAGGCCAATACCTCAGTAGGCTGCCTATTGTAATCTATTAAATAGATTTGTTAGTAGTCAGCAGCTGTCAGAAGACCAGAGTTTCACGTCTAGTTTTGTCTGAATCTGATTGTACCTATAGAAGTTTAATTTAAAACAATGCAAATGGATAGGAAGCTCGTATAAGGACGTAGCGTCGCGGTGGCATCGTGGTCGCGTATTACTGGTGAGAGAATGATCTCAGTATCTATAGGTATCAACATATCTATTCACAAATCGAAAGAATTCTAAAAGCGATAGTGAAATAAACAATAGATAGGTAAATACTAAATACGTAGGTACTAAAGCGGCCCCTAGACGATCAATATATTGCACAATAATTGATATTGTACAATAATATTGAACGTCTGTAGATCACATTGAAAGATTGCGCAATATATTGAGTCAATCAAAATGAGTTTGATTTTTATTGTGCAATCTAGTAAATATTGATTCGTCTGTGAGCAATATTGTGCAATACTGCTTCAGTTGTGTTAACAGTGTTGAAATTTTTTGAATTTCAGGCGTAACCCTTCTCAAGAGTTCATCAAATTGTACTATCTAGTCGCAAAAAGTTTTGAAAATCACTTGGTTCACTAAATCTTAGTTTACTTAACAGATTTTCATGAGTGTATTTATTTCTTTCTTTAAACCATTCCTTCCTCCACTTGCGCTTCTTTTTCTCTTTCTTTTTTGAAGCTACTTATAAGTTATAACTAATGCAATGGCAACACAACTTGATGTTTTCTTATTATTCCACATGTTGACTGCACAAGTATCAGCCGTGAACTAATTTATTGAGCAATAATATTGCATAGTGTGGGTTGACCAACTAATACTATTGCACAATACCTATATTGACGTAAATATTGATCGTCTAGGGGCCGCTTAAGACTTAACGCAATAAATTGAAAAAACTTATATGCGCGCGCTTACTCATAATGACGTCTCTATTAATTACTATTAACGAAACGAGTGTCAAGTTTCTTTATTAGCTTTGTTAACGTTTTACTGTTAACGTTTATTGTTTATTTGTTCACAGTACATTAGAATGCCTTCCATAATTTGTTAAAATTCAGAAATTGAATAACAAAACTTGTCTTTTTAAAAAAATTTTAGTAAAATATGGTACCTATTGTCTTGGTAAATACTCAGTCTCTTTTTAATAATAAGTTAATAACAGACGTCAGGCGCCACTTCACACTTGCACCATTACTACCTGCAATTCACATTTTCCCGGTTAAGTGAAGAAAGAAAAACAGCTGGAGAAACTATACAGCCTGTCTCTATAAGGAGTTATTGTCATCCTGATATTTATCTGGAATTGAGAGAAACCTCGGCAAGAATACAATTTCTTGGCGAATGAGTTAGAAAAAATTTCGTATGTATTTCAATTTTCAGTCGGCATTGTGGCCAATCTCTTTGGAATCAAAGTCTAGGTACGCTGTGTACTTTTTTATAGTTTCTCAATAACTGCATTCCAAAAAACCTTAAATCTTTTTTTTCTTGCATAAAAATAAATATGTACTTACTCCCATTAATGTTATTAAAATTATAGAAGTTTCCTCTCATCACACTTTTGTTATCACCGCATCACCTGACAGCAAACAATGTGGGGAAAAGAAAACACTATTAGATATTTTTTAGCCTTATGATATTTTCACCGGGGCTAGTTTATAGCTACAATATATTATGCTACAAAATTAATTACAATTGCAATGTGAGGAGTCAAAAATGTAAATGAAAAAACTACCTATTATAATAAAAAAGAAACAAAATCAGAAACCTCGGTTATCCGCAATATTTTCGTCAAATAATATAAAATTATTATTATAAATGAATTATATTAACAGCAAAAATATAATATGGTAAGTCGGCAATTTATGAGTGCAATGTGCCAAGCTAACCAAAGTAAACAAACTTGTGCATACCCATTCTGCTATCATTTGCAAAACAGATAATGAATAGTACTTACTTCGAAATTTGCATTGTCTAGTCATTAATGATTAAAGTATACATTTAAATGCATTTTGACAAATTTTGCCTTTTAAAGTTTAAAGGGAATTTTAAATGACATTACAAAAATTTGCAAATTCCAATACACAGAATTTTCTGTTCATGATTTTGTCAGTGCATATTGTATACAATATGGATTTATTACCTAATTAAATACATTTTAAGATCAGCTTTATTTATCAGAGGATCACATTTTGACAAGAATGCCGGAATATTAATTATTAAACAATCTGTCACACATTTACAAAATAGTCAGCTGTTTGTTGAAATGATAAGAGGAAAACCAAAATATTTCAAACAATTAAAATTTGTAAATATAGTTTGACACAATCAGCTGAAACTTACCTCAAGCATCCAAGTTGTTACAATTTTTCTCATGAAAGGCTGGATATCGTGTTGGACATCAGTAAAATAATTACAGGAAGGAATGTAAAATTCTTCCATTTTCAACATATTATTAATCACGCGATTATCCTGATAAAGTACAGGATCAATTTCAGCAAAATTAGAATCTGGAACGCGTTCGACACATAATAAATCCATTTTCTGCACTATATCCATATGATTTTTTACGAAAATGTCCACAGAATCAGCACAAACACTTGTCTTTATTCACTATTTTATTGTCAATCGATAAATTATCTTTAGTTTTCAAACAATCACTTAAATAAATTTAGCCAAGAATCAGCTGTCACCGGCTGCGATCCTTTGGCAGTATGAAAAAGTGACGATCGCACAACCTCTCTCTCCGAAAGAATACAGGCGAATGATCGCAGGAATCGTATCGTGATACTGGATGTCTCACTTCACGAGGTACAACCACCTATTTAGGCCGGTGGTGGCCAGGTACTATAGGTACAATCGTACAACCCCACTCTGCACATTGCATGGGGTAAACTGAATGTACATATTATAAATTAAAATGACCGTCAAGGTGCAATGAACCATTTATTATAACAATAATTAACAAATGTTGCTATTACGCATTTCTTACATAAAATTAATAAATTACATAAGTACTTACTTTTTTAGTAATCTTTTTTCATTAGGTATACCTATAATTTATATTATAATTTAACATTTAGATAGATAAATTATAGACGCTCGAAAACAGAGGTCATAAGCGTCTTGTTAAACTTTTAGAGAGTCCCAGAGCTAATGAATTTTTTGGAAGCAGATTTCTGCATGGAAAGGACATAGATAGGTACTTTATAATGTAGCAGGGACGTAGCATTTTTTTACATGGGCCAGGGCTGGGCCACTGATGTAGATTTTCAACCCCTTTTAACCTATGAAACCTTGAGTTCCGTAAAAATGACAGTGTAAAACCATAAGCATTTAATCCCAATAATCATTCGTCTACTGTGGGCGGAGGGGTGACGCACGGAGAAAAATTAAAAAATGTAACTTTATAATAAGTAACACAAGCGCGCTAGAACAACACAGTTCAGGAAGCTACTAAATGTTAAGTCGATGCTTTTTATTTAATCAATAATTAAATTGCAACAAACTTAAACAAACCTATGCAGCCGCGAGGGCGCTACTAAATGAAATAACAGGAACGAATTCAAAGCAGTAGATCAGCGACAAAAAAACTTTGCGCGAGTTCTGTAACATATTTTAATTTTTACGGAACGCAAGGCGTCTTATAGTCCGAGAGTTTGCGTTGCATTTTAGGTAGTGTTTTTACGCCGATCGATTGTTATCTTTTTCGATAAATCTGGTATGACAAATAAGTAAACCAAGCGTCAGCTGGCGCAACCGCGGTGGGTGTGGGTGTGAGAGGCTGCGAAAGTGGTAAAAAAAAGTTTTTTTAAGTAATAGTGCGCCGGCTGAAACTTGTTTTTATAAATAGTTGACATCATTGTGAGTTGAAAAATAATCGTCAGCTCCATCGTGGAAGGGGGATTGTGCGTCAGCTGGTCACATGAACTTGTAAAAAAACACGTAAAATATTGCGCATTTCACTTTTTTGCACTGACAGCAGCTGAGACAATTTCGTTACCTAGGATTATGATTATATCGCTATCATAATCCTAGGTAACGAAATTGTCTCAGCTGCTGTCAGTGCAAAAAAGTGAAATGCGCAATATTTTACGTGTTTTTTTACAAGTTCATGCGACCAGCTGACGCACAATCCCCCTTCCACGATGGAGCTGACGATTATTTTTCAACTCACAATAATGTCAACTACTTATTTATAAAAACAAGTTTCAGCCGGCGTACTATTACTTAAAAAATTTTTTTTACCACTTTCGCAGCCTCTTACACCCAAACCCACCGCTACTTGAGCAGCTGACGTTCGGTTTACTAATTAGTTGTACGAGATCAACTATCGATATCAAAATCAGCCGGCTTACTATGACTTTTTCATTTGCAACACAAACTCGCGGACTATTAAGTTATCGCATTGGCCAAAACTTTTATTGCATGGGCCATGGTCACACGGACCTATCCGTAGCTAGTCCATGCAATATAGTAAAATCAGTCCTACAACGAAACTCTCGAGCGACAAATCCAACTAAAACGAAAACTACTGTACAGATTTGAATACGTCGATTCCACATTTGCCCGTTGGATTTTTTTAATGCCAATCTGAAGGGGATCCCTATCAAACCAGATTTATAGTTAAGGTATCAATTGATAGTATACCTACCAAGTCACATCAAAAAACCATCCATTCGTTTTCAAGTGTTCCCGGTGCAAACAGACAAAAATTATGAAAATGAGTTCTCTCGTCAGAGGCGTACATACAAATCACTGGTTTTCAGTAAATTTTTGAAAATATATTGTTAACTTATTTTAACTCGTCAATTGATAGCCCAGCGACAAACGAACAGTTCCTGCTAACTGCGGTGGTGCTTTCCTACGGTTGAGGACCCCTGGTATTCGCTAGCCCCGCCTCCCTGTAATCAGGGGCGGACTGGGACTCAATTTCGGCCCGGGCTAAAGGCGGCCAGCGGCATATTAACTAATTTTCCAGTTTTTTTAGACAAGATTACCTACCAGATTTTTCGTTGCATACATGTTTTTATTCTTGTTTTTCTTTTGAGCAAGATTAGCTACGAACATTACACTTCCACTGATCTCTGTGCTACTGGATTGACAGATCTTTTTCGAGGCGCAAAATGTACTTTTAATTCACCAAAATAGTGTCTCAGAGATAGTCAATCCAGTTAGTAGTAATATAAAAATTCTCATTTTTATAAAAACAATAACAATTTAATCAATTTTTATTTAAATATTTATTGTAAAAACTTAATATGATCTATTTACATTATTTACAATTACATTTCATCACAACTTTACGAATTAATTTTAGGATTATCACAAAAAAATTATGATACCTACATACAAAAAATTTGTAAAAAACAAAAAAAAGGATATAATTTTTTATATCTCAAACGTTAACAAATCAAACAAATATGGTTCTTCAACATAAATTTTTAACGATTTAAATAAAAAATAGCTTTCGTCGCATATCTCTGAAAATTACTTAAAAATATTTTATACAGAGGGTCCTTGTTATCTAGTTACAAGCTTAAAAAAACATTCAGACTACACAATTAATTTTCTTTATAACGAAATTCTTCTATGGATGCGGATTCCAGATTTTTAATTTTTATACACTACAGAATCATTAATCAACAAATCTTAACATTAAAAAAAATATAAGAAGAAAACAAAATATTGCCTCCTACTACTTCTGCCTTAGCAACTTAAGAAAGATAAATCAAATATTTAATTAAACAGAAAAATAAAAAAAACGTTTGGATAAATGGAAAGACACAAATATCATCTGCAGACTGCATTGCGCAAAGTTTTTCATTCAAACAGAGAACAGCACAAATAAAAACCCGTGCAGAGATCCACCAAGAGCTGTTTAAAATTGTGCCTTAAAAAACACAGTTTAGCACTAACCTAAAAGATATAAACACAAAATGAAAAATGTCAGACCCGTAGCAACATATGGGCAAGAGGGGGCATTGCCCACCTAACCTGAAAAAAAAAGAATTGAATTTCGGCGCATGACAATTATGATTAACTGTACTACAGCCTATCAGACTATGCTGAACAGTATTTAGACTAATAGACACGAGATATTAAAAAAAACGTTAAATTTATAAATACAGTCGACTCTTGTTAATTCAAACCTGCGATAATTCGAACCTCTCTATAATTCAAAGCTATCACGAGTTCCCTACAAAATCTCTTTATATTTCGAACTAAATCAATACATTTTTATGCACTTGGTAATTCGTACGAAAAAATCATTGCTATATAACAAAACGACGCGTTAATTCGAACTCATCGGCGTCCAACACTCGACAATTCAAAGTTGCAGAGAGAAAGAGGCGGAAAGATTGTAAGTACATACATACATTTTGCGACAAGTTCAAACTTGTATCAACGTTTGTTTGTTGAGCCTTTGTTTCAAACCATTTGATATTTCAAACACTCGATAATTCGTAATATTTTAAGAGTCCCTCGAGTTTCGAATTAACGAGAGTCGACTGTAATAGGTATATGATAAATCAATCGATTTTTAAATCCCTTATATCCACACAATATTATTCACATAACAATTAGAGGTGAAAATAATAAATAAATATCTCAGACAGCAAGGCTGCCATGATTTGTAAGCTATATCTAAGAAAAAATCAAATGACCACTGTCGGGACTTGAATCCGAAACTCCCAGTTTCCGACTAGATGAGTTACCAATTTCTCCACATTGCCCGAGAATGGAAACTGATCCCTTCTTATATATAGCAATTTCAAGTATGAAACTCTTATTTGCCGCCTTACGGAGAACAGGTGTTACGGGTGTTACGGGTCTGAAAAAAGCACAAAAAAGAATATGTAGTAAAAGCAAATAAACACATCACAAAAAAGAATATGTAGTAAAAGCAAATAAACACATAATATTCGAATCAAAGTTTGAATCCTTCACTGTTTATGCTTCTGAATACCTGACTAGTGACTTCTCCTAAAATCGCTCAATGGATTTGTCAAACCAGAATTTTTCTACTGCGCAGTGATTACACGTTATATTATGCTGTTCTCTATTAATGAATATAATTTTTCCTAGGGTTGCGCAACAACTTGAAAAATTAACTACCGGTCGAGTAATAAAAATATTCACTTGTCAAGTAACAAAAATACTTGAAAAAATTAGAGTTGAGAAATAAACAAAGTAACGATTTGGCTGGCTACTCGATTTGCAAAAGCAACACCAGTACATGAGCTGAAAAAACTGGAAATGTTTCGAATACTGTCGAGTAGTGCAGAGAGAAAATTGTTTATCAGAAATCGATATTTATTAAACATTCATGTCAGACAGGAACTTCGACTACTCACACACAGGTCTACCGTTTCCAATAATTATATTTATAAATTAAAGAAACTATCTTAAAATGAAATATTATTAATTAACTGGAATTAATACAAGAAATTAAGTTTTTTTTAAACGAGTTTTACCACTGAATAGATAACACTACAGCAAACTGCAATTTTCTTACTGATGTAACATAAATTAATTATTATTATTGATCATACGGTATTAGTATACAGTATACACTTACAATATTAATTACTGACTCACAAGCATTCGCGGTATCCGGTGATACATATGATTATTAAAATACAAACATAACTGAAAAAATAAAAATAAAACTAGAAACATTCAAACGCATTTTGGGTTTGGGGTTGATCATGTAGCAATCAGTGACTATAATCAGTTGATTCTTCTGTCGTCAATTGACATTTGCACACATAAAATCATGCATAACAATATTCGCATTATATTAAGGATAGGGTGGTCACAATATCTGGAAGAAAAAATCCACCAGTTTTCCAGTAAAATGCTATTTTCCTTCATACTTTTGAAATAATAAGAAATATTTGTTTCTTATTTTAAAATTTTGTTGCAATTGGCAATGCCCTTGAACGTGCAAATAATGAATCTCTCAATAAGACTACCGCCTGCTGTCACCTAGCATGGCGCCCGGCAGGCTAGAGCATACTGTTAGTTCACTGTACCCATAAAAAAATATTTCCATGTTTTTCCCTGACCATGACTAGTATTTCCTGATTTCATCATTTATAAAAAAATTTCATAACTTTTCCAGATATGTGGTCACTTAGTGTATGTATTTTTTATTCAAGCTGAATAATATCATTTTCAGTTGAACTGTTCTCGGGTTCGTCTTTTTTCAGTCTTAGAAGCGATTTCATAGTAATCTGCAAATTGTCTGCAGTACTGATTTTTTTACGTATTGATACAGTTTGTAGTTTTCGCTGTTGAAGAGGTATTAAAACTGATTTACCATTTGAAAGCATCACAGGGACATACTTTGGTGGCGGTGTCTTTAACGTTTTTAATACCTGGGCATTTTTGGGGAGTTTCTTATTCTGAGCAAGTTTCAATGATAATGGTAGGCCAATTTCACTTACACTTTTTACCGACAATTCACTCAATGTTTCCAATGAATTAACTACTTTACCATTAATTATTTTACAAGACTGTTCAATTGGTAACATTGACTGACTTTTATTTTTTCTCTTTATCGCTGTAATAAAATTTGGAAGTTTCAATTTCATTTTCGTGTCCACTTTATCTTTATGGCTGTCTTCATTTTTACACAAAATTTGTGATTTATCAATAGTATCACATTTGTTGGTTTTTTCTACATCACATAATTCTGTTTTAATATTTTTATCAGTTGGTGGCATTGTAGACGATTTATTTTCTAAATTTATTTTAAAAGCTGTTTTATTCTCAGAACTTACACTGAGTGGTCTTATGGATATTTCATTTGGCAATTTGACTAACAATTTTTCAGTAGTATCGTCAATTCTAGTTGATGGTTTTACTTTCTTTTCACTAGTGTCGTTCGCTTTCTTATTTTTATTGGCATCTTCTACTATTATTATATCATCTGAAGTAAAATTTTGGCATATTTTTTTCAACTCATTATTTTTTTCACTTAACATCAAAATAACAGGATCGGCTAACAATGCTTTCAATTTTTCCTTAAGATATAATTTTCTCTTGTTTTCATTATACTTCTCGATTTTTATTTTCACATTTTCAAATTCAAGATTTTTAATGTACTTTGGCGTCTAAAATTAAAAAATATATATACAGTACAGTACAGTTTGAGGGTTGTCCAAACTTTTGAACGGCTTGACCGATCGAATCGCGATTTGCGGCATTCGAAAGGGTTCCACTGAACTTAGATTTCCTGAAAATTTGAACCGATTCGATCCAATAAATTTTGAGAAATTCCAAAAAAACCCGAAAAAAAAAGTTGTTAAAACAATGCTTTTTCAAAATAACTTCTAGAATACATATTGTACCGATTGATTTCATAATCTAATCAGCTCTTCTCCTCAGAAAACTGCGTCGAATGCCGCTAAGCGGATCAAAATCGAACAACGCGTTCAAAAGTTATAGCCGTTTAAAAATTCAAAAAAAAATGTTTTTTGAAGATAACTGCAACATTTTTCAACTGCGCGATTTTTTTTAATTATCAGTTTTTGTGTTAAAAAATCCGCATTGAATAACGTTCGAAAAATCAAACTCAAACGACGCGTTCAAAAGTTACAGCTTTTCAAAAATTAAAATAGTGTTGTTATCAGCAATTTTCAGATTTTGAGCTCGAAGAGCTCAAAAATCTACTTTTGGGTATATTATCAAATGCTTCGAACTCAAAGCGCTTGAAAATAGCGGAAAGCTCCAGGGATGGCCTGCAGGGTCAACCGATTTATAGATTTTTCTTTTTTTGTTTTTATTTATTTTAAATTAAAAGAAACACTTTTCTAGGCACAAAACGATTATGTAAGTTCATATAAAAATAAAATATTATGTATGTATTCACGCCAGTTACTGATTTACACTTGTCTCGGTGTCAGTAATAACTACAAAATGCGATCTGCTTAGATGTGCAGTTATTGCACCGTGCAATAACATGCAAGATGCTTTACGAGCAGTTTTGTAAATGTATGTGTCGTTAATTTTTATGGAAGTGTCCAAGTTTTAGAGTCAAGTGTCCGGAAGCATACCCATCCCGGTTTTTGGAGTGTCCGTGTTAGCGTGTGTCCGGGTTTGTGAAGCTGTTCTGTATATAATAAAAAATTCTAGAGCATGCAAGTAATTCAAGAATTACAAAGCGCGACAATCATATAATTATACAACTTGATGTTGGGTAACAATGAA
Organism: Mongoloraphidia duomilia; assembly: GCA_039654895.1. NCBI lineage: Eukaryota > Metazoa > Arthropoda > Insecta > Raphidioptera > Raphidiidae > Mongoloraphidia > Mongoloraphidia duomilia. The sequence continues at coordinate 36,128,062 of CM077524.1, read as the reverse complement.
ATTGACCTTTGGGCCGCATTTATCTATATTTGTTTTTTATCGGAAAACCGATCTTCAAAAAGATTGGATATTTAAAAAAAAATGCTCAAATCGGTTGAAATGTTGCAACCCAAATTTTCTAATTCCTTACATTTCAATATTTAGTAATTATATAGGTACCAATAGGTACATAAGTACCAATATAAGGGGAAAACGCTATCAAATTATTTGTACATGCTGAAAGCGCCATGTAGTGTTAGAGTGTTCTTAGATGTTCTGAGACAAGCTTCATGTGAAAACAAAATTATATTAATAAAACACAAAATTTACATACCATATTGATTATTTCTTTTGTATTATAGGATTTTGAAGTATCGTTACAAACCAATGTATGTGCCAAATCATTTACAAGCTTTTGCATGTGTAGTTTTGTTTTCCTTTCTTCTAAACGATAAAAATCATACTTAGTAAAACCAAGAAGTAGCATTTCATTTCTTGTTAAAAGCGTCATATCAAATAATCCCTTTTCACACACCATCTGTAAGGACAAAAAACAAAATTATTTTAGTATCCCACCATATATATATATATATATATATATATAAAATATAAATAAAACTATTACGTGAAATCCTCGTAGTTGACGTTCACTCAACGGAGCATGATCTCTAAGTTTCTTTTTGTTATCGACAAGGAACATGCGAACTTGAAAAGTTTCAGGAACAAAAAATAAATATTTTCGCAGAAGTCTGAAATACAAAACAAAAAAAATATTTAATGCAATTCTTGACAAAGTTACTAATGCAAAATGACCAACTTTTCAAAAATGAACTAATAACACCGTTTTTGTGCTTTTGTAATTTGATATCACCAGATGAGGTGGGCAATCCAATTAATAAATTGTAGTCTTTTGCTTCAGCCCTACTTTAAACTTTCAGTGCCCTATCTTGAATTCAGCTCTAGTTACGGCCCTGAACTGAAAGACTAATGCAAATCATGCTCAGAGTGAAATATAAGCAGATTCAACTAAACAAAAATTTACATTTTAAAATATCTCTCCTTTACTGCCTGAAAAGTTGGTCACCTTTTTAATACCGCAATATTATAAACATTTCAATAATTTAGGTATCAAACTATACAATGTTAAATAAAAAAAACATATTACAAAAACTTAAAATTTTTTTCCCTAAACTTTCTATAATTTTCACTTGATGTCCTTTTGAGGACGAAACTATTAGTGATTTTAATTTTTGTAATATGTGATTCTGAGTTTAATTTTAAGGGCTTACCTGTCAATCCATTGAATAGTATGTTCCATGTTTTTGAACTGGAAATGTTCGTGAGTTAAAGGTGATACAACACTGATCATGCCATTCAGATGAGTCTTAAGAGGTATGTACCCCAAATTGGGAGGTTCAGATACCAACCAGATATCTTTATCTTTGAGCTTTGTTGCTATGTGCGTGGAAATAATTTCTAAATCATCATCCGAATCATTGAAACTTGAACCTGATTTAGTCTTTTCCTCTATTTTTTTCATTTTTTCTTCTTTTAAAAATTTCAGTAATAAAGACTCACTTTCATTATTTTCGTTGTCTTTTTCGGTTTTTTGTTCAGATACGCAACTTCCCAACCGGTTTGCTGATGCGTTTACTTCTGATGTTTCGGTTTCACTACTCCCTGTTCTTTGCGCTGACACAGCAATGTCTGTTTCATTTTCAACTTTCTTATCATCGATTTCACTTTTGTCGTTTTCCTCCGTTGCTTTTTCAGACATATTTACAAGCGCCTCGTTTTTCTCATCATCACTGTTATTCACGTCAATATCAATTACCGTATTATTTATCTCTTCTTGCCAATTATTGAAATCGGTCAAAGGTATTAATTGTGGCATCGGTGAATCTTCTGTAGATAATCTTTCATGTTTAGAAGCATATGTCATAACTTCATCGGTTATATTTGGCATACTGTCGTTTTCAAACATTGAATTACTATTAGAATTATTGGTACTCGAATCGGCAGTAATATCATTACTACGTTTTACATTATCATATTTTCTTGTAAAAGATTCAGAAACTTCGTTATAACTTTCTACTAATTGATTCTGATCAGTAGTTAAATCTATAAGTGCACTGTTGCTATCTTTAGATTGTGGTAATAATCTCGGTTTTTTGGCAGAGGGAATGACTGGAATAATGTCATCATCTTCATCATCCAGTTCAGTTAAATCTATACATTCAGTCTCTGAAGCAGAATGCATTCTTCGATTCGCCTGACTTTCGCTAGGAAATAGTTCAGTCGGTGCATTCACATTCTCAGCTTGTTCTGTATTTTGACCTTTGGTGTAAAGCCATATTCCCCGGCTTTTTCTATTTGTTCCATAAAACATTTCCACTTCTTTTGTGTTTACTAATCTGCCATTTATATATCTGAACATATGTATTGACGGTTCTTCTGTGGGTCCATAGGGTCCGAAGAATACACGTTCGGCCAGGCCTGGTACAGCATACACCCCAAATGCGGGTGATTTGATAAAGCTTGGTTTATCCCTCTGTATAGGTAGACGAACGGTTTTACAATACGTCCGTGCTGTTGCAGTAGCATGTATCAAATCAGTATATTTGATACTGTATGATGAGTCGGTTAATTTCAACACAGAAAAATCATTTTCAAGAATCATCATAAACCACCTTGAATCTTCTCGACCCACTGGGAGTGGAACTTTTATTGATGAGTTTTCCGATGGCACAGTTTGTTCAGCAGTCACTGATGGTATTTCTTTGGATTCTAAAGATATTTCAGCCTTATCGCGTTCTTCTAATTTTTGTTTTCTATTTTCCCTCATTACAGTTTTCTTTATAGCAATGTCTGGTTCATTTGGTTTTCTAATTATTGTACCTCTTATTTCCCAGTATAGTCCGTTTGAAACTAATATTGCGTAAGTGTCTTCTTTTTTAATTGCTTTACCCGGCAATTTTTCTGATAGTAAACTTGTAACAATTTCAGGTAAATTTGACTGTGCGTGATAATCGTAATTTTTGATATTTGTAAACGAAGGTCCCGGTCTTCTTCGAGTTTTTGTTAAAATAAGAGGCGACTTTCCGGATGGATTATACCAGAAAAAAAGAGTGCAGTTACGAAATCTACGTTCAATTGTATTCCATTCCATCAACCTGAAGTTACTAGCATTCGGTACATTTTTAAAGACAATTTCTTGTAAATGTTTCTTTATAAATGGTGTGGGCATATACAAATCAGGTATTGCTAATTCATCTGTGTGAGTTTCTTTTACTTTATAAATATTAGCCTGTTGTTTTTCTGTGTCATCAGGCTGTTTCGTTACTTCATTTAGTTTTTCTTTTAATAATTGCACATTATCCTGTTCTCTCATTTTAATATTACGCTGTTTACACGCTTGTGCTTTGTTACGAGAAGAATAAAAATTAGGTACACCACGCACCCGTGCACACGAAAGTAAATTGCGTACAACTTGTACATTCGGATTCAAACGTCTCGATGAATAAGTAATATAATCGTCATTAGATTCGACACTTTCATCTTGATCGATACGTTTCTTGCTTGATGAATTCAACGAATCCTCCGTCGCACTTCCGTTACAGAAACATTTATATAAGTTATGTACCATACACCATGTCATTATATTATCTAATTTCAAACGTTCTACTACAACAATTTTTTTAGTATTGAGTGCTAACGATTTCTGTTCAGTTTGGTTACTTGTAGAATTCTTTTTTGACCACATCAAAAGAGATTTTTTCGGAGAAACATTTTCTTCAACTGAGGCTTCTTCTTCATAATTCTCAGATTTCTGATATAATTCAGGTGGCATCACAAAATGATTTTCAGAATATTTTTTTGGAAGTTTTGTGACTCTTTTACTACGCCTGTCTCTGGTTCCCTCGCTTACAACGATTGTCTGATCATTAGCTTTAATTACAGTTTGAGTAAATTTTCGTTCTTCTTTTGCTAAATGGCGTTTGGCCTCGTCTTGAAGTCTGACCATAGTTCCCGCTGACAGTAAATTTGATCCACGGGGTAAATTGATGTAATGGTGACCTTTTTGTTGTCTTTCTAGTTTGGAGCTCGAACACTGACATTGTAACATACAACAAACACGTTCACAATGATTCGGAAATTCGGCTGTAATGTCCAAGCACACACAGCCCATCTTACAAAATGGTTTTGTGCATTCTTTCTCTCTATTTTCTTTTTCTTCTTCAACTTTCTTTTGTTCACTTTCTATGTTGACTTCTATAACCTGCACATTCAAACGTTTTAATTCTAATTCAGTCCTTGAAGTTCTTTTTGTTTTGATTATCGCCTGTACTTTTTCGTCAATCGGCGATGGTGGAGTAAAAGATGTCTCCTTAAATTCGGGACAATCTGGACAATAGTCCATCACTGAATTATCTATATTTGGAGTTTCAAGATAATTTAAAATACCGGTCATAACTTCTTTTACTTCATCCATTACTGATTTTACACTATTGTTAGCAATAAACTCATGTTTCAATAATTTTTCCAGTGGTTTTACATTTATAAAGGATTTTGAATTTTGCTCTTTCATTAATACTTTATTACGATTGTTTGCAAGAGAGAGTGGAAACTTGCATTCAATTTTTTCGTTTAGAGCAGAATTTTCTTTGGATATTAAAACAGAAGCTGCATATTCTGCCCACTCTTTGCTGATGTATCCATCTATATCTTTTTGAAGTTCCAAATACTGCTCAGCAATTGGATGCATTCTTTTTCCTAGTTCAGGATACACTAACAAATAAGCTTGTGGCATATCCTTAAGAACGCTATTCCAAGTTATGGCATCACTTTTATTAACAAGCGATGGTTTTTTTGAAAGTGGGCCCGGTTTATAAGTCAAACTGTTTTCTTCTGTACTACTATTTTCAGATTGTTCATTTGAAGTTATTTCTGATTTTAACATGTCTGAAGAACGAATATTGTCATGAATTTCAGAGAGAACAATTTTATTTAATGTTTGAATTGTAGGTCCTCCCGAACTACCTGCTATTCTAATAGTTTCGTTCCCATATTTTACTATTTGTAACGAGTTTACGTCATTTGCAGTCATTGCAGCTAACCAGCATTCACGACTGACGGGTAATTTTTGTGTTTGTAATTTTTCACGTATTGACACCAATGTTTCAAGTTTCTGCCTTTTTTCATTTCTACGTAATGTTTTCAATAGAGATAATTCATTCAATTCAATTTCATGCAACAACTCTTTCTGGCGATAATTTTCAAATAGCTTTCGCTTTTCGGCCAAAGTTTTCGGTTTTATTTTGTTTGTAAATTCACTTTTATTCAAATATTTTATCTTTATTGGTTTAAGTAAAGACTGAGGGCTCGGAGAACGATTCTTTAGTGGTAATTTTGAATCGAGTTTTGTAATAGTATCCTCTGCAACTAATTTTGGGATTTCGTAACTAATATTTAACTTAGCGTTTGTTAAAAACTTGTCAAGAACATCACTTTCAAACGCCGAACTAGATTTTTTCAAATCGGGATCTTTTAAAATATTTGAAGATGATTCCACAGGACTTTCTTCCTTTAAAGGAAGTGTGCTATCATTTGATAATTTTATTTTTTTATTAGAAGGTTCCTCGTCTTCTTTGACATCTTTTTGATCATGTAAAAATAACTTACTACGCCACCCTTTTATTTTAGTTACATCGGAAGTTTTAGTGGGTTTAATTACGGACGATTTCTTACTGGGAGAATCCACAAAATCGCAGTCCATGGCCTCTAACTGTCTAGAATTATCAATGCTTGTGTTGTCGAGAATATCTAAATTTTCTTTTTCTTGACCAAAGTCTGCATTATTTTCACAATTGTCTATATCGAAATATTCTTGAAAATCTCCAACTACTTTAGTTACAACAGGTAAAGAGGATTCTATAGCTTTTTTATGATCAAAAAATATGCTGTTTTCCGAAATACTACTATTTTCAATCATAGCTGATTCTTTATCCTTATCTGTTTTATTTTGTTCGGACATCGCCTTCATACTAAATTTATGTTTTAAACTTGAAATAAATTTCCAAGGCGATTGTTCATCAGAATCGGAAAACTGTTCTGAGGAAACCTTTTGTTCGTCTTTCGAAGCAGTATTATTGTGGTCTGCTTCATAATTTGGTTTTACAGCGTCCAGTTCAGTATTTTGTAAAAATAATTCTGAAAAATTTGTATGAGTTCTTTTTTCATCCACAGTTTCCGAATTCAAATCAGATTTTGCGGGCACGTTTATAAATGCTTCATTATCAGTGTTATTTAAATCTGATTTTATGTTTACCGCGGTGTTTTCATTTGATCCACTGGTATATTCTGGTTTGTAATTACATTCTGATTTTTCTTTTGGTACCACATTTAACATAGACTTTTTATTACTTCGAAGTAATTCTAACTGTTCCATTATCTTTGATCTAACATCATCTTTTTTTTCACACAATGGAGGTGCACTTGTTTGTCCTGTATTTTCATTTTGACAAAGTTCTATCAGTTTACTTTTTTGTCGTTTAAAAGTCATTTGCAATCTTTCTTTACCTAATACTCTTAACTTATGCGAAATAACTCTGAACTTTTTTATTCTATCTCTTTTCTTAGACTTTGATAAAGCGTATAATAGTTTAGATTTTTGTATTAAAGGTAGCACATTTCTACATTTAATGTTGTGCTTGACTAAAAACTCGTTTAGTTTTTTATTTATTTTTTTTGAACAATTTTTATTATTTTTGTAAACTGAATCTCGAAGAGATTTACTATTTTGGCTTTCATTACGTCGACTATTTTCACTGTCATCCATTTTCTTTACTGCGTATTCCTGTGGAAAGTGTAAAAAAAATAAATATTTTTAGGATTAGCGTCTTTAAGTTATTGCTGGAACACATTGATGCTCACATCCATGCCAAAATATATAAACGGTATGTTATTAGGGGCAGATCTCATAGGGGTTACAATTAAACGCACTTTGAAAAAGACCAAAATAGCTTTGAAAAGAAATGAATAAACTTTAAAAAAACTACTTATTTGAAACTTTTTAGAAAATTAATGCACTAAAAATAATATGTATATATTACTTTTTAAAAAGATAGTGAAACTATTTAAAAATAATATTTTAAACTTTACAAAAAAGGAACGCACGAAAAATAATATATATAACGTTTTTAAAAATATATATCTACCACTTTGAAATGATTTTAACACGCTCTTAAAAAAATTATAATTTAAAAAAACTAATAAAAATGCTTTAATAGTAAACCACTAAAAAGTAAAAAATAATTTTTATTGTAAAAAAGCGTGGGGTGCTCGATATCAGTTGTTATAAAGTATGAAAATATGGTACAAAGCACCCCACGCTTTTTTACAATAAAAATTATTTTTTACTTTTTAGTTCAGTTACCATTAAAGCGAGTTTTTTAGTTTTTTTAAATTATAATTTATTTTTGCTTTTTAGTCCTGGAGATCCTGGTCGGGACAATGGGACAAACTTATTGAATTATTGTATTGTCATCGGTCCTTGATAAGTGTGCAAAGTTTCAGTTCTATCTGAAGTTTTTTGCTTTTTTTTAGTCCTGGAGATCCAGGATCTCCAGGGGGATAATTTCACGCGCAGGGGGGGGGATAAATCATAAATTCTTATCTCTGGAACTACTATAAAAATATTTCTGCCAGGCATCTCACGACAGTTCAAATTTTTTTATGACTTAAATTTGCCTGAGACTATTTTTGATCATGTTTTACAAATATTATTAAAACCATAAAGGATCGTTCCAAGAATTTTACATGTCAAGTTCGCGCTATTCCTGTTTATTTTTCGTCCAAAATTTACCCCTCCCCCTCGCACCCCGAAACAAATATCTTAAAATTTATGCCTACTTCTTATTTCTTAACTATTACTTATTACTTAACTATTATTACATGTGAAAAACATAAAAAAAGTTGCAACAAATGAAAGTACGTTTTGTCTCGTAGATTAAGATTTTCAACAAAAAAATATTTCAATGTTTTGATTATTAATTTTATTTACAAAAGTATATTCTGATAAATATAGCTATTTTATATACAACATAAAAATCATAGAATGTAAGTAAAACGTAATTTCATTATACAGGCTGGTTCAAAAGGTGTGGTCAGTGGTGATGCTACCCATGTCTGAGTGAATAAATCCATGTCCGATTCTCAATTGTTATCTAGTGATAAATATTTTACTTATTATTTTTGTTTCACGGTTTTTTTTTTTTAAATCAAGCTAACTTTGCAATAAGCAAAAAAAAACAGTTGAAAATCGAACATGGATTTATTAACATTTTATCATTCCAACTCCGTATAAGTAGATAATGGTAGGTACTAATTTAGGTCAAAATTCACGTTTCTCATTTTCTCTTCTTGAGAACTTCGAAGTGGAAATTTTTTGCAAAAAGTCTGCTCGTTTATTTATCCGTCAGCATGATTCCGACCAAAAATGGTTATACCAAATTTTGGTAAGATTTTTGACACAAAATAGAAATAGCTCTATTGATTTTGGGGAAAATCCGCGCATGCGCAACGATATGTGCTATAACTTAAACTGCTTAATATACTTCTTATGTCCAAATGTCAGTACATTTTTGGAGTTGAAAAGGTCCCGTTGCACAATTGGCTGGAATTTTCTACTTCCTTTAGCATCACCAATCGCCCCTTATAATTTATAAAGTATATGAACTCATGGACTTATACCTTTTGAAACACCTGTATATTTTTCTCCGTTGATCAAGTTTTTTTCTGTTTATTGAAATCAGCGCGTCTTTAATTTGAAAAAGAGCTAAATGTCATTTTTGCGATGTGCCCGATTACCTACTTCCATTTTAAATAAGCTTTGTGCGGTGAATCAATTACACACAAACACACCCACATTAAAAATGTACACTAATTTGAGCAAAGCGCGCCAGAACATTTCCATAATATTATAATGACAAAAGTATGTAACATTATATTTTCTATACATCTAAATCATAAAGTGAATGTCTGGGGTTTTGAATCATTTACATTTTAAGCCGTGTATTGAACATTTTTTCACGGTATTATATGTAGACTAGCCGTTACCCGTGGCTTCGCCCACGTATATTTCCATTTATGATTTATTATCCCCCCCCCCCCCCCGCGACGGCAAGAAATTCTCCTACTGCGAGTCGGGCTGGTGGTGCTTATTCGCTCGAATTTTATTAATACATTATTATTATTAATATATTACCCACTCGCTTCGCTCGTTCGCTTGAATATTATTAATACATTACTCACTCGTTTCGCTCGTTTGCTTGAATTTTATTAATACATTATTTCTTATTGCTCACCTACGCTATATAAATTATAAGGAACTCCTGTGCAAAATTTCATGCTTCTAACTTCATAACTGACGAACTTCCATACAAACTTTCATCCCCTAATTAACCCCCTTAGGGAATGAATTTTCAAAATGTTTTTCTTAGTGCTCGCCTACGTTGAGGTACTCCTATGCAAAATTTCATGCTTCTAACTTCAAAAATGACGAACTTCAATACAAAATTTCATCCCCTATTTAACCTCCTTGGGGGTTGAATTTCGAAAAATCCTTTCTTAGTGGGTGCTTACGTCACAAAAGGAACCTACTGTCCAAATTTCAAGTTTATATCTTCAGCGGTTTGACCTGGGCGTTGTCTGTCAGTCAGTAACGGAACTGTTTTATATATATAGATAGAAGATAGAAGAAGAAGATAGATAAGCGCAAAATAAAATTTTAAAAAAATTGCCTGTCTGTCTGACCTATCTGATTGTTCCGTTTTCAATATTGATGAAACTCGGACAGTTTACATTACTGGTACTAATTTAGTTTTTATTTGATCTCGATATTAAATCATTCCGGAATTATTACAAGATAATATTCTTGAAAAAAATATAGTCGAATTGAGAACCTCCTCCTTTTTTTTAAGTCTGTTAACAACGCACTCAAATAGGTACAGTACACGCACCAGGGCATTTGACACCGCGTTGGGGAAATGAGATACGACCGTACGGGGCGAAAGGACAAAGCGTGTAGAAGCGGGCTGATCGCACGCTGGCACTAAATCACGTGTGTTACTGTTACCTTCCTTCGTCCGGGAGCAAATTTAATACATCGCGAATCTTCGGGCAAAATTGATGTTCGTTGTTCACGCGAGTGAAACCACGGGGGAAAACTTGTTTTATTATGAAATTGGAGAAACCCGGAAAATTGACTGCATAACCCGCGGGCCGAAGGTAAGTTATCCCCGCAGACTCCGGGCGAAACTCTGAGAACTAGGTAAATGAGGAAAGTATCTCAATGTAACAATAGTCTCCAACCATGACAAATAGGCAGCTATCGCTTCTGATTCATTCCTATTTCTTAACAAAATTATTCTTAAGACCAATTTTATATGTAACGAAGGCCAAAAAACTTTTGTATCATTGAAGTGTACCTATGAAATCTACCAGAGTAGAGTTTCGAATATACTCGTATATCATTAAATTAATAAATACTACACTTTGTGAAAAACACGTTTTTTCTAGGTGGAATAGTATATTGCATTACAAGGGACGAAACACAGCGTTTGCAACTAGTGTGAAGTTTGCTGCCCGAGTGTACGCGGGCAGCAATTCACACGCGTTGCATTCGCTGTCTCGTTCCGAGTAAATGCATATTATTTTTCACAACTCTATTGACAATTCGATTTAAGGTAGCTGCAATTTAGGCGCGCAAAAATGCCGCAAAAATATTATATCTGTCAAATCCATGTGCAATTTATGTGGGGTTATGTCTGCCATTTTGACGTTTTCGAGTATTATATGAAAATTGAAGTTGGCGCGACTAAATCACTCTTTCTCTCTCTTAAAACGTTATAAAACAGAGAAAACCGACAACTGAAAATTTTCATCCCTATAGGGTTGAAACTCTCAGGTTCAACCCGCTAAACAGGTACCGAAAATCGAATTTTCAATAGCGGCGTTGTGAAAATGTATTTTTCACATACTAATATTCGATTTTTCATTTTGGACTATGTATTATGTAAAGTCCAAAGGTAAAAATCGATTATAGCCTATAGGTACTTTGTAGATCTTGGTGGTTAACGAACGTAATACCAAAGAAGATACCAGTTTTTACTTTCAGGAAGGCAAGAGTAAGTACATTTATAAACAACATATTTATAATAATATATATTGGTACTTAATAAAATAATTAAAACGGATTGTTATCTTTAAAATTTAAACTATACTCGACGTGGTCGATTTTTTGGCAATCATGTTAAAGAATTGCGATCTTTTAGTCGCAGTTACAAACAGAGGTTACAAAAAAGTACTTCTTGTTGAGCAAATGTTATTTTTAGTGCTGTTGGTACTTAGTACGAAAACGATAGAACCTATATATTTTTCATTTTTTATTTATAAGGGGAATATAATATAATATGTTTCATGTAACATTTCATGCAAATACCTATCTATACAAGTTATCTACTAGTGCTGCGCTGTAGTAAATGAGACTAAGTAATATTTACTGTTAAAAACAAAACGTGATTTTGGAATTAAACGTCTGCCTTTAAAATTAAAAAAATGAGGAAAATAAATCACACAGGATAATGTTGTCTTCTGATTGATAATAATTCAACAAAATAATAATAATCACCATTCTGAAAAGAATATTAATTTGTACAGGCCTTGGTACAGACGTATAAATTCAAGAAAAAAAATTAAAGGGTTTTCTACAAAAATAATTGACAATCATCAGAATATTTAAAGATCCATAACACCTTTATCAGTATGAACGACTTGTAACATTTTAATGGCGTATTGAACGCATTGAACTCACCTTTAAGTAAATGACAAACATGCATTCCTTTACCAACAATTTCTTTGTTTAAATTTGAAAAATTAACTCACGCATTTTTTTAATAAAATAAAAACACAAACTGAAAAATTAAGGCAAAACAACTGAATGTTCTCAACATAAAATTTCAATAAAAATACACTATAGTGGCATCTGTGAATTACTTTGCAAACCTACATATTACATGTCAAATTTACCTGATATAAATAAAATAATTACTTTTGAATAAATATTTCTTATTAAAGAACAGAAAACAACATTCTCATCAGTAACACCAAATTAAATATAAAACAAAATACTCACCATTAGTTGTCAACAATATCAAACGGACCCGGAAACAGAATCATGGACATTTACATGTGACAATAGTTTCTGAAGGCGTCGTTGCTATGATTCCGTGCAGGTTACAATATCCGATATAAACTGACATTACAAAATAAACTAATTGAAAAAAAAGATTTACTCGTTTTTGCAATGCAAAATCAAAACCACAACAACTACAACGTATATTTAATATATGTATATTATTATTATTGAGCTACAGATTGTTTTTTAAGTTATTTTTTACTATTTGAAAATACACACATTCCACGTCGTTCACTACAGTCGCCATTTGCAATTCAATGTGGCGGACAAGAAAATGGCGGTGCAATTCTTGTTTTCTCTTGGAGTTTTGTATAAATCAGAGAAAATAAAATGAAACTACATTTAATATGACTAGCAGCAGTCCATTTTTTACAAAACTATTATCAGTAAAGAGCAAAAAATACTTGATGAACAATTTGATTGTGGTAGTCAACATTCATTGACAAACGAATGCGTAACGTTCAATTATGACTAGTGATTTATAAAAATACTGATATTTTTTTCAAACATTCATCTTTTGTTTGATAAATTTTGCATTTACTATTGAACGCACGAACCAAATATTTAATTAAAGATAATAATACAAAAAAAAATACTACATAAAAAAAGGAAAATACAGTGATTTTTTCTTTCATTATTTGAATTAAGTATAGAGGTATCATATTTTTGTATTCGATGATTTTTTTTCTAATTTCTCCATGAAATAAGGTTTACAATAATTATTAATAATTTGACAATAGATTTTAAGGTTGCATTTTGTATTGACTTTTTGCAGATTTCTATTGTTTTTAATAGATATATTCATTTATCAATATCTATAATTATGTAATAATTTAAATTGTTAATAATTACCTATAATACATGTTATTGTTAGTACTACCTATAATATTACACAATATTAATAACAATTATAATTGTTATTAATACCTATTGGGTATTATATAGTTTTCGTCTGTTTCTGGACAACATATTGAAGGGCAATTTATTAAATTACTACTTTAAAATACCTATTTTCCCTTGCAAATGATAAAATTGTTAAAGCACATGCACCATATTCGCATTCGAGTGTATCAGAATTACACTCATTTATTTGATTTGATTATAAATACACCAGTGAGAGGGAGAGAGTGAGACTTGACAGATAGCATAGCGTCTGACGCTAGCGGCTAGCCGCTTGCGGTCAATGTTCAAGAAATTAATGATTAGGGTACCTATTTTGTAAACAATTATTTTTACATATATATATAATAATAATATATAGGTAGGGTTTCTTCTTACGTTGATTCTGCGTACATAATATTAATTATTACGTCAGATAGATGTGTTGCATTAATTACTCAGCATGTTCATACCTACATCATATTATGACGTACATTAAATAATTGTACGAAAGACCAGCAAAGATGAGGCCGACACCGTTCCTCATGGAGAGTGGAGACGGAGTCCCTGGGAGCAGTAGGTATTAAATATGATTAATTGTCTGCGGCTATGGCTATGCCCCATCATCTATGTCATGCCTGGTCAAAGCGTCTTGTTACACAAAAGAGGTTAAAAATTAAATTCATAGTATGTATAAAACTAAAACACAAATTGGGAATTATATTAAATAAAATATTTTACCGGATAAAATAATGCATTCTACCATAGATAAAATTATTCTACGATTCTACTTATGTAATGGTTTTGATCTAGCATAACCTTAAAATAATCATTGAAATCGACTTGGTTTGCAATTAAATTTGCAAAACAAATCTTTAGTAAGTACCTATAACGAAAAATAAAAATATCTCGTTTATACCTACACTTTTTTCTCCCGTAGCCGCATGAAGCTGATTAATACACAGAAATAAGCTGAAAAAATAAGCATACCTATTTTATTCTTTTTCACGTACCTATCTAATGGGTTAAAATCAATAATTGATTGTTGGATGATTGGATCGATCATATTGTAAGCAAAGCTATTTGTTTAAAACCTTTAACGGATACAAAAATGAAATAGAAAAAATGTACAGGAAGGCGTTATAATATGCTAAACACATCGTATTTACAAATTATAAGAAGAAAAATATAATTTATTGCGTGTTTTAAATCAGTACCTATAGATATTTATTACACAACAATAGTCATTATAAAAATTAAATAAATTAATATGATTTCATGTAGTATTATTGGCATTGCCAAGTTAGGAATGTTAAGATAATTCCGTAGGGCGTAGAACTAGAGTGTAAACTGTAAACCCTTCATGGTTTCATTAAACGCCAGAGGGACATCATACATGCTAGATGAGTGAGTTTTATACACGTGATTCAGAAATAGAAGCGGAAACCCGGAACCTCCCGTCTCCCGACGCTTATGAAAACTATGCGCAACAGAAATGATGACGTGGTTTTATTTATTATTCACTAAATTAAAAATTATGTAATTGAGTTAGGTATTTATGTATCCTAAATTCAAGGTACAAACTAATCGACGTATGGATGCGTAATAAAAATAACAGCATTTCTAATTTTATTGTCCAACCGTGAGAAAAAAATTGAAATGGCTGGGGCAAAATGTTCGTTAATAATTGTTTTAAAAACATTTTCCAAACTCTGAGCAACCTGTAGTAATATTTAATGTATTTTTTGCCATACCCACTACAAAATAGCTACTTTCGATGTATGTATAGCGGCCATTAATGACCCATTTAACAGGCAGGTGTGCGAAAAATGGTTTACTTTCTGCACTGGCGCAGAAAATAACGGTTGCCATAGCAACTTTTGTTTAATTCGCTCTATACGCCTGCATGCGCCTGTCATTACTTACTTGCACGAACTTCGCGGCACACTGGAAGGAAAGATGGCGACGCAAATGAACTGCCAGAATTTTTTGAAAATGACGTGAAAAGTATGTATTTTGTAGTGGGTATGGCCAAAAATACCATATGTCTCGTACGTAATGGTATTACGACTCGTGTGATTGTAAAAACTCGCTATCGCTCGTTTTTACATACTGTCATCACTCGCCGTAATATGCCCCATTACAATTTACTATTTACCCTTAGTTGTATTATTCAAAACGAACGCAAAATTAAAAGAAAAAGTAGGTAATACCACAATGATATGTACTTACACAAAACTTTATTAAACAATGGAATTCACAACAATTGTCACAGTCTTATTACGAGTGCGTGCTTCAGGGACGCCTGGGAAAACGGTCAACATACCTTCTGCGTGTTTCTGCAGAATATCCGCCAGCTTCACCGTATAATAAAACCATGTCTGTTTTTTCAATATTCGTAAAATATGCGATACTGTTTTATGAATATCACGGCAGAGTAATCGGTAATAACTGATTATAAAATGGATTGTATCCTAATTTTATAGTAGTTACATAATCAGTGAGAAAGGTTTGTATTTAGTAGATCCTTATATAACGAGTGAATCTTATGAAATTTAATTCGCCAGTTGCGGATACAATTTTTCTAATAAAACTTCATAATTTTTTTCTCGAAAATGAACCTGCCGATTTCTTTAGCCTATTTGATTTGTGAATTTTTTCCACCTCTACTTATGAATCACCTGTATAGTCAAAATCATGTTCGAATTTCTGGTTGATGGATATCGGATTTTTTTTGTCAAGTATACAATTGAGCCTAAATCACATGGCTTTATTTATTTTCCAAATTATATAAAAGAACCTATATAAAACCAAAACTATTACACCTTAATCAGTTTCCTATTTATAGCAGCTGGCGTTAAAACTGTTTTTGACTACCCGACTGCGAAAAAGGAAGGATTAATTACACATAGGCTCAACTAGGGGAGAGTCGGGTGGACTCAGCCCACCTCAGAGTGCTGTCTGTGCCACCCTACAAATAAGGATCCATGATCCGCCCGCCATTATCTACTGACAGCTACTCTCGGCCTACTTTAGAAGTGAAGTTGGCGACACAAATGAACTGTCAAAATTTTTTGAAAATACTTTAAAATGAAGTGAAAAGCTATTTTATAGCGGGTATGGCCAAAAATACCATATATATCTCGTGCGTAATGATGACTCGCGTAAATGTTAAAAGAGAGACAGCGAGTTTTAACATGTCACTACTCATCAGTAATATATCTTATTACGCTACTAGATATACAACCTACTATTTTGTGTGTTGTCCCAGTTTGCCTTTCCCGAAATTTGCCACATTATCCTAAAGATACCTATAAAATATGGGGAATGGTGACCATCTCTCCAAATTTGACCTAGAATCTGCAGGTTTTACAGTCAATTCTCCAGGTTGCTCCAGTAATTATATTAAAATGTACTAGCTGCAGGCACTTTTATACATCATGGACAGTTTGTTAACAAACGAAACAAACACCTGTTTGGAAGAAGAAAAGTAATAAAAATAATTGTGTAATTAAAAGGAAATTACGATTTAATTACTTAAAATATATTCATTTTTAAAATATACAAAGACAATAAACTTTACAGTATCCGACTACTAAAAGGAATTTATTTCACTCATACAAAGTAAAAAATTCATGTACAACATTCTACAGACTACGTTGCTCCTTCGGAAGGTGGCTGATTCGGTGACCATCATCTTCGTTTACTCTCAGTGGAACGTCTAGTGAGATATGTTAAGAAAAAATAATCAAAGTCGCATAATTAACTTTTAATCCTGACATAATAATATCATCCATTATTCCCTGATCTCTTAAATATATGGATTTCAGGGTCAACAAAATTTCAGTTGTAAAAACCGTGACGCATTTTAGTCGTAAGATAATAAAAAAAATGCAAATCTGACGAGTGTTTAATTTCAAAAATAGTAACTGAAATACATCAATACAACAAAATTCTTTGGTTGATTTCATAATATTTAACTAATCACGACACCTGCCCTATTGTATCAAAAACGCAATACTGTATTCCAATATGTATAATTGACTGCCAAAAATAACGTGATGTTGTATTAGGTGTCAAGAGCTCTGTCTAAAAATGGGTCCATCTAGTTTTGGCACATGACGTCAAACCAATAGACCCGATTATTACACGCTTCCCATAAAATATTTATTTTTAACAAAAAAAAAATGAATAAAAACAAATGTTGATTATAAACAAATTTTACTATTTCAATAAGTTAGAAATCTATACTGATTTCTTTTATGAATATGAAAAGGATATTGTTTATCTCGTGGTTCGATACGATCATGTGATCGTTCTCGTTCACGTCCGTATGGAGATTTTTCCTGAAACAATTTCAAATCCAATTAAAAGGTGTACAACGCAACTGAGCAAATAAATTTGCACACCACCAACATAAAAACAACTGAAAAGAAAGAAAATAAAACGCAAAATACAAATGCATGTTCTAAAGATGGCGGTGAGGTCGATTGAAACTCAGAAGGAATTAAATTTTGAACATATTCTTCTTTTGTTTTTTGTAGTTTTTTTTTTCAAATCACGTCAGCTTTATTGATTAATGCACAAATTATTAACAAAATTACAAACCTGACTTCTGCTATGATGGTGTTTTTCTCTTACATGGATTTCCATAATTTCTCCATTGCTAATTGATTTAACTGAAAAGTTTTAAACAACATTAACATAATTTGTTACCAAGTCCAAATATAAAAACAAAAATTAAAAAGATATTAAAAACTGTAAAATCTGTGAGCTGGGTCTATCGGTGATTTGTGTGACGACTAGTGATGTGCCGGATCGTTAAAAATGTATATCCGCGGATACGGATCTGAATACGGATATTTGGTCTCAAGATCCGCGAATACGGATACGGATCTTAACTTTCTTAGAGTACGCGGCGGTAAATACTAAATATTGCACATCGACCTTTGGAAAGAGACTATCTGTTATGGGAAAAAGTTATTGACCACGATATTAAAAAATAAAAAATAATCTGAATGGAATTTAACTGTTTTTCATTATTACCTAATTACCTATATATATAAAATTTTATCTATGAATTGAAAATTGATAAGGTAAAAGATCCGCGAAAAAACTAACGGATACGGATACGGATCTTTCTTTTCCCTCGGATATCCGCGGATACGGATCGGATACGGATATCCGGCACATCACTAGTGACGACTGAGATATGATACATAGATGTATTAAAAATATTATAGTATTTAAAAAATGACGCTTACTTTTTTGTTTAACAAAAAGAAAAAAGAATATGAATTCAAACATTGTTGTAGGTATTCATATTGGTTCGCATATTAAAAATACTAGGAATATTACGAATAAAATATTTACGCTAATGACCTGAGTTGTCGACGCGTCTATAATCTACAATAAAATATTTAAATAAGTTATTTTTCGAGATTTTTGTTTGGTTTGCAATGGCTTAAAGTAAATCAATAAAGTTCATTTGCCCGTTGCTAATAATGTGTTAGGCTGCCTAAACAAATCAAAACTGGCTAAAAATTAAGGTAAATCCGTTTTCATTATAGAAGCCATTAGTATTACTCCAACAATATTCCGAATACTAGGTGTGTTTGGTATCAAGGTGTAGTGTAGTGTAGATAATTTTTCACTGAAAAGTGTAAAAAGTTCACCAAAAGTGTAAACTAAATGTACACTTGTAACAAACGGGCTAGTGTACATTCTGAGTAGATTGTACATGCGCATTACAAAATAAATAAATGACAGATTGACTGAGTTCATTATTTCTAGTTTTTACAGTTTTTTGGCCGTAAAAATGTTAAACTCATTGCCATATTTATTTTGTACCATTACACTTTGAAGCTCATTCATTTTTAAGAGACAAAAAATGTAAAAACAGTACAAAAAATTATCAAATCTGTCAAAGCGATTGTCAATTCAGACATATATCACGTGACCTACACTACGTGCACCTGCTCAAGAGCCGGGACTAATAGTTGTTACACTTTTAGTCCCACACTGAAATAACAAACAGGTCAGTTATTTTGCACTTTAGTATAACAAACGTAATAGTGTCAAAAGTGTATACACTTTTTACACTACACCTTGATACCAAACGCACCTAATGTGTATTTAGTTACTACTACTAAGTTCTTCCTGAGAAGAGAAGAGATCATTAGAGTTTTTTAAATTATTTTAGAACAGCAATATAAGAAGAGACTCGTACGAAAAATCAAAAGGAATTTTAAAGGCCTATATTAGGAAAGTTACCTTTCTCTTCCTCTTTTCTTCGTTTTTGTTCTGCTTGTAGCGCTTCTTCAGCTCTATCCTAAAAAAAATTATGCCATTAAACGTCAAATTTTACAAAAAATACGTTGTTTTTTTTCGTCATAAATACTGATACAAAAATAAAATGATGAAAACACTTTCATATGCTTGCTATAAAGTTGCTATTAATGATATTATAACACGGCGTGCAACATTTAGTTAGCAAAACTCTCAAAGTTAAGTTTCAGGAAATGTTTTATACTTGTGCCGCCAGGGGAAACAATATGGCAAAATGGCGACTCAACAATACAAGTTATTTTGCGTTCTGCAGCTAGCTGAAGACAAGCTCAGTAACAACGATACAAAAGTTGTTCGATACGCATTTCAGAATTGATTCACTAACTCGGAAGAGAATGGTTAGTTGTGTATAGGGAAGAGCACAGATATGTTGGAGAGAGAGTATGGCAAGCATTTGACTAATGACGTATGCATAACAATTGCGATTTCTGCGAATTAGAAGCTAAAACGAGCGATTTTCAAATGATTTGGCTTGCATATGTACTTGAATTTCACAGCTGAAATAACATCACTGTTTTTACGAACAAAATTTTGCAATCACTTGAAAATTGTTATAATCGAGTTTCACTGTAATAGTTAAATACAGAGGCGGTGCGAGGCGTAAGCGAAGTGGGTCACCGCAAACGGCCTCGTGCCCTGAGAGGCCTTGCGAAGTACATAAGAATCAGGTTTTTTTAGAAAGGCGTGCGAGGCCCTAATTCAAAAACCCCGCTCAAGTTGTGCGTTCGATGGTTTTTCGGAAAAACTACCAGAAAGGAATTGAACGGCGAAGGAATGGGTTTTTTCAAGACACTATTAATTAAACTGAGCGAAACGTTGTCATTTTAAACATCATTCAGGCGAAGCTGGGTAAAACAGCTAGTTTTTCATATTAGGAGCCTCGTGCAACTTCATTTTGCCCACGCCCAGATTTTTTCTTGCCCCACCACTGGTTAAACATAATTGGAACAAACGTTTCCATCATTAAAAATTATTTACACGCATAAAATTCCTTACTAAAATTATAAAATACTATTTTACTTAATTTTACTTATTGGTAAACTGCAAAGAAGTCTATCGAATAAAACATCAACGTACCCTTTTACGTCCAAGTTTTCTTTCTCTACGTAGCTCTTTCTCTTCATCGGTCTGTTTCTCGCGCTTCTCTTTGTTCTTCGAAGAGCGTTCTTTTTTGTCCACTCGATCCACGGTCATTGTTTGTTGATATTCGATTGAAGGCATTGGTTGAACAATCTGTTTTCCGCTGCTGCTGCTGCCGCCACCTCTCTCGCTCCGTGGCTCTTCGAACTTGGAATTCTGCACACACACACGTTGAGACACACGGTTAGACTGTCATCGCTGACATCTTGCACACTCTGTGTCGGACAGTGTTCAGCCCACACACAACTTGTGCACATCACAAAACACATGGACATCATTTACATCTACATAATATTGCTATACAGTGGCGGATCCAGATTTTTTTCTAGGGGATGAGGCACAAGTTCAAATGTCAATTAGGGAAATTCAGTACTGGATTGGACAACGCATTATCATAAAATCTGTGTTAATAATGATCTTAGGTTGTTACCAATAAAAAATGGTGGAACCTTTGGTGTAAAGATACGAAATGTTACAATTACCACAAAACACCAAACCATAACAAACACTCTCGACGTACGTTTCGCCAACCAAGTTGGCATCATCAGGAGATGATTAAAAAATCATCTCCTGATGATGCCAACTTGGTTGGCGAAACGTACGTCGAGAGTGTTTGTTATGGTTTGGTGTTTTGTGGTAATTGTAATCTTAGGTTGTGATTATGTCATTAATGTTTTCATTAACCTTGGAGTGCTCGCGTGATGTCGAAAAAACAGCGCGGTTTCTGTTTTACTGCGTGAACTTAATCTAATAGCCCGGGAGTTTGCGTTGCATTTTAAGTAGCGTTTTTACGCCGATCGATTGTTATCTTTTTCGATACATCTGGTATGACTAATAAGTAAACCAAGCGTCAGCTGGCGCACCCGCGGTGGGTGTGAGAGGCTGCGAAAGTGGTAAAATAAAATTTTTTTTAAGTAATAGTACGCCGGTTGAAACTTGTTTTTATAAATAGTTGACATCATTGTGAGTTGAAAAATAATCGTCAGCTGCATCGTGGAAGGGGGATTGTGCGTCTGTTGGTCGCATGAACTTGTAAAAAAACACGTAAAATATTGCGCATTTCACTTTTTTGCACTGACAGCAGCTGAGACAATTTCGTTACCTAGTATTATGATTATATCGCTATCATAATCCTAGGTAACGTAATTTTTACAAGTTCATGCGACCAGCAGACGCACAATCCCCCTTCCACGATGCAGCTGACGATTATTTTTCAACTCACAATGATGTCAACTATTAATAAAAACAAGTTTCAGCCGGCGTACTATTACTTAAAAAAAAATTTTTTTACCACTTTCGCAGCCTCTCACACCCAAACCCACCGCTACTTGAGCAGCTGACGGTCGGTTTACTGATTAGTTGTACGAGATTAACTATCGATATCAAAATCAGCCGGCTTACTATGACTTTTTCATTTGCAATGCAAACTCCTGGACTATAAGCGGGGTACCCTCCTACCCATCAGTTCAACCTCAGACACACGTGTAAGGAAGCCCTACAACGTATTATTGATCTCACTCATAATCACATAATTAGTTTATTATCATGAATCTCATGAAGAATGACGGAAATTTTGGTGTGAAGACATCGAATATTAAAAATAACCACAAAATTTGCTGGTTTCGTCGAAAAGATGTGAATGTTATGACGGGGACGAAGATGTGTCGAACACTGAATAAGTTTGTAACTATTAAAATTAACATTTTTGTTGATTTTTATTATGATTATTTATGTTAAAGATATCTTAAGAATTCAAATATATAGTAAATAAATAAATAATGCCAATACAAATTGTTTTTCTTATTTCAAAATTGGTTTCAATTTTAATATGTCGAAAAGACATCATGCAACTACATTTGTTACAAAATGGTATGAGACTACTCCAAGGTTAATTACGATGTTGCAGGATATTGGTTCTTTTTTTCTGTTAATACTTAATTTAAATGGATAACGTTTCTGAACCAAATTGATTATTTCATCAGTTTCTATTTTTGTTGTATTGATACGTCATTGTTTTCTAATTCCAATTTGGAGGTGGCATATGTCCCCGTGCCTCTCTTCTAAATCCGCCAATGTTACTACATACATATACATAAGCAAGGTGACCACAAATATCTAGAAAAAAACCTTAACTTTTATCAACTTATTCATACTTGTCAAGGTTAGATTTTTAGTCAAACATTGTACAAAACATTGTCTTATCTTTGTGTTTATATGTATTCAAGTTTGCTGTAGGACACAGACAAATGTTTGAACAATCGTACGATCAATAATATTTAATAGAAGTCAAATAGCTGAAATATATTTTTGATTAATACGAAAATTAGACATGATTTTTTGACATATTTGACTATAACTTCACCTTAAATGACAAGCAATCTGTCTTTCTTTTAAAATTTGATTACAGTTCATAATGTCGGTGAAAATGAATATTATGCGCCCACCACGTGAGACTAATCTCCTACTGTCATTATGCGCTCGGCCGTTAAAAAGCCCTGCATCAGAAAAATTAATATGTTCATGTTTCTCAGACCGTGCTTAATATTTCCTGACTTATCTCTGTGATTGAACTTTAAGAATTTTCATAACTTTTCCACGTCTGTGGCCACCTTGGTAAATAATACTGTACTATCAGAGCCGTAGTGATTAGTAAGTAATATAGACAAATGACTAGGGCGCTGATTTAGTTGAGGCGTCACGCCGTTTGTTGCCATCAAAGTAGCTCTTTGTCTGGAGTGAAAAAAGTTTTCACTACGGATCTGTGTATGATACGCATATAATATAATATAACTGAATTCATCTTACAGAAATATTTCAATTTGTAGTATGTATCAGCGCCAATAATTAGAAGTGGAAAAAATAATTATTAGACCCTTGAACTCATTTAAATGATACCAAAACTTTGCAAGAAATTAATGAAATGTTATAATTCGTATCACGTTGAAATAGATTTGTCGATAATTTCACACATTTAAAAGTGACAGTTTCGTGGGAGGCACGTTACAGAGAAACTAAATATTACAATACCGCTGAGAAAATGCATATTATAATTCAAGTCGAATAGAAAAAGTACCTACTCGAAACAATTATTAGAGTAAAGTAGCAAACAAAGAAACAACATTTTGCATGGTTACTCGATTAGCAAGAATTAAACCAGTCAAATTAGTTGTTAATATAATTGGTGCTATTTTGACATTTGAGTTAAGCTATATAATACAAAGAAAACAATTTGACATACTTTAAATCACTTAATTAACTAGATAGGTATCCAAGTAATGGATTTTCCATTTCAACTCGAGAAATACTCGATTTTTTTTTTAATCGAGTCGGTAGTCCAGGAAGTAAAAGTTTAGAAAGATACTGAAAAAAGTTAAAAACCTTTTCCAGTCTAGTTTTTTCTCTGTACTACTTGACTCAAAAATATTAAATAAGCGACTTAACTCAAAAATCCACTACTAGTAACTCTCTAAAAAAGTAAGTTTGGGCTGAAATTACAGACAGTTCTACATGATACGTACTCTAAGAAGTTCCAACAAATAGTTATGCTTAAGTACTACATACTTTAAATTGCAATTTGAAAAAATGAAGGAAATACATAAGTTACATAACAGTCCTATGAAAATATACTACATTAAAATGTTGTCACAGTGCTACCATACAAAATAGTATATGACCGAGTTCATTTGATCTGACGACTTAAAATCTATGATAAAATCAATCGACTCAACTTACTATAGAATTAAAGTCGTTCAAATATGTATATATTTCACTTGTAATTTACTTTCAATATAATATCAGAAACATTTATCTATAAGAAACAACAAATTATTGTTGTATCGATAAAAGATTACATCCCTTGCAGTTGAACAACTTATTTCTTAGTAATAAATCAATGGTTTATGAAAATATGATAGTTTGGAATTTTTAATATATATCACACAAAACATATATTTGTATAATGGGTTTTACGAATCATTTAAGGATGGACACATATACAGAAAGACGTACAGAATATTACCTGTGATCAATGAGGCATTTTCCTGACAGTAGCTCTTTCAATTATCCACGAGAGACAGCATTTGTGGTAGGGACAAACATTATTTATTCCCCATTAGTGTCGTGTCATTTTAGTGATTAATTTAATAATTAAGTTATAACACTAAAATGACACGACACTAATGGGGAATAAATGTTTGTCCCTACCAAAAGTGCTGCCTCTCGTGGATAATTGCAAGAACTACTCTGAGGAAAATGGTCATTAAATTGTTATAATATTCAACGAAAAAAAAAAAAAAAATGTTTTTTTAAAGTTCATGATAATAATGTGCCTTATTAATTATACTTTCAGTAAATCAACAATCATTGTACAAATCGAAAAGCCTTTTACCATTTTTATTTCTGAAGCGCAATTACTACGTTATTAATTACTAAAATTCACCATTTACGCTACCGTTCTCGTCTTCGTCCTTTTAGAACGCTAATAACCTTAGTTGACAGTAATATAAAATCGTCCTAGTCCATGTCTATTTTGAATCTCAACCGTACCAGAGGTGATCGCGCCAGCATCCATGCTGCAGTTAGTGTCCATTGACGAAGACATGGGTTGAATGAAATCATAATATAGTTTGATGAAGAATGTATATCGGCGATGGGTGTCCGAAAAGAGAAGATATAGCAGAAGGAGATGACAAAGATGACAACACGAACAATTACATCAGGTCGACAATGACAAAATGAAATTTCACTTCCATACATTTCGTTCTTTTCCATCGGTTCGAATCATCGTGATTCGGATCGCAGGTAATCATCGCCGGAACGTTCTTCCCACACACTGCTCAAATAAAGTTCTGGGGATTTCGGGTTCAAGTCCCGACAGTGGTCATTTGATTTTTTCTTAGATATAGCTCAAAAATCATGGCAGCTTAGCTGTCTGAGATATTTATTATTTTCACCTCTAATTGTTATGTGAATAATATGGTGTGGATATAAGGGGTTTTAAATCGATTGATTTTATCATATACCAATTAAAGTTCATTTGATCGTCAGTTTTATTATGTGACGGGTACATTTGTTAGCAGTAGCAGCGGCTGTTCTCAGTAAAAAAAAGAGATGTTAACATTAAGTTTAGGCAAAAAAGTGGTTAATACAAAGAAGATGGTTCTCCCATATAAATTTACTGATTGAACTTAAGCTTGAATCAGGAGATTGGTACCACTATTTACGCACCATAAACTGGATAAATCCAGTCCGCTACTAACAAAAAACCGCCGACTTGAATCGGAACTCGAATACACTTGCGATTTGGACTGAAGACCGACAGCCGGCGGTTCAAATTTCAAGACTCGGCAGACATTTTAACCGACAATGAGGACAGTCGGTACTTTACCATACATTGGCAGTTTTGGACCACGAGTTAGATCGCGGCAAGTCTAGCGGATGAAAAAGAACGAAGTGTACGTGGTGCTTTAATATTTTTTTTAAACTTTAATAATTTGGTCATCACATTCAGGAGACAAAAATGGTAAAGGGCTTTTCTAAATTTTACGACTGAACACGTGAAAATAGTTGGAGTAACTTTTGAAAAATCATGCCCGTTTTCAAACTTTGTAAGTATATTATTGTTTTTAAATTCTACACAAAACTGCTATCTTAATATGTGCTCGGGTGTCTAAAACTAATGTAGTATCAAAGAATATCTGTTTACATAATATGTTACCTACAACAAATTATTACAAATTATTTAATACTTTTCAGTTAAAATTCATGTACCTAACCATTAATATATTTAACAAGAACACAATAAAAGTAAAATAACTGTAATCATAAAATTCAAAAAGTCTAAAAAAACCATTATAACAAGCCCTATCAGTAATCTGAACAAAGGTAAAACAATTATAATAAAAAATTAACATTTGTGGCACATTTTCAAACATTAGGCGGGAGTTCGATAAGCAAAAAGTTGCTTAGAAAACGAGTTAGTGAACACTGACCGCCTTCTGTATAATAGTACAAACTGATATACAATAAATAGACATTGTCACAATGATAAAATCTCCATTCCAAAATGTCGGTCAATAATCAATAATGATTAAAATAATTACGACCAATTCCTGGAATGAGTATTTTCTTTGTCCAACAGCCATCTACAAAATTTGTATTAACTTCAATAATCTTTTACTGGCCGTCATTTGAATCTTCCACTCGTACGATTTTTATAAAAATTGAGGTTTATTATCGTGACGTGCATGAGTTACAACGCCATCGACCTTTCACCCCCAATAATCTTGATTGGACTCTCGTCTGCAATATTGTTTCAGTGTTTTAGTGTTACACTAACAAAAACTTTTTCCAAACAAAACAATGAATTTAAAAAAAAACCAAATAGCTCTGGAATTCCCCTTTAAGTATGTATTTACTAAAGTTATCACATATTTTCTTTAGTGTTTCCACATAAATATTTTTAATATGTAACTTTAGATTCATTTAAACTACTGGGGTGCTGCCAATTTCATTCACCGATGTTGGGGTACAATAGGCATGAAAATGTTAGGAACCACGGGTATAGGCAAATGGTATACTTCTAATGTAAAAAAAAAAAAAACAATAAATAATAATTAGTGACTTTTTAGTTTTTATACATGCTTCGATGTATAGAGAATCGATTATTATTTATATATTAGCCGTATGTAGCTGATGTCGCCAAACTATAAACTATATTAACATTTCGTCAATATATTCAATTCATGAGATCCTCAATACACGAATATGTTTTTTAACCTAATGCATTCAAACTCGTCAAAATGCCAATTGTATCAATTATATTCCTGAGTTGGTTATATTAACAATTAAAGTAAACGATTCCGAAAATACACCGTTAACAACTGGTCACATGGATTTAGTAACATAAAAATTTCGAAGTCGAAACATGCTATATGTTTCGACTTCAAAATTTTTATGTTACTAAATCCATGTGATCAGTTGTTAACGGTGTATTTTCGGAATCGTTTACAACGATGACAAGATGCATCCAGCGGCGGATTAGAGCACAGGCGCAAAAAACGTGCACTTGGGGCCTCAATATCACCGAGGCCTCAAAATAAAAAAAAAAAACAATTTAAGGAAAATAAACGCAATTTCTGTTGTGTTTAAAAAAAACACTATTTAAAATTTTTAGGGGGAGGCCTGAAAATTAAGTTGCACTTCCCTCCAAATTTTTAATCCGCCACTGTTTTTGTGATGCGTCAGTTTATTTTCAGAATAAAACATCAATAAGAAATAAATGTCTTAAATCAACTGTTGCACTAAAAAAAATCAAAGTTCTTATCAAAAATCAATTCGGTGACTACCTAGCTAGATTTTTCAGTTATTTCACTCATATTTTTTAAATTATATACATGTACTATATATTTTTTGCAATAAAAAGTATCAAAAAATGCTGTAATGATATTTTGTAATGATATATTGTAATTAAATATCTTACCTGTTGCTGAATGCATCCGTCTGATAAACTCAACAGAGGCTACTGGAAGATTGGGCTGATGACTTGAGTAAATGAAATTAAATTATAACAGTTTATATATGTACATAAAAAAAAAAGAAAACGCGCACGCACACACACACTGAGCGTTGTAATCGACAGTTTGTTTTCACGCTTGCAATTGTTCTTTAAAATAATAATTGTAACACTTTAATATTATGATTCGATATTATGTTACTTTTAACATTTTTTTCAAATTCTTGGTAGTGATGGACTCTTCATTGGAACAAATATTTTATTGCATTTCTTCGGAAGCCTTTTTGTTTTCTTCTTTGTTCTTTTTATTTCTTAGAAAATCCGTTTCTTTTAATTTTTGAAGACAATTTTTTTTGTAGATATATTGCAGATTATAGACGCTCGAACGAATGTTGTAAAGATTGCATATGATATTTATTTTGGAGTTATTTTACTTTCAGATCAGTTAAAAAATCCAGCTTAATCGAATACTTCTGTTTTTTGATGCGAAATATATTTCAATCGAATTTTATAGATTTCCAATATTGTTTTTCCCTTGGATTTGACTTAATCGTTGAAAATTCCAAGTTAAATGAATGTACTTCTTAGTTTATATTCCAGTTTTATATTACATATCAATAGTAGCTCATAATTTTAGTTAGAATAAAGCAGCAACCAATGAATGTACAATGAAAATATGATGGAAGCTTGACTGACAAACGAGAGATTCGATTTTAGATTATAGACGCCCAACAGCTGAGGTAATCAGCGTCTATTGACATTACAATGAAACTATTTCTCTTAAATATGACTCTTCTACATATTGTTACGCCCAAGTTGGATAATTTGTACACTTTCACTTGTGTCGGTCCCATTTTGTTGTATATTTTTGTTCCTTTCACTTTTAAATTCAACAAACGTTTCAATTTTTTCCATTATCGTCTTCCTCTGGTTTTTTTAGATGATTCATTCTTCATTTATAAAATTCTTTCGCAGTTCTTCATGATTTTAACACTAATTAATTATTAAACTGTTCTTTTAAAAACACAACAGTCATTAAAGCAAACTTATTAACTAGACGTGTCGTTAAAGAAAAAACAAAAAGTTTGGTGTGTTTCTTTGAAAACACATTTCAACCACAAATTAAAAATACAAAACAGAAGAGTAGTTTGATTCAGCCCAATCTCTCCAGGTTGTCGGTTAATTAGATAAAATAAATAGTGACTTGAAGAACCCTGAAACCTCCTTCACTTTCTCGACAGACTATGTTGCTTAGTTCACTTCGATACTAACCTTCGATGAATTGCTTTCCATTTTTCGCCTTTTTGCATCTGAAAAAAAAGAGAAAACACGCATATTAATATATAAAAAAGAAACGTATTAATTTTATAACGGTATATCCTAACAAAAAAAAATCATTTGAAGGGAATGTGGAAAAAATAAGTCATGTCCTTCTGACAAATGGCTGAGTAAATTAAATTTAAAGTTAATTACATTCCTTGTTCTTTTCCCATCCAATATTTTTTTGTTTTAAAATACGCGATGATCTACCTATTTCTTTTACCCCACAATTTAGCCAGTGCTGAATGCCGTTACAGTCTATCAGATGGCACTAACAGCTCAAAAATCAAAAAAAAGTGACATACCCTGTTCTTTACCCATTCCCTTCATTTGTCAGTCAGGATTATCAGTAATACTATATTTTATAAAAGGGTACTTGCACGAAATTTTTGATGGCATTTTTATTATGCACAACAAATACACACGTCAATTTGAACAAAACTCTAATGGATGACAACTATTAAATGATTCGTTGAAGCGCAATAATTAACTTCCCATTGGAAGTTATTGTAATGGGTCCGAAAATCGAAATCAAAATGTATAACAAATTTTTATGTTTCAAGGTCACTACACTATTTTTAGAAAGATGTCTGTGTATGTGTGTGTACGTATGTGTCCATTTCTTTCTAAGACGAAATTTTGAGAATGAAAAATGATATCGACTACGTTAGGGTGCCAAACGACGCGTATTAACGTAAATATGAACTGAAAGAAATTTTTTAAAAATCGGTTCAGCCGTTCTTTTTTCTTAACCAAATAGACTCAAAAAAAGTAGATTTTACACAATATCTCGCGAATAAAAAATTATATCGACTTCATAAGGGTGTCAATCGAGGCGTGTTAACGTCATTTTGATCCGACATAAATTTTATAAAAATCGTTTTTTTTTTTTATTTTAATTATTGTTAAAAATAAATAATAATTATGTTTTAATGATTACTTTTCTGTGTAATATCTAATTTAATTATTATTATTAAATATTTATCAAACTGGGAAGTTCGTCGTGTGGACCTCAAGGGTCGCACTTTAGTCCTAATAAACGACCCACCTCACGGCTTGTTTATAAAAGTTGCTGTGCCATTTAAACGACACGTGACACCACTCAGTTCCACTGACGATTTTGTTGAATTAAACGATAATAAGTATTGTTATTATTTGGAACCCAAACATCAACAAACTAATTTTAGCGTCAGCGGAGCTGAGTGACGTCGTCGATGTACCCCTAATAAATACAGTAGTTTCTTCTATAATGTGGCATATGACGTGTTCCTAAAAATCACCGCGTTATAGAAATTCGCGTAAAAAGAACATCACATTCACCTGGTGTTACTCGGTAGCGCAAAGTATGGTCACTTTGTAGTTTCGGTGATTTATTTAGTAGCGTTTGTCTTGAAGAAGTTCGTGACATACAATCACGTATTTTAGCAAAATGAACAACTAAGTAATAACTGAAATTTGTAATCTAATACTATTTACCTCTGGGTTCAGGTTCTGGAGGCTCCTGGCTGTGACGATGCATAGCCCTGGAGCCATTTGCTTGATCCTGGTAGTAGTAATAATGTTCTGCCGATCCTCCCGAATATCTTGAATCATCTTTTGGACTGACCATTTCTAAGTAACGATCATCCTGTAACAACAAATGAAAACATTTAACACCGACTTTCAAAAGCGTCAGCTATATTACTCAATTTTGCAACCGACCGAAAGTGACTTTTTGAGCCGAAACTGAATTTTGGCTCTCAAAAAAGGTTCGGTTACTATTTTACATGTTAGTATTGATTACGTATATGTACTTACTCTGTATTGTCTTTCTTCCTTATACGCTAATTTTTCTTCTTTTCTTTCTCTGCGTTTCTCTTTTTCTCTTTCAATTTCCTCTCTTTTCTCTTCTTTCTTTTGTTGTTTTTCTCTCTGCTCTAATTCTTTTTCTTTTGGACGATCTCTCGAGGATTTGTCTTTCGTTGGATACCTATACGGAAAAAAAAATAAAAATTAGCATTTCAAAGTTGTCAACTTCTCGAGTTATTACAAAAGCGAAATCTGTTACTTACACTGCTTCATCTGTGAAATTTTTATCTGGTGCACTGCTTTTTGCTTGTTGAGATGTTGGTGACGTTTTGCGAACTGATTTTTTTTCATTTCTATCCTTTGAACTGCTATCTTTATTTCTATCGTTTGATAATTTTTCTTTATCTAAAAAAGAATGTGAACAATTTTAGAAAAAAAAAACATTTTGGACATGAAAAACATTGAACAGCTTGGTCACTATTGGGACTTGAACTCAAACTTTCAGTTTGATTGAACTTTCACTATGTTTGTTATACAGTTGAGGGGAGCAGTACCCAAAAAACAGACACTAATGTCAAAAAAGCCGCGGGTAAAAGCTACTAAAAAAATGTGAGCCGTCGCGGGACGCCTGGCAGATGTGAAACATTTTTATAGCTTGAATCTTTTATTTATTGAACTTGACAAATTTATCAAAATAAAATCTAGCCTATATCACTTAGGGATAGTGTAGCTTTTTATTAGTAAAAGAATTTTTTAAATCGGTTCAATAGTTCCAGATATAATAATTTATGATTTATTACAACGCCGCGAGACATTCTCCCCCTGCGAAGATAATAAGTGAAAGAATTTTTAGAATCGGTTCAATAGTTCAAGAGATAAGAATTTACAATTTAACACAATTTACCCTAATTTTCCCTCGTTTACCCAAATTTACCCTAGTATACCCTAATTTCTTGAATTTACCCTAGTTTTCCCTAAATACCCTAATTTACTGTTATTTAGCCCCCTTTGCCTTAAGTTACCCCAATTTACTCTAATTTGCCCTAATTTACCCAAATTTTCATTTTTAAAAAAAAAACAAAAACATTAATTTTTGGTGTCATGAAATTTCAAAAAATTATAATTATTGTCAAAGAAAGAATATAACAAAAATAAAAAATTTTATAAATAAATATCATGTAGAATTTAGAAAAAAAAACGTCAAAAATTGTACGATGCCATGAGTTTCCGAACCCAAGTCCCCATGCATAGAAGGCTAAAGTCGTACCACTACTCTACGGATGAACTTGTCTAGACAGCCGTTGTTACTGATATATGTATAACTTAATATACACGGACAATTAATTTATATATTATTTATCCAGTACAATATAAGTGCCGCAGCGAAAGAGAACATTTAGTTGCATATTTCCCCTCACGCGGCTGTTCACAGCCCGACATAAGATGTTTCACATCAAAAATAAACACCAGTTGCTAAGAATCTGTTCATAAATATTCACCTTTTGCATCTCCGTTAACGATTTTACACGAATGATCATCATTGCTCGGCGCGTTTTCCGTTTTCTTCGACGGTTTATCGGACACTTGATGAAAATCTGACTCGCGCATCATAAAAGGTATTCTTGCCTTCAACTGTCCAATGTAACTTGTCGCTAAAATATACAAATCTTGCCGCTGGCCTTTCTCTTCATCTCTTACTTTCTCAGCTCGTTTCTCAATAAAACCACACAATTTAGTCATCACCGGGAAATGTGGTAAAATCTTTATAAGAATGATTAGTGAATTACGAATCTGTACATAATCTTTAGATTCCAAACAAATTATAATCGCCTTCGCCATTTTGCATTGCCATTTGTGGCAAACATGGCGATAATTTTCATAGCCGACTAAATCACACGCCTCCGAATATTGATTGCTAACGCGGTATTTGGTAACAAAACCTGGATAGTTTACGCATTCCTCTTCGAATATTGATTTCTTCGAATGCCATCTCATGACTGTCTGCAAAACGGCGCACAGAAATCGACCGTACCGATGCGCCTCATTTTCAGTACATGATGTCACAGAATACGTAATGTCACAAAACAACTAATAAACAAACAAAGACCGAAAAAATTAAATACTGGATTGCTGTAAGAAAGGATACTACATCACAGAGATGCCATTGTTTATAATATAACATTTTCATGACTGTTCTATTACAAAATTAAACTCACAGTTCTCAAGTTGTAATCTGAAGGCTGCTGGAAGTAGGGAATGCAATCTCGAGCCGAGATTGGCAATTTGAGATCTCGCGAGATCAGTCTGGGTTCGAGATTGGCAATTCGAGATCTCGCGAGATTGTCTGGCGAGATCTCGATAAATCTCGATAATATCGAGATTTCGCCTACTTTTAAAAAGGACGTATTATTTTGTATCTAAAATACTTGAACTTAATGGAAACTACTTACTTGGGACAGTGTGACTGTGTACGTGTGTGATTTATTGCGTAGTGCACTGTGCAGATGATTATTATTCATTACTTTCCTTAAATAAACGTTGATTTTTTTGTTCAAAGATTCAATTAAAGTTTTGTTTTATTTTCAAAATATAACAGCAATACCCCAACTCACACAGCACACTATATGTCAATTAATTATTTTGGAAATAACTTCTAGGAGTTAGGAAGCATAGGGTAAGTTACTATTAGTAACGTTCACGAACATTTGGTTTGAATTGTTCTTAGACATATTCAGTATTCACTTAACTTTGAAGCCATCTAATGCTTGTTAGAAGTTAAATAACTGTTCATTTCACTCAAGAAAACAATAATTAAAACAATATATGCAGAGAAACAAACAGAACCAATTAGCGCGACTGTCAAAAACTATTCCTTTTAAGTTTTTTTTCAAGCGCGTTCGTTCTTGAAATCTCGTTCGAGATCTCGACCCAATATGGTCGAGATCTCGAACGAGATTGCCTGCCCACGAGATTAAATCTCGAAAAATGGTTCGAGATTGCATTCCCTTGCTGGAAGTATGAATTGAATTTCCAATTTATTATTGAATATAACAATCGAACACATTTTCAGTGTTGGGCCCAAATAACCTAGCCAGTTGGTGGCCATAATGAAAAAAGTGAGCTTTATTTAAAACTTACCCTGTCATAGCACAGCAAGGTTGGAAAATTAGCAGTCTTCATCATATGTATCGTATGTATGAATTTTGCACAAAAAACAGCATCGACTGCTGTAATTAAACATCTTGGAAATAAACACAGCTGCAAAAACTGTGTTATGGTCTCATTCTTTGCAGTTTTAGCTGCACGAGATAAAAACCATGTGTCTTTTTCTTGTTTTAGTCTATATAAAACTTTGTCATAATGCTCCTGTTGCTTTTTCTTTTCATCCTGAATTTTCTCCATTAGGGCAAGATAACGCTCCTGATCTTTTCTTCCTTTGTTTGCGGTCTGAAACAGTAATATTTAATAATTATTGCACACTCGTTTTCTTCCTTTAATGCACATTTAAATCAAAATAGTGTTGCCAAACATTTGAATGTCAGAGTATGGGCATTTATGACAGACTGAAAATGTCCAGACATTTTTGAGAGCGTCCAATTTACCCAAAAGCTGTCAACAGTGTCTTTAACCTAGATAATTTGTGTTGTGTGATCAAAGCAAAATGGAAGGAATATGGAATTTTTATACAGAATGCCAAAAATATCGGTGATTTCTACGTAATTTTAGATTTTATAGTGGATATGGCAA
Organism: Mongoloraphidia duomilia; assembly: GCA_039654895.1. Lineage (NCBI taxonomy): Eukaryota > Metazoa > Arthropoda > Insecta > Raphidioptera > Raphidiidae > Mongoloraphidia > Mongoloraphidia duomilia. The sequence goes on along the minus strand of CM077524.1, from coordinate 36,093,092 downwards.
AAAAATATTTACATACCCCTTCTTTAGAATCCAAAGCTTGCTGCGACTGAAGTTTAAGTTTATTCACTTCTCGTTGATAACTCTCCGTTGGTACATAGAGATCATACATTGCAAGTGACCAAAACGTAACAAAAAGTTGCGGGGAGATGTCTTCCCAAACTTTTGGTGAATACAATTGTTGTACAGAAGAAATAACAGGTGCCATCACTACACTCACGGCTTCACAATATATTTGCTGTTTTACAAGCGTTGATAGCTTTTTATAATTTGGATCGACCTTGCGCAGCTGATCATATTTTATCTGAAATTTCAACAATTTGTTTATTATTCAAAAACAACTGAAGAAGAAAAAACTGAAAACAATCACAGACCGCAAACTTACATTAATGGCATGTGTAAACATGGGTCTTGCCAAGAAGAACGCGACATCGGTGTGGATATGATAGTCCTGCAGCATACTTTGGATAGACGGTAATCGTTCAACGTATTCGTCTACCGACATTGTAGAGCCAAGGAACGCGCCGAACTGTACAAGAGTGTCTTGACACTGGTCGTACAATTTGCCCACCAGTTTCAATGGGCTGTTGTCTGTTTCACGATATACAACGCAATATTTCTGCTGGGCTATCAGAAGACACAGAGCGACGGCTAAATTGTGTTCGGACATTGCTTCTTTCAATCTCTGAGACGATTTCTTCGTGTTTCTTATTTGACTAAACTGTCCTGCCTATGAAGAAAAAAAAAAAACAAATTTCGGTAATGTATGTAAACATAAGCAAATTAATATAAACAATATATTTGCATTAGTTAACACAGTGTTTTCTTATTATACTCCGTAAGCAGAAATATAATTAATACATAAAAAAATACAAATACTTCGTCACTGTATATTTGTTTGTTCGCTTAAAGACGGTAGATTTCTAGAGGGGCGTTTAGTAATTTTCTTTCTGAAAGGGGGGGGGGGCGGCAGGCCAAATAAGTTTGATCTGCCGTTTTTGAGAAATTGCTTTAAATTTTTAGATGTGCGAGAGTATTCAAAAAACAACGGAAACGCATTTTCATTGGGTGTTCGGTCTTCGAGAATAAAACACAGTGCTGAGAGAAAAATATGATAGCTTAAAAAGGTTAGAGAGCGCAATTCGGTCAATTAGCAGCAGTCATTGATATGGAAATTTAGTTGCATTTAACAATTTGTATGAAAAAGTACCTTTATCAATGTCTGCGAACACATTAATGCTAAATGAAAATAAGCAATTTTCAAATCAATTTACCTCGCTTTTTAATATTTCACCGCCGGCCATTGCATCCACTTGTTCAGTTGTGAGTTCTTCGGCTGCTTCTATACCTGCCATTTTCTGAACAATTTCTTTCAATATAAGTAAATCCAAACTGAAACAAAATTTATTATCATTATTTATAATGAAAGATTTTTTCGTTGGAGAGCAGCCAATTATATAATTGTTTCGAAACATATAGGAAAAAATCATTTTACCAACCAGTGGTCACAGTCAGGATTCTAACCTGAACCTTTCCAATTTCGCGTCGGAATGAGCTTACAATACTCAACTGTGACATGATTACTAAATTAATATTCTCTTTATATGCTTCAGAATCAATAGATTTTCACTACATGCGAGTGTCAATTCATATCTGTCACAGTTGAGTATTGTGAGCTCATTCCGACGCGAAATTGGAAAGGTTCAGGTTAGAATCCTGACTGTGACCACTGGTTGGTAAAATGATTTTTTTCTATATGTTTCGAAACAATTATATAATTGGCTGCTCTCCAACGAAAAAATCTTTCAATTGCATACAGCCGTATAAAAAAAAAAACTATTATTATTATTTATAATTTTACACAAACAAATACGGATCTATTTGCGTGACAATACACATGCAAATTATAGACGAACAAAAATATCAATAATGTGCTAGTTTAAATTTACCCAAGTAGGGTCTACAGTTATCTCGAATCAATATACTGGCTTATATAGGAATTAAATTAATAGAGTTTGTGAGGAATGTTTTCTTTATACAAAATCTTTTTAATGAATTTGATTTCCGTTTACTGTAGGACACAGGACAAAGGTTTGAAGAATGACGGACAATATCTCAAGAGTAGTAGAATGAAAATAGTAAAACACTAAATTTGCTTCCGGAACAAGATATAAAACTCTTTATTTAATCAAAGAGATTGACGACATGTTTCGAGAGCTTAAGCTCTCATCATCAGGTCAATTTTGTTTTTTAAATTGACCTGATGATGAGAGCTTAAGCTCTCGAAACATGTCGTCAATCTCTTTGATTAAATAAAGAGTTTTATATCTTGTTCCGGAAGCAAATTTAGTGTTTTACTATTTTCATTCTACTAAGTATTGAACAAGAAGCAAAAAAAACAAAGTCTCACTATACACAATATCTCAAGAGTTAATATCTTGGAAATTGGACTTAGAAGTTTAGCCTTAATTTCACAAAGCAATTTTTCTCTTGCAAAAGAATAGAAATTTTACCTTTTCTGTGCTTTTAGTTGATTCGCTACGAACTGTAGTAATCCCGTCAATTCAATGTTATATTTCTTGAAAATCGCACCACAGAACGACGCTAAACTTTGCAACCACTGGGAAATAGAAGTACTGTCATCTTTAAATCTATCTTTATGTACTTGAGCTAATGCTTCAACCAAACAATAGCCAAGAACATCGTAAGACAGACTTGTTAAATACTTCAAAGAATCAACCACAGGATTGATCAAATTATCGTAAATTTGTATTTGAAGTAGCACATAATCGAATAAAAAACCGGGAGAACAGTGAGTCAATTTCCCAATATGGCGGCCGACCGGTTTGATAGTTTCTTTACTGACGCGTTTCATAATGTTCTTGATTTGTTTTTGTGCGTCTCCCCGTTTTCGCAATAAAGCAGGGAACTGTTGGTATGTATCGTTCTTCCATCGGCCGTACAAACAATAACGGCAATGATATGGATACAATTTCAAAACATTCCATACTTCTTCAGCTATGCAACAATTGCAATCCATGTATGACAAAGCCGGTAGTATGGAAGAGTCGAGAATACTCAAAATGTCATAATAAATTGTATCGCCTTCTGGAGGTGTTCCTTGGCCCTTCACATCATACGATACGAGTGCTGCTCTGGCTATACGAATTATTTTGTACATTAGTTGTGGGTCGAGGTGTAGAGAAGGTCCCAAGGTCACAAGCATGGGTACCGCCACTTCTCTCATTTCCAAATATTCATTCACAGGTCGAGGTGCCAAGGGATTCGTCAATAGTGGCACGGGTTTGCCTGGGATCTTTGGAGCCAATTTGCAATTTCTGTAAAACGAAATAAACAATAAAGTACCAAAACATTTAAAGAACCAAAAATACTGTGAAGAAAAAAAATCGTTACTTACTTTCTGTAAATAGGTTCTAAGATGGAATGTAACAACTTGCATAGCATTCTAGCTATTTCGGGTTGTTCCATCCCATAATGATCCGGTAACTTTTTAATAAGTAACTGAGCAGTATTCCAATCGCCGATTTCCAACAAAGCAAGGCACAAACCAAATTTTTGATTTATATAATATTTGTTTGAACCACTATCCTTTTCTTCAGGACTGTCTTCTTTTTCTTTCGTTGAGATTACTTGCAATTTACGGAAATATTCTTTTGCATCGTGCATTTCTTTATCCCAATCTTTTTGAAGAGTTTTATCATCCGGTATCAACTGAAATAAATTACCTTTAGATTAAACGAGAGCAGTTTACGAATTGAGCGAGAATGAAGATTACTTCCCGGAATAAATGGTGGTGCAAGTAAACGGGCGATTTTGTAAAACACAAATGCGGTGTGAGATTTACTTTTGCGCAGAACTGTCATGACACAACTGCCTTAAGACAACATATTTGTAATTTGAGAATTGCGACTTACTGAGTTTTTAAAATCGACAGCTTCCTTGCCTAATGTTATAGGGTGTGTTTGTTGGTTTCTTCTTTTCGAAGATTTCCAACAAAATGACGCACAGCCTATCCGCTATCGTGTAAGAACGATGACACACACAGCGGTTTGTGCTGAGTCGGCACGTGTGTTAATGTTTTTCAATGATGCAAAACGCACACCATGGCAAGAATTGCCTGCCGACTCGACACATCGTTCTCCACAAGAAACGTCTGACTGCCGAATTGGCATCGCTGTGTGTGTCATCGTAGACTTGACAACCGCCTCGGCACAAACCGCTGCGTGTGTCATCGCTCGAACTGTGCGCACCACGCGTGCGTTTGAATAAGAACCAACGAATACACCCATTATCACTTACCCAAACATATATATCGTCGAGACTGATTATTCGGTGTTGTAATAACATAGCCGTCAATACATATAACGATTTTGGAGTATGCATTTCTTCTGTATCGGACTGATATAAAGAAAATTTGAAACCCAGAACTTCACATATAATTTTCGCATCGCTCATATATGATTGAAGTAACGGTATAAAAAAACTATGACACTCTGGTCTTGACTCAAATGACTCCAAAATTATATCCAATACTCTATTAGGGTCTAAATTAAAGCAACCTGAAACAGTAAAAATTAATCATCAGGTCGATAATACTATTACAAAGAAAAACTTTTTTTTTATCCTATAAAATGGTTCATACAATAAAGAAAAGCTTACCAATCAGTGATTTTATTATTTCCAAAATATTTTTGGAATTAACATTGCCTGATATTTCTTGATTTAATTCTACGATTAATTTAGCATAACCTTCGCTTTCTTCTCGAAATAAATTGAACTTTCGCTGTTTATAGCTAGAACAAAAACATAGTTCAAATGTGCATTTTAATACCAGATAAAATTAGCAAGAGATTGAAAAACAGTCTGTTTTAGAATTAGACTAGTGATGTTTGCTTTCCTCAAAACTGTTTCAATAAATCTCGAATGAAACAGCAGTCCAAAAGCGTCTTTTTATCTAGCACAGTCTCTGTTAAGGAATTCATAGTATCTACTTCATAATATAAACTAAATATATCTGTGCAAAGTAACTTTCAGCACTAAAACAAACCCAATTAGGGAATGTTCAAATATTACGTAACGTTTCTCACAGGCGGGTAGTTATCATCAGCGTTACTATTATGCTATCAGGGGGTAGTAGGGTGTTGATATAATATACGATCAAGTGGGTGCTTTACTTGATGTAAATTAAATATATTAAACATTTTTGTTGAACAATAAAACATAAGATTTGTACAACAAAAATATTGATACAGTAGAGTTCGTCTATTATGACTTCATTTATAACGACTAACCGTCTTTAGCGACGTAAATGCAAACTCAAGTTAGGTTTCATATAGACGTACTATGCGTATTATGCGTCTGCTTTGTGCGTCGTCCGGTTAATACGACATAATGTCGCCGGTCCCTTGAAAGTCGTTTTATCCGAATTCTACTGTAGTTACATTACTATCTTATTAAGGAATTAAAATTTTTTTAAAAAGCGTAACCATTTTCAAAACGAAATTATAATGTTACGTAACATAAGTGGTGAGAGGGTGATTTAAGAAAAGGATCTGTTAAATGTTATGAGGGGGAAGGAGGGTTCAAAATAGCAGGTGTGGGAATGTTACGTAAGCACGATTTTCCTGTCACGGTGACCGTCAGCGTGTAGCTGTCAGCCCGGTCTCGTTTTAGTCTTGTGCCGATCGCCAATATCATCGACTATACCCAACGGAACGTGTGCTCGGCGTAACTGGCATCGTGGACGTCTGCGCCACATGGTCAGCGGTGCCGACGCGCGGCTATGGCGGTCGCGCACAGCTCAGCGCTGAGCAATCATTGTAACTAGGAAACGCTACATCATGATAATACATATTCGCTGATTAGCGCTGGCAGTCAGCGTGACTGGAAAATCAGCCTAATATTTGAACGTTCCCTTATAAAAATTAGCCAAATATAATATACTTACTATAGTTTTGTTTTAACTTTAATAAACTTTGTATAAAAGTTTCTGTTTTTAAGTATTCCAACATCTTGAAGTGTATCTATTTCTAATCTCTCCTTCACTAGTTTATCTGACAGGAACTGAAAAGAAAAGAACGTTTTGTAAAGATTGTTCCTGAAACTGATATTTACAAATACAGTAATTCCTCCGTGCGATAGTAAGAGAAAATTGTAAATTGTGTTTTAAAAACCACCAACAGCTAAGGTTATTTGGGCCTAGCACCAATTCATATTTTCAATTCATTATTTTTTTTAATAATAAATTGAAAATCCAATTGACACTTTTACCAGCTTTCGGACTAGAACCCAGGAACTGGGGACTTGTAATAGAGGAACAATAGCAGCGTCATGTAAACAACAGCATTGTTACACGCTTAGCCATTCTCAAGCCCGATATAGTAAGAGAACGTAACCATTGTTTCAAGCTATGAAATTGTTTCACATCTGCCAGGCGTTCCACGACGGCTCACATTTCTTTTTAAAATTATTTTTAAAAATAAAGTGAAAATTCAATTTATGCTTTAACATCTCAAATTAGTAATTATTATAATCAAAAACAAGTGTAATTCAGACAATATTAAAAATATTTACCTTTTCTGTTTCCTTTACTATGTAACTAAAATTAGTTCGTTCATCGGTTTGAACATCCGAAGACGTTTCTGCATCAATTACACTTAATATGTCTAATACAATTGCAGCTATATCACTGTGTAAATTCTGAAACATAATAAACAATTATTAATGCTAATTGCATTTTTAATAGATGGCGAATAATTAACGAAATATGAAAGGCAACAAATGCATACATATATTTCTCCGATGGTGGCGACAACAACTTCTTTCCGCAAAGGACCGACAATGCCATGCGTGATGAGCTCGTAAATGTAACGGGTGAGTCCAGATACTTTTCCGGTTTTTGTGAAAACTGGACTTCTTTCTTCATCCTTAATGAACTGTTTACACGCTTTCATACTGGAAAAATAAAAGGAAAAAAACCAACATATAAAATAGAAATGGTACCTCATGTGTAATTTTGTTTTCTTGCGTGTTTTCAGGTATTTTCCAATGACATAGACTTGAAAACGTGTTTACAGATTTTTTGTGTCCATATTTGCATCACTCGAGAAGCGTTTCCGATTAAATGTGGTACACTATCTACTGATATTAAGATTTAAAATATAAAGTACTTTGTATTCAAGTACACTCGGATAATCTAAATTGAAAAACGATTTAGTTTCCTTAAAACTTGCATTAATAGCATTATTAATTCGAACAGTACAAATTCAGAGTTCTTTATCGATGAATAACTATATTGTCTTTTTATAGTTTTTAAATAAATATAATTTATAGCGTAGAAGTATAAACGCAAATAAAAAAAAAGGATAAAATATATTTTCTTATTTATTTTCATTAGCACTACTTAGTATATCATTAAATTTGACATTTGTTTTTTTTCATCTTCTACGGCTAATTTTTGCTTCACTATTCGGGATTAGCAAAGGTTTGAAATACACTTTTATTAATTTTCCCTTTGCAATTATTTCTTAAGTAAATTTTTGTGAAATTTCGTTCTAAAAATAAACTATTGCAAATATGTACTAATTTTCATTTATAAAATTAATTATTGTAATTTTGGGAAAAAATAAGACTAAAGGATTCTGTACATAGAGTGATGATTCAAAAGTCAGCAAAAGAATAGGACAAATTAGAGTTATGACTTATGACTATCGTTTTGATCAATTCGAAGGTAAAATTCTACAGAATGGACACACGATTTTTGGTAATTTTTTAGACGAATCCTCGCGAGGAGGTTTTGGTGCAATGGCGCTTTTCTAGAGAGATGGCTCAGGGGGGAGTTCACCAAAAAACGTTCGCAGGGGGAGAGTAGAATATCGTATGTGTCCAATCTGTAGAATGTTACCATTTCCAATATTATTAGAATTGAAAACCATAATTTGACATTTTTATTTTCAAATCCTCAAGCAGGATTTTGAGCATATTAGTTTGTACAAGTATTCGAAAATGGATTATTTTACTATAAATGAAAACCTACTTAAATTCGATAATATTTTCTGTTTAACAATTATTAAGAGTTAAGTATAAAACAGATTATTTTGGGTTGGAAATAATTACATTACTTATTTGTAAAGTACTCAACAAGACGTAAGACATAAGGTACCTACAAAGTACAAACGTTGAATGTGTGAACGACAAACATTAAATTGGGTACATAAAATACCAACAAAACGTTGAGTACACAATAAAGGATGACATTTCAAAATTTGAATTTGTTTAATTACAAAATAAAGCCTTATTTTAAGTAATTTACTTTAAACTACAAACGAAAACAAAGATGCATTTACGAGTTGGGTACACGTTCAAGCGTAAAAAGTAACATAACAATATTTTTAGAAATTGATAAATCGGAAACTCAAAATAATTTAAAAAATATCTCTAATTATTTTATTACGAAAATATGATATACAGAATACGTACAAGTCTGTTTTTCCGTTTCTATCCCAGTTTTTCCACATATTTTCCGCACACGAACTATTCACTGCCATTTTATAAATAAATGTCTTGCCAACTGAAAATTCACAAAATTTAAATTTTACAGAACAGATTGCTTTCCTTTACATCACCTCACATATAAACCAATTATCACCAAAGCACATCAAACACTGACTTCGCAATAATTAATAAATATTTCGAGAAAATAAATAAATAATCAGAGGCAATATTAATTAATAAGCACAAGATAACAAACAGTAATAGGCATTATTATTTATTTTGACAGATAACCATGGACCGATATTACCTTGGTTATAATTTATCGCATTCTTGATCCTCCTTGGCTCCTTGATAATACTCCATAAGAGAAATTCAGATCAGCGGTAAGCAATAGGCGGTAGCCGCTGTCTATAGTGCTATCGAGTATCGAACCTGTCAGCCCTACCACAGATGGCAATGCATCAGCTTAAATGTCGCTTCGCATTAAAGAAATAAAAAAAGTTCGGTAGATAGTCCCTATATGCCCCTTCATTCTCCAGAACACCATTGTAAAAGTACTGATTAGGGAAGCGTACTATTGAACTGCTTGACTGTTAGTAAAACCATTGTGATTGTGATTATAAAAATCAGCAATTAATAGTCAAAAATATATGAAAAGTATATATTTTATTGAAATAAACCAATTTTTACTTGTATTATTAGATATCTAAAAACATTTTTAAAATACAAAGTTTTAACAAAGAATTCTTATTACAAACACAGTAGCGTATTAAGTATAAAAGGTGCGTTCGGCATTAATACTCGGCACTTCTGAATCTAGGCATGCTCTTCGCGTTGATGCATGAAATATGGAATGAAGCGTAGTGCTCCATTTCTTGTTCATTTACTTCTATGCAGTTTTTGTACCATTCCTTCCCAAGGATTAGGAAAGACTAAACAGATTTTAATAAATGATAAAATCAAACATTTAACCTTTAATAGTTAGTTTGGTTACATGCTCAGGGATGTAGTACCAGAGTGTTGGCGTTGCCCAGTGTCGGATTAGCATACATTTTCACCCCACGCTAATTAAAAAATTACCGTCTAATTTCTTAAAAAAAAAATTTAAACAATTATATAGTATTTTCGAAATTTTTCGCCCCACACAAAAGCGTAATCACAGCATATTAAGAAAACTGGCACCGGCCTGATCTCGAAACTTTTGTAAGTGGCTCAGCACTTCTAAAAATGATTAATTCTTAGTTTTAAATTTCACCGCCCTGACCCTGGATTTTGTTTTTATTAAGTTTACATCCCGATTTCCACTTCAAGTTATCATATCACTTGACCAAACACTACAATTGTAATACATCCGTCTTGGAGTGTTAATGCCGATCGTATCCAATAATGACTCCATCACTCCCTGCGTAAGTTATCTAAACGAGCTTGTAAATCTGCGTCAGCATCAGACAAAGGTGTAGTTGCGCCACCACCACCACCCCCACCACCAGCTACCGCACCAGCTCCAACAGCTATAGGCTGTTTGCTTCCCGTTGTCGATAAAGCAGAGTTTGCTTGAGGCAGTCCGGATAATTGATCATTCAGCTGTAAGCCTAATTCATCTAGCACTTGACTTACTATCGTATCACTGAAAATAATAATTTCATTAATGGAAAGTTTACCAACAAATCGAAGTAGCACAAACTAATGTAACTACATAACATAAGGTACTGAAGTATGGTAAATGTTAAAAAAACTTTATAGTAGATCAATAACTTCAGATACATCAGAAATGCAAGAATTAATTATTTCTCTCCTACTTAAAAAATGTTTGTTTCACATAATTTTTTTTTTATTGATTGCATATTTGCAGGTAAATTTGTTTGCTTGTCAAAACTAACACGTCTGTTTGTAATTTTGTTTTCTTGCAGGGTTTTCGGGTATTTCCAGAATGTTTGTCTATTTGTGCCGGCATCACTGGCCGATTTTGATGAAATTTGGTATATTATCTACTGGTACCCAAACTTAAAGTATAGGCTATTTTTTATCCGGTTACGATTTGATTAAGATAAAGTTTCTATCAAAACCAACATTAATGTAAGCGAAGTCGCGGGTAAAGGGCAGTATTAAACATAGTCTCTGTAATCCAAACCTATGCTAAACCAGTAATCCGAACGCAAAATATTGTGGTCTTGAAAATTGTTTCGGGTTGAATGTTATATGGTTTACCTACTGTTTTGTAGTAGTATAGTACACATGTAAGTGTTCAAATATTGAGAACCGCGTTTGTTCATATGACATTCAGACAACGCAACGGGCTGAGTGTTTACTGTAGGTAAGTTAAATAAAATACCTTTCTTCTTCATCATCGTCTTCTTCCATCGCATCATCAATAGCATCGTTCATCATTTCTTCTTTCATGTCCATAATTTCAGATTGTTTTTCAAACTCTTGTAATATCCGCTGTATCTGTGGCATATTTAACTGTCTATTCATACTTGCCATTGCTTTGGTAACACCTTTCATTGCTTGAGCCATTGCATTTTGTGAACGTAAAGTTTGAATTTTCAAAGACACAGCCTGTATGTTTGCTTTCATTAACATGAACTTTTTAACGTAACGCCTTGTTCTCACTAAGTCTTTAGCCATAATTTTTACGGCATCCTATAATTAATATTCAGTATTAAGATCAATTAAAAATAATAATTTTCAAGTCAATTAAAATAAACAGATTACAGAAGCCTTCTACACGAAAAAGAATTTGTTTATCAATCATATCACTTTTTACAAACTAATAAACTAAATTACCATTTGTCCATCTTTCGCGAGCTTTTTAATATCAGCGATTATTTTCTTCTCTTGTTGCTCCATATGCATTTTTTCCCGATCTAAATCCCTCATTGCTTTATTAAGAGCTCGCTGGTTTTTGCGCAACAATTCTTCAGGGGTCAATTTTTTCCCAAATAACCAGTCCATATTGTCCGAAGTATTAAGAAAATTTACGGTAAATCAATTTCACTTTTGGTAGAAATATATGAAATAGGTTTGCAAAGATAAATTTCTGAAAATTGACAATATTATTCATAATTAGAAGTAAATGAGTCATCACTCAAATATATACATTTATATAAAGCAGACAGCAGTAGTATTTAAATTATCTACTATTATTTATCGTTTGCACAGAAAATGTAATTGTTGTACTAAATCTGGTAACTTACAAAATATATGACACAGAATTTTTTTGAAGAAAATTTTTTTCATAAAACTGTCAAATGTCAATTATTTAGCAGCAGCCAAGCTGCGTCAAGTGTCAATATTCGTTGTTACCAACATAACTAAATTAATTTCATGTTTTACTAACCTTATAATTTTTTTGTTCATCTTGCACATTACAGAACCTAGCTATAGGTAAATGTAGGCTTAAATAAAAGTTGTTATTAATTTGGTGGCTTTTGTAGGCTGTATATTGGCGATACCATTTGAATATTTTGAGAAGATCATCTCATTGTTGCGAAATATATATGGGGGATTGTTTTTCTTTAACGTCTGGCTACTCTGACAATTGAATACCTTCGCTGCTTCGCAGTTCGCAATACTACCGCTGTCAATGTCAAGTAGTTACCGCTGATATTTGATATGCAATTTTAAAACGTGAGACTTATAACCGATTAAATTTTCCTACGGAATAGATGCATGCATGTGGTAAATAATCGTTATTGTGGTTGAAAAGTGACTTGGTTAACGTAAATATTAAATCCCTATGTCCAATGTAAGTTTCAAACATAAGGTTCTTTTTTAATTCGAATTTATATAATATATAAACAGTGTTCCCCCACGACTTATGGGATGCGTAAAGCGCCGCCCGGCTGATTTTACAAATTTACTGCCTGTTCGGCCAAAATTTAAGCGATTTGCGCGGTATCATATGGCACACTCACGGAATATATAAAAGTAGGCACACTGCTCTTAATTATTACTCTGCCCCCCACGGTCTCACCCATATGTGAACATGTTCTGGGAAGAACACTGTGGAACACTGTATAAAGTCTAAAGAAGAACATTTGTTTGTGTCCGGAAATTCTAACCCACTTTCAAATGAGCTGGAGATTTGAAATTTAACTTATATCTAAGATTATAGTACTTCCACGCATAGTAAATGTAAACCAAATCTTATTTTTTTTTATTAATTAACAAATCGAGAAAATGTTGTTTTCTTCTTAGTATTTTGAGACCCGAAAAATCTGCGGTTCGTGTTTTTTTTGGGATTGATGTGGCACTGACACTAAGGTCTTAAACGCGTGCTCCTTGCATCTCACTGAGTACCCCTAAGCTAACAGGAAAAAACTCAATGTTCAAACCCGCAAAATTTTTAACCTAAGGAGTCTGAAGTAGGAGTTAAGGATCTGTTCGAAGAACGAATGTTTATTTGGCTAGTTAAGATCAAAGGCCCTTACAATAGTTGGAGGGTGGTGAGGTTTTATTATTTAAATAAATAAATATTAGTTGCCTTGAGAAGAACGTTCTATCCGCGTAGGGCTCGAGACCATAGCCTAAGGCCAAAAATTTTTCAGGACTCGAACTCCGAAACATGATGATTTAAAAAGTAGTTAAATCACGAAAATGGAACATAAATTATCAACATTGCCGCTCTTGTACAGCATGTCCCATTTTCATCATAACTGTAGGGTATCTCGATAATAGATATTTTTTTCGAAACTAGTAAGCAATATTGAAATCAGAATTTTGGTGATATGTCACGTTAAATGAAAGTAAAGTTTACGTGATTTTAATAATGCGCATTTCAAAAAACGTCTTGAAGATATTTTTTCAAAGCCACCGACTACCCATTTCATTTATGCCTAGTAAAAACAATAATCTTGAACTCTTGTTCAAACAAAAATAAAATATTAGTTATTGATGAATACTCTGAGAGCAGGAGTAACTTACCAGTCCGCCCCTGCCTGAGAGGAATGGCCATGATACTCCATGGGGAATTACTTTCAAAAGTCGACGCCTACATCAATCGTGTATATTTTTTGTGAGCAGTTGTGAGAATTTTTACATATTTATTAATTTTATTTTATTTTTTATTGATTTCTGTCATAAAAAGTGAAGAACGTTTCATACAAATCGGTCCAGTAGTTCCTGAGATAATCACGGCCTTTTATCACTGATCACGGCCATACATACATACAAATATACACGAAGTCGGTTAAAAATACACGGTGAGTACTTAGCCATAAAGTATGTCATGTCTGCCCAGGCCCTATGCATATTTTGTGTTTGGAATTGGTCTGTCAATTTATGTCGTCTTTTTAATATCGATAAACATGCTTTATAGCTGCTTACATCTTTCACTTTTTACTCTGTTATATAAGTATGTAATTCATTTCTTGATTGAGAACGCAAAAACGTAAAAAAAATTTGAAAATGCGAACAAAAATATAGGTAGAGACATTATATGCAATGTGTTTACTTTTCTGAATACATATTTTTTGTGTAATTAATCGGAAAACAGGTATCTGATAAATGGTAATAAAAATATATAAGTAGGTAGGCAGTGTCTTTTTTATGTTATTACAACTGTTACATATTTACATAATCATGCTTCAGGTGTTAAAAGAAATTTCGATTTCTATTTACTTGTTGTACAACTTTTACATTTTTGACATTGAGTACATCTACTTCGCATTTCCGATTATGAAACGGCCTTGTTAATTTGAAGTTGTTAATGATATAGTTTAAAATTAAAGTGTTCTGGTACGGATCACGGAGACGGAACACAAAAAATTGTCACAGAATTTCCACATGAGGTGCAAAAACTGATAAAACTGCACCTATACTAATATAATAAAGCTGAATAATTTGTGTGTATGTTTGTTTGAACGCACTAATCTCAGGAACTACCAGTCCGACTTGAAAAAAAAAATTTTTTTTAGATAGCCCATTTATTGAGGAAGGTGATAGGCTATTTGAGTTTTTTTAAATTCAATCCCAAAGGGGGTAAAACGGGGGTGCAGGATTTTTTGACTATCTATACTATATTAATATTATAAACTGTAGGCAAGTACGTGAAGCGAAAACAACGACAAGCGACTTCAATTTGCACGGGGGGGGGGGGTTATAAATCATAAATTCTTATCTTTGGAAGTACTGAACCGATTGAAAGAATTCTTTCACTAATAGAAAACTACACTATCGCTGAGTGATATAGGCTATATTTTATCTTGATAATTCTCGCGGGTGGGGGGGGGGTAATTCCTGTGGGATAGTAACAAAACGTAACTTTGAAATTCTTTAGCATTTTAGCGTGTAGGCGGAAATGGAATCTTACTAATATTATAAACACCACCAGCCCGACTTCGCTTCGCAGGAGGAGAATTTCTGGCGGGAGAATAATAAACCATAAATTCTTAGCACTCGGGCGAAGCCGGACGTGATCTCTAGTAATATTAATATTTACATAGAAAAAGGTTAAAAACGTGATTCACAAGTACGGTCGACTGTGTTCGCAAGTCCAGTTTAAATAGAATATTATTTGACTTTGACATGGAAATCAGAATAACAAACATATTGCCAAGATAAAAACTTAATGAACATTGAACACGCCCTTTCATAATATACAGTAGAGTCCAGATTTTGTTATTCTAGCCGTTCGATATATTATAGCAAAACTGGTCGAACCACTAGTTATATGAACTAATCTAAAAAAAACTGAATCCTCTTAAAATTAATGTTCAATGGCGTACGCAAAATTTTGTTCAGAGGGGGGTCAATTATGACCGTTAAGAGAGTATACATGGACATCATGTATCGTACTGCAAATATATAGGTCATAAACGATAGGCCAAACGCTCTAAGTTCAATTCGGGGAATAAAGGAGATTAGTATGAAGTAATCATGAATTTTCGTTTCATTCCATTTTTCCAGGTCACTGGGGGGAGGGGCAGCTGCCCCCTCTTGCATACGCCTATATGATGTGTTCTCGCAACCGTCATTTCTGTATTATCTGACCTAGAGGTGGTACAAACTGTTGTTTTTTAATAACAGTTCCGTTCCGTTCCTGTTCCGCTTACGGAACAGTTCCAAAAACCTGTTTCTTTTTAACAGTTCCAATGTTGGAACCTTGACATTCTCGGAATAGCTTGTAACATGCGACGTATAAAAATTTGAAATTATGAAGTGTATATTATTTGTATTTTTTCGTGAATTAATTCTATTATTCAAGTTTAATAATTTAAGGTACCTAATTATTAAAAAAAACAAAATAAATTTGTCGACAATATATTAAAAATATACTTTTACAGAAAACCAATAGCGAAAAATGGATTTTACCATTAAAACGCGTTATTTAAAATCAACAAAGAAATGAAAACAAAAATAACTAAAAACAAAAATATTACATCACTATTCACTACAGATTATTGTTTTAACTGATCAGTTTTTTGCACATGATAGATTCATTCCAACAGTTTCTTAATGCAGAAGAATGTCCGTTCTGTTACTCGAAACAGTCGCATTGGAACAGCCCGGAACAGGTATTTTATTAAACTGACAACTGTTCCAATCTGTTCCTCGTTCGAAACTGTTCCAAAATAACTGTTCCTAGTATTTTGTATCATCTCTAATCTGCCCGTTTCGTTTATCCGATCAGTCAGTTGTCCAGTTCATGTTGCATAATTATTGGAACTTTACTGTACTATTGTAGCACAATCACAATAAATAATTAATATATGAATCCGGCGGCGACCCACTTCTAACTCTAGTGCTGACACTACATCTATAAGTACCTGAGTCCAAGTCTTGTGTATTGGCAGTATCCATCCACTTCTTAAACCCCAAGGCCAATCGTATAGCAGTTTTTAGTCCAAATTCTGAGCCACTCTACAACTCGCTACTAATTATATTATTATATCATTAACAGTACAATAACTTTCAGAATATACATTTACACTTCGTCCTTCGATTTAACGTGTTTCTTCAAAGGTTCTTTAAACTTATGGCAAAATACAAACAGGTGCTTTTAAGAAAGTCTGGGCTTGAGAATGGCCGAGCGTATAGCTATGCTGTTTACATGGCGTTGTTATGGTTCCTCTGTTACAAGTCTCCAGCTCCCGGGTTCTTATAGCCCGAGAGCTGATAAAAGTGTCAATTGGATTTTCAATTTATTATTAAAAAAAATAATGAATTGAAAATATGAATAGGTGCTAGGCCCAAATAACCTTAGCTGTTGGTCATGGTCTTTAAAACACAATTTTTTTTAAGAAAGTCTACCGGCATTAATATAAGTATACTTCTAAAGCTCAAGTCCTTTAAATTTTTTATTTCTAATGTTTTCTTTATCCTTTTTGTACTTTCAGTAAATAATATTAAAGACCATTTGAATGTGTTGTGTTTTTAACAAACTACTAGTTTCTTTACAAAGTCGGAAAATACTTTCTATTTCAAATATTATGTTATTTATGTTTATAAGAAGTCAGGGCCTAACGAAACTGATGGCCGTGTAATTGGAGGGAGTGTACTGTACATATAGGTAAAGCAGTATCGTTTAGTGAAGAGTAGCGTAATTTCTGCGCACAAACGAGTTTCGAGTTAGACGGGTCTATGTTCTCTAACAAGGGGTGGTCAATGGTGCGTCTCGACGGGCGACGAACAACTAATTGACGATATTCATAGAACCCCTCCTTGTTAGATAACACAGACCCGAAACTCGATTGTGCGCAGCATTGACGCTACTATCTTCTCTAAACGATATTACTCTACCTACTGATTAGTGGGAGAAACATAATATCTCCACAGACCACAAGTTGTAAACGCTCCTCAAATGCATTAAATTGAGATCGCAACACATTGAAGCATTTCGAATATAAAATCCCCGTAATATTAGACATTAATAGTAATATATTTGTTTCGAGGATAGGTATTCATTTTTAATAAATCATGAAAAATATTAAATGACTCGTCATAAATCGCCTTATTGTTGTAGAAAAACTATGATAAATTATTCTGTAATACAGGTGAGACTTAGTGAAAAACTTTAAATTGGTCGAAGTAGTTGAAAACAGAAAGTTATAGGTTATAGGATATATCGATATCGAAAAAATTCAAAATATCGAAACGAAATATCGAAAGAGCCCGCCCAAAATCGAATACCCACGAAATCGGGTAAAATGTTGTTACTGACAATTGGCAATACTGACTGTCTAAAAAAAGTTGACATTTAAAATTTAAAGTACCTACTCTGTGAATTGTGACCGGGAAGTGAGAATTAAAAAAAAATAGGGATGCAACGATATATTGATATCGATAAATATCGATATATCGACGCCCAAAAATATCGATTTTTATCGATATCAGAGATCCACCGATATTGATATCGACTTAAATCGATATATATCGATATCGATATTTTCTAACACATTGCATCCCTAGTTATAGGGGCTCAATCACACATGTTTTGTAACACGATTTTGCGATTAATCGCTTGGAGATCAGATCCATACATTGAATTGAAGAACTGATCAATCACATGTTTACTATCTTGAAAATTAAATGGCGATTATTATCTCATACCCAAATTCTTATTAAAGAGCTTCTAGTAAATACTAAGTGATCGAATGAAATAACTAAATTATTTTATATCCGTTTTGGAAATAACTGTTAAAAAATGTAACAGTTAAACTTATGGTGTTTAAAATATCAAATAAAGGACGCTTCTTTCATTTTTCGTCCGCAAATTGTTATTTTATCAACTGTTATTGGCAATCGTATATTTTTCAATAACAGTAAGAACTGGTGTAACCGTTACTAAAAATAACAATTTCGCCCATCGAAGTTACCTACTTATTAAGACACCATTGACCTGTCATTCAAGGTAATTTGTTTTCGAGCGTTACGAGAAGGAAAAAAGAACGTGAATAATTTAATGATGATGATTGTATAACTTATCTTATATGCTTATATCATTAGTTTTACGGTCAGTTAAATACTTTAAGCAGTCCATAGGGCATAGGCAGTCTGCCGTACTTGACAATTATATTGCGCAAGCATTTTTTTCAAAGTTTGCGCAGATGCTTGACGATAATAATCAAACCACGTTTCATATTTCTTGCGCAAGTTTGCTTGAAGTCAAGGCTCATTTACACGGGTAGAGTAATGAGGCAAGTACTTGATAGAGTAGAGTAACTCTACCCGTATAAACGGTCAGTAGAGTAGAGTGGCGAGTAGAGTGTGTATTGGTGGTAGAGTAGAGTTACTAGCAACATGTGGCAAAGTAACTCTACTCTACTACCACCACTCTACTTGCTACTTTACTCTACCCGCAACTATACCCGTGTAAATGAGCCTTATGAGTTATGGGATTGCTTGTACAAACGCATAGACTTGTAGGTATACCACCTTTGTGAATGCATCAGAAACGTATAACAATTTTCATATATGATTTGTTGACTTATATAAGCGCTAATTTTAGTAGCTACTAGCTACTATGGAAGTTTCTTTAACTCATTCTTCTCTTTAAATCCTTTTTTCTTCTATGTGATTTGTTTGTTCTGTTGCAAATGCACTATGGAAGTTTCTTTAACTCATTCTTCTCTTTAAATCCCTTTTTCTTCTATGTGATTTGTTTGTTCTGTTGCAAATGCGGGAATAATTATATTAAACAAACAACTTCACCCTTCAGCCACGATGCTCCTCCGAGGTACCAAGATAAAATAAAGCATATCTACATTGTTTTTGGTAAACGATAACCGTAAAGCATGATTGTGAAGTACGCTTGACTGTGTATAGGTCACTTTAGTCTGCAGTCTACAATTTCAAATTGCTTGTGCAGAAGTGAGCTTTATTGGATTAATGCCCATCTTCTGAAAGGACAGGTACTCAGCTTCGCTACTGTCCCAGTGCTGTTACCTTACTATAGTTTTATGAATGGTGAACATGACAAAAGCGTCGCGAAATTAAGTACTTTTCCTATAAAGACGAACATTAATGTGTTAATATTTTCAAAGCATCTATATTTATTTTTATTGCTAGTTCAAGGCGGGCACTTCGTATGCCTTTTGAAAGGTTTAGTTGTTTTTTTTTTGTCAAGTACACAATGACAACGTTCACTGGTTTCATCTCAATGAGTTCTGTAAAAAAGCAATGCTCTTTCCATTTAAAAAAAAGTTGACCTTAAACCGAAAAAAACTTAAAATATCGCTCAAAAGACTTCTAGAATTTCAAAACCGTGTTTAAAGATTTTTTAATATTCTCTGAAAAAATTATATAATATACACTTAAATCAATCTCCGCAACGAATTTTTCTAAAAGAAGTTATTGTTTGAAACGTTTTTCAAGAAAGTTTAGCGTCCTCAGATAGACAAAACTGATGGACGATAATACTTGAAAACAATTTTGTTTCGCAAGTATGAAATATGCAAATTTGTTTACGTACTTTTTAAAATTTTTAAATATAAATAGAGTATTGCGCCTTTAAGGAAGTGAAAACTACTATTTTACAAATTGGATGTTATTTGAAACATATAATTTTAATTGAAAGTTTATTGTCAAATTATATTACAAAAGTGTTATTGAAATTTCAAATTGAGAAAGAATTTCCGTACAATGAAGGTTTTTTTATAATTATCCATGTGGCGGTTTCACGTTATAAAATTCTTCGTGGTGTGAGACTCGACCAAGTGTTTTAAAACTTGTTTGTTTATATCTATTTTTATGAACGATCATCTTCACATAATTTTGTCGTAAATTGGAGAGTAGTACTAAAGTTAGAAGAGGCTAGGGCGTGGATTCTTCATAAAAAAACAGCAACTTGGTTTCAAAATTCAAACACAAACTCTTTATTACACGATTTGTTTATTTCGCTGTAACATATTCTGTGAACATTTCAATCGGCTACCTGTTACGGTTCAAAAGATACAGCCTGTAAAAAGGTAGGACAGACAGACGGCGTAGGCTTAGTAATAGGGTTCCAGTACGAAACCGTAATAACAAAAAATCAGTCGAACTACTGAACCGATTTAAGTAATGTATATGGGACCGCCCTGAAGGTATGCCCTATTAAATAAAACAATAATCATCAAAATCGGTTTACAAATACAGGAGAAATCGGTGATCATACATTAAAAAAAACTCCTCCTTTTTTTGAAGTCGGTTAAAAACAATGAATACTATCAGAAGAATTAAGAGCGAGTAACCGTAAACCCGATGGTCCTGAATTTTTTTCTTTTAAAGCGATGTTTGCGTTTATATAAAATTTGCTTTTTTGTGTAAACTAAAGTTCCTCAAGTAAAAGTTGGGACACCGGCCGTCATTGGGGAATGAATTATTTCGAAATACTGAACGATTATATATACTCGTAGATGTTTCGCGATGTTCTGAAATCTTCGAAAGGAAAAATCTGAGATAGCTTTATATACAGAAATACAAGTGTGCCAAAATTCATGGACGGCAATAATTCTGCTAAATATTGCACCTACCTGTTGCACCCGTTCAGCGTCGTAGCTAGGATAATCGGCACCCAGGGCAAGATTCTGATTTCGCGCTCTTTACTTGAAAATAATCATATTCGCTTCGCTAATTGCGCCCTCTTTGGAGTTAGCACCCCTGGCGCGGGCTCCGGTTGCTAGGTCCTAGCTACGACGCTATACCCATTAAGAATTAAATTAATTAATACAAAATCATTTTGCCTAATTGAATGCTTCTGAAAGAACATTAAAATTTTCCATGTGGCGGACCGGATGTACAGTCGCGGACTTAAAAAAGTTTTCACCTGTATCATCTAGTTACCGGTTTTTTTAATTTTTGCATATTGTAATTTCGCTTTTGATAGTAATGTATCAATCACTAAGGTTACATCCTAAAAATTCAATAAAAAATTGTTTTAAAACACCTCAGTTGTTATTATACAATCCAAATTACTCAATATTATTCAATTAAAACATAAAAAGATTTGATAATATTTGATACTAGCAAATTCCTTCCTCCAATCTTGCAATAATTCTTCTTTTTTGTTCATCGTTTTAACTATTTCGAGGCATTTAAACGACAATTATTTCTTTTAATTTTTGACATTTACATTTATTTATTAAAAACTAAATTTGTTGCTAAGCTACTGACTTTTTGTGAACTTACACTGAAAAACTCAAGTGTAAACTTTATTAAGTCCGCGACTGTACAATCAAAACTCACCTGGTGTCACTTCTAACTCTTACTTCTTGCTTCAGCCACGCCCTCGCCTCTTCTAATTTTTGTACTGCTCTAGCAGGTCTTTTCCTTATGACGGCTTTCTGTTGAGCCACATAACAGCTTTATAAAAACTAGATTAACAATATAGGGCATTGGGTGAAAGTGAAATTTGCTGTTGTATTATTATTTTACTTCATTTTGCTGTTTATAACGTCAAGTATGTACAAGATGATCTAAAACCTATAATTTAGTTTGACTTCGCAATACATAAAGTACCTATTATCTCATTTACTCCTACTGGAGGAAAATTACAAATACGTATTATAAACTATACTGGCTTTTCCAAGTTCTTAATACTTAATTACTATTGAAGTAATTAGTATCTATACATTTTATTTAATTGCACGTGTTATATAAATCTACAATTATTTTTATAGAATCGCAGTTTTTTATCCTAAGCCCCAGTTAGCAAGAGGGCTCACTACCTTGGCATCAGGGACTGAGGTGGCAACTGGCCGTAAAACTATAAGCCAAATCAATTACTCATCATCATGAAGATGACGAGGAGAGTCGACCCCAAATAATGGGATAAGGCTAGAAAAAGAAGAAGAAGCAATCTTTACAGGTTAGCTCAAATTTTTCACTTTAAAAAAATACCTACATCGCACATTTAAATCAGTGTTAATTTCAGTTTTTTAATTTCTCCATGAAAAACGACACTGAATATTATTACGTAGTCAGACTGTCACTGTATTAAAGTTAAATTTATTTTGAATTGCCATCGGTTTTTCATGTTTTGCTCGTTAAAAAAGTATTCATTTAAGAGAAAAGATGCTAATTTCATCGCGATAGGTTACTATTTTCATCTGTATAAGTCGTTTTGTCAAATAATGAACTACTGTTTGTTTTTTGTACATTAATCATTTCGATTTCCTATTTTAAAGTTAAAAGAAAGTTTCCGTATGTGTATAGGTACAGGCCCGTGTTAAGACAGAAGCAGTTAGGAAAATTGTTCATTCATTGGATGTGCCATATTATAACACTAACAGGATCACTGTTTATAATTTCGTTTACTTGTGGTTTATTCAGATGATACTTCAATGAATGAATGCGCCAGAAATTTTGTCAGTCCGTTTGTGCAAATGGCCTAACCGATTTTGATAAAACTTGCCACACTGTCAAATTAGTACCAAAATGTAAAGTATAGGGTACATTTGTCCCATGTATACTCAAATAAAAATGGGGTTCCCCTCAATACCGAAATTAACGAGAACAAATCTGTGGCGAGAAAAATTGTTGTTCACCGCGTAAATCTCGATTTATATTATCCGGTTAGACACGGCGCGGGAACCTAGCGTTTCCGGCAAGACAAACATTTTTACATGCATTTCAAATGCGAGTGTTGATTTGATGCGTGTCTGAACGGACGGGAACCGCTAAGTATAAATATTTGTATTTGAAATTCATGTAAAAAATGTTTGTCTTGCCGAAAACGCTAGGTTCCCGCGCCGTGTCTGACCGGATAATATAAATCGACCTTAATTGGGACCACAGACAAAAGCTAGTAGTTATATCATATTTATGCTAATACGATTTTCAATTTTAAATCTAGCTTAATGCCATTTGTTTTCAACTAAATGGAGATCTCCATATTTAGTTAAAAACAAATGCCATTCTTAAATCTAAATTTAAAACTGAAAGTCGTATCAGAAACCCAGCATTAGTCATAGTGGGTTATTTACGCCGACTTCTAATTGAATGTAGGTAGGGGAGGTTATTGTAAAATGAAGGGACAAATAATTTTATTCTTTTTGAAGTCTGTTCAACACGGTCTGGCTCTGCGATCAGTGTGCTTTTTTATGCAGATATAAGTATTGATTGTTAATAATACATTCTTATGAGTGTTTTAGCAAAATTTTACTTTTTTAGATCATTCTGTATGTATAATTATAATATGTGTAATTAATATGAACCTGTAGCATTATGGTGTGTACTGTGTATCTTTACGATGAAAGGAAGGAGTGGACAGTACAGTTGGCTCAGCCGCTTGCAACGGACTAACGACACGTCGGATTATTCAGTTCAGACCGCGGTTGCTTGAAACGTATATCCACTCTAGAGTAGCAACCGTTGCATAAACTAGTGTACAGTGCTATTAACAGATACATATTTTGTAGTAAACGGATTTAAGTCGAATACAAATTACCTTTTCATTGTATCGCAGTAGAACGGGTACTCTGCAAGTTTCTCTTTCGTTTCTGTAACTACTTCTTGACACAACATAAGTATTATGTATATTGTGAATAATGTGTGTTTTGTTGTCAAATTCTAAAAAGAACTGTGAAATACGTTGTCATTATATTACCTTTGTTGTGTTCTTTTCAATTTTATAATCGTGATACACACCTATTGTTTTAAATAAGAGTGGTTAATAATTGCGTAATACAATTTATTTAAAAGTGGTATTTGGTAATGTTGTAGTCTATTGTTTTGAAGCTGTTCAAAATATCTGTTCGGTAGGTTGAATATTTTTTTATAATTTTCCCAACTATTTATTCGTGTTAATGTCGGTTTTGGCGGGATTTTTATAGAGTTGGTAGACTGTAGCCGGATAAAAGCACTCTATACTCTAGATTTGGGTAGGAACCAGTAAATAGTGCCACCAAGTTTCATCAAAATCGTTCTAAAATGTTCTCGAGTGATCACAAATAGACAAAAATTCCGGAACCACGCTTTCCTATCTAAGCATAATACAAACTATCCACAAGAAAACAAAATTACAGATAGATATTTCATTACTATTTTTTTATACATTAGTATTGCTATGTCAATTGTTGTAATTGAATAGTGAATAACTATCGCGTAAATAACGTTGTAGTCGATTGGTATTTTGTAAGCTCTTCGGAATATTTGTTTGTTAGATGGATTCATTTTTTTATAATAATGTTATAGGGAAAATGTTTATTAAAATCGATTTAAAGACTGTAATTTGGAATGTTGAAAAATAAAATAAACAAAGAAAATGTCTTTATTTTCTAATCACAACCTATAATCAACTCAATAAGTAAATCTATAATTATTGTATCTATAAGAGATATAAGAAAGTAATTAATAAATATAATAATGAACTTTTTCAACGGTGCAGAGGTTTGCTATAGTATTTGTATAATATGTAAAGATCTCTTATAATAGATACGTCTTACGTAAATAATAGCCATTGCATATTGGATTTTGGCGGAAATACCATAACCAGAATGGTAATTTAATAGAGAAGATTATTTAAATAAAGATTGTTGATGAAAACAACTTCAATTCATATTATCAGTTATTTTATACCCACTTTGATTGCTTATTGTTTTGATCGATTCTAAATAATTTTAGATCTGGGTGGTTTAGGTAAAAACAGCAATAAACCATTCCAACTAGTTCCAGAAAAGTACAAACTTCATCTAGGTATTTACAACGCCGTCGTCTGATTGGGATGGTGCCGCGGCTTCCCTAACGTTCGTGTCGATTTTGTCGGGAACCTCATCTTAATCCGAACATAAGTGTCAGTCCAGTCGTTTAAGTGTGAAGCCAGTACAAATAAAGAAACAGACAAAAATTCTGGAAACATGGTTTCTCGTCCTGGAATCATACAAAATACCCAACAAACCAACAAGAAATCGAAATTACAAATACAGGCAGAGATCCCGTTCCTATTTTATATTATACTAGCGGTCATCCGTGGCTCCGCTCACGTATTTTTAGGTTTTTTATGCCCAGTAATATAAAATCCTGTATATATTGCTAATTTATTATCCTTCCCCGCGAGAAATTCTCCCCCTGCGGGAATCTGTCCCCTACGTACGTCCGAGCTCTACAGGTTGCAATTCTTGATAGATCTAGGTACTTGTTTTTTTCATTTTTAACACGCTTATATTAGCTTCACTTGTATGTATGTTGTATGTAAAAAGATCGCGCAACTCGATTTTCACCCTCTTACGAATGTCCAATTGACGTGAAACTTTGCAGTCATATGTAGTTTTGATGACAATACAATATTCTGATATTTTGGCTATAATAATATTTATATAACAAGTTAAAAATGGAAATAAAAAACAATTGGTGGAAGTTACGGTATCAATGGTGGGAAACGGGTCTCCAGCTGTTTAAAAAATAATAATGGCTATTTCAAAAAAGTCTAAAAAATACGCTTATATTAACGTACTAAAAAGTAGAAAATAAATTTCTGTATCTTCGACTATAACGCTTAGAAGCGTGGGACACTCATTCAATTAAATGAAATATAGGTACAGTGAGTGTATCACGCTTCTGTACGTTATAGAAGAGAAAGAAATGTATTTTCTATTTTTTAGTGTGGTAATATAAGCGTGTTTTTTAGATTTTTTTAAAATTATACATTTTTTATTCGCTTTTTTAGATACTATCAGCATAGAACCCTAATAAAAGTCTGTTGTAAAAAGTTATTTTTATCATACAAGTCGCAAACTTAGTGGGGTGTGAACTTTTGACGCTTCAATGTTTATGAATCGTAGTTGAATCAAGGTCATAAGTTGTAAATTGACTTTTTTAATTAACTAAAAATATTAGTTAACACCTCTATCGATCAACTCCTTCAAATTGTAAGTAAAAATTGCAACAAAATCGGGTAAAATAAAATATAGGAGTGTGTACTTTCAGATAGGTAACCGACACAATCAGTATTGTGAAATACGTCTGTAATGAGAGGCGTTTAAAATTTTTTCACCTCAGTTGTCGAGCGTCTGTAATCTAATATCTACAAAACTATAATTTCTTTAATTTATTAGTAAAGATAAAATCGGGATAGAGGACGCACCTTTTCAAACTAAATCTTAAACTTATTGTTAACTATAAACATAACAAAAGAATAACCACAATGTTTGACCTTCTATTCCACACCCAGTGGGTGAAATGACGCACCTTGTGTAGGAAGACAGTTTGTGTAAAATAGGTAAATCAAAATCATCTCGAATTTCTTTTTTTTTTCAATTTGATTGCTTCTTTTGTACTTTGTCAGTATTATATAGTCGACAGGATAATTAATGAAGTAGTTACCATACTGGAGCCAATACCGCGAGACATAATGTGAATCATGTGCAACCTTCTGACACACGCCAAATTTAAAGGTTCCGAAAAGTTTTTACCCTTGTCACTTGTGTGGCGCTGACATTTATCAGCCTGACATAATAATCGATTGTCTTTTTCAACGAAATAAATAATTTGAATATTTATTCTCCAAAAAATTCACGAGACGTCTGCAAACATTTCACACGCGTTTAACTGAGTTAGCTAACACTTTAGCTTCCGGCGCCGCCCGGAGAGGATCTTTTCTCTATTCTTATAAAGAAATCTAACCTCATATTGATGCCGCCCTTATTATTTCACTCTACTCGCACTTTTTTTAAATTTTAAACGTGTCGCCATCAGAAGGAAAGTTTAACAGTTTCTATAAATATGAAATGAGCATTATTAACTCAATTACAGGCGAATAATAGCATGTTGGAAACAGCAATAAGTTACGTCCAGCATGTTTTTTATGTATATTATCATTTCTGAACATTTATGTAACGCGAAAATATGTTGTAGGTACATACAAGTTATATCTATCTATAAATAAAGATTATAGATGTCATGCTATTTTTTAATTTCAATAGATACAAGAAAGTTGTAAAATGTAATAATTAATAGTTTTTAAATATAAGTACAATGAAATAGTGGTTTATGACCTGTAATTAATGTATAAATATTTGAAGAGAATTTTTTTCCGAATAGGCTGCTTTACGGGGTCGGCTTAAGGTACATTTTTGGTACTATACTGTTGTTACATACATTTATATTTTGTTAGCTTTTAACTGAGGCTTTGCTAGTTTTGACAAAAGTTTTTTTACCTGATTATTGTCTGTTGTAATGGTAATATCTAGCAGACGACAGCGTTGAATTATCCTTAACCTAATGAATATTCAATCTGCAGTCACTGCTATTGATATGAGGCTTCGGTCACGTTAATGTCAGTTCAATTCTTAGTTGAATGGGATAGCTGAACAAAATCAAAACCAAAGAAAGGTTTTGTTGACATTTCAAATAGGGTACATGACGTCACGGAAAATGCAATATGGCGGGCGCTAGACGCCATTTTGTCAGTACGTAAAAAATCGGTAAAACAGCTTGTGTGTGGGGTATCAAATTAAAAAGCTTGATGAGTAGATTCAACTAAAAGGAAGGAAATAAAAAATTTATTAAAAAAACAAAAAACCCGACTGCGTAAAAATCGAACATAAAAGATGGAAACAAGATCAAATGATAACATGCAGTCGGAGGCATAGTAGTAACATCAGGTATTTCTGTTCAATTTGTTACTACTATGCCTCCGACTGCATGTTATCATTTGATCTTGTTTCCATCTTTTATGTTCGATTTTTACGCTGTCGGGTTTTTTGTTTTTTTAATACATTTTTTATTTAATTGTATTTATTAATAAAATCAGTTTTCCTAAAAAAATACTAAAATGAATATTAGATGAAGGTGGAAGAATTTAAAAATTAAAATTAAGTTTAAATTAAAAAATAGGAAAGGAATCATGGAACAAAAAAAGCACCCAAATACCTTGAAAATAATGTATGTATGTAAACGATGCGAAGATGCGCTTTATTATTGAGAGACAGGTAAGAAAACAAAGGTCATTATAGTGAGTTTATTAAACTCATCTCGATAAGTTAATGTGTTAACGACTAACGTACATATTATATTAGGTAGGTATACATAAACAAAGACATGCCGATCTCATGATGACACTACACAGGTAGTCAACCCTTCTCTTCGATAGTTCTCTGACCTATCAAAGTATCTCGCGTGTTCCAGAATTAACTCACCTCTGACTGGAATAAATTATACAAACAAAATTTCGAGAATAAAAAAAAATTACTTACACATTCGTTCATGTTTATAAACTAAGAATATAGTTTGCCAGCTTTATTAATTATCGTTATTCGTTCGGTAAATTTACTCTGTGAATTTTGGAACACCTATTATATTATGTGTTTATGCTGAATAATAAACCTTTAGAAGCTTCATTTAAATAATTCACAAAATAATCGATCGCATTAATGCTGGTTTTTTGGCTCAGCCCCCTGTAGTAGAAGCGCGATGATATACCTACCACATATTCTATTCTATAATAACAAGCACTATAGTGATCCGATCAAAATGGGTTCAATACCAGCTAGTCTTTGAGTTAACCCAGAAAAACTCACAGACAAAAATTTGCCAATTCGGTGTAGGGTATCCGGTATATGCTTATCCTATAAACTCTACATCCAAGTCGAAATTTAGTTTAAAATTTACAATTAAACCGCGTTTGCACGAAGCCAGTTGTTAGCAGATTAAACTGACACAAGTTGACTAACACTGATTTTTCAAGTAGATTTCAACTGACCCGAGGAGTAAATATTGAGCTAATTCAAGTTGGTCGAGTCAGTGGCTTGCCACATCACCATTTTTCTTGACATAGCGCATCAACCGGCGGCTTTGCGTGAACGCTCCCAGGGTCGACAAGCCCATCACAAGCCATCAATATGTATCATGTTGAATTTGCACTGCACGAACCCTCAAATGGTTTGTACTTTAAACCTCTATGTGAGCGGGCTAGTGAAAATTCACTGACACCAGTCGAACTTTTCCTATCGATTGACCTCATGTAAATATGGCATTACAAAGTTGTGTATAGTAATTGATAGGTATAACAATTTATTGAGGTGATTTTTAAATGACAAGGATAAATTGATAGAACAGGAAGACACTTTGGAATTTATAATCAGTAATATTTTTTTAAATTTTTATTACACATCAATGAGGATATTCCACCCACATAAACTTAACCAATTTAACTTGATTAAATGCTGTGCAATGTAATTTGTTTGATATTTTCAATATTTGTACATTTTTGCTTCAGGCATGAATACGATTCATAAATCATAATGCCATGCAAGTTGCATTATTTATGATATTAAGAATTAAATGCATTAAGAAAACTTTTTCACAATAAAAACAAGAGTTAATTGTATAGCATAATAATTAATAATTATTTCTTACGTTTATTATAAAAATCTTCAGACAAATTGTTCAAAATTAATCTAGTTTTCCCATTATAAATACTAATAATATGTATTTAAAATTACAAGCAGTCCGGTTCAGACGAGATGCGAATCGCTATTTTCGCCCACTGTTCATCCCTCGTTGGTTGTCGCCAAATAATATAACGTAGCCTTTGTTTACTCATCAAGAAGTACGCTTTTAAACAGCGAAAGAATTTTGCAAATCGATTCAGGGGCTTCCAAGTTTTGGGGTAACATTGATACAAACTTTGCCTTTTGTATATTGGTCTAGATATAGAAATGGGATCTCCATCTGTAATTTCGTTTGGATGCTGGGCATTTGTAATATCTTCAACAGAAGAACGCATTTTCTTTTGATAAAACGTGGAGGAATATTGCCTATTGGTACTTAAATTTAATATATACAGGCAGAGGCGGACTAGCAGTTTTGGCCGCCCTATAGGCCGTTAAGTACCAGCCGCCCCTTTCTGCGAATTTTTCATCGTAGCAATGTGAAGTTGTACGAAAATCGGCATTGCGTTCGGTTCAACCATATGAAATGACTGTCATAGTTATATTTCTGGATTGTCAGAGACAAAGTATAAGGCAGTCATATAAGAAATAAAAATTTTGTCTCTGATAGTTATAAGACCGTATATAGTTTTCTCAGTGCACGCCGCCGCGCCGCGCTCCGCACGTGCTTGAGCTATCTATAGCGAGTGCTCGCTTCCGCCGGCCGCGAGTGCAGATTGGCCACTCTAGACATGGGCCTAGTCCGCCACTGTATACAGGGTACTTTTTACCCGTAGAACAATTACGTGTTCTGAGTTTTTATCCGTCAAAAATAAGCGAATTTGCGTGAAAAATGACGTTTACGCATGCGAAGCCGCCAACAAAAGCTTAAAATAATATTTTGGTAATTCTTATTATGTATGTTACAAATAAAAGAGAAGGTTGTTTCATTGTTCAATAATTTATTATTCTTCATAATTTTTTCGTTAACTTATTAATATTATTCAGTTTCTTTCTTTATGTGTAGACAAAACCGCATGTGCCCTTGGCTTGTCTATGTCTGGTTTTTGTTTGATAATTGTTTTGGCAGAGAAAAATATTTTTTGTTTTTGTCCATAAATAATACATATTGTGTATTTTAAATTGAAATTTCTTAACTTTGAAGATATTATTCAGTATCGTTATATAACTGCTTTAATTACAAGCATTAATTAACCAACAGAATATCACCTTAATTAGGCCAACCTCACATCCAAAAATGTGCGTTTTAACAATGATAATGGTCACTCTTTTTTTGCTAATTACTGTTTTCATAGTTACAATAAAACTGTGTTTTATTAAAATGCAAATTTCTTCCTCCCCATGAATTTTTCATAAACAGTGTATTTTTTCAGTAAACGCAATGACTGAATATGCTTCGCTATAGATGATCTTATTAAGTTATTCCGCAACTACCGTTTACCTGCGATTCACTCGCGTTAATGTTGATTTTAACGGCAACCCTTTCTTAACTCGGACGTAGCTTGGTAAAAAATGCCCTGTACTTAAAGTTAGGGTACAAATTTATAGTAAATACCTATATCAAGTTTTATCAAAATCGATCTAGCCATTTTCTAGTGATGCTAGACAAACAATCTGAAAGCACGATCTCCTATATCAAGGTATTATACAAAATCTGCAAGAAAATGAAATTACAGATAGGTCCCGTTATACTATTTTATGTATTGTTGATGATTTATTAATTTTTGTGTGAGACGCATCTAATTATATATAAATCAGTTCAGTAAGTGAAAAAAATTAATTTGCCTGTTAAACTAATCAGTAATTAATATTATCAATCGACAATCGTATAAGAAACCTCGCCTTTCTACAGATCGAGAGTTATGTTTTACGAATTTTCAACAATTCAAGGTCATCTCGGTTCTGTCAACTATCGAAATTATACTGCAGTAATTTGTATTGTGTAATCTTGATATTGTTTTATGGTGTATTGTGGTATTTTTCCTAATAGTCCGGGAGCCCGCGACCGATTTTATAACTGAATTGATTTGAATTATGGATTATAGACCCTCGACAACAGAGGTCATTATCGTCTTATAACTGAATTCATTACCTATTGAAAAATATGTATAATATGAGATTATTTTGATTGGGCCGTATACGTTTGTTTTATAAAATATTATAATATACAGGGTCTTCAAAGTTAAGTCGGCACTATTGCTAACTTCGTTATTTTTGGATCTACAAAATCGGTTAAATTAGCAAACTAGAAGTATTTTTTCCGCTGAATAAAACGATGAAAACAGAAAAACAATTGAACATCGCGTTTTCGAGTTATGATTGCCAGAGTCACTAGGAGTGTTTGCAAGCGGGCTACAAAATGCTTGGACCAAGAGGGTGATGTTTTGAGAATCTTATTTGAATTTTGTTTTCTTCCAAGTTATAGAATAATTTGAAATAAACGATATTTTTCACCTTATGGATATTCTTGTCACTTTCTATTTTATGGTGAGCCAAAGTTGCCACTAACGCAGCTACCTTTAATTTGAATTTGAAAAATCATTATTAACATAGTCATTTTTGACATAAGGATAGAAGACTATGGGACACTTTTTGTTCAGAATTCAACTGTCTATCGATTGTGAATATTGTATACCAGGTGTCTCATTTAAAAAAATAGAAATTTTTGACATAACTCGAAAACGCGATGTTCAATTGTTTTTCTGTTTTCATCGTTTTATTCAACGGAAAAAATACTTCTAGTTTGCTAATTTAACCGATTTTGTAGATCCAAAAATAACGAAGTTAGCAATAGTGCCGACTTAAGTTTGAAGACCCTGTATACCTATAGTGCGTTTTATGTATTTTTCAACTTGTATCCATCCAGTACTAATACGTATAACGTTCTATTTTCGTTTTCTAGCGGATTTTTCCGGTATTTTGTGTGACACCTAGATAGAAAAACGTATTTTTTTCTGTTTGTACCAGCATTAATCAAGAACGGCTGAATCGAGTTTGATGAAACTTGGGACACTGACAATTGTTATTAATTGATACCAAAACTTAAAGTTTTTTTTGTTTTTTGTTAATTGGTTACGTTTGGATTAATTTTCCGTCAAAACGCGAGCATGGCCGTGGGTGAAAACTATTTATTTTGACATTTAAAAAGGAATTATCAAATTCTATTGTTGCATTTGACACAGGTAATTTAACATCTTAAAGCCACCACATGTTTGTTGTGGGTGGAGTGTGTTCATCACATAAAGCCTCATTCACAATATGTGCCGAAGAATGCTTCTCAACTATAAAGGAGATTTATTTCAATACCCAATAGAAATGTTTTTTCGTACCCTGAGGGATTTAAGTATTTCCGTTTTCCCAATTTGTTTTTTACTTGTAATGGCGACCATGCAATTGAGAAACAAATTTGAAGTGGACCGCCCATTCTAAACAGTTGAGAAACGTTGATATAAATCATACGAAACTTTTCGCGCTCTGCAATGTTTGTCGTTATTGCATTATTTAAAGTAGAAGAGATGTATAGTTTACAAAACCGGAGGTTAAAAGATTGTCATGGATAAAATATAGTTATGATATAAAAACAGGATGTTTACTATAACGCAAAATTAAACTATTTCAGAATTAACTAGTAGTTTTATTAGAGCATGAATATTAAGTTCATTTCATAATTATATATTATATTAGTTGCTATATGGTTGTTGTGTAAATATCATGTTTGCAGCATATTGTAATACTTCTATCTGTGGTAATACCTACTTAGATATACCTAATATAAAAATAATAAAGATATGGATATAATGGTGCCATATTAAATATTTTTCGTTTTGCTAAATTTACCGAAATCCGTTGTTATAGTCAACTCTGTCAGATTGAATAATACACAGTCGAGACCGCGTGTCAGAGCCGACTTCAAAATTTCAGATACAAGAAAACATGTATTTGGTAACCCAAATGAGATGTAACTGATATAGAGTCCACTAAATTCGACACTAAAGTTTGCACTAGCTTGCGACTGGCTCTGCCAGGTGTCTGACTAAATAAGTGAAGACTACTTAATCGCTATACATGAGTATTCATCGATACGATGATATAAATTGTAGCAAAACCTCTGTTTGTATAATAAATATATTTGAAAAACAAACGAATTTATTCTAAAAAAATTCGACTGATGACCAGTCCTATACTTCCCACCTAGTAAATATTTTCAAAAAATAAACACTCTTTTTTTTTATTCTTTGACTAGGCCCAAATAACCTTAGCTGTTGGTGGTCTTTAAAACACAATTTAATTTTTATTCTTTGAAAAAAGCATGGCCCTCTTTTTTGTTTGGTGATCTATACTGATGGCTAGCTTAATATAGCAAAAATCATGGTTACCTTGATTTATGTACAATTTTCTTTTTTTAGTAAAATTTTTTTTTTCTCGAAAACTATAAATTTTGGAGGAAAAAAATATTTACATTTTTTACTTCCCACCTCTACTATGGTAGGGAAGTAATGGATTCAGTCCGAAAACAATATTTCGAGATTTTAACAGATTTTCACGTTTTGAGACCCTAGCAATCGTTTAAGATCATTTTCTGACTGATGTCTGTATGTGTGTGTGTGTGTATGTGTGTGTGTGTGTATGTGGTCAATTTTTCGCCTTCGATATCTTAAGAACGGAACAACATACGGGCATGCCGATTGTTCTATTGTGTTTATCAGCCTTTAACTTAGATCTGATTAGATTTTGAGTCAAATCGGTTCAGTGGATCCTGAGATATTCAAAAAAACGTCCTCAATGTCACGTATTAACATAGGTAAAAAAAAATATAAATGAATTCTAGATGTTATAATATGAAAAAAATGTAAATATTTTTTTTCTCTAAAATGTATAGTTTTCGAGAAAAAAAATATTTTACTAAAAAAAATAAAAACTGTACGTAAATCAAGGTAACCATGATTTTTGCTATATTAAGTTAAGATCACCAAACAAAAAAGAGGGCCATGCTTTTTTCAAAGAATAAAAATTAAATTGTGTTTTAAAGACCACCAACAGCTAAGGTTATTTGGGCCTAGTCAAAGAATAAAAAAAAAAAGAGTGTTTATTTTTTGCAAATATTTACTAGGTGGGAAGTATAGGACTGGTCATCAGTCGAATTTTTTTTTTTAGTTTTTAATAAACGACATAAGTGTTTGCATCGAAACATATTTAGTATTCAATAAGTGACTATAAGTAATTATTCACTATCCATAGACATTGCATATGGATAGTGAATGCGGCCCAAATCTGCTCGATTTTGCTTAAAAATTAAGCCTTCTGCAAAAACTAAATACAAATGCGTTTTATTTGTCACTCAGTAAAAGCTTAGAACTTAGAAGGGAAAGCGCTGATATTTAAGAAGCAGTTAGCCATTTACTTAAAAGGAGGATACTGTATCAATATTATTTTTTATTAATGGTACCTGCTATATTCGGATTTAGGTTCCCACATGGTTTTAAACGTTTGTGATTAATTTTGTGCATGGGCTTTCATCGCGATGCTAATGTTAAACGCTGAGGTTATTGAATGCCTTAGTAGTTGACTGATACAAAAGTGAATGTTTGCTTGTGTGAATAAATTATTTACTAGATGACCTTGTGCAAGAATCAGGGTTGATAAAAATGATTTATTAAAAAAAAAAAAAAAACACGATACCCATTTAGACAGCATACCTTCTGCATACCTACTGGGTTTGTTGCGCTATTATACAATATTTATTATCGTTTTTTTTTTGTAAAAACGCAAGTGAAAAGAAAAAGTGCTTCTTTCAATTGAACAGAAACTTAAGACTTCAACAGACAGCGTTTCTTTATCTGGGGACTGGGGTCCGTGAAATATCTTTAAAACTATGTTACAATCTATTGTTTATATAGTGACACTGTCCTTTGTTAATTAATAATGGCCGATTTATCGTACATTTTAATCACGATGTTTTTTTAATCACACTGTTAAATGACGGGTTGCTATGGTAACGAAACGCAGCAACCAATGAACACGTAGCTGTCAAAATTTAACAGTGTGACTAAAAAAACATCGTGATTAAAATGTACGATAAACCTGCCATTTGTCCCATTACTTACATTTTTTTATAAATAAATTTTTCAATTTTTTAGACAAATACTTTTGGTTTTCAATAAGCCCCTTCATCACTTTTCTTCCTATAACATAATTTAAAAGATTCTCTTTCTACACTATACTAGTGTAAGACGAACGAGAACAAAGGTTACTAATTTTAACATATTTAAAATATTTAACACTATATTACTGATACGAGTAGAGGATTTCTCTAATATAACAAACAGGCAAATGTGCCTGACTGGACAAAGATTGTAAACGCGTCTGCATGAGTTAAAAATATGTCTCTATGGAAAGGGCATTTTGCGTGGTGTTCTTTTAATGCGTTGACTGAGGATTTAAATCCCTTCACTCAACACTTAATGCCAGTTGGGATGCACTTTGAGTGGGTGCTTTGCGTATTTGCCCTTAGCACCCATTGCACACTCAAAGCTGACACTGTCTGTGTGCTTGCCCTCAGTGAAAGTGAGTGTGGAGAGCAAATGCAGACAAATGTAAACACTCAACTCGCGCCGACATTGCCCTGCCCCAGAAATATTTTGGGCAGTGCAGCAGGCAGCGCGAGGAGCAGCGGCAGTGACTGAATGTAAACGAGGCATTGGGAAACAGAGCCCAGTTTATAAATTGATACATGGAAACAACACCAAAGTCCAAAATATGCTGTTAACTACAGTAGAAAGATGATCAGAGTTTTCTTCTTTATTATTACGGGAGGTTTGTCAATAACAATATGTTACGACCGGACCATCTCGATCACGAAATGGCGACGGCCACAAGCCTGACAAGAAGTTTATAATTAAAGATAATCAATATAAACCATCATCTTACAAAATATCGTCTCCACTAGTGCACATTTTTAAAGGTTTATTTTCTAAGGGATTCGTTATCTCAAATGTTAATACAAAGGGGTCCGCGCGGTGAAAAAAAGGTTAAGAAACGATGGACTTCCCCACTGTAGGGATGTTCCGATCCACCAAAAAGTATCGATACAAGGTATCGATTTGGATTGTAATATAAAGTATCGATACAGTATAAAATCTTATTACAAAAGATCGATACTTAGAACATTGATTACTAGTCCAGCAGTCAGGTACTTTTTACCTGGAAAGTATTCCGAAGTTTATGATATTTTGGTATGTTCTTTGTGGGTACTCTGTGGAGTAGAATCTGAGTTTTCGACCTTGAGGACCCTGTGCTAACGCGGGGGGAGCCGAAAAACCACGCAATTTTACCACCTTTTTTGCTTTTTTCGAAATCTCTCAGAAACGGTCGACTTAAGCAATTCTTTCATTATGTAATGTTTTAAAGTGGATTACATTTCCTACAGTTTTCATTCCTACAACTTTTCTGTGGTATTAATGGTAAGCGCGCTGCAGCTTCTTGAAAATCACCTGCTCCGATTTTTGTAACCTTGGTAACCAATGTGTAACATGATTCTCGCGGAGGGGGGGAGGGTAATAAATCATAAATTCTTATCTCTGGAACTACTAAACCGATTCTAAAAATTCTATCACTAATAGAAAGCTACGCAGGGGGGGAGATTCTTGCGGGGGATAACAAATTAGGGGGGGGGAGATTCTCGCAGGGGGATAACAAATTAACAATATACTAAATATACGTGAGCGGAGCAATGAGTGACCGCTATTAAATCATAATTTCATACCACCCCGGGCGAAGCCGGGACGGGCCGCTAGTACGGTTATATACCTACGTATCTATTTCATTATATTGTACACATAAACGTTAATTTAAAAAAATACTAGCATAGTTTATTTAAATGATAATTTTAGTACCTATGTCGTTACATTTTAAAAGTAAATTGAAATAATTTGATACTTTCGGTTTACTTTTTAATATTATTGTGATTTAAAAATACCGTTATATAGAGATAAAATAATAAATCTAGTTTATTTTTTTATAATTAATATAATAACGTACTGACCTAAT
Source organism: Mongoloraphidia duomilia (assembly GCA_039654895.1). Classification (NCBI taxonomy): domain Eukaryota; kingdom Metazoa; phylum Arthropoda; class Insecta; order Raphidioptera; family Raphidiidae; genus Mongoloraphidia; species Mongoloraphidia duomilia. The sequence goes on along the minus strand of CM077524.1, from coordinate 36,055,224 downwards.
GATCAGCAAATATCATGCATCGTTTCACATTTCATTAAAAGCAAAAGCGCATATTAGAAACCATAGGCGTCGATTTTCGAAAGTCGTGGGTGCTCACTGCTCTCACAATATTATTTATCAGTACGTATAGGAAGCAAATAACTTTTTTGTAAGAAATTGGCACCGACGGGATCAAAATTGTTTTTCTTACATTTCAGTATCGTAGCGAAATCGTATTCTGAGAGAATTATATCTCTTGCAACTCAGCAGTGGCGGGATTTCAGGAAAATTGTTGGTAGGGCAAAATATTATTATGATTAACTTCAGATATGATGAAGACATTGACGGGGATGAGAAACGAAAAAAGACGCCATTATGTGTTCGAAAACGCCACCGTCAATCGCTTCTTTGTTAGGACTCTGGTGAAGTTTTTTCAATAAGAGTACAAAAATTTACACTAGACTATGTCTAGTGTCTAGACAGTCGAGGATTTAAAATTTTTGCCATATCATTATTCGTTAGCCAGATCAGATTGGTATGGCGACTGCCCATGCTCACCATACCCGAATCCCGTCACTGCATCGCAGGATTCCCAAATCAGGACAAAATCGTATTCTAAACGTGCACTTGAAAATCACGTGGGGTTTGATAAAAAATCACTAGTAGGTACCTACTGTGCGATTTGGATATAAAAGAATATTTTTAAGAGCGTGCATTTCGATTACAGAGAACAGGGTCGTTTTATCATATCCGTGGGGCCTAGGCATAAACCGACTATACTTTGTTGATTTATAATCTGATGTCTATTTAGGGTCATTTTCTGGTAGCATAGGTGCCTGTGCATTGTATAATATAACGGCACGTTATATGTACAGAATGTATCACAGGATTGAGAACATAGGGAAAACCCTGCAGTAAAAATAGTTAAGAATCAGTGATTGCTTTGCCCTTTTATTATGTAAAAACCATGATTATTAATTTAATTTAGATAGCCATGCTTGCATTCTATCTTTGTCGCTCTAATCATTTTGTTTATTTTTTCCTTGTTGCACTCATTACTTTTCGATGTATTCAATCCTGTGATACACCCTGTATATCTAATAATAATGCCTTCAGCAAAAAAATTACAGAACTAGTGAGTTTGAGATAACTTGTTCTTTCGCAAAATTATGCGTGATAGTGTTTCAAGTAAAAATTTTCTGAACCAAAATTACCAAAAATAATGTCGGCGGAATTTACAAAAATTACGTTTTTAAAGTGAAAAATACGTTTTTCTGACTTTAAACGATGTGAGAACCATGTAGAGCGGCGTCGTGGGCTCTAGCCTCTAGGCACAGTTGTTGTGGATAAATCGGCCTTGTGGGCGCTCTGCATCCACACAAAAAATCTCATGGGTGCTCGAGCAGTCGGCGCCTATGTTAGAAATAGTACCTACCTATAAAATATGTTCCCATTTAATTGTACAGAACGCTATTTAGTTTTGATGAACAAGTTCTTGTTTTATGAAAACAAACAACAGTTAACAAAAGTTACCTTTCCCTTTGTGTGGGTAAAAACATTTTTGCATGTTATTTATTTGCATAATTGCTGAGTCCTTTCATATTTCTGGCGGCGCCCATGTACAGGACCCAAACAAGCCAGTAGTACTGATAACCAGGGCCGGATTAACCATTAGGCAGAGTAGGCAACTGCCTAGAGGCCCTGCATCGGCTAGGGGCCCTGCGGGCGCACAAAAGAAATTGAAAACGTTTCATAGAGTGAAAATTTAATTGAAAAATTTGTATCCTCAATGACAATAGGTAGTATTGCTTTTTTCGACGCGCATGCTGTCCGTTGATGAAATACTGCATACTTACAGAACAGAACCATCTAGTATCGAGTAGTAGAACTAATAATATGGATGCGTTACGTAGCGTATTGTATGAATCATACAATATGCTACCGTCATCAACTTGAAAAGAGCTGATCAACTTCAAAAGGCTGAAAAGGGGCCCCGAGAATTGATTTGCCTAGGGGCCCCGACATGGTTAATCCGGCCCTGCTGATAACATGAGCCCCCCTCAGAATAACGTTTAGATGCGTTAATGTCACCGAACGTAAAAGACGGTTGCCTTTTATAAACATTGTTGAAGACTATTTCCCTAACAGGAGACTCGACTGATTACAGAATGTCTCGATATTAACGAAATGCTTTTTTGTTACAGGTAGCAGCTTAGTTTGTGTGGAACGAATGTAATATAAATACGATGTTTGTTTCATCATGGTGTCTGTTAATAATTGCGATTGTAGCTGTGAACGTATCTACGTTGGAGAATGGTTTGGCCCGAACGCCTCCGATGGGTTGGCTCGCTTGGGAGAGATTCCGCTGCAACACTGATTGCAGAAGTGATCCGGAAAACTGTATCAGGTCTATTATAATCTGCTATATCTATCTATGTAGTCCTTTTATATTTGACATCGCCTGCTGGCTTGGGAGTGGGGGGGGGGCACATTATGCACACCTTTCTGTTAGTGTTATGCACTATCCGCAAACTACTGGTGTTTTTTCATATAATTTATAAGACCCAATCTGCCTGTTCAATTTTAATGAAAGTTTAGGGGCACGTTTTAATCTTTATATTTTACTAAAGGGTTAAATTGCGATTTTGAAACAATTTCGCTACTTTTGTTTTTGGGTTCATAATTTTTTTCGACCTCCTAAACACAGCAAAATGGTCCAATTATATATGTGGCGGGACGTAGGGGTCGGGTCAGATTCGTGGTCTGACCCCTAGGTCCCGCCATCCGACCAACGCCAATAATATGTGGCATGTGCCATATACTATGTAATAATAGGCAAATAAACTTAATAAGTAATTATTAATCGTTGCACGGCAGTGAAATATTAAAAAAAATATATTTATTATATACCTACTTCTAACTTTGAAAGCGCATAATTTTTAAAATTTCACATCAGCATTTTAAAGGACTTTCATTTTTTATAAAAACCGATACGCGTAGTTTAATAACTAAATAGTACCTATAATAATAGACAACAGAGTGAGAAAACGAATCGACGTAAATTCAGGCGACTCAGTCAAGTGCAACGACGTGGATTACTCCCCGTCCCCTTCACGAGGCCATATTTTGATAATTATTGGTTTTATGTGAATTTCAAAAATGATGATAATATAGAAATTTGGTAAATTACGATTGATATTATAGCTATTTTAGTGGGAAGAACAACAATAAACGATATTTTGTCTCAACGGTAGTCTGCAGCGCGTATGAGTGTCATTAGATTTCGGGGGGGAGTTGTGCAACAGTCAACGTATTATCAGATACACCCAAATATACAAAATAATAGCTTTTTTCAATAATATTGATTCCAAAAACGTTGTCGAATTGTAGTTTTGATGCATGTACGTTATAGGTACCATAATATTATTAGCTTAAGCAACGAATAATTTGTGGATGGAAAAGTCGAAAGCAGAACGTTTGACTTAAGAACTTTGTTTGGACTAGTTAGGAGATAAACAAACTAAAAGTCCTTACCCCTCCGAGGTACGCCCGAGGGGGGGGCACAAAGAAGGTCCCGTTTTTTGGTTTTTTTCTTTTATCTCGAAAACGGTGCGTCGTACGAAATTTTGTTGTACTACATAATGAAAGCTGATAAAATTCTCTACAGCTTTAACTTTCACACTTTTTATCTATCTCCATTCTTTGCCTAGCTATGAGCTTCGAAAAACGGCCGATTTTCAATAATGTGTTAAATTCTCTGTAGCACATTGTAACAATACGAATTTGTGAATATGTGAATCACTTGAATGTAGTTAGATAAAAGATTATGCAATAATACGGCTTAGTGAAACAAAAGATAGCCTTAAATAATAGACAATAGAAAACTTAGAACACAAATCAATTTAATGATGGAAATAAGAAATAGGTAACTGTTGTGTCTTTGTAAACTATAAAAAAGACAAAACATTTATTTATCAAACAAAAGTAAAGAAGTTATACTTACGTAAAAGTATACATAATGTGTTTACTTAATCCGAAACGCAACTTCAAAGCGAAAAAACGTCAGCCCGTTTATAACTACTTTTATTGTTTATAATTTCTGCAACACATTATTCTTGTTTTTATTTTGTTTCTGCAACGCATTATCATTATTTGTTTTTCAGCGTAACACGTCTCTTACTTCCGCTTTTTTTATCAATTGTAACATCCTTATGACTAAATAATAAGTAATTGTGCTCGTGTGATAATATCTCTAAGTACATCCGCCCCTGATTTTTTGGCCTTTGAGAGCAATTTACGACCACAAAATTGTTGCTAATATTGTCTATTTTCCCTTTAATATCCTATGTTTATCACTTTGATTTAAAAAATTTTCAAATGCTAAAGAAACTATTGGGTTCACTATTTCGAGAGTCCAATTTGTTCACTCTACAGAATACATTAAGAAAAAAATGTCTGTTCACTATTTGGAGTAGTTCACTATAGAGTATGTTAACTATATTGCGAGTCTACTGTATATATTATGAATATATGAATGTTTTAGAATATTATAAATAACAAGTATTGATACTATTTATTTACAGACATTTTTTTTTATAGCGATAGATTGTTCCGTACGATGGCAGATTTGGTTGTGTCGGAAGGCTATGCTGCTCTTGGATATGAATATATCAACGTCGACGACTGTTGGCTGGAAAAGGAAAGAGGACGCGATGGTACTTTACAGCCCGACAAATTCAGATTTCCATTTGGAATGAAGGATTTGGCTGATTATGTGAGTGCTTTCATTATCATCAGTACTAATTAAGATTGAAATTAGTACGGCTGTGTAATACTTAAATGTGAAGTTATATTGTTTCAGCCAAATTACATAATTATTCAAATTCAAATTATCTCTGCACTATTGGGAAAAATTTATCTTATCAACCGTTGTCACAGTCGGGATTCAAACCCGAACTTCTCCACTATCGCGGCGGATTGAGCTATCATTTACTAATAAAAATAACAACTGTCGCATGAAGTAAAATTATAGAACGTTTTCTGCATATATGGGAAATTAGTTTATCAACATTTGTCATGGTTGAGTAAATGATAGCTCAGTCCGCCGCGATAGTGGAGAAGTTCGGGTTTGAATCCCGACTGTGACAACGGTTGATAAGATAAATTTTTCCCAATAGTGCTGAGATAATTATGTAATTTGGCTGAAACAATATAACTTCATCACTACTAATGTAATATTTAATATTTTCTTCATCGAAAGTAACTTAAAGGAGGGGGTCAATTTGTGTCCAATTTTATTATATTTATTAGTTATCAATAGTTGATAAAATTGTTCCTAGACCTGTGTCTGTAAATTCGTTTTATTGTGGGGTTTTCAAGTATTTTTAGTATTAAATAATAATTATAAAGTTTATTATTAATTATTTTATTTGTTAATTGTTATACAGAGGAATTCTCTTTGCAACGGCGTAAACGAACAAAATTCATTTAATAATTTAGCTCATCTATTTAAGGTACATTCAAAAGGGTTGAAGTTTGGAATTTATGAAGATTTCGGAAATTATACTTGTGCCGGTTATCCGGGTGTGCTTGGCTATTTGCAAACAGATGCCGAAACGTTTGCATCGTGGGACGTAGATTATGTGAAACTAGACGGTTGTTACTCCCATCCATCAGAAATGGACAAAGGATATCCGGAGTTCGGATTTCATCTTAACAGAACAGGAAGACCAATGATTTACTCGTGCAGTTGGCCCGTTTATCAAATTTACGCTGGAATGCAACCGAATTTCTCATCTATTATAGATAATTGCAATATGTGGAGAAATTATGACGATATTCAAGATTCGTGGGCTAGTGTAGAAAGCATTGTTGATTATTATGGTAATAATCAAGATGTTATAGTTCCGAATGCTGGACCTGGTCACTGGAATGATCCAGATATGGTTAGACTGATATTTATTATATCAAATTACTTTTTTTTTTTGAGGGTTAAAATCTACGTTAAAATTTGAATGAATTTACGTCATGTTTTGAAGTTCCCTAAACTTATAAAAAAAACCAAACCTAGAACCCAAAACACTGAATAGATTTTGTTCAAATTTTGCATGTATCTATGTTCAGGAGAGTCACACCTCACACGCATGAAGAAAGTTAGCCTGAGTCGTTTCAGAACGTTTATGGGCATTGTGGCTATAGATATACCTAGCATAGTCTGCAAATAGATAATTTTTCATGTTTTTTTCTATTTTCAGTTAATTATTGGTAATTTTGGTTTAAGTTACGAACAAAGTAAAACCCAGTTTGCTTTGTGGGCAATATTGGCTGCACCATTGCTTATGTCTGTTGACCTTCGAACTATACGGCTAGAGTACAAAGCGATTTTACAGAATAAGAAAATCATTGCCGTGGATCAAGATCCCCTTGGAATTCAAGGTCGACGAATTTATAAGGTGGGTAATCAATTTTTACTTCCCACCTCTACTATGGTAGGGAAGTAATGGATTTAGTCCGAAAAAAATATTTCGAGATCTTAACAGATCTTCACGTTTGGAGACCCTAGCAATCGTTTAAGATCATTTTCTGACTGATGTCTGTATGTGTGTGTGTGTGTGTGTGTGGGGTCCATTTTTCGCCTTCGATATCGTATAAACGGAACAACATACGGCCATGCCGATTGTTCTATTGTGTTTATCAGCCTTTAACTTAGATCTGATTAGATTTTGAGTCAAGTGGATCCTGAGATATTCAAAAAAACGTTCTCAATGTCACGTATTAACATAGGTAAAAAAAAATATAAATGAATTCTAGATGTTATAATATGAAAAAAATGTAAGTATTTTTTTTCTCTAAAATGTACCTATAGTTTTCGAGAAAAAAAATATTTTACTAAAAAAAATAAAAATTGTACGTAAATCAAGGTAACCATGATTTTTGCTATATTAAGCTAGCCATCAGTAGATCACTAAACAAAAAAGAGGACCATGCTTTTTTTCAAAGAATAAAAAAAGAGTGTTTATTTTTTGCAAATATTTACTAGGTGGGAAGCCTAGGACTGGTCATCAGTCGAATTTTTTTAGAATAGAAATACCGCGCGTTATAGGAGAAATGACTATTACGTATCAACAAAATGATTGATTATAAATTTTGAAAATAAACGGGTGTCATATTATTAAAAAATAATTTCATAAGTGAATAAATCGATAATTATCTTGCATTTTGTTCCAGCACAAAGGAATAGAAATTTGGTCAAGGCCAATTACACCAGTTGATCAAAATTACTTTTCATACGCTGTGGCGTTTGTAAATAGAAGAACAGATGGAACGCCATCTGACGTTGCTGTCACATTAAAGGAGTTGGGTTTGTCTTCACCAGCTGGCTATCGAGTAGAGGTAAATGATTTAGCAAAGATCTCGTTCAAAACACGGATTTTAATTGTCAAACTTGCAGGAATGCTGATGTTTATATGGCGTTTTACTTTTAACAGCTTGGTGTAATGGTCAGCTTGCTGACCTTGGGATCAAGCTGTCGTGGGTTTGAATCCCACCTCGCTCATGGATGTTTTGTGATGTTTAGCTTTAATTGATGATGTTGTTTGATGTAACTAAGATGATAACGACTTAAAATGTCGAGCGTCTATAATCTACAATAAATAAATAAAAACATGACACATCTCAAACCTCGATTTTTTAGAAACTAACAAGTGGAGTCCGCATTACCGAAGTTGGACCGAGTAGTGTTCGCTAGCGCTGTCACATAGGAAGCTAAATACTAAGCATGAGTTATGTCATACGTCATGAGTTGTAACCGTTTGATAGATGTAACAAATGCGTTTAAGAGCACAGTTATGTTATCACAAAAAAATTAGTGTATACGCCATACGCGCTTATGCATGTTTTTTATTAGAAATATTGTGTCAATTAACTACGAGTTTTTTATATTAGTAATATATTAAATATTATTTAATTTCAGGATTTATATGAAGACGTTGATTACGGTGTATTATCACCACAAACAAAAATTAAGGTCAAAGTGAATCCTTCAGGTATTCATTTTTTAACTATTAATAATATAGCAGATATTAAGTATAAATTATGATAATCATTCAAACACATTATTTTAGGTGTCGTCATTTTGAGAGCAGACGTACAACGGTCATATCGTAGGGACTTTTTATTTCCATCCCAGCAGTCGACCAGATTTGACAACATTAGGCAAATATTCAAAGTACAACAAAATACATTCTGACATTCCAAAATAATAATGTGATGTAATTTTATAGTATGATTGTAGCATTAATTGTGCAATTTGACTGTGAATATTCCAGTTTAATTTTTATTTTTAGTGTAAATATATATGTCAAATATTTTGCAATTTTCTGCAAATTATAGTCATTAAGTAGGTACATATTAACTAGAGATGTGCCGACTTGTCGGTAAAGTCGACTATCCGGCCACTATCATAGTCGGCGACTATTCGGCAAAGAGCGCCGACTATCCGGCTTCTTACTTTGTATATACCGTGCGAGTTTTTTCAAAGCGTACATAGACTGTTTCACAATTTAAAATCGTGGTATAGACATTGTTGGTATCTATCTGGTCTGCCTGGAAACTGCACACTAAATAACGCAGATACTTGCCGACAACTATTTTCCCCAGAATACAATTGTATATAAGAACCTTTTCTTCCACAGTGTACATTTTTTATAGAAAAAATATTAAATAAATCTCTGAACTTATAAAATTTATTATCACAACTCAATAATTGTAAATAAAAATATTCGTTTCCATAGTTTCTAACAATATCTACACCACGATTTCAAATTGTGAAACAGCCTATGTACGTTTTGAAAAAACTCGCACGGTATATTGGTATTGGTTACATTTAACTTTACGGGAATCATTGTCCAATTGTTCAAAAAACATCCATACACGAGATTTTTTTTTTGACATGATTAAATTTTAATTGAGTTATTTCACTTTAATGAACAATAACAGTATTATCTTTACACAAAAACACCGCTCTGACCCTTACAAAAGCAACAATCAAGAAATAATGCGAAGTAAACAAAACAGGTTCTGACATGCTCGCAGGGGGCGTTTGCGACTTTCACGCGAATCAGCTGTAAACGAAGCGTTACGGAAATCCCCGAAACCGTGATCGGCTTGGCCGACTATTCGGCCTTTTTACAACGACTAATCGGCTAGTCGTCCAAAGTCATAATCGGCACATCTCTAATGTTAACTCAAGATAATATAAAGTAAAAACAATTATTGAAAGTCAGTAGACGTGTAACTGCTTTTGAAAACAAACATCTGCATAGAATGGGCGTTGTCGACAACGCCCTATGTAGCAGATGCAACGAAGCAGAAGAAACTGCTGTACATATTCTCTGTAAGTGTGAAGCCATCGTACAGACAAGATATAAGCACTTTGGATCACCCCTAATGCTTCCAAAGGACTTCAAAGACGTCAGTTTAATGAAGATTCTTGACTTTATACATAGCCTTGAAATCCTAAAAAACTGATAAGAAACTAGGGGAACACAATAGATCTTATAGGTCGCGGTGGCTTCCTTCGGGCCCCTAACTCTTAAATCTTAATCTTAAATCTTAACTGCTTTTGAAAATTTTAATTCTAATTATGGACATTTTAAATCTCATGTAGAATATCATTTTTTTATTTGAAATATTTTTTCTTTTTAATTGCCACGTGTTTTTAAATTTTTTTATTAGAGCCCGACTACTCTTAGAATGACACTTAGCAATGGACTGGCTGCTTGACAATCTTTACCCTCTCTGCTGCTCTTTAATGTTTTTTACCGTAGACGGCGTGTACACTACACCACTGAGTTCAAGTAGGTGGAGACCGGAACAATAGCTGTTGTTGAGTGGTGACGTCTCGATGTCATTTTTATAGTATTGTGTCTCTACATACTAATATTAGTAAATAGTAATACACAAAGAAGATGGTGGTAGTTGGAATTTGCAACTACAAATGGTTTAATGTTTCTTAAATTGTAAAGTTTTGTTCAAATTGATATTTTCGTTCTGCATAAATGATAAAATGCCGGCTTCAAGGTCACAGAATATTGCGTATAATCAGTTTAAAAAAATCGAGTTTGTTTTCTGTAAATACTTATAATGTTCTATGTTACTGTCATGTGTGAACCCGTTGTATCAATTTTTTGAAGATAGTTTCCTTTCGTATTTTTAACATTATGCAATATTGCAATGCTAGTTAATATTAAAGAGGTGATATTTAGTGAATAAGTGTCTTTAATATTAATATTCCTTAAAATGTATTGTTAATTCTAATATTAATATTATTGCTATTAGATTAGCTTTATTTATGAATTAAAGTGCCTTTTAATTATCAATTAAATGTTGTTCTTTCACAACACAAAAACAATTTTGCATCGTTTTTTATTTATCTCCACTAAACCAACCCACAATAAAAACAACACCAGAAATTGACTTTCAAAATAGTTAACAGTTTTATTGAGATATAAATAGCATTTTTATGAAATATTTTAACAAAAAGTTTGTAATAATAATAATTAACTAAGCCTGTAATATTTGCTTTCCAAGGACTTGGTTTATCACAACCAAGTCCTTGGAAACAATTATTCTATGGTTCATTAGCATTTTTTATCCAAACAAGTAAATAACATAAAAAATGTATGTTGAAATATTATTATTTATTAATTAAATATCCATAAAGATACCAAGGTACCTTACAACACTCTTTGTATACATAAATAAGTGCTTTTTATTAACACTGATTTGTCCACAAAAATGAGTTAGCTAACAAACATGCTTTGGTTAATTTTTACATAAATGTTGACGAATGCTGTGCTGTAAGTTTTATCATAAACAAAACTCTATCGTCTCACTTCAATTTGTTGAACCGGAAAAATTTAATTTTTCAGCAAACAAAAATACTATGTACAAAATCTATGTAAAAATCGATCCATCATTTAAGCGAGTTAATAGCCTACAAACTATCGTAATGCTTTTCTTATGGAGTCAATCTCAATTTTATATACAAAATTGTCCAAACCATGCCCGTTACACAATTTATCTCTAAAGGACAAATTTATGTTAATAATTTGAATGTATTTCGCATGTATTGAATGCTATAAAAATTCTGTAAAAAAAGAACAAGCTTCCAAGATTATTTTTCAAAAATCTTCCGATGCCAGTATCAAATATGTACATAAAATTATTATCATACAAAATTTGCAAATTTATAATAAAAACCTATTATTAAAATAGTTATATTAGTATATTAGTGAATAAGGCACTGAATAAAAATAATCTGTATTTATTTCAATAACAACCATCCATCCAATTGTTCTTTGAAACTGATGATTTGCTATAACTGGTTGGTGGCCTAAAAATAATTGGTTAGATTTTTTTAGTGCTAAGAAAGATTTTTTTTTTTTAATTTTAAATTACGGCTATTTTCCAGGCGAGATAACACAGAATACAGGTAGGGTCAAAGCACCGGTTCCCGACCATCATCTTATTCGGATTTGACATTAGGGATAGAAAAGTTTTTTTTTTTTCTAATTCATAATTAGTAATTTTAAAAACAAGTTTTAAAACTGTAAAACAATTCACTAGGGTCATATTTAAAATCATGTAATCTCCATTTTATTGGGGATTACTTTATTTACCAGAATCATTATAAAACTGATTTGTATGTCAGAGAATAACCATTATAATTCAAAATGAAAACCTACTTTAAACCTCGTGGTGCTGGGATACGAGAAGCTGGTCTTGGAATCCCAGATGAAGAACTTGTCGGTCTTGGTAAACCACTGCCAACTGCTCTTACGGTAGGAGGCCGTAACCCTGACTGACGTCCCACCTGGCTCGGTACTGCAGTTAATCCCGATTTTTTCAATTCTAAAGGTTTAACTACCATCTAAAAGGAGGAAAAATATATTATAAAAAAATGAAACATTGGGCATACTGCAAAATCCTATATTAAAATGTTTTAGATTGAAAATTTGGCTGTATGGTGCTGCGGTGCACACATTTTAGTAAGTTTTTGAGGTCGTCTTTTATTATGATTTGTTAGTACTTACAGTAGGTACTGGTTGAGCTTTGGAAAACCTCACCTCGGGTCTTTGTATGCTCTGCTTAACTGGCACAGGTTGTTTAATTCTTAAATCTCTTGCTGATCCAAATCCTCTTGATTGAATCTGTCTCGGGATTACCACTTTTGAATCTTTTATAACTCTTCGAGGACTCGAGTGAGTACTGCTTAAAGTACTTCTAGCCGTCATCATTTCATCAAATGACATATCAGAGTCATCCGACGTTCCATTATCAGAAACACGTGTTATAGGTGACAATGTCTCTATACTTGTCCAAGCTGCTCTTGCCATTAATAAATTAGGTTTTGGTGTTGACATTACTTGTTGCAAACCTACAAAATCATTTCTAATATATAAAATAGTAAAAGGATTTCTATAATTTAAATTTCTAGTGGGTTTTTGTATATTTTGTTTGGTGCCTATAACCTAGACGAAAGAACGTTTTTCCAGAATTTTGTGTCCATGTCCCTGTTTATACCGGCATCACTCGAGAACGCTTAGACTGATTCTGGGTGATATCTTTTGAATATAATAAAAGATAATTATTAAAATGATTAAAACAAAAATACTCACTTTCTTCTTGCAAGCGACATAGCTCATCCAGTTCGCCCATATTCAAAACTTTGGCAGATGATAAACTACTATCGGAAGCACTACTTCCCCTTCCATCCAAACTGTCTGTTGAACCGCAAACGTTTCTCATTACATCTTTTGTTTTCCGAAAAGTGCAATTAGCTTCAATTTTTCCATCACCTTCATCGTCTGCTAAATTTGGATCACTTACTGATATTTTTTGAGGTGAAGGCACTTTAGTAAATGTATTATTTAAATCTCTAAATTTATCACTTGCTGTATTTCTGTTTCCCGTGTAGAGCATTGTGTTAGGAGTCAGTGTTTTTCGTTGAATACAATTGTTATCTGATGCTTTATCTTTCGATGAATTACTTTGGTTTGAGTTCGATAATGATGATTTGGCACTAGGATTCTTTTTGAAAGTGTCATTAAAAGCATTGCTGTTATTTTTTCTGAATGTTAAAAATGACACATTTTCAGACCTATCTGCTAATTGATTATTGCTTTCTGTATACGTTGTGTTTAAACTTTGCGGACTAAAATGTTTTGACTGCATTGCGTTTGAGCTTTCATCAGTTTTATCGAAAGTTTTATCTAGATTGTTTGAAACGCTATTTTTTCTAAGTGGTGTATGTGATATGGTTTTATTAATTTGGTCGTATTTTAAATCTAAACAATTATCCAGTTGATAGTGATTAATTCGTTCTATAGTAATCTTTATATTTTCAGGCGCGACAGTGCCATGTTTTGATTGAACTGCGTTTTCAACTTGCTGGGTACCGACTTGTTCAAAAGTTTTGTTTAACTTCCTAATATCTGATTGGTTATTTGTAATGGAAGCATCGTTCAACATATCAGAACTAGCTCGATACGTTGCATTTAAACTTTCCGGACCAGAATTTTTGTTCGTTATAGGAAAATAATTTGAGTGATTGTCAGATAAATCTTGAATATCTTTAGCAAATGTTTCATTTAAATCATGTACTAAACCTGAAAAATTACCACTTTTTTCTTCGCTTTCGTCTTCTGTAATAGATTGGCACATTGATGTAATAGAAGTGTACAAATCTTGGGGTTGATTCATTGCAGTTATAAAATCTGATTCAGTAAGACTTGTTAAGTTGGTTAAAAGGCTAGGCGGTGAAATGCTTCGAAAATAATTTGGCTGTCCTGTTTTCAACTCATTATTATCCTGTACTATTGCAGCTGTACCAGTTTCCGAAGCAAGTTTTCTTTCTAATAAACTATTGAAACCTCCTGACAAATTTAACTGTTTTATTTTAGAGCTCAAATTAAGGTTACCAACCATAAAATTATTATAGTTTTCATTTTCACTTTCTTCGTAAGATTTATTTTGGCTTGATGATTTTGCAACTTTAATTTTCTCTGTCAATTCATTAATCTGAGTCAAAATTTCCATTGAACCAGAATCACTTTTAGAAATATCTCCTAAATTTCGACTACTCAAAGAGTCATTAGCAAGTAATAAGACAGTTTTGTTTAAATCTTCTAGTGCATCTGAATTTAGTTCAGATGATGCGTTTAAATCTTGAGATTTCTTTAATACTGACATGTAACTCAGTCTTTTTCTATCGTGAACATTATCGGCGGATATATTAGAATCTTTAGGCATTTCTGATAAACGTTTTTTTGGATGATATGTGATTGTAGAATCAAACTGTGGACAAACAAAATTTTCCAAACTCGGTCGACTTACTCTTTTTTTGGGTCGAGTAAATGTTCTTGAATCTATATTAGGTTTAAATTTTATATCAGAATCCGAGTGTTTTGTCTCACAAACAGTATTATAGGAGCTAAAATCATTGCTTCTAAACTGATCTAAATCTTGACGAAGCCATTCGTACAAATCTATATCACTGGTCGATGTAGTTTCTCCTGATAATAACCTACAAATAGAATTAGGAAAATTGCCAATAAATCTGTACAAAGGTAATACTTTCACGAAATTATATATTACACAAGTTTTATTACAAACCAGCATTCATCATTTGATAAATCAAAATGATCTAGATCAATTATATCATTATCAGATACGTCGTCTTCATCAAGATTTTCATCATTATTTGTTATGAACAAATCTGCAGTAGGCTTTTTTGGTTCTTGCTGATTAATTTCATTTTGTAAATTTAAGCTTTTTACTTTATTCAACAAACTTTGCACTTCTTTTGACAGCTCCATTTTTTTTGAAGCCATTACACTTTGTTAATATTTTTCTAACTACAAAAGCAAACGTAGTTAAATATTAGTCACAATGCAATTAACACATGATAAAACACATAATAAATCGAAAATAAAATCAAGTATGACATCAAAATATTAATTTTTACGAAAATAAGCAACTCTACGTCATATGCTATTAATTTAAATACAAAAAAAATGAACTAGATTACCTTGTACACAGTGTTGCCAGCGTAATATACTTATTTCTAAAAAAAAAATCGGAAAACAGCAACTTTTCCTATTTGCATTTTGTACCTCCTCTGATTTAGCCACATGTGACAAGTGACAACCTAACCACAATAATTGTGTATGTTGTCAATCACATGCAAATCGGTACTTTGTTTAACGATTAAGCGAAATACGAAAGTGAAACAAGCCTCCAGTGAAACGCATGAAGTAAAATATTTAATTTATGAAATAATGACTACGGGTAAAAAATTCTAAAGTGTAAATGTTTATATTATGTTAAATTTTATATAAAACTAACCTATATACTTTATTGTAGTTGATTGTTTGAATATTTGCAAAGAAGATGACGATTCTGATGCCTGGGATGAAATGGAAACGGAATCAGTGCCGTTTTCATGTTTATTTTGCAATAACTTGTATAAAACAGTCCCCGACGCGTTAGTGCACTGTTTGGAAAATCATAATTTTAATCTGTGTGAATTGAAAATTAAATATGATATGGATATATATTCGTTTATCAAAATGGTAAATTATATACGATCGAAAAAGCCGCTTCCAAATGATTTAATATGCGGGAAATTTCCTGTGTGGGATGATGATAAATATCTCAAACCCATCTTGGAAGATGAATGGCTTATGTATGGTACGTATGCACAATTCGGATGTAGATCATTTTTCAGTCATTTCTTTGGTGATTTGAGCAAATAAATTTACGAGAGCTAAGTAATTAGGTATTTGTCCATTTATAATGAGTAATTAATTATTTTGTTTTTTTTACAGATTTTGATGAAATAGAAAAAGATATTCCAAATAGTTATCAGCAAAATGTTAATGGCAATAATATGGACACTGGAAAAAATGAGATTGAAACTTTAAAAGCTGTTATAAGTCAACTTCAAATAGAGGTTTGTAATAAACCTAATTTAACTCTAACATAGCCGGATAAAAACTGCCTTGTACTGTAAGTTTGGGTACCAATTCATAGCATACCGTTTTTCATCAAAATCAATCTACCTGTCACAGACAGACAGCCAGACAAAAATTCTGGAAACACTTTCCCATCTACATAGGTGTCATACAAAATACTCGAAAGCCCTGCAGGAAAACATTTCAACAGAGATCTGTTAATATTAAGTATTGTTGTTTTTAATAACAAATGTTATATGAAAATTAAAACGCATTCCACAATAGATATTTACATAGCATAGAAATAAATATTTATTGTTTTCCACAAGTGGCTCCAATTTCTTATTTTGTCTTGATTATTTTTTACACATAATCTAAGGTCTAACCGATGTATATTCGATTTTAACAAACGCTCTGTAACATAGGTGAAACATAAAGATGAATTATTAAAAAGAGTTACAGAAGATATAGACAAAATGCGCCAACAAGCTAAATTGTTATTTGATTCATCAGAAGAAAATGACCATCGAAATGTAGAAAATCAAGAAGGCACCGACTATTTTGGTTCTTATGCACATTATTCGATTCATTACGACATGCTTTCAGTAAGTTGTCTGGCAGACATTGTTTTGGTTATTATTAGTCTATGGTTATGTTCCAATTGTCTCGTTTTTGTGTGATTAATAGGACAAAGTACGAACTGAAGGTTACCGGGACGCAATATTGAACAATAAACAAATTTTGAACGGCAAAACAGTGTTAGATCTGGGTTGTGGGACCGGAATTTTATCGATGTTTTCAGCTAATGCAGGAGCGTCACAAATTTTTGCAGTAGATCAGTCTGAGATTATTTATCATGCTATGGATATCATAAGGTCGGGAACATGCATTGAAAACTATTGCACATTTACTAACCTACTTCATTTATATGCACTACAATATTAAAATTATTGATTTTTAGAACCAATAATTTGATGGATAAAATTCATGCAATAAAAGGTCGCATAGAAGATATAAATTTACCTGTTGACAAGGTAGATGTAATTGTTTCAGAATGGATGGGTTATTTTTTACTTTTTGAGGGCATGCTGGACAGTTTAGTGTATGCACGAAACAAATATTTAACACCAGGTGGAACTCTTTTTCCAAACAGATGTAATATCAGCATTGTTGGCAGCGGTGATACAGGTTATAAAATTATAATTAAATAATATAATTTGGTACCATCGGCCATCCATAAATACACATAATTGAGTTTACCATGACTTACGCAGTTACAAATATCTTTTTAGATCGCCATGAACAGCTTATAAAATTTTGGGATAATGTTTATGGATTTAATATGAATTGTATTAAAAATGAAGTAATTACAGAACCAACTATTGAAGTAGTGCCTGAGAACAAATTAATCACAGACACAGTAGTACTAACTGAAATAGATTTAAACACGTGTACCAATGATAGCATTAACTTTGAGACAGCTTTTACATTAAAAGCTACAAACGATGGATTTCTTACAGCAATAGTTGGCTATTTTGATACATTTTTTGATCTGACAAACAAAGTAATGTTTTCAACGGGACCTCACGCAACACCAACGCATTGGAAACAAACGGTGTTTTTTCTGAAAGAAGTTATTCCATTAACTAAAGGTGAAGTTATTATCTTATTAAAATACTTTTCGCAACAATATAAATTCAGTGTTGACCTGGGACATAAAAAGTTACCGGAAGAACGAATTGAGCGCCCGCCTCATATGACGTTTAAATAATTAGTGTAATATATATTTTTTATATATTTTAGGAATGGAACTCCATGGTCGCTTAAGATGTCATCGAGGGTTGAAAAATTCGCGGTCGTTAAATATATCAATAAAAATAAATGATAAACAATATGAATACAATATATCATGATTTTTTTATTATAAAAATAAATATTTGTTTTGAGTATGTTTGTGTTTAAATATGTTATGTGAGTAGGGGTTATTTTTTTCAAATAACATTTTTTTTTTTCAAAATTTATTTATATTAAATTAATAAAAAAATAAAATTATTCTTAATATTAATATTGGCACATTGTACGAAAATTCACAAATAACGAAACGTTTAATGATCCAATTTCATTAAAGTTGGTTACAGTTTTTGATAAAGATCAGACTTTACCAAAATTTGGATTGCTTGTTTCCCAGCCAGTGGCTGCATGTCCAAATTTATATACTAATCTTCTTCCCAGTACAGGTTCGAAAATGTGACTTTTATAATAATACCTAAAAATTAAGAACAATCGATAAAAAGTAATAATTTGCAGTTTTAAATATGAAAATCGGGTTCTCTAAATATCATCACCTGATTTTATATAGATACTAGCTACTATTTTATGTACACGCATAATAAAATCGTAGATGCTTTTTTTTGTCTGTGTGTTTGCACGTAAATCTCCGCAATGGCTGAACCAATTTGGATGTGGTTTTCAATGACGTTTGAGATAAGCTTGGGATAACATTTAGGGTTTGTTTCTTTTAAATCGGTTGACAATTAAAAGATATGTTGATTTTAAAATTCGACAATTTATTTATGTACACCGTTAATGCAAATGTCAAAATGATTAAGCATAATAACTGTTTATTTTATGTGACACCGTTAATGCAAACTATTTCCAAGTGTTTTTAAGCTCGACTTCGCTTCGCCACGAGTGACCCCTATAAATCATAAATTCACACCACCCGGGCGAAACCGGACAGGTACAGCTAGTATATTAATAAAGATATAACTCTGATTGCTATTTATTTACTAATCTCATTCTACGCTTTCGGTATTGGGTAATTGTAATTTAAAATCGAGTAAAGTGAATCTTAATGTAATATTTCTTAAAGTATTTTTACCTCATTGCACGACTAAGTTTCTCATAATTCATTCTTTCATTGTTCTTTATCGAACCCCACAATTTGGCTGCTTTATCACTATTTACAAATCGGAATGTGCCTTGTTCATAATTATCCCATTGAATTATACTTGGACAGTGCTCGGGATTCAACAGCATATTACGAATGAATTCCCACAGACGTCCAGTTTTCTTTGCTAACAAAAAAAAGAAACGATTAAAATGCTAATTTACAAATCAAAACAGAAACTTAAACGTTGTGAAAACAGCATTATCGAGTATTTTTAGCATAATTTTGTTTTGGTTTCTAACAGCTACGCTTTAGAATTAATGAACATGCAGAATACATGGTAGATCAAGATGTAATATTTCCACTATGGCAGAATAGGCCTTTTCATCTTTGAAAAATATGGCGGAAGTGGACGCAAAATCTCTTTTAAAATTGAAATCTACTGTTTATTTTCAAAACATAGCTCTGAAACCAAAACAAAACAGTGTTGTGACGACAACGTTATTATTAACTTCGCTTACCTCTTCTTTTTGTGCCTTGTCCACGTGGGCGGCCCGGTCTTCTTTTAATTTTCTGTGGCGGATCACATTCTGAATCTGTAAAAAAATCGCTTTCAATAAACAAAGAAATTTTTCATAGTAATAATTCTTATTATCTAATTATTATTATTTTAAAATATTCACATTTTATCACAACTCAAAAAAATTGATTCCAAAATTAAACGTATCAATTATATTTTATGAAAATGGGTCTGATTTAATTATTATAAATTTAAAAAGTGGGACACACCGCATGAGACACATAGATTCACAGACAAAACGAGTGCATTTAATTAAGCGCTATCGCGCCCAAAAATGTATAAATATCAAAAAGCACATACCTGATGAGCCATAATTTATGAAACTATTAGTTTTCTGAGAACTGTAAGAACTGATATCATTCAGCGTCTCAGGTATTTGGACAGAATTATCAGAATCTAAAACAAAAAGATTAATATATAAATAGAAAATCTGATATTAGAAATCGTGTCCATCGTGATTATAATAAAATTAAGAAAAATCGCAGGATAGTTATTTTTATGTACTTGAAAAAGTCTAAATCTATCTATAGACGAAACGTCGTACATTTAATTTAACAAATCAAATATTTTGTCCACTATCCTGCGATTTTTCTTAATTTTATTAGAAACATTAATATTTTATTTAATTTACTCAATATCTGTACTGGACACTATTTGAAGGAATTTGTTTGTTCCAATTATTTTTAAATTTAAAAATCGGATTCCGCTATTCGATTATAACAGATTCTTCTTAAAATATTCTTTAGTAAAATTATAATAATTTTCCAGAAAAAACTAAGTCAGAATTTTTTGACGCATTAAAATCGAAAAGACTACTAATTAACTTGATTTGAAAGTAAAATTAAAATCATAAAAAAAGAAATGAGAAATGTCCTATCCAGTCTTCATTAAGGTTAGCGTTCCTATAATACTCAGTTTATTATAATAATAATAAAACAGAATTTTACCTGAGAAATTGTTCACTGATGGATTGTTGATTTGAGGAAAGTGTGAAAATGCACTGTTATAAGAAGGTGAATATCCAGAAGATACTGAAAATAGAAAGAACACCAAATTATAAAATTAATATTAAATTTATTACTAGCTTTGCGGCCCAGATTTAATTGAGAGCAACAAATCTTTAATTGTGCCACACATTTTCTACGAGATTTCTTGTGATACTAAATTTCTTTACTATTATTGAAACTCAATAAAAAGTTCATCTTATTTCTTTCTCAATATTTAAATTCGCGCATATGAGCACGCGCATTTTTCGGTGAAGCACCAATGCGCGGACATTTTAAACGGGAGATGCACAAATGTCCGAACGCGAAAAATTCTCGTTTGTGAGGCCAGCACCTAAAAAAACATTCGATGCGAAAAGTTTAACCGAAAACTTGCGATTGTTATAAATGATTGGTTCAATAACTGATAGGGGACATCATGACATAAATTATCTTAACCAATTCCGGTGTTTATCCACACCGCGCTACTCATAATGTAGATAAATAAAATTATAATTTTGTATATCTGCTTGTTTGTTCAGGCACCGCGTAAAAACTTTTAAATATGTATAATAATTTACTTTTAATATTTTCATTCAACTTACAGTATCCTTTTGGGTCATTTTTGAATTTTTGGAGTTCTTCATAGAACAGCGCTCCATAGTCCGGACATTTTTCAACAAAATGATTTTTGGAGTAGGATTTTAATTCTTCACCGTTGACCTCGTTGAATTTGGTCACATCAATGTCCGCAAAAGTGATTCTTTCGTTGTTGGTTACGTGAGCAAAAAAAAACTGAACATCTATCGGTTTCCACTGTTCTAAAGGTTTTCTTTTCCATGATTCTGTGTTTGCGTCAAAACTGAAATCTAAAATAAAAACAATGTGTTAAAACAAATGGTCATTATCAAAATAATTTTTATCAATTTGGGCAGTTTTACAGGGGCACACTGTGACACTGGCAAGTTACAATCAGTCCCGGAAATTTAATGGACCGCTCTGAAGAATACATGACGTACCCAATAGTAAAAGACTAAAATTTTTTATTTTATACAAAATGACAATATAAAACTATAAATAAAACTGAAAAATAAAAAATATGCCAAAATAATTTTCTTTAAAATTCCTTAAAAACAGTATTAGTACAGTGGCGTAGTTACAAACAAATAACTGTTAGGTACGTATAAAAATGATACCTGCAAAAATAGGCTATCTACATATTAAGGCAGCTACACACGGTCAGTTAAACTGTCAGTTATAACTGTACAGTTAAAACTGTTCAGTTAAATCGCAACGTGTGTATGGTGTAAGTATCAGTTTTTTTGAACTGAACAGTTGAACTGATGAAATACGAAAATTCATTTGATAAAACTGCGAACTGAGAACTGTTCAGTTAAATCTAAACGTGTGTACCGGGTTGAGTCAGTTCGTTTTGAGAAGTGCACTGAACACAGTGATTACAATAATTAATTATATTTTACCGTCAAGCTTCACGTGCACCAAAACAATGTCAACACAGTCGAGGGGTCAACGAGAATGGTGTAACTAAAGAAAGAAGATTTAGATAGGTATCCTCATCCATTCTTAGGTAATTATGCCAATCTTTGGGAGTAAATCTTAATTCATTTAACAAATTCACATGTGAATAGTGCTCTCTTTTGTTTAACCACTCTTTACACCATATGCTGCGTCGTTTTTTATGAGTCGTTTTCATGGCAAATATTAATCCGACCACCGCTAGAACGTCGTGCGTTGTCGAAGCCATGTGATCGAAAACTGTAGGTACGGGACTGACAGATTTATCTCAACGTGTGTAGGCACTACGTACATACGATTTAACTGAACAGTTTTAACTGTACAGTTATAACTGACAGTTTAACTGACCGTGTGTAGCTGCCTTTATTATACATTCATTAGACATTTTTTTCCAAGAATTTAATTTTATAATTATCATTGTGGTAATTGTTTATTTAATGATTATAACGACATTACTGACGGTCTTCTATCTCTTTCATATAACCGGAGCTGTTTATATGACTATCTCTTTTAAAATGAATTACGTATTTTATATAAAAATGGTGCTTTACATCACGACGTCGTGAACTCATGATATTGACAAATTCATTAATTAATATAATTTGTGAATATCTACTAAATATTATCGTTCTAAAAAATTCCAAATCTGATAAAAGCATCTTAATAATATTAATATGGAATTAACAAATTTCTTTAAAGCATACCTATTTAATACATAAAAAACTCAAAGTTTTATAGATAAACGAATGTAATGCAAGTTTTATTAGATTAGATTTTTTTACTGCTCAACCACAATTGAAGGGATATTAAATTTAAAATTAGAAAACACAGATGCAAACCACCTATTGCAGAATAACTGATAAAATATTACGACTATAAATTAACCGTAATTACTTAATGTACTATAAAACTGCCGTTTTAAAATACAGAATATTAGTTATTAATAATCCGTAAAAATAAAAATTGTATCTATTACATAATTACGTACACCAGGCAATTAGTACATTTTATAATACAATTAGTGTCCCCGCAGCGGAATGTTTGTATGTTTTGTTTGTGCAGACATGTTTGTACAAACATGATGTGTGTTGGGATAAAACATAATGTCCATCTGAATATTCTGATAGTAAATATGTTTTATCCCTACACGCAACATCATGTTTGTACAAACATACAAATCGTGCAAAGAAATCGCAGGAAGTTGATTTAAAAAAAAGCAGTGTTTCGATCCTTCTGTTTGTACAAACAAAACGTAGCGACATTATGTCGTTGCGTGTAGTTTGTCGACATGTATGTGCATACAAAATGTTGAAAGTTGTTTGCGCACATTTGTATGAACGTGTGGGGATGAAACATATTATTGTTTCTACATTTTGTATGTGCATACAAGTCGTACAAACATTCCGCTGCGTGTAGGGGGCGCTTATGTAATAACACATACGGCATGTCTCCTCTATATCTTTTACCTCAGTGTGTAATAATTATTATTTGCATTTTGCAGTAACTATTTCTTTATTTTCGGAATAATACCATATTCTAGGCAGTTTACGGGAAAATAATTTATCTGGACATATTATTAAAATTCAGAAAGGCTACTGCAAAATTTGAATAATACTATATTTTACAATTATTTCAACCAATGTTTTTTTCGTCTTTTTCCTTATATGAATAGATATACTTTTAGTCACTGATAATATTGTTATCATATACACGTATATAATATATAGATAATAACTTAATTACATATGAAATGTTGGAATATTTTTCAATTTTTCCTCGTTCTTCGCGCACTTATTAACAATCTATAAAATATTAATTTATTAATTTATAATAATTGCATTACCTTTTGTATATATCTTATTCTTACATATTATTTTAATTCGCACCATTTTTAATTGTCTTCCATCAAAACTTGTTTATTTAACACAATCAATGCGTGATAAACACCATTTCTGATAAAATATGGAATTTCCTATACATAATCCCCACTTAGCTTTTGCAATAAAAAACTAATATGTTTATTACGTATGTATTTCAAGAACTTTTTCCTTGTTGCGTACGATACCAGGAAAAACGGAGTGTTAGCGGTGTTATAGTTATTCTTACAGCGTCTTTATTGAATATTGATAGACAATTTATGATTTATCGCATTTTTTCTTAATTTAACATCAACTAAAAGTTATATTACAATCAAATTACAATAATTCAAGGGATTTTAATTTAAATTGAGCAAAAGGCATAAAAAATTTTGTTTTCTAATTATACCATACTCCTATTGGTTGACATTATAGTTCATCGATTCACCCCTGGATAGCAGCAGTCTCTGCTAATATAAAAAAACGTCACGAAACTGTCAAAGTTAAACATAACCTTTTGCTAAGTTTGTGTAAAAGAATTAATTAAAAAGGTAAAATGAGTTTAATATTGAACGGTATTAAACAATTAGCAATTAAAAAAAAATTAGTTTTAAAAAACGTTTATCAAACTGGGAATTGTTTATTATCAACACATAAAGATACCGACAACATGTCAGATGAACAGAAAATTGGAGGTTTTGCAAAAGCATTTGAAAAATTTTCTCAACCAGAAACCAAGCCAGTAGAAGAAAAACAAACGTTTGCATCTTTATTGAGAAATTCCAAGTTTATTGATGTAAGTAGTCATTCCAGAATCATATTATTATAACATAATAAATTTAATTAGTTTTAGTACCTACTTAGATTTTGTCATATTTCGAAAGTATTTAAATAAGTTACAGTATGGCCCCACATTAAGTTTACAAGAGAAGTAAATGACAATTTTTGTTTGAATATAGAAAAATTTTCTCGGTCACTTTGCCCTGCTTCCTTTTAAACTACCTAGCTTTGTCAAAAAGAAAATTTCCATAACTTATCACGGGGTATATTTATCATTTTTTTAGACACTCTGTAGCTAAGGGAATTTTTTCGACAGAAATTAGTCAAAAAGAAAGCAGGGCAAAATAGCCGAAGCATTTTTTCTATTTTCGATTTTTTTGTTGTTAAATTACACCTCTTATAAACTCAATCCGGAGACATAATAGGTACATAAAATGATCTAGGGTGTTAGGGAGTAACATTTATACTCCATGTAGCGTGTGTTTGTTTGTAAACGTAACGCACGAATATAGTTGCAACTTCATTGTATTTGTAAAGTAACCATAACAACGAAAAATAAAGCTTTATGTCCGAGAGGCCCGTACTAGACAAATTCTGGAAACGCGTTCTCTGGTCTTGCGCCTAGGGTGATGTATCATTCGAAAAATTCACAAGAAAACGAAATTACTGAGAAGTCCCGTTACAATTTTCCTTATACGTATTGAAAATATTTTAAAGATGCAATTGAAATTATGAAATAATTTTTTAAGTGAAAAATAACGTGCCTTTTTTTATAAATATTCTATAGAACAATAATGAACATGTTATATAAAAACTTTTAAATTTTCTTTAACTTTCAGCTTGGTGATCCAGAAAACAAAATAGTAACTGGAAAAATTTTCCACATAGTTGGTGATGATTTATATATTGACTTTGGATGGAAGTTTCACTGTGTCTGTACAAGACCGTCACAAAACGCTGAGTATGTTGTAACATTTATTTTAAACCGATAACTTTATAATCAAGTTTTGATATTTTTGAACCGATAAAATCAATTATTGCAATTTTTACTGAAATCCTAGGTGTTTTGCTTTCAGACAATACGTAAGAGGTGCCAATGTACGATTAAAAATAAAGGATCTAGAACTTTCAACCAAATTTTTAGGAGCAGAAAAAGATTTAACTCTTTTAGAAGCTGATGCCATACTCTTAGGTTTAGTTGAAAAGTAAAGTTTTTTATATTACAGTAATTTAAATAATTGCAGATTTTGATACAAAATAAAAACTAGTTGTACATTGAATTGTTATCTTTTTTTTGAACACTCTGTGCTTTTTTGTGAATTTATAAACACCGATTTACAAAATATCTTAATACGATCAGATACATAATTATTTTCTTTTCCAAAATATTGAGGGGTCATATTTTGTCAATTTCAATCACATAATAATTAATTCTTACGTTTCAATGGCATTTTTTTTATTACTGTTTAATGAATTCGATTATAATATAGTCGAATAAAGATTTGAATAAATTTTAACAAGATACTAAGTTATCAAACGTCTGTATTTATTTATCATTTAATCGATTTAATCAAGATACTGATAACGGAGTAGTTATAAGTCATAATAGAAACTTATTTTATCATGTAAAAATCCTGCAAATGATATGCAACTCAGGATACATTCATCATGTAACTCCGAATTCGATTACTTTTAAATTGTTTCCAGGCCCGCCCGTGCGTAAGGGCAAAGTCGTGTGGTGTTCGACACCGCCGAGAGCACTCAAAAATAAAAAAAAGATAATATAACGAGAAAATACTTATATGGTTTGTACCTGTTCAGTACATGTTGTAAATATATTATAAAAATAAGTTTTCCAAATACTTTTTAAATTTATTTTTCAATGTTGGATAATTAATTACACATGTATCAGCGTTATTAAAACTGGGAGTGAAATACATAAAAATGCATAAGGGCGCCAAAAAAGCTAGGCGCGGGCCTGCTTGTCTGTCCGATTATTTTAAGAGGATATACGAGTATTTATCTACGCCAGCACATGATCCACAGAAAATTTTGTGTATTAACGACCAAATAGGTTTTCCGCACAAGTTCAAATTACGTCGCAGCAAATATATAGTATTAATTATTATAACCTTGAAAAAATGTATGTTTGGTTGCATCATTTTTCGCTACAGGGATAAAAAAATCCATTTGTGATTTATAATAATATAATTATATGCATCAAAAACGTTTATGGTTTGATGAATTACTCGACACACAAATATTTTGTATTCACCAACCTGCATTTTTTGCTGCATGGCAATAATTTGTGTACGCAAGAAACTGCTAAAATCTTACGAAGACCAAAGTCAGCATCCACTCACAATTTTTTATTGAATATTTATAAAAAATTCATAAATACAATTACCTATACAACTAAAGTATAACATATTTTTATTTATTTATTGATGAATTCCACAGAAGTTTGCAAAATACAATTTTAATTTCATTTTGACCCGAATTTGCCAATTTTGATAACTCGATAAACTTATTATCTGCCTACGTGTTATAAGAAAATAACGGAAATTGAAAATATGATAAAAAAATTGTTTATTTAGCCAATATTATTTATTATCTCATGAAGTAATCTTATTTCATATTATGCCGTATAAAAATTTGTAATGTTTGAATTTATATAAAAATAAAATTTAATCTAACATTAATTATTATTAAACAAACGTAGGCTAGACTTTTAGAGTACTAAAGTGGTTACAGTCGGCCCGCCCCCATCTTGAGAAGCCAACGCCTGTCCACCATTTTGATATCTTTGAAGTCTGAACACAGTACTAATCTTTTTTTAAACTTAAATCCCCGATGAATCATTTAAAACTCTAAAGTAAATGTATTCAACATTATGGCGAATTTAGATGGTTCACTGTGGATGATTACTTTCGATGAGAAACACAATTTACTTTTTGTGATAGTTTATTAAAATTTAAAAGTGATCATCTAAATTTATCAATTTTTTAATAATTTTTATTATTTAGATTTCCTATATACCAACTTATACGATTATTTTTTTATAGTTTTAAATAAACAGGAATAGGAAAAAATTGACACAGTAAAACTGCAATGTGCTTACTAATAAAAATCTAATAGAGTAGAGTAATTAATGTACTTACTGGTTAGTGGCGAAGAATATTGAGATTGTTCAATTGACATTCTGTCAAAAGTGTAATCGATGTCGTCCTCATAGTCTATGTCGCCATTAATTGTCTAAAATGTAAAATTTTCCTACACTGATTTTTATATCTAATGTTCCAACGTCGGTTCTGGATTTACAAAGCTATAGGTAAATCCCAAATTATTCCTTTTTCTTTTGCATAATACGAATAACTTTATATATTATGTGGGTAGTTAAAGGATCTTTACAAAAGAAGCTTCAAAAAAGCGTTTTCTGATCTATTATGCGGCCTGTGTTAGTTAAAATTATTTAAATCAGTTACATTAATAAATTCCAGTCTGATGGATGAAATGGTTTTAATGATTTTAGGAGGAGATGTACTGTTACAGTATATTGGTCTAATTTTCTAATATATACCACGTCATACCAAGGTTTGGAATGTAAACTTTTAAAATATTAGATCTGAATTGCCATTTCGAGAATTTTTTCTCAATTTTCAGTCAAATAAATTCATTAGGATTAGACAATTATTAGTCAATAAGTAAAGTAAGTCATTTATAGTAGGTACTCCAAGAGTCAACTAACGGGTGTATGAATAATAAAAACGGAATAATATTTTTCTATCGAATATTCATAGTAAAACATTGTATCGGTGTTGTCTTATGCAAAAGAATAAATGAATGAAAATGTCTAAAATACGCAAATATAAAAACAAAACTTTGTTTTAATTAGAAAAATATAATAACTCAATTGATTTGGAAAAAAAAGCTTAGACTTTTTTCATATTAATCACACACTATTTTTGTTCCCTCATATTATCACTATCAAAATGACATTATTATACTACCAGACCCTATGGGCTTTCTATCGTTGCCTTGTTTGGTCCATCGTGCTTTGTTTTTTAATCTATACCCAAACGATTGTTGCGTGCGTGTACAGGAAAATTTGATTTTAAAATTAACACTTTATTGATTTATTACCTTAAAGGATTAAAATATCTCAAATATCCGCATTTTGAACAGGGTATACTCTTAAATTAATTGAGTCAAATTAATTTTAACGTACAGTACTAATAAAATCATAAAAGCCAGGAAAAATCAGTTATTTAATTTTCACGACACAGTTTACCTACTTTCGAATTTTAACGACTGCAGTCACGTTTGGATTTCACAAAAATCGACCACTGGATTTAATCTCGTCTAATTATAGAATTATCACTTTCAGTGGTTTAAAAACTGTGTTATCCTGTTGTGTTGGGATTCCCTAGATGTGTTGCACTCTGTGAATGCTGCGTACACACTATTGGTCAAAAGTACCTACGTTATATCCAATAATGAAAAAAAATATTAGGTAGGTACACTGTTGTAGACACATTCTGCAATTTTAATTTTGTTCAAAGTTTTTGGGTAAAATGACATCATTGTTAATAATTAATAGAACGCTGAACGGTAATTATTTAGTTGCTCTTTATAATCGTTGATTTTTCAGAAGTAAAAAATAAAAAAGTGTAAAGCTCAAAAAATTCATAAAGCAAAATTATTAAATAGCTTAAAATTTTGCAATATTTCATCAGAAGGTCGTATTTAAACATATTGCTATAAACACAATAACAAAGTTTTGTTTTCATATAATATATTATTAGCAGTAAGTATTAATTAAAATTATGGAAAAAACAACAGATTATTTGTTTACAAAAACATACCCGTATCGACTGAAGAATCGCGAAATTTGGATAAAAATTAAAATCACAGCTAGGCATTTTGAACTTTTTTTAAAATACGAAAAAACAAACAAACAATTAAGCATACGACTAAGTGAAAAAATTTTCGATTGAAAAACTCATGTGTATAATTTAAGAAAAACGATGCACACCACAAAAATCGAGTATATTGGAGCTTGAGCTCGAGCGACGTATACAATGTAAGATTCGCGAGCACAGTATCAGACGTCTCGAATGTTTATACAATTTTTAAATCGGGGATAGCCGCAGCAGTTGACAGTAGGTATAGCAGAGAATGCGCATGGGGGAAACGGGTCGGCAAAACACATACAAACAGACAACAGTGATTAACGTATAGTATAGCAAGTAACCAATTACAGTATTTTATGACAACTGACGTCAAACGCACTGCATATTTTAATTGGCTGGGTATGTACAAAATATCTGGCCAATAATAAATTTCATACGACTAAAAATTATATTGTTTTAAGGGGAGGGTAAGGTTAATTCGTACAAAAAAAGGCACATTTTTGTGAATTTTTTTCGACAACACAGTTAAAATCTATTTGTTAAAACCAATGGGACATAAAAGTATAACATTTGAAGAATATTTTGTAAAATTTTCATGGAGAAATATTAAAAAATACGGCAATGGCAGCAATTATTTGGAAACGTCTCAGAAAAAAGTAGAATTGCAGTGCCCCTTATAACTTGGTGCTGGATCATCTGAAATCAAAAATGGAAATTTTTGTCGTTAGATAATCGCTTTCCCCAGGTAACGCTGGAAGGGTTTTTCGAAATTTCAATTTTTCAATTTTTGGGAACACTTCGAAGTGAAAAACACGATTTTTTTTTTTGCAAAAATCGCGTTTTTTACTTCGAAGTGTTCCCAAAAATTGAAATTTCGAAAAACCCTTCCAGCGTTACCTGTGGAAAGCGATTATCTAACGACAAAAATTTCCATTTTTGAATTCAGATGATCCAGCACCAAGTTATAAGGGGCACCGCAATTCTACTTTTTTCTGAGACGCTTCCAAATAATTGCTGCCATTGCCGTATTTTTTAATATTTCTCCATGAAAATTTTACAAAATATTCTTCAAATGTTATACTTTGATGTCCCATTGGTTTTAATAAATAGATTTTAAATGTGTTGTCGAAAAAAATTCACATAAATGTGCCTTTTTTTGTACGAATTAACCTTACCCTCCCCTTAAGGTGTGAACAAAATAATTTAGTGAGGTGTCCAAAAAATCGAAATTCAGGGTGTGAATTGTATATTATGTGTGTCATATTTAAACTAGTTTTACACAATTTTCAACTTAAATTTTAAATTGGCGATTGCTAGCCTTATAAGAAAAACCGGCGCATTGGACGGTATTTTGAAATATTAAATCAATATTTTAAAAGTTTGGGCATTGTCATATTCTTATTTTTGTTAATTTACCAGCTAAGAAAAAAGTTTTTGAAAGAATCAAAAAACCCGAATATGACTAAATAGATTATAGACGCTCGAGAGCTAAGATCAATACCGGCGCCAAACTCAAACTACAAATGAAAACTTCCAAAATGCAAATTGTTGGGTAAAAAGAAGTGTTTTATGTTATCTTTGTATTCATACGGGAAGCTTGTTTTTGTACTTTTGAGTTAGCTCTAGCCGTACTCTTTTTTTTTAAATAATCTTTTTACTTTATGATTTTTACTTTTTCTGCTATTCCTATAGCTAGTTAGACACAAATGCGCAAATAATGTTTTTTAATTTTGATTAATTTTTTACTAATAAGTAATTGTGAATTGACATGGCCTATGACGTTCAGGGATTCTTTCAGAACATTTTGCTGCCTTGTTTATACAAATAACGTTTAGTTTATTGGCCTAATTTGAAAGATATTGGGACATTTGAAGTTGCAGTTTAGGTTGTAGTTAATGTTTTATTAAAATGTATATAGGTATGAATTTCCGCCCGTGGATATAGTAATGAATTTATTTTAGTCACTAAATCTTTATTTCAGAGGATGCCAATTGATCGATTTTCGATCAATCTATTTTTGGAGAACTGTAAAGTTCTACTCACACGCTAAAAATATCCAGTACTGACAAACAACTAAATTCCCTCCAGAAATCCAAAAATCCTTTGAAAGTAATTTCAAAGGATTCTGTTTTCTTATTCAAGCGTTTATCTAAGTACTTTCAAATTTTTAAACACTCACGCAGTGGAACTTTTTCTATGTTTCAACTGTAAAATGGAGATCCGTTCAGTAAATTATATTACATATTATTTCACAATATAACGTTCTGACAAACAATCAGATTGGTAAATGTTTCGTTGTTTTACGTGACATAATACTTAGTCATAATTTATTTTCCATAATATTGTTATTAGCGAGAGCCCCTGTAAGTCAATACAAACTAAGGGTCTATACTATACAGAATTTACATTATGAAGTATCTATTACTTTTAATGCAATATTTATTAATGTACGAAATAATAAAACTAATCAAACGGTAGTCAGGGCCGTTGTAGCATTTCCGTGGACCCTTATCCTAAACATATCAACATTAGAGAATATAAAGGCCCTTTATTTGACTTTTCACACATAAAAATATCAATGTTACACAAAATTAGCTGGTGTTGTTTACTTGTTTTGTAATGAAACCAAAAAATCTTGCACATTTTTAAATTCAGTTTATTCGAGCAAGCGCGCGGATTGGCTATACCTATATTTCCGTTTCCGGCAAGGGCTCCTCCGGCGCACTCGCCACCAACTCGTTTCAAAGCATCGCACTCGTTTTAAAAAAGGCTCCTTCTCACACTTGTTATACGCAATATTATATTATTCTAAATGTATCTTATGAAAACTTAATATTTAAATCCTAACAAATATATATATGTAATTACAAAACTGAATCAGTAGACATCGAAATAATTTTACAATTATTACGATTCACAGTTTTAACCGTTGACTGATATAATATTCCTTCACTCAACTGTTTTAACCCTATGCTATCTTTTGCCATTAAAATTTATAGATTCGTTTCGAATTTACCCTGAAGCGACACGAGCCACTGTTATTATTTAAACAAAGAAAACTCGTAGCTATCGAAAAATGCACATCACGTTTTAATCTCTGCGTTGATAACTTTTGCATAAATTTCGTGATATGAATAATTTGTAATTAATTAAATAAATTGAAACGCATACATAACATTAAATCAAGGATAAAACTTTTACAAATTTTTAGTTCGCAAGTTCTATTCTGACAACAGGAAAATTTATCAATTTGATTTAATATAAGTAGATAATAATACGTTGAGAATATGACTTCAGATAGGGATTCCGGAACTGAAGAATTTAATTTAATATCAGCATTCCGAAAAAAATAAAAATTAATCAAAAATAAAATTATAGTAGTACCTAATTATTTATCTCGGCCTTTTTTTAATGAATAATTTTATTTATTTTCACGAAAAGTATCAAACCGTTCTTATATGTGTTACATTATTTTTTCTGTGGGGTGCCGCGCCAGAGAAACCATAAAGGCTTATAGATAGATAAGTTTATTTGCATGGCAAAATTGAATAGAAAAAGTCAATAAAAAAAGGTATGTGCCTCACCCACATACATAAGTGAACGCTCGAAGTTATACTTCATACATTTACAGTTTTGCTTTTCTTTTCTCAGCATTTTTAAAATTAATAAATAATTATTATCCATGGATATCATATAACATCTATATTCTTAATTTAGTGATGTGCCGGATATCCGTATCCGTATCCGCGGATATCCGAGGGAAAAGAAAGATCCGTATCCGTTAGTTTTTTGGCGGATCTTTTACCTTATCAATTTTCAATTCATAGATAAAATTTTATATATATAGGTGATTAGGTAATAATGAAAAACAGTTAAATTCCATTCAGATTATTTTTTATTTTTTAATATCGTGGTCAATAACTTTTTCCCATAACAGATAGTCTCTTTCCAAAGGTCGATGTGCAATATTTAGTATTTACCGCCGCCGTACTCTAAGAAAGTTAAGATCCGTATCCGTATTCGCGGATCTTGAGACCAAATATCCGTATTCAGATCCGTATCCGCGGATATACATTTTTAACGATCCGGCACATCACTAATTCTTATACATAAGTATATCCAAAGCCTGCTTACAATATTGTCTACAGTCTACACTATTTTGAAACGTCAAAAAATCTATAAGAAAACGAACTTTTTCTGGGATGAGACCTATAGCTAGATCGATATTTTGCCTACCAAAACCCCTTTTCAGTAAATTTCATCCAAATCGTTAAAGCCGTTTTATCTTGGTTAACCTTATATATTACAGCGCTTCATTAATTTGTGAGTCGGTAATTTTTGAGTCGATGCTATTCCAATTCACTATCCTCGCCAAAGAAGTATACTTCAAAAATATTTATAAAATATGAGCATTAATACAATAATGTATTTATATTTGCAGAAGACAACTTGCTGCAATGGTTAGCATGCTATAGAGTACTATATTATAGTGTCGTGGGTTTGAATCCCACCTGCGCTCATGGATATTTTCTGGTGTCTTTTTGACCCAGCTACAATTTAATGATACTGACTAATTGCTAAATATAACTTTATACGTTAAGGCCACGGCTACCCCAAGGGGGGATATTTCCCTGTATACAGGGTGAGTTCGACCACCCGTATCAGTCGTTTTTTTCGAAAACGGTTAGTCGTAGAGAGTTGTGTCAAAAATTTGTATCATAAAAGCCCTAATAAAGAATCGAATGGTGATAATTTTTTCTTCCGGGAAGGTCGGCTTCCCTATTAGTTTGCTCCAGAATGTCCAGAACTCCGGAATTATAAATGTAACAATAGGTCGAAAGTGGTATTGTTGAAAATATCTTTAAAAAATAAACAAGTTTTGTAGGAAATTTTTTTTTATTACTGCCACCCCTGTAAATTTCTATAAGTATAAATATAAATTTTTATATGTTCAAAACTCCGGAATTTTAGAAAGCACGATAGGTTGAAAGTGGTGCTGTTGAAAAGTTTTTTAAAAAATAGGCAAGTTTTGCAGGAAAAATTATTTAATTACTGCCACCCCTGTTAAGTAACAATCGTTTGAAATTATTAAATCAAAATTTCATAATAACGATCGAAGTCGGCATTAAAAATCTAGCAACCTTAGACATTGTCACAAGTGTTCAAACTGTCTTCCATTTGCTCTTTAATACATATTACTGAGATCTTCTGGTTATACTGTGAGTGTACTTCCTCAGTGTTTAATGATCGATAGATAGGTAACTAGATTTTAAATGCGGACTTTTAAAAAGTTCGTTATTATGACATTTTAATATAGTAATTTCAAACAAATATTACTTAACAGGGGTGGCAGTAATAAAAAAAAAATCCGTACAAAATTTGCTAATTTTTTAAAGATCTTTTCAACAATACTACTTTCGACCTATCGTTACATTTATAATTCCGGAGTTCTGGACATTCTGGAGCAAACTAATAGGGAAACCGACCTTCCCGGAAGAAAAAAATATCACCATTCGATTCTTTATTAGGGCTTTTATAATACAAATTTTTGACACAACTCTCTACGACTAACCGTTTTCGAAAAAAACGACTGATACGGGTGGTTGAACTCACCCTGTATATGTATGTACACAGTGCACATTGTAACGGATCGAAGCGCGCCGGGTGCAATCAACATATAAGAATTCCGGAAAGGACCTTCGCGCACTCTTGGATCAATGGAAGATTTCTACGTTTCAACAATGAAGAAAGGTTCAGGGAATCGGGATTATTAAAATACAATTGGATATACCAGAGCTTCCCAATCTTTTCTTTACTGCGACTCCCTTTACAGATTGCAATTTTTTGCGACGCCCTTCTAAATCTAATTGTATTTTAAAGACCACCAACAGCTAAGGTTATTTGGGCCTAGCATCAATTCATATTTTCAATTCATTATTTATTTTTTTTTTAATAATAAATTGAAAATCCAATTGACACATTTACCAGCTCTCGGGCTAGAACTCGGGAACTGGAGACTTGTAATAGAGGAACCATAGCAACGCCATGTAAACAACAGCGCCGCTACACTCTCGGCTATTCTCAAGCCCACGCCCTTCTAAAAGAAGATACCAGTGTGTAGCTCTAGCAGACAATAAAATTAATTTATTATTCAAAGAAAACTCCAAAGAATATAAAATCTTAATTATTATTTATTAGATTCTAATTCTAATAATTAGAAAACATAAAAAACTACAAACAATACAATTAATGAGCATAATATCTCAAATCGGGACTGAAATTCTGAAATTGCGACTCCCCTATAGGATAGCGCCGCGACGCCCCAGGGCGTCGCGACGCACAGTTAGGGAACCTCTGGGATATACGGTATACCTACCTTTTATTAAGAAACAACTCAAAGAATAATATCGTACTATAATAAACAAAATATGTGATCCTACATTACAATATTTGCCAGTAGGGCGGCGCCACTAAAGATCATATTATATAAAGAAAAGGTCAAGAATTAAAAAAGGACATAAATAAAATAATGAACCTACTGAGATTTAATAACATCGTGAGTCTGCTCAATTTATCGTCCGTTGATATCTCACTCTCACACTCTTGCATTACACACATATTATCTAATTTCGAGATGCACCAAAATTTAGTCAAAATTAACACTAGCACAAAAAACAAAAATGACTGTTCGATAAAAGAATCACGGATATTTTAAAAGCACCCACCATTTTCCTACAATATATATATCTGTTTTGTTGATAGCAAACAAAATTCTACGAAAAAGATACGCGTTCAGTGGCGGGTAAAATAGAAGTAGTGCGTTTATGCTACTTATAATAAGGTAATTATAATAATTTAAACATTTTTAACATGATAATATAATCTTTATCTGAGCAACAGTGTTGTTCACACAAAGGAGAATTCTTATCGCCCTCTAAACTTATAATAGCCCGGATTTAAAAATTGTAAGATTTGTGTAAAGGCTAATATGTTGCAATTAACTAGTAGGTAGATATTTAGGGGGCTATGCAGTCAGCAAGTCAGCGGTTGGAAAATTTGCCATTATGGAGTGCTTTAAAAGACATTTAAAAAAACTAGTGATTTGTAAAAGCTGAAATTTGGCACAGGGTTAATTTATTGAATATACCTAATTTATGAAAAAAACAGCCAGACCTCATTTTGATAAAACCGACCTAATCAGAAGTCAGTAAAAGTTTCCAACTTCTATCGCATTTTCTAATTTTAAAAAGTGAAAAATACCAACAAATGATATTTTATTGTTGTTAAGTAATGAATGGTTGTTACTGTTAGGTAATAAATGGTTGTTACTGTTAGGTAATAAATGGTTGTTACCTATGCATTTTTGCATTCTTTGGATTTGTCATACAAAGTTTTTTCTGTTTTTATGAAAATCTCAGAAATGAAAACGCATGTAGAACATTAATATTTGTAACTCGACTCTGGATCCACTCAAACTTTCTGCAAACTTACTTGCACTAATTATATCAAGAATGAAATAATTATAAGTAGTGCAGGCCCTGCAGAGGCATGAATAAATATTTCAATCTGTGGGATTTTGAATGAAGAATAGTGTGACTAGGTAGGATGGATAGCTTTTGAGTCATACAATCAAATACTACCAGATGTTTTGCCCAATTTTTTGGCGGACGGACTATATATGACAAAAATCTTTTTTTTTGTTTCTGTAACTTGCGGTTGGTTCTAGGCAAATTTTGGTAAAGACCTTTTTGTTGTAAATAAAATAAGGAAGATTTTAACAATTTTTTTGATATCTGTTACCGTTTCGGAGTACATATAATCATGTATACAGGGTGTTTCTAAAATAGGGGGCCGAATTTCTACAGCGTGTAGTATTCATCAAAATAAGTAAAAAAGTTCATATAAACATATAGCCTAAAATGTCTTTAAAACGAAAATGTAATAATTTTTTTTCGATAAGCGGATGTACAATATAAGGAAAGGATATCGTTGTGGTATATTGGTCTTGTAAGGAAATCAGGCTAATCTTTAAATCGCTAATGAATGAGCTGATTCCGCCTGAAAATAATTAATACAATAATATAATTACAAGTTTTTGTTTTAAATGACGCATTAAATCAAATCCAATTTTTAATTAAAATAACACTGAAAACGCAACAACCGAGATATTTTATAATTACAGATCAAATAGTGGTTTAAACCGAACAATATTAGATAATTAGTATGAAAGCGCGCATTTGGGTATGCAGTCTATATGAAACTAGGAACTACGAAGCGAAATATGAAATTGTTTCACATCTGCCAGGCGTCCCACGACCGCTAACATTTTTTTTAAATGTAGTATAGATAAGTATAGCAATATTTTTTTTAAATCAAAGTATTTACATATCAAAACAATGACTGTAAAAATATAATCATAGCATTTTTTACGATAAGGAAAACACATATATTCTATAATTATGTAAAAAAATTATCTCCGCTTATGAACGAAAACGAGGAAAAATTTTCTTTAAATATTAAGTACACATACCGTTTAAAACTTATTAACACTCATGCAGTTTTTATATCAATTATTATAAGTACAATAAGGAAAAAACGCATATTTCAGAATATTTTAACGTAATTTAATCATATTTGTGGGTTTCGGATGAAGGAAAAAAGTTGTTTTTTTTTTTTTCCTAAATAAACTGTATTTATTATTAGTTTTGACTGCATAGAGCATCTATTCGCAAATCGCAACCTATGCAGGTCGTGTCTCCCAGGGGGGGATCGCAGTGACGTATCACGGAGGTTGTGAATATAAAAATGAAAAACAATCAATCTTGTTAATTTAATATCCCCCCGTGAGTAATTCTCCTTCTGCGAAGCGAAGTATGATTTATTATCCACCCGCGAGAATCTCTCCACCTGCGAAGCGAAGTCGGGCTTAAAATCCGTTGGAAATAGTTTGCATTAACGGTGTCACAAAAATAAACAGTCAACCCAATCTATATATATGTTTAACTCTACGTTTTGACATTTGCATTAACGGTGTTATAATGCGCGCGAGACGAATTTTAAAATTGACATATTTTTTTGATTTGTCAACCGATTTAAATGAAACAAACAGTAAATGTTAGCCCAAGCTTATCATCACTGAAAACCACATCCAAATTGGTTCAGCCATTGTGGAGATTAGCGTGGTCACACCGCAGCCGAATCTTGATGGAATCCTTACTTTACAACAATATTTCAATTCTAGATATTCGACAATTTACGATTCTATAGAATTTTCTGGAGAACACACTTTTATTTTACATTTTTACCCCCTCACATCATAATATTTCACAAGGTCTGTCAGACCCTATGATCTTCTTGCTGTTATGTATTAGGTCTATTTATTTTTATATCAAATGGGTATACGATTTTTGATTATTTTTTAAAGTATAACTTCTAACGCGCGTACATAAGTACACGCACCCATTTTTTAAAAAGAATAGGTATAGGTACTCAATTGGTTGTCTTACGTGCTAAAAATGTAATTTAAATCATTAGTGAAAAATAAACAGGGTCTGATAAACCTAGGACAGGTCTTAGCAAACGTGGGCTTCTATTTGTAAATTGTTGATGTAGCCTTCTACAATTATATAGGAATAATTTATTTTAACATAAATCGGCCCTTTTCATCGCCTAACAGATTTTTAATATTTATAAAACACGGTAAGATATTTTGAAATTAACTTTTCAGATTTTGTAAAATATACAATCATATTGAAGTAACATCATATTTTTAAATATTATTTGCGCGTGGGGCAAAGGCCTAATCTAGTCCTGTATTGACAAAGATAAGTACCTGTAACAGGGCTCAATTAGGCCAAATAGGTCTAAAACCGATCTTGGTGAAAGGTGTGTGTTTCTAGACTAATATCGTAAAGATATCCTAAATGAGGTTACCGTTTTAATTTTTCCTGTGATTCCCAATACTTAATCAGTATATTACTATAAAATAGAAATCTAGTCAATAACCTCCATTATGTCAATAAGGAAAACTCTACAGAAATTAAAATTTGTTGTTTACGTACCAATAAAGAATACCAGATAAACATCGCGCATATGCAATACACAAACATGTACACTGTGTCCAAATAAAAACATATCATGTGATGG
This sequence comes from Mongoloraphidia duomilia, assembly GCA_039654895.1. NCBI lineage: Eukaryota > Metazoa > Arthropoda > Insecta > Raphidioptera > Raphidiidae > Mongoloraphidia > Mongoloraphidia duomilia. The sequence continues at coordinate 36,015,545 of CM077524.1, read as the reverse complement.
AATCGGACATGTATAGCAGTGTTGGTGTCGCCTATTTCGACTAGATATTTTTTAGTAACACTTCTTAGATGTGTGTGTTTATGTAATAGTGTGCACTGTGCAGTACACTATACAGTCAACGCGACTAGATCCCAACACGCTGAAATATATCTCAGTCAATTCGGGAAAAATAAAAAAAAACGATTCGATTTTTCAAAGTTGCGATAGATAGGTAAAAGGCGGTGAGTTTGCGCTTAAATGGCTTTAATGAACTGAGCTTTCCCCTTTCGTACTTAATATTTATAATAATTCGATATTTTGTTTGATTTTTTTTTAAATGGACACTCAGTATAGGAGCTCCACGTTGCGTCGCATAATAAAAATCATATAAATAGTAAATAAATAAGTTTTCAAAAGTTTCCGAAAACAGAATTTATGTAAATGTAGTAAATTTAGTACCTAACTCAATCTAATCAAACATTTAAAAGATTTTTCAATAAAAACTATAAAAATTGGTAGGGAGTAGCAACTTTTATTTTCTACAATTTGCTACAAATTCGTTGCGGCAGGTAACTGAAAATTAGTCAAAAACAACGACCCATTTATTTCAGTTAATAAATGTCATTAAAATCTCATTAAAAACGGAAGTACTTCTTGCGGTAGTACTTATTATTGATAAATGATAATAATAATATTTTCTTTTTTAACCTTGATGAAAAACAGTACAGTTTATATACGTGTTTATCGAATTAACAATAATTTCTTTGCAAATACATAATTGTGAACTCTATGGACATTGCCATCAACTGCTAGGATTATCTATATAGGCCGAATACCAATTCATATTATTTCTAATAATAAATCCAACTGATACTTTCAGTTTTCACCAGTCATGTGTAAATTTAATCTACATGAAATTGGATCGAACAAGGACAACAATTTAATACTTAATTTGTAAATAAGTTAAAAAAGACTCTACGGGGACTCACTGTTTTTTTTTTTTTTTAAATGACGCATTTTGCTTAGTACGATCTTGCGGAACCAGTTTTGAGAAGTAATAAAAAAGTGTATATATAATATGTACCTAGGTATCTAATACGTCAAATTATACAAATCGCATCTATTTTTACTTTAGTAAGTATGCAATTGACGTATTTCGAATTTATAAAAAAATTGAAAACTATAAATAAACATATAATTTTAATAATGCCATGTTGTTTATTTTTGTTTTTTATAACTAACTTTATTTATGACTATAATATAGCCTTTTTCATGGCTTCTCTTGCGTTCATTTCGGTTTTTTTGTCAACTTTCGGTCCGTCTGTTTATACTGCATTACTCGAGAACGGTTGGACCGATTTTGATTAAACTTGGTACACTAACAATCGGTACCCTAACTTAAAATATAAGGTTAAGATACGGTTTCACTTAAAATCAACATTAACGCGGGCGAAGCCGCGAATATAAAGTCTAGAAAGTTATAGTTATAGGTATGTTTTTGCCCTATCGTGTTAACAGTCAAACTACTTAAATATTATATTGTTAAAAATAAAAAATATAAAGGACTATTTTCTTATAGTTTCAATAATTTTTTATCAAGCGTGTATTATTTTTTATTTAATTACAATTTTTACAGCTGATCACTATTTTTTTCTTATAGCGCACGTTTAGATTTTTATGGGCCTTGGATTTTTATTAGAGAAACATTACACTTTTCTCTAAACGCCAAACCTGGATTTAATTAAGGAAAGGTAAGGTGGGCAAGTTCCCTCGTACCTCCATAGATAAGACCTCAGAATTTCAGTCCCGAGGCTATCACAAAGCAAAATAGCCCAGTGGGTGGGGGGGGGGATGTTGATGAAAAATTAAAGCAAAGGTTATTTGGTTAGAAATTTAATATGGCAAATTATTAAACAATATTATAGAATCCGTTTTCACATCTTTTAGAACTTCTTGGATATTAGTTTATAAAATTCGAGATAGACAATATAGAAACGCAACAAAAACATCTCTGTAAACAATAAAAGTTTAAAAACGTAAAACTCAACTACGATAAAGTAGAAAACATAAGCACGATCACCCCTTCCCAATTTGAGGCTTCGCAGGAAAATCTCGCACCACCGGAAGTGGCCTATACAGGTTCTGATGATCGGTGAGTGAATGACCAAAAGTATTTTCGAATCTGAATATCTCCGAAACCGAAAGTGATATCGAATTGAAGCTCAGGCGTTGTAAGGGAAAAATTGGGCCGATTCGAGTTTTGCACCGCTGAGTTAGGGAGGGGTCAAAAGTTAACTGAGTTGCGTCGGGTAAAGTATATCCTGTATAACCGTATATTGTAGATCTTGGCTGTGTGCATCTAGATAACAGTCTCACAGATATCTGGTAGTGTAGAATTTGATGGTGCACTATCGTGCACCCTGCAGACGTTGAGTAGTCAACAACCTAGATATTGTGTAAATTTTTTTTGGGAAGATATAAAAAAAAGAAGTGTCAAAGAGACTGTTTCTAAAGGGTTCACCATTTCTTTTAAAACCAGGTGAATACGATTGCTCTTTTGTGTGCCTACTCTGCTTCAGGAAAAACCTATGTTAATAACACCGTTAAATATATCCAAATACATACTATCTAGTATCTACATAGAAATCCACAATGCGTATAGTGTTTAGTCATCGAGTACATCAATATTATGACGATTATTTTTTTCTCCGCCCCTAAATAAGGAAAAAAATGCAGAAAACTACGTGATTCGTCAACAATAAACTCTTACACCACCCGTTTAAATATTTACATTTAAATAATAGAAATACAGTCGACAGTGTAAAAAATCGGCTTCCGAAAACTTAAATCGAAATAATTAAGAAATGAAAACCTATTAATATGAGAGCAGGATTCATAAAGCGGCTAGTGTGATACGATATGGTAGGTACGAATCAGAAGTTAAAATGCGGCAAGTAATTTTGTTTTTTTCGTGACAGTCTTCCCACATACTTATTTAACGAATCTTTTGAGACCACTTTCTCGAAAATCGGTCCAACGGTTCGGGCGCTATGTAATGTATAACCTGCCAAACACAATACTTATAATACCACTCCTTTAGTCCTTTTGGCTTTGCCCTGAGTTGAGTAAAAATAGTCGTATAGTTAAGAACAAGATTTAATTGATATTGATATTGTGAAACAAAAAACACCACTGAAAAATGCAGGCGGGGTTCCACCCATGGCAATTCTATTTATTCATGGTGTTTTTGTGGTTTCCTAAGATACATATATCTTTCGGAATTATAAGAAGTTAATTTCATTTCTATGGACTTCTAGACGTGTTACCGCGGTTGAATCTTCTAAGAATTCAAAGGTAGTTTTGGAATCCTTAATTTATTCCTAAATCCTAGCTAAAAAATAATCCGATGGCTGATTTTCCATGAACAAATCACAAGTGGGCTTCCATGTTCTATGGATTACTAATAGACCAGGACTGAAGCCTTTGAAAATGGTAAAAAGTGAAAAAAAAATAATAGTAGGATGAAACCCATTGGAAAAGGAAGAGAATATAACAAAAATGAAAGGAAAAATAATTTACGGGCGATCTGAGGTCGGGAAGTGGTAGGGGGTGAGTTTTTAAGGGTAAAAAACGGTTTATCTCGATTTCCGGCAAAACTACAAGTTCTATGGAAAACAGTTTAATGGCAAAGTTGTAAGTAGTAAAAAGATCTACGACTTTTGTATCACATTTTTTTCACATAACCTCAAAATTTATGTGAAAAATTCAAATAACCAAGTTTTTGGTTTTTTATTTTTATCTTTTACAAAAAAAAAAATTTTTTTCACGAAATTTGGTGAAAACTTACCTTTTTATGTCCCAAACACACCGTAATTTTTTTGATTTAAAATATTTATTTTTTCACCCTATTTCGTTCATGATCCATAAATTACCCTCTCTGGATTTTATCGGTACAAATGAATGGTGGCCTATTTGTAAGGTCACTCGTGATATCGATTAATTAAATATGAATAAAACCGTTGTGTTAGAGACGTTTACGCGAAAATTTCGATTTTCGGTAAGCAGTACGCTACTTTTATTCGGAGGAGTAAAGGGGGAATTAAAAGTAAACCCCAAGGAGTCATCTAAAAACCTTAAGTTTTAAATTTGGTTACATTCCGTTGAACGGTGTGTCAGATCTGACTGCACATATGGACCTTCCAAAACTCGCTTTTTTGGTATGCAGCTGGATCATGAAATATCTAAATTCATCAAAATTCGAAATTGATTTCTTTCGTCATGAATACCTACAAGACATTCATTACGACTATGGTCGCTCGAAAAAAATCAAGAAAAAGGTTAATTTAAAAAGCTAGGTAATATTATAAAACCAAACTTTTTAGCTATGGTACCATTTTTAAATCGGGGTGCACAAAACAAATTCTGAGTAAAAAATCTAAAATTATCTGTCATAGAAAATAAAATAAAAGTACATTCACTATATTGTTCCAATAAGATTACATTGTTATTTGGAAAAAACAAAAAGAAAATTAAACATATTACAACAAATTCTTTAAAAAAATAAAGTTGTATAATCAATTGTATAATTATTATTAATTATAATCCAGATGACGCATGAATCACAAGAGCGTACGCCGTACAGCGTACTTCGCTGCAATGAAAAGAGACAGTATTGCTGGTCATTCGCGTTTCAATAACTTTTCCATATTACATGACAAATGTGAACAAACAGAATTACTTTTAAATTTGTTTTAAGACCCTCAAATGCCATGATTATATCTGGATCTAGACCAATTCATATTATCAATAATTTATTATTATTATTTTAATAATAAACTGAAAATTCAATGAATACTTTTACCAGTTCTGAGATCAGAACTAGGTGTTTGTAATAGATTAATCATGGAAAATGACGCCGTTTTTAAGAGTTTAATAATTAAGCTTAGTATCGCTTGTGGTCGAAATTCGACCAATTTTGTCTATAAAGTGGAAATCATATGTGATGTTCACGTTATTTTACCTGCCTTAATGGCAACATACACGCATGATTTTTTTGTGCACATCTATGGCACAGTACCTTTCGAATGATTTAAGTTTCATTTCCCTTCTTTGATAATAAATAGTAAAAGAGGTACGACAATTTTCGATTTTCACGTGTTAATATATAGATTTAAAATATATGTATATATATTCTGCAAAAAAAATTTGATCGGAGCGTCGGCCGGGGGTCATTTTCTTGTAGCAGCATGTTATGCAATACAAGCTTGTAGCAGAAATCCGTATTTTTTAAAGAGCCGACAAGTTTGAGATAACTCGTTTTTTCGCAAAATTATCGAAAGTACCTATATCAGATAAATGAACTCTGAACAAAAATTAGCAAAAATGTAGACAGCGGAACTTACAAACATGGTGTATTTAAATTTTAAAGTGAAAGAGCGATGAACATTTTTTTCCAACTTTTACTTTGGGGTGGGCGCACACCAATTAAGCAAAAACGTTATTGTATCTTATGCGACAACGTTCTGCGTAAAACAGTAATATCAGCTTAAAGCTGCTTTCAATTTTGCTTTATTGGTGTGCGATAGCTCCATTTAATTACATGGAAAAGGCATGTTTAGGAATAGACAACGTTTTGCATGATATTATTTGTGTGCGCCCAATAAGGTGGGTAAAATGACATATCAACAATTTTGTGGAGTATAAATTAATATTCTATAAAAGTCCTCGATGGCATATTTATATCTAAAGTTAATTGTTATTTCGAATTTGCCAGTTCTGTTAACAAATGCGTTTTTCCCTTTTTTGCTGCAGGTCTATATTGCATAATATAACGGGCCGCTATTTGTAACGCACGGGTTCCTATGCTACCAGAAAAAGTCCATTAAAAACGTGCGTACCTAACACTAACGTCTCTTTCCACTGGATGATCCACGCGCTTCTATGTTTATAAAAAATAGAAAAGAATCCTTGGATAATTGGATTGGTAATGTTTTAATATAGGAGTACATGTAAGACAATCAACTGCTTTTATTTTGTAACATGTCAGTGTAAGCACCAGACAACAAATCTGATTTATCAATACCAAGTTGCTCCATCAAGGAGTTAGCAATTTGTTGACCTTCTTCTAACGTTTGTTCTGGGTCCAACATTACCTGCAATAAAATCATCAATACTTATAAAATTAGCCTTAATCACAGGTTCGTTCGCATTTTGACAAGAGCCTTATATCTTCATTTAAACCGTCTAGGTATCTTTCAAAATAGTTCTAACATAATAATATAAAGCATTTATAAAAATATTTCTTTCTTTTTTTATAAGGAATATTTTTATTTATGTTATATAATATAACTATAAACAATTACAATGATTTTTTTTCATTATAAAGGTAGCGAATCATGTTTTTCATTATTTTATTAATTAAAAATTCCAAAACTTCTATTATGTTTCTTTTAAGTCAACCTCTCAGATTAGTAAGTATCAATACACATTCTCAGTTCATTATTATAATATTAAATCGGAAGTTTAATTAGAATTTTTAACAGCTACCCTCTTCTAGAATTAACTACTTTCCCCTAAAATTGACTGCACTTTTGCAGTGGCACTGCATTCGACCTTATTAGATGATAATGGTATACTACGCACAATTTCATTCATTATTTCAAGGATACATTTTTATCGGCCAGAATGAGGTTTTGCCACTATTAGTTAAAATAAAAAAATATCTACGTGAGACCGCATACATTTTCTTTACATAGTATAAAATGAAGTCGCTTTCCGCGTCTGTCTGTCTGTTTAACCGCTAACTCCTCCTAAATCACGCATCGCATTTTGATGCGGTTTTCACCATCAGTTAGATAATTTTTCACGGAAGGTTTATATATATAGAACTAGCGAAGCGAGTGAGTAATGTAATTATAATATTCAAGCGAACGAGCGAAGCGAGTGAGTAGTGTATTTATAATATTCAAGCGAACGAGCGAAGTGAGTGAGTAGTGTATTGCATCCGGGCTTTCTTAGCACCCGGGCGAAGCCGGACGGGGTCGCTAGTATAATCTAAATAACTTTTTAAAATTTTTAAAAATAAATTACCATTAGGAAATATAGTAACGTGTCCAATATTATAACTCACAGGAGTACCAAAATTACATTTTTTTTTGCTATCTTTAAATAATTTCGACAATGTTTTCTTTTCTACAAAGGAAAAAATAACATCCTTGGTGTTCAAAACACTAAAAAAAAGCTGATTATCCTCGACTTTTTTGCGAAATAATATTAAAAATCAAGGTCACATTCTACCCTAATTATAATTACAACTTGGTATAATAAATAAATCTGGACAATCTAAAAAAAAATTGGTCAAGTGCAAGCTATACTTGCATAATTAGTGTTCCGTGCCATCAGTGTGTTCTATAGTCAAATTTTAGTTCTGCAGTTATAAAGAAATAAAAAACTCGGGTCGCAGTGCCAAACCCTGCCGACAATATAGTGTATTTGCTAATACAGGCCTTGTGGCTTTAATAAGTGAACTTAGGTTTGTTTTTGGACAAAATAAAAAATTTAACCCCTTAATACATCCCTTAAAATAATATTTTTTTTCCTTAATTTCAATATTATTATCAATGCAACCTCTGTACCAAATTAAATACACCCTTCAGTAAGTAAAGCACTATCCGCAAGCTAGTGTTTTCATAAAATTTGTAAGTCCGGTCCTGTCGGGCCGATTTCATTAAAATTTTAGCAGCACATTTTGATCTTTACTAAAAGGTTAAATTTCAATTTTGAAACAATTCTGAGATTTTTTTCGGTATTTTTGGGCCCAAAAACTTTTTTCAACCCCTAAAAACCACCCTTAAAATGGTCAGATTGGGCCCATTTTAAATAGGTTCCGTGCGGTGATGGATTCCAATGTGTGTACCAAATTTCGTTCAAATCAATTATGTCTTTCGAGAGTTATGCCGCGAACACACACACACACACATATATATAAATGTATATATAATTAAATATATATATATAAACATTTCCAAAAATGGTGCCAAATTGTTCAGAAAGCTATGAAACGTCGATAAATTTTGGTCCGACCCCTAGGTCCCGCCATCCGACCGACGCCAATAGTGTATGTGCCATATGGCAAATCCACTAACAATTAAATAATTGTTTATAACAATTGATCGCGTTAGAATTTTTCAATCCTAATAAATTTTTTTTGTTCCTTTTAGGTTCTCAAATTTTTTACTAAAAGGATATTTAATACAATAAAGAAAAATTAAAAAAAAAACTTTCCCACCCAACGTCGGGTCGAACCCAGGACTATGAAGTTACGAGACTCGTGTTCCACCGTCGAGCTACAGCATTTCTTGTTCATTGTGCTTGATATACTATAATACTATATACCAGTTTGACGTTCTTTCATCAATTTGAAATGTGTTAATTAAATTGTTTATAACAATTGATTGCGCTAGAATTTTTCAATTCTGATAATTTTTGTTCAATCTACACCTGATTCTTAATGTTCATGATTTTTTTTTTCAAATTTTTTGAACGACCCTTTTGGTGATATGGGTAGAGGACAGAAATTTTTAAGCGAGAGAGAGATTATTGTTATTATTAATATTTATTTCTAAATGGAGGCAAATGTTCATCTAAAAAATCATCAAAAATCCATTTGATATAAAAATATTAAAAATAAAAATTAAACGGAGAAAAAATTTTGACGTCATTTTATTTTTTTATGTCCTATAAAACTCTCAAATATCAATATTCAAAAGGATCGGATAATTTTAACAAAAAAGTACATAATGGCCGCCATTTTCACTTATATCAATGTGACACACAAAACTAGTGCTTCCAACTCTTACTTGAGGAGCTTTAATGTACGTTGGTCTTGGCAAGTCAAAAACTTATTGAACACAATGTATAGAAAACAATCACCAGAAACTGGGTCATCTTTTGAATTTGAATATAGTTGTTACTTTACCTTGATAACATACAACGTTCGGTCAAAGACTATGAACGTGTAATTTCAAAAAGGTAATGTATAAGTTATAGCCATATTATTATCATACTAGGTCGTACTGTGTAGGTGATTTTCATATTCATTACACGCATACGGTTGCTTTGACGTCAATAGGCACACCATATTTACGTCACAGTCTGACTTATGTAACGACTCAGCGATTTCTAACCTGTTGCAGGTGGTTTGTGTCAAGACGAGTGCCGACGACGATCCGCAAAAAGCTTTCTGTACCAGATGTGGACAAAAATGCCTGGATCTTAATTTCCACTACTTTTGTCACCGCGAATGGTGGGAAACTACATTGGAAAACACGCTAGTCACTAAACATTCTTTCACCATTTTGTGCTGCTCTGAAAACCGTTCAACCAACTGCGCACCTTGTATAAATTTATTTATATTATACTTTTTTAAGACCACCAACAGCTAGGGTTATTTGGGCCCACTGTTTTATAATAATAAATTGAAAATCCAATTGACACTTTTACCAGTTCTCGAATTATAAACTGGGAACTGGGGGCTTGTAATAACAATGGCAACGCTACAGTGCTACACGTTCGGCTACTCTCAAGCCCGCCTTCTATGAAAAAAGTCATTATGTTCAGAATTTACTGTTCTAAATCACAGGTAATCGAAAAATTACACGCACTTTCCTTATTAATAATAATAATAATAATCTTTCTTTATTAAAACACCAATAAATTGATTATAATAGCGTCCACAATACAATATTAAAAATATCATTTACTAATTAATTAAAAAGTTTTACTGTAAAAAATTCTTTGAAGTCATATAGACATGCATCTGTCAATTTTGTTTTAATAGTATTTTTGAAAATCTTTTCAGGAAGGAGTCTGATGTCAGTTGGTAGGGTATTAAAAAATTTCAAAGCCCAATAATTTGGTCCGTTTGTTAATTTATTTGCTGAGAAAAAAGGCATATGTAAGTTCTTTGCACCTCTCGTAACATGCGAATGCACATCATCAACTGTTCGGAATTTATTTATATTTTGTTTTATAAACATAAGGTTGACGAAAACAAAAAGGGAGTGTAAAGAGTAAAGACATTATGTGGTAAGCTCTAAACAGTGGCTTGCAATGCATGTCCGATTTAGCTCGAGCTATAATTCTAACTGCTTTTTTCTGTAATTTAAATACCTTTTCTGCACGCGGTCCGAGCCCCAAATGATCAGGCCATATTGAAGAATGGAATGAAAAAGGCCGTTATAAATGGTAACCAGGCGAACTGGCTAACTTTTCTCAGGAGAAATAGCGTTTGAGAAAGCCTTTGGCAAATATGTTCAGTGTGCGTTCTCCATTTAAGGTCATTGTCGATATATAGGCCTAGACATTTCACGGACGTGGCCTTATCAGGTATATTGATGGACTGTTTATATTTGAAGATGCAGTTTTGTGTTTTATTTGCTTTTATATATTATTGGAAAGTGATAGCTCATAGGTAGCTCAGAACGCACACACAGGATTTGAGTAATTGGGAGTTTCGTGTTCAAGTCTCGGCAGTGGCATTTGATTTTTTCTTAAATATAGCCTAACAATCATTGCAACTTAGCTGTCTGATATTTCTGTTATATTATAGGGGTTTAAATCGTTTGATTATTATAACTATATCTAAGTCCTGATAACGTGTAATCCGACATTATTTTATTAGTGTCATTTTTGTCCCACAAAAATTCCCGCCCCTCCCCTTTCATCCAATAAAAACATCGGTTTTCATGTTAAAGAATGAAAAAAAACGAAATTTGTGAACCCTTCTAACCTTATAAAACGTAAATGTCTCTCCGTCTGCCTGTTTGTTTATTCGCTTATAACTCGAGAACCGTTGAACCGATTTTCATGCGGTTCTTTCCCATGTAAGTACATTATCTTATCGGGTTTTAGTGTTTGAAAATTGGCTCCATAGTTCTCAAACTATAACAATATTTGTCTAAACGAGTGTTACAATAATATCAGATTTTTCGGCAAATTTTACGCAATTTCTTAATTTTTCAGCGACAATATATGTTTTGTTCGTAACAAAGTTAATACACGATTTAAACTCTAAAAACTTTTTTTTGAATTCGGTGCAGTATTTTCAATTAAAACTTCTACTAATATCAAATCCGTGTTTTCGTAACGGAAGAAAAAACTTATCCTCGCACACGAAGTCGCAGGCATAAGCTAGTACAATACAAAATACGATAGAATGTGGTATTAATGTAGACTAACTCGTATTATATAGATATATATATAGCATGATTTTATCTAGGTGTGTGAGTATTCGCGAATATTTTAAGGGGGATTCCATTGGCAATAAAAATAATATACAAATTTGTCACGTTTCACATTGTTCATCTAATTGAAAATGGAAAGCAAGTATGAATATCGTTATACTGCAATATTTTGTATACTGTTAAATCTCTCTTGAACCTAGCGCGGATTCGCATCAACTTACATAATATAATATGTTAATTTCATTATTGTAGCATTTATATTTTGGGACCTGGAATGTTGTAACAGACGGACAGACAGTCAGAGAAACAGAATAGCAACAAGAACAATTCCAATTTCCTTTGGGCACGATATCCCTAAACAATAATCACAATAAATTTATAATGTGTAATCACTAAATAATATTACACAATCAAAGGTATTTTTCCTTAATTTGTATATCCTATATTACTCATTATTTTAAGTTATCGATTAAAATTCCGTGTTTACTGCTTATAGTTTTTTCATCCGTATTAAAAAATGTGATAGTTTCAATAGTCTCCCCATAAACTACCTATCTGCCAACAACAATTGGATAGAAAACGTGCACCTAATTTACTTAAGACAAATTCGGAACTGAGGGATTCCCCACATCTCGTATAATATAAAAAAATTCGACTGATGACCAGTCCTATACTTCCCACCTAGTAAATATTTGCAAAAAATAAACACTCTTTTTTTTTTATTCTTTGACTAGGCCCAAATAACCTTAGCTGTTGGTGGTCTTTAAAACACAATTTAATTTTTATTCTTTGAAAAAAGCATGGCCCTCTTTTTTGTTTGGTGGTCTACTGATGGCTAGCTTAATATAGCAAAAATCATGGTTACCTTGATTTACGTACAATTTTTATTTTTTTTAGTAAAATATTTTTTTTCTCGAAAACTATACATTTTAGAGAAAAAAAATATTTACATTTTTTTCATATTATAACATCTAGAATTCATTTATATATTTTTTTACCTATGTTAATACGTGACATTGAGGACGTTTTTTTGAATATCTCAGGATCCACTGAACCGATTTGACTCAAAATCTAATCAGATCTAAGTTAAAGGCTGATAAACACAATAGAACAATCGGCATGCCCGTATGTTGTTCCGTTCTTAAGATATCGAAGGCGAAAAATTGACCACATACACACACACATACACACATACACACATACACACATACACACACACATACAGACATCAGTCAGAAAATGATCTTAAACGATTGCTAGGGTCTCAAAACGTGAAAATCTGTTAAAATCTCGAAATATTGTTTTCGGACTGAATCCATTACTTCCCTACCATAGTAGAGGTGGGAAGTAAAAAAGGTCAAGCAAGATAATTTGTGCAATGTTTTCCTTGTGTTCTCAGAACTGCGAATACTTAAACACGGGGAACTTATCCCTATATTATTAAACGAGTAAATCTTGTATATATGTTTCTATGTATCTATATAAATATTTTCTCGAAAACGGCTCTAACGATTTTGATCAAATTTACCGAAAAGGGGTTTCGGGGGGCAAAAAATCGATTTAGCTAGGTCTCATCCCTGGAAAAATTCGTTTTCTTATCGATTTTATCATTTTAAAAAACAGTTTTTTTAACGTCATAAAACAGTGTCGTATTGTGAGTAGGCTTTGGAAAAAACAAACTATTTTCATTATTTATGTCAAATCTGACAGTCAATCTTTAACTTATTAAAATAATCAGTAATTATTTGAAAAGTAAAAAAATAGCAACAATAAAATCTAAATGTAAGTAGTTTTAGATAAAATTCAAATAAATAGGTATGTTATTTTTATATTACCTATATAAAATATGTATAGGTAAGTACGTTAAATGTAGTATGACGTATAATCTTACCTAGACCTTTTTTTCTCAAAAACGACTAACGATTCTGATGAAATTTACAGAATGGGGATTTTTCGGGGCGAGAAATCGATCTAGGTAGGAATTTTGGTTCCAGAGGGGAGCAATTAAAAAAAAGGTGTTTTTTATTTTTTATAACTCGCTCAATTAAAGTCAGATTGATTCGAAGTCCATTTCTACATAGATTTTATATAATATATCACAAGTGTTAAAATTGTAATTGAACACTAATATAAGAAGTGTCTTGCACAATATGTAAATAATAACAAAACGGCGGGCCGAAGGGCCGCACTTCTGGCGCCGCGGGTCTGTGTAAAAACACATCGATTTTTAAAAACTATGGTGAAGATACATGCAAAAAAAGTTTTGCGCAGGTTATAGTCTGACGTTTGTTATTAAAAGAATCGATTTTTGTGAGTTTTTTAGTAGGTACCTATGCAAAAAAAATATTTGAAATTTACTGGAAGTTGTTAAGATGACATCACAGAGAAAAAGTACTTCGATAAAGTTGATATTTGGCATCAATGTTTAAAAACGGATTATTGAAACGGCAACGGGCAAGCAGAATTTCATCTGATTCGAACATTTTTACAAGATATTCAATCTATGAAAATCAGTTTTTGCGAGTTCTTCAGTCAACAAAACAATAACGGCGGTAGATTTGAAAATGGCGACCTAAATAATATTTACAGGAAAAAATGCTTGATTCAAGTTGATACTTAGTTTTTACGCTTAAAAATACACATAGGTAGTTAAAATATTTAACAGAAACAATTATTTTAAATTATGTTTCAGAAATAAATTCGTTTCGGAATAATATTCTGAGAAAATAATATCTCACAGCATACAAGTACTATTTTTATTGAACTCATCCGAGCAAAGCTCGGCACCCAGATATTATTATACTAACTCAATACAACATACCGAATGCCCTCGCTATCTGGGTTTGTATTATCGGAGTCGCCGCGGTTATGCAGTGCATGGCACAACACAAAAACGTTATAACGACTTTTTATAGATTTTTTAGATTTACTTTTCCGTTTGCATTTTCTGACTCCATCATGAAAATGAGAGACACTTGTATAAATATTCTTGCAATAACGATCGTGAGGTCAAGGTTAAAAGCTAAGTAAGTGGTCTTCAATTTTCAGAAAGTTCTGGAACCTTTCAAAATAAAACCACCTTTTCTAGAACTTTTAAGAATAAAGAATTGAATTTTGCCCACATATCGAAATATGTTCTTTAAAATTTTATAATCAAATTTAGGTTTTAATCTGGTCATTATTCCTTTTATATTCTATTTTATTTATAAAACTAGCATTTACTCACGTTAATGTCGGCTTTTTGGATACTTTCAAGTTGTCAGCTGAAGCGTCTGATAATTTATATGTAACTGTATAACAAATACTAAAATGAAAGCCCGATCAAAATCGGAGTTAACCTCAAACAAGCAAACAGAAAGACAAACAAAATATTTGAATATTATGACGTATTAGAAATACCTTGTATTTTTTGAAAACTGCAGTTAATTCAGTCTAGGACCTAGACATTCTATAAACAGTACATCTAAGCCGAAATTTCGTTAAAACATACAATTACAGATAACGATTTAACGATTTTATTTATTTGTATTGATTATAAAAATATTAAATAGTAAGCTAGTTAAAAAGTTGTATTAATGTTTTTTTAGCGAAGAATAATTTGCGAGCACAGGTTGAAAACCAGTGTGCTTAGTGAAAGATGTTTTCTTAAGGCCATCGACTGCCAGGGTTATCTGAGCCACCAATTTATTATTTGTTATTATTACTTTTAATAATGCAACTGAAAATCCAATTGATAATTCTACCAGTTCTCGGATGAGAACCTGGCAACTGGGGATTAGTAATGGGCAGGACTGGATGAAAACGTGGATAAACAACATTCCTATATGAATTTAGCTATTTTCTAGTCCTGTAGGAGATGTTATTCAATATTCTATAATCTTATCCGAAAATAAAGAACTATTGGGATCCGTCAGATAGGTGGAGCTTCAAAAACATGGCGCAGACGGGGGGGAAATTTCATATACGGGGTATACTTTTGCGTGTAATTTTATGATTTTCAAAGTGATAAGAAATGATAAATTTAAGTGCAATTTGTGATTGGGCCGGTACGAATCCTAAACAAAGGAATTTCGTTGAAGGAGAACGGATTCTCAAAGCCGGGCATATTATCAAATGTCGGAAATATAACGAGAAAAATGCATGTAAAATGAACTGTCAAAAGTAGTAATCTTTACGACATATTGCTTAAAAACATCAAAATTAAAAGAAAATCTCCACGAAATTAATCATCCGCGTTCAATGCGCTTTTAAGGCTGGGTTAGGTGAATAATGTAAACACATAACTGCAACATAATAAGTTATATTGTAATAAGTAGTTAAGTTACTAACCTCAAAATATTTGTATACGAAGTTAATCCTATAAATTTGTTAATCATCAGGGATTCAACTATTTTAGTGCAGTATGATAACAAGTACATCTTATTATTACTATAAAATATTTTTTTAATTCATAAATACAGTTTTTCCACATTCCATTAGAAAATAATTCTCTGTAAAGTAAGTTTTACAAGGCAATAACTGACAGTGTTTATTGCCATGATATTAGAAAACGTCGCGAATTCCATTTTCGATAAACTTTTTGTTTATTTTACTTGTTTTATTTTTGTAATAAACAATTTCATGATTAATTTGCACTGTTAGCATGTAAAATTTTCCCTCGTTTGAGTACAATTTTCTGCCACCAGATGTCAGATGCTCATTTGACGGACCCCAATAGTTAACTGAAAATTATTATTGACAAATGTCAAGGCGAGCATCGTCTACAAAAAGGCGACTGTTATGACTGATGTGATAATAAAGACGAATAGAGGTACCGCTTGAAACTCACCATTGTCAAGTTCAGGGTTACTCGGCAGTCGGCCTCTAATATGTAATACTGTCTGTTGTTAAATATCCGCGACGTATCTGTATTTTGTACAGAAAATTAACAGCTGCTTTTTTATGCAGACGTGAGACGAAGCGTCTTACCGGTTTCTCCCAATTTTAATATACGATTAATAATATTAATAATAACGGTACTAAACAATTTCGCTCTCTTGCGGGGTTTTTGGGTATTTTATATGACACGCGGGAAAACTTGTTTGCGAACGTTCAAATATTACGTAACGTATCTCATAGAAGGGGGGATAGTTATCATCAGCGTTATATGTTATCAGTGGGTTGTGGGGTATTGTTAATGTGTGTACCACTGTGCCAGCATCTCTCAAGAACGGCTGCATCAATTATCATTTTTTGAAATTTTTTGTAGCCCTTATTTTATTAAAATCCCAATAAAATTTAATTTCCATATTTTTGTTAAGGATTTTACCGCAATCTAGATGGATTCAATAATTAATTTACGCGGCCGTTCTTTAGTCTGAAATATCCTCTGACATTGAGGACCTCCTGTAATGTATCCGTTTGACAGTTAGTCATAAAAATAACGTATAGCAACTAATAATCGTAGAACCTGTTTATATTTATTTTTATCCACGCTACTGTTAAGTTCGTAAATCGTAGGGATGTACAAATTACCGAAAAAGGTATGTTATCCGGAGTATACTCTCTAGGACAGTACTAATGAGCCATTTCCCTGAGAGTAGTTCTTTCAATTATCCACAAGCGGCAGCACTTGTGTTAGGGACAAACATAATTTATTTCCCATTAGTATCGTGTAATTTTAGTGGTATAACTTTATTATTTAATTAATTTAATAATTAAGTTATTCCATTAAAATGATACGACACTAATGGAGAATAAATAATGTTTGTCCGTACCACAAGTGCTGCCTCTCGTGCATAATTGAAAGAACTACTCTCAGGAAAACGGCTCATTGAATATTTGACGCCCTACAAGTATTTGATTTTTTTCATTTGTCAAATAATATAAATAAATGAATATCAATAATAATATAAATATAAACTAATATTATGTGATAATATTATATGGTAATGAGGTAATCTATATGTGTCACAAGCATGTAGCCTGTAGATAGCTTCCAAAACGTAAACTTCAATTAATCTATTATACTAAGGTGGTTATTGCGCAATATATCACATTCTGTTAACGATCATTGTTAAAACTAAATGTAAAACAGTCGCTATTTTGCTCTTATTGAACCGTCTGAACCACTCTTTTGTCCATTTTCGCTTTTTCCTATTTTTACATGATACCCCAAAATAATGGCGCACAAGCTAATTTAGTTTTACTGATTCGCGACATGTTTCTCGAACAAAGCAACTGATGGAGACTGAACGATATAATCAATTTTAGACAATATTTCAGTGTCTAGACAAGCCCGCATTTGCCATGGGACTTGGATTTTCAAGAGAAGTACACTTTTATTTTATTTCATTGAAGAATACATTCCTGCGCAAATATGACGTTTAAAAACTGCATTTCGAATTCCAAAAAGCATTTTAATGTAATTAAAAAAGGAACTAGAATCACATGATACAAATTTTCAGATTAATTTTTTGCTAATAATTTAATTAAAATTCATTATAATTATGAATGTATGTGTTATTTTAATTCACGTTATAAATGGACGGAGCATAACGCTCGGGGAGTGAAGCTTTAATGGTGCCTATTTTTAATTGGTTACTGTTTGTCGCATGTGCTGTGTTGTAAAATGTCACGTGATGATTGGAAGTCGGTAGCACAACACAACCAATAAATTCTAGTCACCAAATTCCTCCTCTGTGTTAGGCTTTACTCCCCAATCCACGACCTGCGCTTATTCTCCGTCCCTATATCCCTATCGAACCATATCCCTTTTTGATAATAATAGTTTTTTTATACGGCTGTATGCAATTGAAAGATTTTTTTCGTTGGAGAGCAGCCAATTATATAATTGTTTCGAAACATATAGGAAAAAATCATTTTACCAACCAGTGGTCACAGTCAGGATTCTAACCTGAACCTTTCCAATTTCGCGTCGGAATGAGGTTACAATACTCAACTGTGACATGATTGCTAAATTAATATGCTCCTTATATGCTTCAGAATCAATAGATTTTCACTACATGCGTGTGTCAATTCATATCCCTTTTTAAGCTTCCGTACCTCAAACTTGGTACCTTGTTTCATGTTTGTGGAGATTTAATGTTAAATTTAAGCGTTAAAGCAAACATTCCCGCGAAAAACATATTTTCCTTGGCTCTGCCGTGATTGGGTATTTATAAAAAAAACAGGCGGTTTGTTTTTATAGAAAATAATAACACTACGGTATGAGCGGTTGCGTCACTTTAGGGTTTTAACTTTTAGGATATTATCTTTGCTAGCTGGATTAGCCAGATCTCTAGGATTTTCATAGTCTTGGTGCATTACCTACCAATATACACATAATTTCGCTTTTATTCCATAAATTTACCTCAAGTTCCATGAAGTTTCCAAGGTCTTCTACAGTATCCACGTGAACTCTTGTTTGCCCCACCATATATAAAATTCGAGTTTTTTTAACTTCACCGATTGTCTCCAACGTAGCTGCTAGCACATTTTTAAGATCATCCGTCTGATCAGCATTTAAATTACATTTTTTATAATGAGATAATTTTGGTCCTTCTTCATCTGGGCGATTATAAAAGATCAATTCTGATGTTGTATCCTGTTAAAAAGTTCAAAATAAAAATACGATTTCACGAAAAGTAAAAAATCATTTAAATTATTGCTTCTATGTTGACAAAGAAGATTATTAGTAAAAAAAAATATTTTCTACTCTTTTTTTAAAATTTGAACAATATCGGTAATCACTGATCGGTAATGCAGCTTCCTTTTACAATTTACTTACATGCGTTGAAGTAGGAAAAATTTTATAAGTTTCTAACCTCAAAAATTCGTAATTTTAATCTTCCGTTGTTCACCTTGTAAAATATATCATGTTGTTTGATTATTTGTCCATCAGAATTACTTAATTCTCTTGCTTTTAAATTTAACTCTTCGAATTTCTTAACCCGTGCTTTAATTTCCACATTTCGTTTCATGTTGAAATGTCAAATGCTTACAAATGTCAATTGTCAAATACCGGCAAGCAATACGTTGTGACTTGACTACTGACTGCTAAATGCTAATACTAACCTGCAGGATTATTCGTCCAATAATTCTAAATAAATTTAATTAAGAAGATATTATGTTTCCTAAGAATTTCATAATTTTATGTACTTATACATTCACGTGATGTTCCTTCAATTTTAAAATTGGTTATATTATTCATAATAAGATTTTTAAATTTCATTTTTAGACTTATTATCAGTCATAAAGTACAACATAATAACTATTCGGGAAATTAGTGTATGTTAATGATTTAAATATAGTTTTCAAATGTATAAATTTGAATTCAGGTGTATTCGAACACTGATGTTCGTTTCATTTCGAAGAAAAATTTACACCGTATTGCCAGTAAATAAAATTCATTTACGTCCTATGCTTCACAAAAATCTGTTTATACCTTATTCCAGCTTAAATTTTCTGAATAATTTTTTAACGGTGAAATTCTATTCACACGATGAAACTTCAATATCGGATAGTGAATCGTCTAACGATGAATTTAGCAGCCCCAAAACGACTTACTTACGACAGTTATTATATCCAAATTCAACTGATGATTTTACTAAAACAATTAACAGCTGCGCTTCGATACAAGCTATTTTAAATTTCATCAATGAAAATGAAAATTCTCTGGAAGTAAAACACATTTGTCAAATTATTATTGTATTATGGGACTTACAAAAGACGTATTTTGATTTTAATAGAAATTTGGAATATGATGAGAAAATATTAAATGAAGAAAATGCATTAAAACATTTTCAAAAAACAATTATTGCACACAGCGACTTCAAAAAAATATTTAGATTAGTAGAAGAAAAATACAATGATTTTAATAATGAAGAGTTAGTTTTCACATTACTTTATTTAAATAAAATTGGCATTGAATTAAGGGATCCGATAATGCAGAAAATAGTCTACAAGTTAGAAAAGTATTTAGATTCATCCGATGATGTACCGTTATCAATTATATCGAGATATGCAGTGGCGGTGTTCAGTCATTCGAGTTACTGGTCAGTACTTGTTTCTCGAAGTCTACTATCAAGGGTGAACAATAGTCTTGGTAAGGTTATTTCCTATTTTTATATATTTTTTACGATTTACAGTAAAATTATGAAATTTTTAGGGATATACCGGATAGTAAATATGCCGGATACCCTATAATTTTTGTTACCAGATAATCCAGGTGCATCTCTATATAAGATTTTAATTATGGCATGTGAGGTAAATTGGCAGTTACAAGAATGAGCTCACCATTCATAAAAATCTTTATCAAAAAATAGAAATACACACACTTGAAAAATTCTATAAATTTTGTTTATTTAAACACTTGACGGTCGTTTCAGACTATTAATCCATCTTTAAGGAGTACATGAAGTTATTTAGTATAACTTCATGTACTCCTTGAAGATGGATTAACAGTCCGAAACGAGCGTCGAGTGTTTAAATAAACATAATTTGTAGAATTTTACAAGTGCGTGTTTTTCTATTTTATTAATCATGTTCTACCAAGTGCCTAGCGAAGAATCAGTTGAAGTGATATCTTTATCATTTGTTACCGATGGAACCAGCCTTATGCCAATCTTCTAAAAGGACAAATTCGCAACGGTACCGGCGCTGTTAACATAGTTTTATGAATGGTAACTATGGCGATCGGTACTGTCGCGAAGTTACATTTATGTTCTTTCAAAAGACGGGCATTAGAAAAGTGAGCCCCAAATGTGCCCCTCACATGAGTATAGTTGAACCTCGATTATCTGTGCAATGTGGAACAGCAATGCCGACACAGATAATGATAATTGCCTTAAAACTCTGAAAATACAGCTTTAAAATAGTTTATTGTGTGCAAATATTAAAATGTACTACATAGTGTTATGTCGCTTTGTTTGCACGATCGCTAGAGCATAACAGGACTTGATCGAATAGAATAGAATAGAATTTATATGCAGCGACCAAAAAATTATACAATAAGTCAAAAGAGGAACAACACTTAATGGCCAGTTCCTAGTTTTGACACGGATAATCGGTTGCACGGATTACTAAACTTATATACATGCCGACCGGTTATGCCATACATAGATATTAACCGAGCTTCTACTGAACTTAATAAAGTAGAAAAAGGCTGAAGATACAATTAGTTACATTTAACAGTTTATGTTTAATTTTAAAATTATTTTCTAGAAACGTGTGAATCATTTGAAGATTTATCATTGATAACGACGTGTTTAAAAAAAATGAAACGTGTTGTGGGCCCTGAACTTATAAAAAAATACAGTGAATGCATAATAAAAATTATGAGAAACCAAAAGCATGCGATCAAAAAAAATTATAAAATAGTTATTAAATGTATTCAATTTTTAAACAATCGACATTGGTCTTCACAGTATATAAGTTTAAATAGAGACCTTATACTGGCAATAAGAGATTGTGTCAATGAAATGGATGGGGAAGACATTATAAAATTAAATCAGGTAAATAGGTTTATTGCCACATTCACGGATTTTAGTACTGGATTTAGGACTGAGGAGACCCCAGTCGGCTGTTTTTTATCTGCACATAATATATGGAAATTCGAAATTCAACATGTTTTCGTTTTATTTGTAGGTCTTTATCATGCAATTGGAACCAGCAGATGTAATACGAGAAGTTCAAAATCATGCTTCAAAACTGTATTCAAATCACGATAATAATAGTCAGTTATCAAGAGAAACAGCTCCCGAATTGTTATCCTGTATTGCTCCTTTTTCATCGCCGAAAAAACGCAAAATGTTCGAAGACTTAACACGGTCTTATATAAAAAACGATGCTCTGCCAAAATCTACGGTTGCATTATTTAGAATATTGCGGCATTCGAAAACATCTGACATAAACTTATGTGACATGTTTTGGTCTAAAACAATTGAACACTTAAAAAGAGACGCGGGTTATATATATGATGGTAAACTCTTGAAAATTTGTTATGACTACATGAATTTTAATAACAATTTAGGCGGAACGTATAGAAATATCACATTTGAAAAACAAATGATACAATGGCTTGAAGAAGAAATAAATTACGGTTTGTGTGGAATTGTTCCATCAACATTTTCTAAAGCTGCATCATTTATTCTTGCTTATGGTTTAAACAACGACCATCGACATTTACTTGAATTGGTTTTAAATAAACTTTCAAATATGAACGAACAAATAAATTACATGGGTTGTTTATATTTGTCACGCAGTTTACGAATCGCAACGGAATTTAATAAAGGTAACAAAGATTCAGAAATATTTAAGACTACTCACAGAAAAGTGAAAAGTATTTTAGAGCATTGTATTGAAAAACAGTTGAATAATTATGACAGCATGAACATGCATAAAATAAATGCATTGCTTCATACTTTCATTAATATCAAGTCAAATAATACAGAGCAGTTTAAGAAAATGATAAACAAATATGTAAATTTATTAGAAAGTGATCGGATTTCGTCGTATTTTTTAAGAGAAATATCATTCGTATTAGAGTCATCCAATTGCTTAGTACCTGAAATATTGGAACAATTTGTCAATTATGTTATACTTCAAAAACGTCATTTGTTGGGGAATGTAGTTGCAAACATATTGTACTTATGTTATGATCTCGGATATTTACCACAAAATTCAACTGAATTTGCGAAAATTTCGAGTGAAGTAATCGAAGCGTAAGTTAATTTTATTTTTAAACTGATATACTAGCTGTTAAAAAATAAACCAATAAACTTTGTGGGGTTGTAGTGGACGTCGAGGCGAGTAACTTTTGTGCATAAACACGCGTGATGCATCGCTATAAGGCATAGAGTACAAAGTGATGTATTGATAACTCATCCAGCGCGAAACTGGGTTTTTGGGTTTGAGGCCCAACAGTGACATGTTAAAATTAACAAATTTTTCTTATACAACATTGTAACGATAAGATAGCAATGGGTGTTTGTAACAAAAATTCACCAACTACAGTGAATTCGCATTGTGGTAAAGGGTGTGATTATTAATGTGTTATAGTTATTCCTTTTGCTATTATAGTTAACAAGATATCCTATAAATACAATGAAAACGCTACACTTACTCCGTATAACGCCGAAATGTGTGTTTATGTAAGTACAAAAGTTACACATCGCGATGCCCTCAACTCAGTGGCGTATTTATCCTAAGGCCATGGCCCTGAGCGGCAGGCTGCGAGAGGCGGCTTGCGCCGCCCCCTCCCCGCGTTCAACCTTGGACGCCTTTCATAATCGTTACTTATCTTTTATTTTATTGTTTTTTGACTTGACTTGCCTAAAGAAATTTAAAAAGCCTACCTAATTAACAACAAACACTAAAACTTATTGTTTG
Source organism: Mongoloraphidia duomilia (assembly GCA_039654895.1). Classification (NCBI taxonomy): domain Eukaryota; kingdom Metazoa; phylum Arthropoda; class Insecta; order Raphidioptera; family Raphidiidae; genus Mongoloraphidia; species Mongoloraphidia duomilia. The sequence continues at coordinate 35,991,954 of CM077524.1, read as the reverse complement.
GTTGATAACAAAAGACGCGGGGCGATCGTGTTGCCGGCCGGCGTGTCCGATGCGACTCGGGACTAGTTTATTATTTTGTATGGCCTTTTTTCATAATTAAATAAAAGAGTTTTGCTTTTTTTGGGTTAATTTATGGGGCGGCAAACCTTATAGGCCCAGGGCGCCAAATCTTAAAATACGCCACTGCCTCAACTACCCCATGAATTTTATAGGTACTCTTTTTAAAATATTTAAATTTCCAAAAAAAAAAGAATGTCTATATTTTCTATTCACAAAATGATGTTTTAATTTTTAGAGATAAATTCGAAATGAATGGATTACCCTTGCTAAAAGCGTCAATTGCATTATGTTTTTTCCAAGAATTACCCGAGTCTCTAGTTAGATATATTTTTAGTGAAGAATTTTTAGAACAGCTAGATGAAGAAATTAAATTTTGCTACTCAAAGGTAATATATTATTAAAAAATAAATAATAATGAGAAATTATCAGCCGTCAGTTAATTGTAAATATGAATTGGTACTAGGCCCATATAACACCAGCAGTTCGTAATCTTTATTAATAAAAAAAAAACGCTGTCAGTATTTATCGCTGGATTGGTATTAAAAATTGTAAGAACTTGAAACAATGTATAATTTTTAGGTGTCTTATCCAATACGAATTCGAGACCAATTAATGCAGTTGAATCGTGCAATTTGTCTTGACTACCCGGAAATGGAAATACCATGGTTTCATCAAAAATATTGTGATGAAATAGCGATTAAAGGTAAAAAGAAAAGCAAAGAAAAAATAATCACTTTTTTTCTTTTCCTAATATTTTAAACAGTTTTATTTTACATTTTACGTTATTATTTATTTACTGTAATTGCCAAACTCCTTTTTTATTATGGTATCAATCGCGGTTCTACTTTTAAAAGATACCGGAACGCCTTTTGTGATGGAACTATTTGTATGAATGAACGTATTGGGTATAAAAAAATCTGTAATTGAAAATCAAAATAAACAATGATTAATAATATTTATGTCCGTTTCTCGATTTTTAAATTTCAAATTTGGCAGGTAATTGGCCAAAACCTTGTATCTCGATATTTATCTAATTATTGAGGGAAACCCCAAACCATGAAAAACTTCAACGAAATGACCAGTACAGAAATTGTCGTTTCCAGAAATGAAGTTGTGCATGCAGATTATTGTTCAAATCAATCGTTCCAATCTTTTTCAAGACAATTGAACACATTTTTTGGGAAGACTTTATTTTAGTTTGAGGAAAGCGCTAAAGTTTTTTTCTGCAGTGCATTATTATTTATTTTCTTAAAAAATTAACGAACGATTTAAGGAAGATAAACACCTCAATAACAAATCCGTTACACAATCAGCGTTAAACAGTGTATCTCTATATTTGTGTTATTGGTTTTAATTCCACATTTCACATTTAGTTGTATTATTAATTGTTTTCAATTAATGGAAATATATTTTGTGTGTTTTAGCAAAATCGACACGTTCAGTATTATTTTGTAACGTCCTGAGTGTGTTATCCGAGGCAGTAGGTGGTCGTGAATATATAAAAGCCGATGTTCTATCACCGTACAATTACAAAATAGACTATCTTTTGTATTTGGATCGCTACAATAAACCAGTTCCAATCAAAGATGCTAGCGAATCGCACAAAAAGTAAGTGTATAATTTACTAGCTTTCCTGTCCGGTTCGCTCTAGTAGATTTTTGTTTGGCAGCAAAATAATCAAAAGCAACAACTTTCTCATATAATAGCTTTATTGCATCTACAATCACAGATCGCGTGCGGGATCCACGACTTGCTTTGCATTTTCGCTCACTGCTCATCCCATTTTTGTTGTGTATATATAACCTATTATAGTCAGGAAAAAGTAAGCTTTTGAACAGTGAAAGAATTCTTCAAATCGGATCAGTAGTTTCTGAGATTAGCGTGGACAAACAAATAAATAAAACAAATTTTACCTCTATACATAATTGTATAGAAGTATTATTTAAAATAAAATATAAATATTATTTTTATTCTCCATTAGGCAAAGGTAGGTTGTACTGGATCAGTGGACAGCCGAGAAAATGTCTGGTAGGCCAGTGCATTACAAAGCCGAGTGGCCGTCAAAAATAATAAAATGCTAGTAAAGTATTAAAAGTGTGACTTTTTTCGTACTTACTCATTACTGTATTAAAAATTTGGACTGGAGACGGTCAAAAAAGTTGCCCTGTAGTGGAGAGTCCAGGACAAAAATAAAACTGGATGATTATTCAGATCCCATTGTCAAATTTTTTCGTATATTGGAAAGAAACTCATTATATTCTTCCATTTTCCAGACCTAAGCGGGATTTCACCAATCTAATTGGGGGGGGGGGGCAACATCAGGCATCGGGGCCTACCAAGGTTCTTAAAATTAAAAAAGACCCGCAAGTACCCACTGAAAAAGTAAAATCTCTGCTGTGCATTAATGACGTGTTAATTGTTGCAGGGTTGCAATTCTTCTGTTGAATATTCCTACATTTACAAATTTGAGTCGGGAGTTAAAAGGACAACATCAGTTGAAAAACAGACATCTAGAAATGCTTGGATATAAAAATATTTTCATTAATTCAAGAGTATGGAACTGTGATTATTTGTCAAAACCCCATCAAAAATTAGAGTATATTAAAGCACAACTGGGGCTTGAATTATGACAATAATATTGTATTGACTGAACAATAATTGTTATTTACGTTACAATTAGTTATTTATAAATAAAGTGTTTTTTATCAAGTATTTATTTTCTGCGTACAAATACTTTCTAGCTGAGATGACTTAAAGAAAATTTTTTTATCAACCCTATTGTTTATTTTTTACGATTTAATTAATTGATAATGTCATCTACTACTAAAATACACACCAACCAGATTTTTCAAGTTGAGTCAATTTTTACGTGTCAACTATTAGTCCATAGCATGTGCTACCCTCCAGATACTTCAGAATTAAATTTAATTATACAGGGTGTTAGTGGCAATAGTTGGAAAATGCACAACTTTAGGCACACGTAAATTCTTGGCGCTTATAAGTGCTGACTACCAGTAAGCAAGCATCCTGCTTTCTTTGTGTTTGTACCCGAAGAGTACTAGAGGTGGAACTGCTAGAACCAAGTTCGAAGAAAGTAATAATTTGACTGCGTGTCTGACGAGTAATTCCAAAAAATGCTTTAGAACTAATAGAACCCATCAGAACTGCACCAACAAACACACCGACTGTATTTCCACTCTTTAATGCGATATATTTTAATTCAACAGACTTTGAGTATATGAAGCCAAACAAGATTTTCACGTGCTGTTGCATCTGAACTGCATATTAATGAAGTCAAGATCACTAAATTCTATTACGGTCATGATCATTAGAAGTATGTTTTTCCAGAGATTATTACCTACTTATAGTTTATGAACGTTTGCCTGCCGTTTCCTTAGCTTGAATGCTGATTTTGATCACAAATTCGCTGCCGTAATGTTGGTTTTATCCAACTGTGTACGCTTTCACGGCCGGCGTTGTTCCAAATATTGATGGTGTCCCGGCTTGTAAACCGTGGTCCAGTGATATTTCAGAAATACCACTGGACCATAGCCTACAAGCCTCTCTTTATCTATGCTACAAGCCCAGAAACCATCAATATTTGGAATGCCTGTTTTGACAGTAATTCGAGTGTAGCCGCGTAAAAAATTTCCTATACTAATTTTGATTACCAAATTGATAGCCAATGAATTATTAATTGGTAAAAATACATTGTGTTTATGAAAAATACATTTAAATAAAGAAAACTTCATTGTAAAAAATCAATTTCATAAAAAAAACCCGCAAGAAAACGAATTTAGAGCCAGAGAAGACTGCCCGCGACAAACAAGCATACAAACGTTTTCTCCTCATAATATTAGTATAGATTTATAATATGTCGGTTGGACATTCAGATCTATTCAACCCACATTTTGCAATCAGAATTATTTCTTTTTTAATATAATTTTGTGGTTTCTGCAATTTTTTTAATTATTTAAAATACACTTGAATTATACTTCTATTACTATTTCCTGTTTGTTCAGTAATCATATTTGAAATGTTTTGACAACGGAGGCATTTATTTAACATTTCATAATTATACAAAATGATTTGTTCTTCCCACGACTGTTTGTTTTTTGATAGAAGAAGTATTTCATTATTTGATATTACTATGGCATGTGTTATGATAATAATGACGCGTTGACTCATAATGTTTCGGTGTCTAATTTTGTTATATTTTTTTCAACATGTACATTGCGGAAGTTTGACAAAAGAAAGATAGTTTTGTACATCTGTTAAGTTTAGATACAGAGAAAGGATAATATTATGCAGATGTATTCCAAACACAACAATAACTCCTATCTATATATTTGACCCTTAAATACGACCCCTGATAAATAATATTTAGTAAGATTATTAAATTGTGCCTTTAACTTAAGATAAATCAATACAGCATTAATTATTGGCGTTGGTCGAATGACGGAACCTAGGGGGTCTCACCATAAAATCTCCACGTTTCACATCATTTTGAACAGCATGGCATATTTTTTGGAAATGTCTATATTATATATTCGGTCTAGGTTCAAAGAATACCTATACCAGATTTCGTTAAAATTAGTCCACGAATTTGGTCGTATAGCGTAACAACATGACAAAAAAGAGGCTTGGTGTGTGGGTAAAACCACATTGCTAACTTCCCATTGGGTGGCAGAGGCAGGTTTCGCTAACAACGTAGACATCATCAATAGGTGCAATTGATGATGGGTAATGTTGCTAGTGAAATCTGTGTCAAGATTTTATTTATTTTATTGGTGTTTTTAATGATAAAATATTGTTTTTCTCTAACTATAATATAATGGACAGTCACGAGAGCAGACGATCCGTTGTACAGAACTGTTCCTTATTATAGATATGTACGAAGACGTTACAAAAAAATAAAAGTTTCTAAAATTCCGAGATAAAAGTCGAAATTTTAAAACATTGTCGTATAACACGGAATTTTAATTTAAAAATTCCGTGTTATACGACAAATGTTTTAAAATTTCTACTTTTATTTCGGAATTTTAGAAACTTTTATTTTTTTTTAAGATCCTTCCACGCCTTCGTAGATATGTGCTATAACTGGTCTCCTACGACCTATGAATTAACTTTTCTTATAATAAATACCTTTTTTTGATCACCGATTGCGACTGATTTGAGTATATCTACCTATTTAAGTTTAATGCCATCAAATCTGTATTATGCATTTTATTGATATTTAAAAACAAAACGGTTAGATCGGGATTTATCGAGTTAATTATGGTTATAATAAAAATCACCTTCCAATTTCTAATTTTTAAGAAAAAATATCTAGAAAAATACTTTTAAAGTACTTGAAATTAAAAAAAAAAAAACATTATCAGATATGAATCAAAAAAATAACCAATGACGATAATGGTTTGTCGTCAATCGAACGATAAACAAAATTATTATTTTTATTTATTATCAATTTGTTTTGAAAAGAATCTATCTGATATAATATTTTCTAGAAAAAAATAACTAAACCTATAAGCTCAATATTGTAAATTTATAAGGAAGTATTTAAAAAACAATAATAATTTGCAATCATAAAACATCTGAAATTGAAATTAATCTAAAAAAAATCAGGAACGATAATAACTACTTCTCTTGCCATCGTGCACTTCATATTTATATAATGACATATAATTTTAAAATTTTGTTTTTTTTTTGTGAAAGATAACATCCAACTTGCCATCACTTCCGCCGTGATTTTGTCAGAAAAATTTAAAAAAATTACTTTGACCTTCGAAGATATATCGCCATAAAATTATCATTAAAATATTTTTGTATTTAAATTATTGTTACATATTTTGTACAGCAAATCCTTGATTATGTATCGCAATTGCTTTTTCATTTGAATACCGAACGAGCGAAGCAATGAGGGTCCATTACACAAATGTTTTATTTGTCAAAAGAAATAAAAGGCATTATTATTATTATTAATAATATTTTAATTTGACCGTTTGGCATTTCGTTCTATTTCTTTGACTGTCTGTTTATTTCGAGGTTACGGCCAATTTTAACGAAATTTGACAAACACATCTTTTTAATCTAGACCGAAAGTGCATGTATATTAACGGTTTTGCAATCAAAAAACACATCCAATTTAGCAAGCTTTTATTTAAACTCACTTGTTAGTTGTGTTAGAGTCAAATCTTATAATTGAGAATTTTCGTTGAAAAGCAACCAATTATATAATTGATTCGAAACATATTGGAAAAAATCATTTTACCAACCATAGTCACAGTCAGGATTCTAACCTGAACCGTTCCACTTTCGCGGCGGAATTCCAACGAAAATTTTCAATTGCAATTCAGCCGTATAAATCTATTAATTTATTAAATCTTGTAATCCAATTTTGCTCCACTTCAACATATTCGATCCACTTGAAGTGATTTATACCTGACTTAGTTTTATGTATACACTGAAAATATATTGGATTCCCATTTTAGACTTACTGTTATAGGAATGAAAATTATTATTATTATTATTATTGGACTTTATTCCTTAAGAATCGATTTTCATATAAGGCGACCGGTATGGAAATTTTATGAGGAGTAAAATTTACACAAAAGCGTTAACTAAAAAGCGTAACGTTTTTCTGCGCAACCTACCTTACGCACCTTTCAATGTATGTGTATACTTGTAACAGCCGTATACGCATGAGAGTATGTATGTTTGCCTACTTTAAGGAGTAAACTCCAGTCGAGCGTCGGAGCTGACACACTTTTTTTTATTGACCTAAGGCAACGGAGAGTGTAAATAGAAGGCGCAGTGAACATTTTCGATTCCATAAAAAAATATATAAATTTTTATTTAGGCTAAAGGTGCAGCCCTAAGGCTGATAATGTCCATCACCTATTGGTTGATAAAAAGACAAAAAAAAATGATACCTAATATCTCCAAATAGATGTAAGAATAAGATCGGTGGTATAGTACTGAAAAATCTAGTCCTGTTTATAAGCTAAAGATTACTAATGAATTGTCGGTTAACAATATGAACCGCTTCTCTTTGTAGATGAACCTATTTGCAGATGGTAACGTGGCAATATTTATATTGCAAGTATTTCGAAAACACACTGTATAATGTAAGTCGCATTCGAATGACACTTGGGGATTGATTTAGTTCGAACCAAATCGATCTTATACGACTTATATTGACATCAGTTTAAGGTCACTTTTTCTATTCGTTAAAATAACTGATCCGGATCACATTTATCTTATTTAAGTCTTTCAATAGGATCAATAAGATCAGATCACTTAAAATAGGTATTTGTGACGTTGGTTCATTATCATAATATTTTCGTTTTTAATTTGACATCAAATAATTTTATTCATTTGAGAAAAAAAAATCGATCAAGCTTATTTTTTTTAAACTATCAAATACAACTTACGAAATAAAAACTGGTTATTGATGATTTTTACTTTGGAGCGACCACAGGAGTGAAGTGACGAAGTCTTGTAATGGCGAAAAAAAATCGAAATCGAGATTTCAACGGATTTAGATATTTTATGGTCCCTACATATCCACTAACAGCGAGATTTAAGTGTCTGTTCAAAGGACCAAAACCAAATTTTAAACTTGGGGTTCTTAGGGAATTCCTCGGAAATGTATTTTCCCCCTACTCATCCAAATAAGATTATAGTTTTATTGAAATGTACCAACTAAAAAGGAAAAAATAATATTTAATAATTTAGGTTCATAACTATTATGAATAAGAGTGGGTTGAAAACTATGATAGTTTATTAGTCGCAACCCCCGCTTTTATAATAATTATGAACCTAAATTATTAAATATTATTTTTTCCTTTTTAGTACATTTCAATAAGAGCTTTTTTTTACTGATAGCTATTTTATTTTGTTCATTTTAGTCTTTCAACATTTTTGGCCCCGTAGAGGTTGAATTTCGAATTTAGCTTCAGCGATTTGACGATTAGTCAAAAAAACCCTACACCTCCGTTTGAAACCCTTAGGGGTTGAATTTAATTCTAAAAACGATTTATTCATGTGTTGTCATCGGGAATCGATTGGATACGTGGAAGTCGTTCAAAATAGACTTGCAAGATTTGACCCTCACATACTTAACAGGTGAAGTTAAATAAAAACTTGTAATTTATATAAGAGACTTTATTTTTTTTTATATGCGGTCTACATAACTTTCTTTCTATAAGTACTAATACTTATTAACATCGGTTTCGCTTACTTGATCGTCGCGATGACAACTGACAAGGAGACGACCTTTAAAGTAGTGAGCGTCAAATTTTCCTTGGTATTTAAAAAAATGTTGTTCCCGTGGCGTCGATCGCCTCCAGTAAACGGGTGTGGTATGTGAGTCCACGCAATATCTCTGAAGTAGTAATAAGTTTCGAAAAAAAATATTTAACAATTAGGAAGTTTCCCTTTTTTATTTTTTTGGTCTAAATCATAGTTCTAATAATTATAAAATTAATGGGGGAAGAATTTTTGAAATATCTTTAAAAACAAAAAAAGTTATGCTACTTCAAAGTTTGAATTGACAATTCTCCAAGAAATTCCGTTTTCAGTCCGGGTGACGTCACGCGGCACGATATTTTTAAAAGTTATTTTCAGTTTGTATGTGTGGTAATTTAACATGGTAACTTCCGATAAATGTCTTTCTATAAACTCGTAAATTGTTATGGAAACACTAAAAACAAACCAGTTGATGACGGAAAATATTGACATATTTAAATTTTTGACAGTTAATTTTAATTTAATATAAATAGAAAAGTCTGTATTACAACAAAATAGTTACTAAGTAACTTAGGTTCTAATTACTCACAAAGCTAAAAAACAGCAAACTTGTACCGCGTGACGTCATATTCAAAAATCAGTTTCGTTTGCGATCCCACGTACAAGAAATTGAATATCTCCGTTGAAATTAAAGATATCAAAATAATTCTTTCAGAATATTTAAAGTTATCTTCATTATAATGATGTGACAGTATCATAATTAGTATTTTCGTCCAATGGAAACTTTCTAATTATTGAAATTAATGGTTTTAGTTTTTTTTATAGAAAATGTTCTCACAGGCCTCACCATTATTTTTTTAATTTTTTGTCAATGAACTCTTAAAAGGGTTAGAAATAAGAAACAAAAAAGTTCCAACCCTATTATCGTGCAGGATTGAACATCCCTTTTTGAACGAAACACTACCCCTGGAGCGGACTCCTTATTTATTTTCTAAAACGTTATTTGAACGAAAAATATCATAGGACAAAAATTGTAGAGCAGAATTTTTACAAAATACATGTCCCACATTTTTTATGTTCTTCACTGACTTTTTAGGCCTGAAAGTCGCGCGCTAGAAGATAAATGAGAAAAACTCCAGACGAGTCCGCTGATCGCTCTCAAGTCCCGGGGTAGTTTTTCGTCCAAAAAAGGATGTTCCATCCACGATTAGGGTGGAAACGTTTTTGTACCTTATTTCTAAACCTTTTAAAAATCAAAAATATATAAATATTTTCTTCTATTCGTCTATTTTATATCTAATTTGCTTGAGCGTGCCTGAAGTACCTATATTAGGTAAAACATTATATTATATTCATTAAAAACAAGTTCGTGTTTTTAAAGTCGTTAAATTTATTTTTTTAATCAAGAAAAATTAAATTATAAACAAAAACGATACTTAGTATTAGTTTTCTTTATGTAGTACATGCCAAACAATTTCTTAGTTTTCGTCATGCACTCGACAATTCAAAATGCAATTATTTTTACAGCCTGTACGGTATTGTCCACATAACTTCCTAGAAAACTGGAAAAACATTTACCAAAATCACGCCACACGGCAGAATGAATTTTTGTTAAGCACAGGGGCGGACTGGGCCACCGGGAGATTTCCCGGTGGGGGCCGGTCCCTTCAGGGCCGGCCGTATCCGACCGCTGTATTTTAATAATATAAGAAATAAGAAAAGCGGTATATTTTTTGCTTGAGACTATTACTCAAGTGAATTGTGAACTATCATTTTCAAAACTCAAATTTATAAAAAATAGATTAAGGAACACGTTGTCAGACAATATTTTGGATGCACTTATGGTAATGTCTTGTGAGAAAAACGTACTATCAAATATTAACAACGATTCTGTATAGACAAAGTGGGTAAATCAAGTAGTTTGTAGAGGAAGGAACTATCCCCTTAAAAATTGTGAGTACTAGTAGGTACTGCATACTTTACTTTTTTAGGAGTAAAAATATTGCTAATAATATTTTAAATTCGAATAATTAACAGACAGATACCAAAACCAGATACCTAGACTACTAATTAAATATTTTTGTTGTCAAAAATTTATGTTTTCCTAACCAAAAAAACAAAATTTCTTTGAAAAAGACCTCAATGATCTTGAATTTTTTAAAAATGGTCATCTGTGCCACTCTTTTCGGGGGGGCTGTTCACCCCCCTCCCCAACCCCCCACAGTACGTCCCCACTGAGGACTAAGGGCCGATAGCCCGTAAGTCCCGGGCCGGTTGACTACCGCCTGTCCGCCCCTGGTTAACCAAATTCCTTTGATAATAATTGTTAACAATCCATACAAAATAAATGCATTTTGTTGTCGATATTTAGTTAAGTTCTGTCAAATATAACCACACCACCAACTTTTGACCAATGGCTAAGCAATATCGCTCTTACGTCATAAATTACCTACTCCTCCGAATTGGAGGGACATCAGTAAATATATGACCATGCGATGAATAGAATAGGCCAGCGGCTCCCAAAATTTTAAATACAACGCTCCCGCAGTATTAATAGACTTGTTAGATTTGTATCACGCCTTTCTGATGGGAACTACCCGTGCAATATCTGCCACGAAATTGCGTAGTAAGCTAATAATAAGTGAACTTATTATTGGGTGTGTCGCTAGCCGAACTGTAAACCTTTTTAACCTTTGCCTATTCACAAACTTGTGTTCCAGATGCAGAAAATTATGTATCACTGACTACACAATCATAGTTATCCGGATGGTGTTTATATAGATGGGACAGTTACCCCCCCCCCCACCCTCCGAAAGTGCCAAAAGGTTACAAGGTGCATGATAAATTACTGGAAATATACGTACACCGTATCCGCAGGAGAAATCTGCCAAACTTTAGGGATATAATATTTCTTCTGTAATTTAATTGAAATAGCATACTTAATATAAATCAAATTCTAAAAAGTTAAAACCATCGAAAATTTGAAGAAGTAATAACTAAATGAGCTACAACCATTCTTCAAAATGACCACCCTTGACTTGAGTTTATCCCATTTCTTCGAAAGCCTAATACTCCTCAAAATTTGGTGATCAATATGCATTATTCCAGTGAATTTTACATATTTTGTCATTTTCTTCACGAAACAATAACTCAGTAACTTACAAACGGATATATTCGTAGGTTGATATGGCTTTTTTGCTTAAAATTGCTTTAGAAGTACTGAGTACACCCCTGAAATTTGGTAAATATCTCCCAGGTGCTCTGTTTAATATGTATACTAAAAATTAGAGATGCGCCGAATATTCGTTTGGTATTCGGTATTCGGCGTATTCGGCATCTTTTTCACTATTTGTATTCGGCCGAATTATTCGGTTTTGGTGCCAAATATATTCGGTTCGAGTATTTCTATTTTCTTGGCTACACGACACGGTATAAAACTAAAAGACAAAACTTCTTATGTAAGATTTATGTTATATATTATAAGTCAAAGAAATCCTGTGAAGAATGTGTTGAATAAAGCTAATAAAATAAAGCAATTAAACTTCAAATCAACATTTATTTTCAATGAAATGGTAAACCGAATAATTCGGGCGAATATCCGGTTCGGTAAAGGTTAAACCGAATAGTATTCGGTATTCGGTTATTCGGTGAAACCACTATTCGGCGCATCTCTACTAAAAATTAATAAGAATGTGCCTATTAACTTCACTTCTCCTCCTATAATTGTAAATTATAGACGCCCGACAATACACTTCTCCTCCTGAAAATTTTCTAGGAATATCCATGTCCAGTGTCTTGATATAACTTAGTGACACCCCAGTGCGTTGCGACGTACAGTTTGGGAATCACTGGAATAGATTGTTATCTATACAAGCATGCAAAATAAATACATTATATTTTAGTACTTGTATAGAGACTTGCCTAAACTCACAAACACATTAATAAATATTGCTACGTATAACCCATGGATATAGAAATCTGGGGATGTAGTATAAAGTGCCTCTAGACGAGGAGGGAGCCATTCAGGGAAGAATGCATGCTTGTCTTATAGACATGTCCATGCTATTGGACGCGTCTTGCGCATGCTCAATTGCGCCAGATGCAGTCGTCAACGTCTTTGCACATGCTCAATTGCTCGTACAGCGCTTGCGCAACTGAAGCGACCAATAGAATGTGGGCACACTTGCTTCCTCACCCCCCCCTTAAGAGCAACCGCAACACTCGCTTGTACATGTCCCTAGATTTCTATGTCTACGGTATAGCCACTGTGATAAAATACGTAAACAGAGTATAATAGCCTTCCTACATCAACACAACAATTCAGTATGTAGAGAAGATTCGAGCAGTGAATGTGTGAACAACAAACCAACAATAATAAAAAAAAAAAGAACATCGCGATATTTATAATTTGTGATTCTGCTCCTGTGATAGTGATTTGTTTTAACAATATAATTATAAACAATGGCAAAAATGAATTTGTCATTTGCTGGCTGTGGGTTTTTGGGTATTTATCATGTCGGTGTTGCAGTGTGTTTTAGAAAATACGCACCGCATTTGCTTTTAAATAAAATATCTGGTGCATCCGCAGGAGCTGTAGCGGCCTGTTTCCTTTTATGTGATATGCCAATTGGTAAGTTCTATTTATTTATGAATTCGTTATTTGCTAATTATCGTAATTAGTTTTAAATTCATATAAACGCGTTTTTGTTTTGTAGGTATATGTAATATAATTTTCTATATTTTATGAATAAATGATCAAATAGGTATTTAAACTAAAAAAAGTATCGTAGTCTTTTCCACAAAAAAATACAGTAAAATTTACACCTGTAGGCTGTACCTATTCAATCAAATACAAATCAAATAAAAACGTAATTTTGGATGTAATAATTTGTAAATTTTAAACGATTAGATGTACTTACAAAGTTTTTAGGATATTTTCAGAATTTTTGCTGGCCTGTCTTCGGACATTCAATATTATAATAATGTTTGTTATGCTGTACCTGATACATCAGGGATAGATTAGGCTAATAATATAATCGCGCTAGTACTAAAAGGGGCTAAATTGCAGTAGCCAAAAAACGGACATAAACGCGAGCGAAGCCGCGGGTAAAGGCTTAAAAGCAAACAACAAAGTCACTAATAGCACAAAATATGCAAATAGTTAGTGGTCAAGGGTATTCAGAAGCGTATATGCAGGTATACGCTTATGAAAGAGAAGTAGGTATATTATTTAATAACTATGACTTCAAAAAAGGAGGGACCTATGTTTTATTATGTATGTTCACCGATTTCTCCTGTATTTGTAAACCGATTTTTATGATTATTGTTTTATTGATTGGGGCATACCTTCGGGGTGGTCCCATATAAATTTAACTTAAATCGGTTCAGTAGTTAGACTGATTTTAATAAAAAGTGAGTTACGGACTGTAACACCGTTAAGGTAAATGTCAAATATCAGGACATAAGTCGGTTAATAACGTCAAGCTACGTATTGTAAAGCCACTTAAAAGTATAAATAAAAAACTTTTTAACAAAGAAAAACCTCCTTCAAAAAAGCCGCACTAAAAAGAGCAAAATAATAAAATTTTGAGGTCGGCGCCAATTTAATAAAATATGAAGTCGGTTAAAAAGTAGATGTTAATTAAATTGGCGCCATTCTCAAAATTTTATTATTTTCCTCTTTTTAGTGACTTCTTTGAAGGAGGTTTTTTTTTTGTTAAAAGGTTTTTATTTACATCTCACAAATCGGCTGTTAAAATTGTGTCCAATCTCCAAAATGTCGATGCAATTGTTAAATGAACAAAAAGGCGGTTTACCTACAGTGAATTGCCACAATTTAACAAAGATGGCGAGGGCACCGTAGTACCACTACCGCCGGATGTTACAAATGTGCTAATAGAATACCTACATATCGAGAAAATGCACTTTCAAAAATTGATGAACTGATCGATAAACTAAATCATGTAACTGTACTATAAGAATAAAATTATAATGGGATCCCATCCTATCATTTAATTTTCGTGCGGGATTTTTGTGTATTTTACCCAGACGAGAGAAAACTTACACTATCAATTTATCATTTTTCCTTATCTTCAATCAGTTTTAAGAATTAAGATTGCGCGTCAAAACCGACGTTACCGCGAGCGAAGCTCTGCAAACAATCTTTATTATTATTATATATAAGTAGTATAAAATAAAGTCGCTTTCCGCGTCTGTCTGTCTGTTTAACCGCTAACTCCTCCTAAACCACGCAACGGATTTTGATGCGGTTTTCACCATCAGTTAGATAATTTTTCACGGAAAATTTATATATATATATATTAATATATATACCTATAGCGAACGAGCGTAGCGAGTGAGTAATGTAATTATAATATTCAAGCGAACAAGCGAAGCGAGTGAGTAGAGTATTGCACCCGGTCGAAGCCGGACGGGGCCGCTAGTATATTAATAAATAACTCCTTTGAAAAAAACAAATTTATCTACGGATCTGGCCTAAACATTAATTAAAGGCAATTTAAATAACTCCAACATACCTACCCACAGACAATCAGTAAATTCTAGACGGTGATTGCAGTGTCAACAACAAAAATAATTATTGTTTATCAAAGGCCAAAGCCTTAATTATTAAAGTCTGTTCGTTATAATATACAACTTTAGACTACCCCCTATATAAAATAGCTGCTTTAGACCCATGTAAGGTGACCTTTTACAGGCCGATGTTTTTCTTAATTTATTATTTTTAATAATAAATAAAGAAAAAATTAATATATATTTAATATTTCATATTACTCCAAGTGTGTCGCGGACCTGGTATCTTGAATTTTACTGAAAATCAGTTCAGCCGTTGATTTTGTAGGTTTATACAAAATTACGCCATATATAAAGCAGCCTATAATCATGTGAGTTTAGGAGCCATTTACGATCTAAGTGTACAAAATTTCAATGGAATCGGACAGTCAGAGACAATCTCTCATTACACTTTTATTATTAGTGAGCGAAGCCGCGAGTTCAAGCTAGTCATTAATTAAATTCGTTTTTGGTTGTAGAATACTTTTTAAAAGTTTTCAAACTAAAAATGAATTATTAGTGTCCATAATAAATTAATAATATGTAAAAGAATAACAGGTACTGGGACTGCAGTAAAATAAAAGTCAGTGATTTTTCATTTACTAATATACGACGTTTCGTCGGTTTATTGCGATTTTCTCAAGTAGGTACTTACAGGGCCGTAGCTAGGGGGGGGGGGCATTAAGAGGCAATGCCCTACCTTAAAACATCCAGTGCCCTACTTTAAGGAATTATAAATAAGCCGCAGACTGTCACGACAGAATGACAGACTTGATCTATCTGACATTTGGAAAAACAAGATTAAATTCGTTGGATCTAAATGAAGTTCTTCAGAAATTTGATAACATGGCAAGTTCTGTATTTTTTTTTGATTAAATTGTCATTCACCGTTTTTTTGCTTTTGTAATTTGATATCACCAGATGAGGTGGGCAATCCAATTAATAAATTGTAATTAATTGTGTTTTAAAGACCACCAACAGCTAAGGTTATTTGGGCCTAGCACCAATTCATATTTTCAATTCATTATTTTTTTTTTTTTTTTAATAATAAATTGAAAATCCAATTGACACTTTTACCAGTCTCGGGCTAGAACCCGAGAACTGGGGACTTGTAATAGAGGAACCATAGCAACGCCATGTAAACAACAGCGCCGCTACACTCTCGGCTATTCTCAAGCCCTAATAAATTGTAGTCTTTTGCTTCAGCCTTACTTTAAACTTTCAGTGCCCTATCTTGAATTCAGCTCTAGCTACGGCCCTGGGTACTTAGTATTAAAAATCAATTAGGTACTTATATGAAGATGTGACGTTTTTTTTCGAAATATAAACTTGATTATTAATTTAAAAATTCTCAAGCATAAGCCATAAATTATAATATTCAAAGTTTTCAGCGGTTTTCAGATTAATATTGTTTTGAAAGCATCGCTATATAATAATTATTATTATCTTCCCAATAAGTTGATAAATATTTACAAAACAGTTAAAAATATAAAATGAATGCGGTCATTTATGACGCCAATACTGCCAAATTAAAAAAGAATTAAATATAAAACATCATAATCAAAAAACACACATAAATAATATTATATTTATCATCTGTGTGGCCTTTGCGGAAATGTAATACAGAAGTTTGAGGTCAGAGGCAGTCAAGAGTGCGTGACACGGCTTGACATTCTATTCTTGACAAACGTCAACGACAAAAAAAAAACTAGTACACTTCAGAGGGTGTTACGGGGTGGAACCAGTGGCATTATTGCTTTTTTGATTTTGTTAACATTTAAAGCAGCTTTCTAACAAGTGCCTCCCTAGTACTTATTAGAAGATTAGCAGAGCTCGTAGGGGTGTCGTTGTATGGGTTTTCATGACTTTTATATATTACAAACTCTCAGCTATCAAATAATTGGAGAGACTATTGGATTTCCTATTTATTATTAAAAATAATGTGTTGATTTTTAATGTTATCGTTATTAAAAATAATAATAACTGATGGCTACTTTATATAAACTACTTATAAAGAAAAAAAAGGGTGTGGGTCTCGGGACCCCCGACAGATGTGAAACATCAAAGAAAACGTTATTGAACTCGGTGGTATTCTCTATGTAGTAGTATATATTTTTTTCAAAAGCAGCAACTAACTGTTATGCTGACGTAATCCTATATACTGCACTGTAACACCGCGTGTGTTACAGTGCACGCCTGAGCCAAGAGAGAGAGAGAGAGAGAGCCGCAGTGGTGGGGAGAACAGCAGTGAAGGAGCGGACCAAACATTTCGTTGCATATTTCCCCTCACGCGGCTGTTCACAGCCCGACATAAGATGTTTCACATCAAAAAAAGTCATGAGGTGTCGTGGCCATAGAAATATTTTGACAGAAGAGGGAAGCCCATAGATAGAGTAGGGGAATCATAGACACAACTGTAGGTGACAGTGTCAGGTTGGAAAAGAGAGATAGAAAACGGATAGTTTCTCTTTTCCTTGTCTTCTGATGCATTTGTGAATTTAAAAATCTATAGTAGGTATTGTTAATTTATATCTGTAACCATGGTTATGTATTTGTGATAGAAGAAGATAGAAGAACACTTCTGTTCTCCATCTCTATCTTTTGAACCGACACTTTTTTGGGTGGCTTTCCTCTTCTATCTATGATATCTCTATGGAGAAGCTATTCAAAAACGCGTCGGTGCAAAAGATAGAGATGGAGAATAGAAGTGTATTTCTATATTCTTGTATCACAAATACATAACCATGATTTAATTGTACTCTCTGACGTCACAATGTACATACTGAATATGTTGGTAATATATTATATTCTATTGACATGGATGACTATGTATTTTGTATCAGCAATGTGCTGAAAATGTCCAATATTTTGTGAGATGACTGCCAAATGCCGCGAAGGTATAGTGGAAGATTTCGTATGTCACTGATTCTAATAGGGTTCAGGGATGTGAAAAAATAATCGATTTTTATATTAATCGATTATTTTTTTCTTATAATCGATTTTTAACAATCGATTTTTTTAATAATAATAATCGATTTTTTATAAATCGATTAATTTTTTAATAATAATAATCGATTTTTTATAAATCGATTATATAAATTATAACACTTTTAAATCGATTATATAAATTACACTTTTTTTATTTATTTTTATTTTTTTTTATTAATATTAATATTAAGAAAAAATATAGGCTTTGGGAAACCCAATGCAGCCAACATTTACAAATTACACGTTTTAATCGATTTTTGTAAACAACGCCATCTGTGCGACGAATGAAAAAACGTAAAATAAATTCAAACGTAAACTAATCAGTCGGAAAACAGCGCCATCTGTATGACTGTTTTCGAATAATAGAAAAAATCGATTTTTCCACGAAAATCGATTATTTCTTCAAAAATCGATTTTTTACAAATCGATTTATATTGAAAAGAGAAAAATCGATTATTAAATAATCGATTTTTTTACTCAATGTCACATCCCTAATAGGGTTACGCTAATATAAGGGAAGCGCGGTAAACTGTTCGGAATTGTTCGTCAAGAATATTTTATCCTTTTCTTCGCCACGTTTCCGACAAGTGTGTTAACATAAATTTGCAGCTAAAACTAGTTCGCACTTTTGTACACAATATCGTTATATGAACATCTTCCTCGTCTGAATCCATCTTAATATTTAAAAATTATAAACCGATAACAAAATTTTCTCCCCGTTCTTCGATACCTTTCGCAGCGCTAAAATCCGCGTCGGCCTTTAATCTCTGAGGACACGATTGGTCCGAGTCTGAATAGAAAAGGATGTGAAGAAGCAGCTATCACTGTCTATTTCCTTCTATACGACACTTTTTCTGGCTTTTTCCTAGTCCATGACTCCATATAACATAATATTGCTATCGACTAGATTAGGGTAGACAACAATTTTAGTATTAAAGCATTTGGTACCCTATGTTATTATGTATGTTGAAATGCATTTTATAGTTTTTGCTTCTAAAAATGTGTTTATAAAAATATATTTACGTACAAGTGTTATCATAGGCGCGTGTATTCAATTCTAATAAATCAAAAAATAAAATCAACTGATTATAAAAAACAAACCGCAGATGTGTCTTGCTTTGACATCATTAAATAATGTAAAATTGTATTATTAATTCTTGTTTACTTTATACATATGTATATACTGTTAATGATTATTTTGTATATAAAAATGTGTAATTAGCTCATTTATTCACGAAGGACCAATTCGGACTGATTATACTGAACTAAATATAGAAATTGCATTATTTATTGTCTTTAAATGCACGTTTTTTTAGAATAACGCTTTAAGACATTAGAAATTTGAATTTTTTAAATTAAAATCTCGTTAAGTTAGCGTTTCTACTACTTCCCCTCCTACGCTTTGCAGCCTTACTGTTTTAAACCATTATGGGTTCCCAGTGTCCCACTCCTTTACGTCGTGTTGAGACTGCTGTATACTTAAGTCAGAACTCACAGAATGTTTAGCTCGGAGTCTTGAAGTAAGAAGAAATAAATTATAATTTAAAAAAACTAAAAAACACGCTTTAATGAACTAAAAAGTAAAAAATAATTAATTTTATTATAAAAAAGCGTGGGGTAGTATGAAAATATGATACAAAGCACCCCACGCTTTTTTACAATAAAATTAATTATTTTTTACTTTTTAGTTCATTAAAGCGTGTTTTTTAGTTTTTTAAATTATAATTTATTTTTGCTTTTTAGTCCTGGAGATCCTGGTCAGGATAATGGGACAAACTTTTGGAATTATTGTATTGTAATCGGTCCTTGATAAGTGTGCAAAGTTTCAGTTCAATCTGAAGTTTTTTGCTTTTTTTAGTCCTGGAGATCCTGGTCAGGACAATGGGACAAACTTATTGAATTATTGTATTGTCATCGGTCCTTGATAAGTGTGCAAAGTTTCAGTTCAATCTGAAGTTTTTTGCTTTTTTTTCTAGTCCTGGAGATCCTGGTCAGGATAATGGGATAAACTTATTGAATTATTGTATTGTCGTCGGTCCTTGATAAGTCGACAACGTTTAAACTAAATCTGACCGTTCAAAGTTGGTCAAAATCAAGTTCAAAGAAGTCGGTTACAAACTGACAAACAAGCATGCAAACAAGCAAACATACAAGTGAAGCTAATAAAAGCGTTCTCCCGCATTTTCTTCCACAACAGCTCGGTAGGCACTGTCTTTTGGAAAAGTCTACACCAGTATAATACGTCAATAATATTGTATTCTCGTCTCATTCAGTATAATGTGTGTTGCAATTATTACGTCACGCGATGTTTGTGCTAAACGAAAACATATTTGCATTTTGACCTTCAGTAAAAACAATTAGTTAAAACGATTTGATATTATACATTGTATCTTCTTTACATAGTATAAAATGAAGTCGCTTTCCGCGTCTGTCTGTCTGTTTAACCGCTAACTCCTCCTAAACCACGCAACGGATTTTGATGCGGTTTTCACCATCAATTTGATAATTTTTCACGGAAGGTTTATATACAGGGTGTCCCACGACATGACTGCCATAGCCTGGGACTGTGTTGCTGGGATGATTTCAAGTCAAAAATGTCTAATGAACATATGCCCGGAACGCTATCCTAACTGAGCTAGAAGCATTTGAAATTTTAGATAAGTATAGTAGTAGGAATTCCCTACTAATTTAAAAACCATTTAAAAAGAAATCGCTTTATTGAATTAGTTGCTCAAAATGTCCACCCAGTTACTGTATACATAGTCTAGGTCTTCTTAGAATTGAAGTGGTAGCTCTGCGAAGAGTCTCAGGACAATAAATACTAATGGTGATTCACAGCCACCTGGTTAATAATAACAAAACCAACAGCCGAACCTAATACCTGCATTAGTGGGCTTACTTATTTAAAATTTCAAATGCTTCTAGCTCAGTTAGAATAGCGTTCCGGGTATATGTTCATTAGACATTTTTGACTTGAAATCACCCCAGCAACACAGTCCCAGGCTATGGCAGTCATGTCGTGGGACACCCTGTATATAGCGAACGAGCGAAGCGAGTGAGTAATGTAATTCCTAAACCACGCAACGGATTTTGATGCGCTTTTCACCATCAATTAGATAATTTTTCACGGAAGGTTTATATATGTTATAGTGAACGAGCGAAGCGAGTGAGTAATGTAATTAAAATATTCAAGCGAACGAACGAAGCGAGTGAGTAGTGTATTGCACCCGGGCTTTCGTAGCACCCGGGTGAAGCCGGACGGGGCCGCTAGTAATAATATAAAATAGTAAGTTAGTAACGATACTGTCAATAATTTCGTTTTCTCTGCAGGTTTATCATGTTTATGGAGTATTTTGCATAATACGTACACGGTAGAACATATATTTTCATAATTTTTATCTGACTCGTCTGTTTGACATTTGTACCGGGCATTATTCAAGTACGGCTAGATGAAAACTTGGTGCATTATCATACAAGTATAAAGTTCTTTTTACCTGGGGCAAAATACAATTAAACAATATACAATTTAAAGTTAATTTTCTCAAAAACTATACAATATTGCGGACAACGACGATTAACGCTACATTTTTAGAACAAATGCCCGTCGTAATATTGAATATTTACTTTCGAGCGACGCTGTTTAACGGATAGAAAATTTCGAACTGAAGATTTTATGGGATTGCGTGTGTTTTTTTTAGATATTTTCCCCCTAATGCTCCGAATAGAGCTAGAGTAGCTTACCGTTGAATAAAATTTGAAAATTGCGATTTTCGCGAAAACTATTCGAACGATTTTGTTATTTCATAAATCGACACCCATGTAGATTGTAGGCTATCCATTCATCGATATCGGAAAAATCCAGAAAGGGTAGTTGACTGATACACGAAAATTTGTGGTCGATGCAGTTGAGTGAGAGAATGTCAGTGCGGTGGAACCGTGGCATTTATTTAGTTGCGTATAGTTGCGTTAAAATATTTTCCTGTTTGCTAAGGGGGCGTCCATAAATTACGTGAGGTGTTCAAGGGGGGGAGGGGGTCATACTAAATCTTTCCAAATCTCACTTGGGGGGAAGGGGGGGTTTTAGCAAATATTACGTAATTTTTTTCTTGTAAAAAACGGTGTGAAATTGCGTGAAAATAAAGTTAAATCAAATTAAAAAAATTTTCTAAAATAAAATATAGCGAAATTTCACATAATGATTTTCAAATACGGCAATACTCTCAAATCTCAAATACTAGTCTTACCTAGTCTTAAATAAAAGTAATAAAACAAATTAATTTTTTGTATTTTTTTTATAATCCAACGCGTTTACATCCAAAACACAAATTTTAAAAAATCTCACGTGAGATTAAGGGAGGGGGGAGGGAGTTAAGAAAAATCTTACGAAATCTCACCAGGGGGGGCGGGGGGTCAAAAAATTCTCAAAAATGCCTCACGTAATTTATGGACGCCCCCTAAGCAGTGATGCGATTTTTTTACAACTAGATGTAATATCGGTTATAATTTGATTAGTGATTACTGATTACATTGTTATAAACTGTTCATTGTTCCTGTAAAATGTAGTCTATTAGTCATAACTAAATAATACCCCATATAAAAACTTAGATTGTTATAAAAATACATTAATTTGTTAAAATTTATTCGAAAAATAATTCACGTATAAGTACATTATTATATATTAAATAAAATCTATATAGCGTTCGAAAAGCCATGACCGTTCTAGGCCACATGCATTTTACGAGTACTCGCATTAATGCCCCTACTTATCAATCAATACTTAGCTTAAGCGCCAGTGTCAAGAATGAACCAAAATATCGATCGACTATATTTCATTCATATTGCTCAGGCGCTGGAGGACCCGCAGGAGATTTTTGATATGGATAAACACATTGTCCATTAAGCCATGCATTTTTTGTTACCGCACAATGCAAATTGTTCATTCGTTTGTTTGTAATCTGAGGAACCTCATTAATTATAATAAATCAATTGAAATTAAAATTTGTAAAAATTCATGAATGACTTAAAAAAAGTAATTATTGATGAATACTGTGAGAGTAGCTACGACGACTTTTGATGTCCCATTTATACACCTGTCTACACAATAATAATAAAAATTCTTTATTGCGATTACACTTTCGTGTATACAGGATGTCCCGGGATGAGTCTGCCAAACTTTAGAAGCTCGTTATTTAAGTAATTTTAAACAAAAAAGTTATATCAACATAGGTCCGATTCAAAAAAGTTATATTGTTACAATTTTTCGACCAAGGTGCACAATTGTTAATAGGAAATATTGGATAGGCAGCCAAATTTTAATTTATTACTTTTTATTACAAAAAATCATTTCCCATACAGTAATTAGCTGTTAAAACCATATTTAATACATTTTTTTATGTTCTTACCCTTTCTTCAACCTCGGGACACCCTGTATAGCGTCAAACATATAACCATTATAAAAATTCATTTAAATTATGGCAATTTTGTGACTACAAATGCCTCCTTAATGACGTTATGAACAAAGCTACTGAAAAGAAGAAGAGCCTGCACGCTAAAATCAATAAAAACATTAATTTGCTCATAGCAACTGAATTTGTTCAGAGATGAATTACCTCACTCGAACTAAGGTCTAAAAGTCCACTGATTACAGTGTATTGTTTTAGCACCTGAATAAAAGTAATACATTGATATTTGCTCACGCACCCTTGAGCTGTTGTATAGTGTTTTCCTCGTAAAAAATATCGCTATACACACATAGACTTCCGACTTCATACGACCTCGACTCCGAGTCCGACAGCTGATGCCAATGCGTCTAAACTACCTACACGACTACCTGACGTCTAAAAAAGATTTTCAGGGGTTTTCGGGTCTTTTGTATAATACCTAGACGGGCGAATGCGTTTTTATAATAGCTGACACCCTGTTGTACCGATATTTTACCGTTTTGTAGGTTTTTTGATTTTTACCTGTTTAAAGATCGATATATATTATCCGGTCAGACACGGCTCACGAACGTAGCGTTTTCGGCATGACAAACATTTTTACAGGCATTTCAAATACGAGTATTAATATACCTATACGTGTCTGAACGGACGAGATCCGCTAAGTATAAATATTCGTATTTGAAATGCATGTAAAAATGTTTGTCTTGCCGGAAACGCTACGTTCCCGCGCCGTGTCTGACCGGATAATATAAATCGAGCTTTAATACCAGTTCAGGCATTTATATTCTATAATTTACAACGTTATTAAAGTCTGTTCATTTTTAAGATAGAGTGACCTGTGTGCGTGATCAGCTTGTGTCCCTTTGTTTCTTGAGTTGTGATTGGTCGTCGGCAGAATTTCAAATTTTGCAAATGTACTGGACCGTATTTACCTCTTTATTTTATTGTAAGCTGTAGTCTATTGTTAGTTTGTCCAACAGATTTATGGCATCACCCATTCTGAAAAATTACAACATCCGTCGTAATCCTTTTACGATTGTAAGTATACTTATTTTCATAGAAATTCATAGATATGAAAAAAAAACTGTTTTTCAACATGACGAACAATAAAATAAAACAAAAAAAATCCACAGTTCTAAATTTTTTCAACAAGGTAAGAAAAACATGCCTGGCAAACAACGATTCCGTTCAAATTCCTGATTTCTAAATTACAATATATAATTGTTGGTAAATCGTAAAGCCGTGTTGTGCATGGTACCATTGGATTAGTTAAATCAGGCAATTGACCCCCCCCCCTCCCAGCCATAGTTTATTTTACTCAATTTCAGAACGAATCTCCTGGAAGATAGGTAACTCTCATAAAAATTGCCCCCCCCCCCTTGAGCGAAAACCTGGATCCTGAGTTAGATAGATATTGTAGATTATAGACGCTCGACAACAGGGGTTACAATCGTCTATGTTTGAGTTAGTGGTCTCTTCTATTATCAGGAAATCAGCGCACAGAAGCGAAATAACCCTAATTCTTACTATTAATAATGATACTCAAACTTAGTAACTGTACGGAGTATTTTTACCCGGCTACGCGAGCAAAAGCAACGTACACGTGAGCGAAGTTGCAGATAAAAGTTTATGTAATAATTAGATATGAATCTCGAGGACAGTTTTGTTTAACGGTTAGCGTGCTGGCCTTTGGATCAAACTGCCATGAG
The DNA here is from genome assembly GCA_039654895.1 of Mongoloraphidia duomilia. NCBI lineage: Eukaryota > Metazoa > Arthropoda > Insecta > Raphidioptera > Raphidiidae > Mongoloraphidia > Mongoloraphidia duomilia. The sequence goes on along the minus strand of CM077524.1, from coordinate 35,966,936 downwards.
TTCGAATCCCACCTCCTCTCATGGATGTTTATTGTTTTGTGATGTCGGGAACTTAGTTGTCGAGCGTCTATAATCTACAATAAATAATGAAATGAATTTCTCTCACACCAATGATATACATTATGACGCAATGATCTCAAGATGCCAATCCGTGATCATATCACATGAACGAAGTCTAGATTTGATACACATAATTTTTAGCTGAAAACTAGAACATTTCCATATCTACTTAAAAGTATGTAAAACTTATATTGCGGACTGCGGTAATTAATTTGTTATCGTGTCTATTGTATACCTATATTTTATTGATCATAAACGATAAAATCAAACCGATAAAAATGAATACCTTGATCTTAGTCTAAAAAAACTCGGGTCGCAGTGCCAAACCCTGCCATTAATATTATATTAGGTATATAATAAAGGCTCAATAATTAAATTATGTTTAAGACATTAACAAGAAGTCTTAAACATATTATAATAATAATAATAATTTATTGACCAAAAAAAAACAAGATCAAAAGGGGTAAACGAGTTCAGCATAAAATGCTGGTTTCCAATTCATCCTCACACAAAAAAAAATATAATCATTTGTGAACAGAATACAATACATACAAAGATACACAAAATAGAAATAAAAATATTAGTAACAGTGGCATCTCATAATTATTTAATTTAAATAATAATACTTAATAAGAGAGTAGAAACATATGTTATCAATTGTGGCTGTTTTGAATCCATTCTTTGAGCCTTACTTTAAAATTTCGAATGCTTAAGGATTTTATTTCATGTGGTAATTTGTTATACCAATCAATGCCGGATTTAGAGGTCTGGAGGCCCCGGGGCAACAAAGGAGTGGAGGCCCCCTGGCCCCAAATTATTTTCCAAATAAAATGGACAATTTTTTCAGTCGAGTTTTCCAATAAATAATTTATTGTGAAACCAAGTATAGATTCTATTATTATTTAACAAACATATAAATTTACTCATCGAAATGCCAAAACCACGTAATTATTGTGCAGTGGAAGTCAAAAAACATTTCCTCATGATTACTTATTAAAATTATTAACGCGATTTATCATATTTTCAACGACAAAATTTAATAACCGAGAATTCAGAGAATTTTTTTTTTCGAAGTCTCTATTGTGGGGGCCCCTCTTTTGTGGAGGCCCCGGGGCTGTAGCCCCGGTTGCCCTCCCCTAAATCCGGCCCTGATACCAATGAGCTGCCATATAGGTAAAGCTCTTAGTAAATTTAGTGGTACGAAATCTAGGAATATCGAGGCGTTTACAGCATCTTAGATTATAATCAATAATATTTTTTGAGCCTTTATATCTGTTAACTAATAAGGTGCTATCAAAAGAAATTTCTATATTAGTAACAATAAATGAAGGGAAAAAATCACCCAAAGTCGTAAATAATTCCTATAGAGCTGGATTTTTCACAGATGGTAGAACATCTTTAGACATGTATTTTTACTAAAGTCCCCGGTGCTTCCCCTGCCATCCCCTCATGAATATAATTTTGCAAGCCTTTTTCGAAATATCTCAGAAACGGTCGACTTAAACGATTCTTTCATTACGTATGTTTAAATATAGCATTTCCTACAATTTTCATTTCCACAAATTTTCTGTGGTACGAATAGTAAGCGCGCTACAACTTTTTGAAAATCGTTTTTTTTGTAGCCTTGAAAACCAATTGTTAAAATGTAATGTCCTTTTCAATAGTTTTATTTATTGTGTTCTTCATCGAATTCCAAATTGAAAATACACATGTTCAGAAAGTAAAGAATGTTCTAAATCGCGATTTTTGTCCCATATCGATATCTTTAAAAGAAGCTATAGCCAGTCAAAGTTGAAATCATCATATAGCCTTACATTTTTTGACACGCGTTACGAGTACTTTCTATACCGAATTAAAAAATATCCGTCTAGGAGCCTATAGAAAATTTAATGCCATAAACAATTATTTATGTCCAATCTCACTAACTTGAAAATTTTTCAAGTTATTAAGCATTAATATTTATGGTTCTACTTTTTGACATAAATCCGTTTTTCTGGCTAATCTCAAAGAAAACTGAAAATTGTCTTAATTTCGAAAATCATGACTTTTTTACTATTTACGGACCATTTTATTCGAAATAATATCTACAAAATGGAAAAAATATTAACTGAAAACGGCCCACAGTAACCCTGCGGGAATGGATAACCATACGGTCCATAAATTAGGACATATTGGTCGTGTAAAGTAAAAATTAGAGGAAAATTGTATAAATACATTATTTAGATAATCGTGACGTTTATTTGTTCAAATCAATAATAAATTGAATAAACATATATTTAAATAACAAGCGTTTAAAAAAAAACGGTTTTTGATCAAGTTATATTTTGTCAACTGATAAACATTTCTATTGCAAATAGTAAACAAGATAAAAGTTAGTATTGTGATGGGCTCTAATGACGCATTGTCATGCAACGGCGATCATCTTTTGTTTGTTGAATCGTTCAAATGAACGTGAGAAATAACTGCATATGAATCTCCAACCGTTTATATTATGTTATTTGCGTTTTAAATTACAATGTAATATCAATAAATAAAAACAAGTACCAAAAAAAATCTGAAAAATATCCAAATAAATTGTTATCTTATTAAACGAGGTTACAAAGAAAATAATACACAAATACATTTGATTAAATTACTTGTAATTGATTTTGCCTCTATTTAGACGCATTTTTTGTCCTAGTCGAGGCCTGCTGCAGACTGCTGAGTCCTGCACTCACAGGCGCTCAACGCGCATTTATAATATAGGGGCCCGCTTTACGGCTTTTCTGTAATAGGGACCCATTACTAGGTTACTCGGTCCGACTTCGCTCAGGTGCAAATCGCTATTTTCGCTCACTGCTCAACCCCCTTTTGTCGTAGAATAATAATATAATACAGATTTATGTTACTGGTCAAGCAGTATAGGCTTTTAAACAGTGAAGAAATTATTCAAATCAGTTCAGTGGTTCTTGAGTTTTGAGGCAAAATAGACACAAACTTGTTCTATGTTGTATTAGTTCGGAGTCTCTGTATAATCTGGCAATTTTACAAATGTTAAAAAAGACTAAGTATGTTCCACTTTTCCAAGATTTTAGTTTGTCGGGAGGACAACCTTACTCGCTGTATGAGTAGGGGCTTTACTGTAAGAAAATTGCCTAGTAAAAAAATGTGAGCCGTCATGGGACACCTGGCTGATGTGAAACCATTTCATAGCTTGAAACAATGGTTACGTTCTGTTATGTTATGTTATGATTAATTACCCCCCCCATGAGAAAATCTCCCCCTGCGAAGGTATTAAAACAGTTCGGAACGACGCTTGGCTTGTTTAAATTCGTTCTAATACACAGATATTCACGAGTATAGTGCCGACACACTAACACACACGTAAAGTAGTGAGGCTGGCCGAATGGCACAACGCGACGTGCCATCAAAACGTTTTCACGCGCCATTACATGTTTCACATCAAAAATGCGCCTCCAATTTCCAAATTCTATTTCTGCATTCGTCCCTAAGGCCTAAAATAACATGCATTTTATAGTGTTGATGCTACGCTCAATGCTCTAAGTTCGGTTTTGTTGGCATAATCAGATGATTTCTAACAGATTTCGTTCAGTTGTAGTCCTGTAAAGAAGTACCTTCGTGTAAAATATTTATGTGAGGAAAAATGTAGACAAAGCCCCAGTCATTATTACGGATACGAAAATTAAATTAAGCATAGGATTGTTGATTTGTAAATAAATGGCGAAAAACAAATCAAATCATAAAAAAGTCATGTTGATGACACTAAAACTTGTAATACCGATTACCGATATTTAAATTCGATTTATGTACAGTGGAAACGTTATGTTAAGGTCAATAAAAAAATGCGCGTCGAAAATACATAAAAAGAAGCGGTTAGTCTTTTTCGATATAAAAATGATAAACGTTATTTATTTTTGTTATATATTAAGAACAAAGCAACCGCTACCGTGTACTGAATAATTTAATTAGAAATATAAAAAATATTAATAATTATCTATTTTCTATTATCTATACGACTGGATTGAACTAATTTGTAAGTTGGACCCCTTTGATCAGTGAATAAATATACTAAAATAAAAATATACTACAGTGCCGGTGTGCCTTGGTTATAACGTCCTGACCGTTTATAACGAATTACATAGTCCAGATATTCTTAATATTATTTCTTTGTCGCGTGTTGTGAACTTCGGATATAACGAACCAATGTACCTTGAAGTTCGTTATAACCAAGGTCTACTGTAATTGTTATTCATTAAGTAGGTATATCAATTATCAGTTTTAGTTTTAAATTATCATTTCATACTTATTTATATTGTCTTGTTAAGAAATATAATTCTATTTTTTTAGTTTGGAGGGAAATTGTATTTAAAAAATTTAATTGATTTATGTTCTAATAATGAAACTGACGTAATTTTTTAACAGATAATTTATTGTATTGATTTATTAGACTGAAACTGACTTGATAGAAAACTCTGAAATTTGACGTAAAGAATATTATTGGTTCTTTTTGTGCTGCAAATTGCAATGTCTCATAAATTTTAAATACAAAGAAATATATACCGGCCGAATGATTGACAGTTCTTAGATAACTATAGTAGGATAGCCATCTGCTTAAAAATGACGTGTTGAGAGATAATGGTTTCGTGATATCATAATCATTAACATGTCAGATATCATTTATTGTTTTATAATGATCCGTCAACGTTCTAGAAACTGCGAGAGGCCAAAGATTACAAAACAAAGGAATATTAGGCAAACTATTTCTGTTGTTATAAAGCAAAATGATTAAAATAAGATTTTTGGAGAAATAAGATTAATTATGACTATCAATTACCAGTTTGTTTGATGAACAAGTTATCCATATTTTGTTGCAATAAAAAGTAATGTATTGAAGACGTAGGTACTACATAAGTGTCGTGAAATAATTTGAATAAAGTTTATTAATCAACGTTCATTTTAAATCTAAATAAACTCGAAATGATGTGACTCCTCCAGTATTTTCATCCTTCCATATTCTACATATTTTATTACATCAGAGGATTTTAGCCAGTAGTTCACAAACCTGGGTAGTGGGTACCTACTTAGGGGTCACAAAATATCTAAATTTGGAATAAAAGTAAGATGTATATAAGCGAAGTTGTACGCAGTGGCGGACTAAGAAGGGGGAGGCGGAGGATGCGGCTCGCCCCGGGCCTCTGATCCTGAAGGGCCTCCAAATCTCGAGAAGTTCTTCTTAATCAAATCCTAAACAAGGCTAAAATATGTATAGTAAGTAAGAGGCAGTTTGGAGTTATAGGCCCCGTACGTATACAAAATATAAACGTATAGGTATAGGTCGTTTATTATAAAATATCTGGGTGCCGAGCTTTGCTCGGATGAGTTCAAAAAAATAGTACTTGTATGCTGTGAGATATTATTTTCTCAAAATATTATTCCGAAACGAATTTATTTCTGAAACATAATTTAAATAATTGTTTCTGTTAAATATTTTAAATACCTATGTGTATTTTTAAGCGTAAAAACTAAGTATCAACTTGAATCAAGCATTTTTTCCTGTAAATATTACTTAGGTCGCCATTTTCAAATCTACCGCCGTTATTGTTTTGTTGACTGAAGAGCTCGCAAAAACCGATTTTCATAGATTGAATATCTTGTAAAAATGTTCGAATCAGATGAAATTCTGCTTGCCCGTTGCCGTTTCAATAATCCATTTTTAAACATTGATACCAAATATCAACTTTATCGAAGTACTTTTTCTCTGTGATGTCATCTTAGCAACTTTCAGTAAATTTCAAATATTTTTTTTGCATAGAAGGTACCTACTGAAAAACTCACAAAAATCGATTTTCGAAGAAACAAAATTCATATTATATCTTTTAATAACAAACGTCAGACTATAAACCTGCAGCGCAAAACTTTTTTGCATGCATCTTCACCATAGTTTTTAAAAATCGATGTGTTTTGATATACTGCATGCCTGCGTCGCTAGAAGTGCGGCCCTTCGGGCCGCCGTGCAAATTTTTAAACAAAACTTTTTTGTATGTATCTTAACGATAGTTTTCAAAAATCGATGTGTTTTTACACAGACTCGCGGTGCCAGAAGTGCGGCCCTTCGGGCCGCCTATTTGTCATTATTTACATATTGTGCAAGACACTTCTTATATTAGTGTTCATTTACAGTTTCAACCCTTGTGATATATTATACAAAATCTATGTAGAAATAGGCTTCGAATCGATCTGACAATTGACCGAGTTATAAATAAAAAAACTCTTTTTTTTAATTGCTCCCCCTGGGACCAAGATTCCTACCTAGATCGATTTCTCGCCCCGAAAAATCCCCATTCTGTAAATTTCATCAAAATCGTTATTCTTTTTTGAGAAAAAAAAGTCTAGGTAAGATTATACGTCATACTATATTTAACGTACATAATATACATATTTTATATAGGTAATATAAAAATAACATACCTACTTAGGTATCTATTTATTTAAATATTAGTTAAAACTACTTACATAATTACGTTTAGTTTTTATTTCTGTTATTCTTTACTATACAAATAGTTCACGGATTATTTTAAAATAAGTTAAAAATTCTGTCAGAGTATTTTGACATATAAATAATGAAAGTAGTTTGTTTTCTTCAAAGCCTACTCACGATATTACAATGTTTTGACAGGTCAAAAAACCGTTTTTAAAAATGATAAAATCGATAGGAAAACGAATTTTTCCAGGGATGAGACCTAGCTAAATCGATTTTTTGCCCCCCGAAACCCCTTTTCGGTAAATTTGATCAAAATCGTTAGAGCCGTTTTCGAGAAAATATTTATATAGATACATAGAAACATATATATATATACAAGATTTACTCGTTTAATAATATAGGGGGATATTTGATTTTTTTTGTCAGCCATTACATCTGTATTATTCATTTTTTACGAAATTTAGACTACAAATACATCAATTTCTAAGCAGACCGGGGGCCTCATTTAGTTCTGCCGCCCTGGGCTTCCCACGGCCTTAGTCCGACACTGGTTGTACGACTACTGAGGCAGTACATCTATAGGTACCCAAAATTCAAAAACTGTAAACCCAAAGATTGTGAAGAATTTACTTTCATTGTTTATTTTTAAAAACCACAAAATTGTAATTGTTTTATCAGAACGGAGTGAGCAATGTCCGACGCCGTTCTGAGTTTTTACTTACTATGCTTTATGTTGTAATATCAGTCCGTTTTATTTTTTTCTTTTACATTTTTAAGATGTCAATGTCATACTTTAGGTCACATTCAGGATAATCACAAGTGTGAGTGTGTGTAAAAATACTATTGCACATACACACAGGCACGTGGCATCTGCCTATCTCTTTTTGACACACAAGTGCAGTCATTGACCCGATTGTAAACAGCTGGAGATTAATTATTCTCTATAATATGAGATCTTTTGATTTGCGCCACAAATATATTATCACAGTCTATTGACGTTAGCGCAAAATCAGAATCGAAAAAATTGTACAAAACAACAAAAAGAGCGATGCTTGTCCTACCCTCTATAAAATAGCTGCTTTTCATGCATGTATGCATATACAAGTAAAGTAACCCTTTACAGGCCGGTGTGCGGAAGAGTAACTTTCTTGCACCCGTGTGCGCGGGAAAATAAGTAGTAGGTGCGCTAACAAATGCAATAATTTGTGCTGATTGTGCGTACGACAGCCTAATATTAGAAGTGAAGTTTGCTACAAAAATTGAATGTCAAAAATTTTGAAAATACTAAAAATGAAGACAAAATCAGCTATTTTATAGGGGATAGAACAAAAAATACTATATATATCTCGTGCGCAATGATATTATAAATTTCGTGTGACTTTCAATCATACTGTCAGACTCGTCAGTAATATACCTCATTACTCCACTAGATATAGAATCTACTATAATATTATTATTGTACATCTCTAGTTTCCTATTTTACGGATAATATAATTATAATATTTATTATCAGTATTATTACGTATCAACAAATTTAAAACGTATGCTTTATGCAGTTGTGGGTGCTATCGAATCATGTTTTTGATAGTACCTAATTATTTCTGATAGTAATTAATAAGACAGTGCATTTCTTGTCAGTATGAACATTGAACCTTGACACTGCATTTTAATTTCGCTGCAATTTTGTGCAATATTTATAAATAGACAGTTTTTAATCTACGGTAGCGTAATCTATTTATTTTCGTTTGTTTCAGGCGATATAACAAGTGATGTGCTCAGAATGGCCGGCGAAGCTCGGACACCTATTTTGGGACCGTTTAGTCCCACCTTCAGTGTGCACAAAGCTCTGTTGGAAGGCTTCGAAAAAGTTAGTATCCTACTGAATTTATGTTCATCAATTTACATGGTTCTATCAGAGAGGTTGTCAAAGTTTAGTATCTTATAGGAGCCAGGCTATAAATGGACATTTTCAGCAGTGGCGATTGGGATGGCATTTTTATGACTAAAAAATTCGACTGATGACCAGTCCTATACTTCCCACCTAGTAAATATTTGCAAAAAATAAACACTCTTTTTTTTTATTCTTTGACTAGGCCCAAATAACCTTAGCTGTTGGTGGTCTTTAAAACACAATTTAATTTTTATTCTTTGAAAAAAGCATGGCCCTCTTTTTTGTTTGGTGATCTACTGATGGCTAACTTAATATAGCAAAAATCATGGTTACCTTGATTTACGTACAATTTTTATTATGTTTTTTAGTAAAATATTTTTTTTCTCGAAAACTATACATTTTAGAGAAAAAAAAATATTTACATTTTTTTCATATTATAACATCTAGAATTCATTTATATTTTTTTTACCTATGTTAATACGTGACATTGAGGACGTTTTTTTGAATATCTCAGGATCCACTGAACCGATTTGAATCAAAATCTAATCAGGTCTAAGTTAAAGGCTGATAAACACAATAGAACAATCGGCATGCCCGTATGTTGTTCCGTTCTTAAGATATCGAAGGCGAAAAATTGACCACACACACACACACACACATACACACACACACACATACACACACACACATACACACACACACATAACACACACACATACAGACATCAGTCAGAAAATGATCTTAAACGATTGCTAGGGTCTCAAAACGTGAAAATCTGTTAAAATCTCGAAATATTTTTTTCGGACTATCATAGTAGAGGTGGGAAGTAAAAAATAGACGCATTCATTCAGAATTTTAAACAACCGTTTAACCATAGTTACGCCCCCGCATATTTCATATCACTTTCACAAAAATAGTTCGTTATTCGCGTATCTATACTGGTGGGAAGCCGAGGAAGAATCTTTCGCAGTATCGAGTCTGTAAAAACATTAATAAAAGTAATAGGTAACAGTGGTGTCTTATGAATTTAAACACGGTTACCTTTTGCCTTTTGGTGCAAAATATTCAACATTCTACTTACTAAAAGTCGGTCGACGTTAGAACCGTTAGAACTTAAAAAAAAATCAGTTCATTGATAAGAAAGTTTAGGTGTGTCAAACGTGACTGATCTAATGTAAGATTTCGAGTCATTGTCCCATACAATTAGTTTTAGAAAAAGCATGGCCAAATCATTGACGTAGCTACGGATGGGCCTAGGTCAGGGGTCGGCAACCTGCGGCTCGCGAGCCGCATGCGGCTCTAATGATGTCAAGATGCGGCTCTCCAGTTCCATGCGCAAATATTAATAATTATATTATTTTATTTTCAAAACTCATAAAAAATATTATACAGCAAAAAAAACTTTAAACAGGATAAAAACACTCAACAGAGAACAGTGAGAATAAGTGGAGTAGAGAGTATACGGATAGCTGACATTTTTTAAATGTGGCAACACTGTTCTGTTTGTTTAGTTATTGGTGCACTGTGTCGTCAACGGTCGCAGTCAGAACTTTTTTTTGTATATACTTAATCATAATCAAATACCATAATATTGAAATAAAAATGTTAGTGGCTCTTTAAAAGCTGGGAAATTTTGTAAATTGTAACTTTTGGCTCTTCCGTCTCAAAAGGTTGCCGACCCCTGGCCTAGGTGGGCCATGGCCCATATACGATAACCCAAGACGTAAAATATTAAACCGCAAGCATTGGTTTTACATTGTCATTTTTACGGAACTCAAGGCATGTTGGGTTATATAGGGTTGAAGATCTACATCAGTGTGACCCAGCCCTGGCCCATACAAAAAAAAATGCTGGCTACGTCCCTGGACCAAATACACCTACCCTACAAGAATATTATTCTGGAAAATGTCGAGAAACTTTACGGGTAAAATATAACAAAAAAAGTAAAGCTGATCTGCTTTATCGTTGACGACAGATTTTAATCCGAAATGTCGACAACAAAAAAGTATAGCTCACTTTCCTTCTGTTGTTTATTTTATGCGTGAAGTTTCCCGAAATTTTCTAGTTTAAAACTAAATCCAATTTTTATTACAGTGCCTGCCTGAAGATGCACACATCCGTGTCAGTGGAAAATTGCACATCTCTTTGACTCGTGTCTGCGACGGAAAGAACGTCATTGTGTCGCAGTTCGACAGCCGAGAAGATCTTCTTCAAGCACTGCTGGCTTCAGCGTTTGTTCCATTGTTCTCAGGTTGGGTACCGCCTAAATATCACGGCGTTAGATACATGGACGGTGGTTTTAGTGACAATCTTCCAACGTTGGACGAAAACACTATTACCGTCAGTCCTTTCTGTGGGGAGAGTGACATTTGTCCAAGAGACGAAAGTTCACAACTATTCCATGTAAGTAATTTTTATTTGATTTTTTTTAAACCATCATCTATCAAGGTTATTTGGGTCTAACACATGAAATTAATGATTAACCGAACATTCGATTGATAATTTTGCCAATTCTCGTGTCAGACTCAGAACGTCGAATCTGGAGGTTTATAAGAAACTACCGTGGTAACCCATTCAACGTAGTGACGGATTACCATATTATTATATATGAGGCTAATTAGACACGTGCCAAGAGGCGCTCGGGAATAAAGGCGCAGCCCTTGCAGCTGAGCGCGTCTTAAAAAAAAACAGTGAAGCCGCGAATAAAGGTTAGCAGTATTATTGGCGGAAGATTAGCAGACTCTAAAGTTCGTAAAAAGAAAAAAAGAATTTAGTGTTTACGTTATTCTTTAGACATAATACAATTTTATCTCCAAAATATCAACTTGCGTTTAGTTTATCATGACGTTAACTTGGTTAGCACAACATGCGCGAGATTCGAGTTTATAGCGTCGATGTTCTGAGGAAAAATCATACCTTATTTTCATGCATAATCCTGAATTCCAGAATTATATCTATAATAATAAAAACTTGGGTCGCAGTGCCAAAACCCTGCCGACAATATAGTGTATTTGCTAATACTGGCATTGTGGCTTTATTATGTGAACTTAAATTTGTTTTTGGACAAAATAAAAAATTTAACCCCTTAATACATCCCTTAAAATAATATTTTTTTTCTTAATTTCAATATTTTTATCAATGCAACAACGGTACCAAATTAAATACACCCTTCAGTAAGTAAAGCACTATCCCCAAACTAGTGTTTTCATAAAATTTGTAAGTCCGGTCCTGTTGGGCCGATTTTATTAAAATTTTAGCAGTACATTTTAATTGTTACTAAAGGGTTAAACTTCATTTTTGAAACGATTCTGAGAATTTTTTCGGCGTTTTTGGGCCCAAAAACATTTTTCAACCCCTAAAAACCACCCTTAAAATGGTCCGATTGGGCCCATTTTAAATAGGCTTCGTGCGGTGATGGATTTCAACGTGCCTACCAAATTTCGTCAAAATCAATTAACTTTTTCGAAAGTTATAGCCCGCACATATATATATATATATATATATATATATATATATATATATATACATATATAAACAGACTTTTCCAAAAATGGTGCCAAAGTGTTCAGGAGGTTATGAAACGTCGAGAAATTTTGTTCCGACCCCTAGGTCCCGCCATCCGACCGACGCCAATAGTGTATGTGCCATATGGCAAATACACTAATAATAATTTATTGTCAATTGAACTGAAAAATACAGTATTTTTGACTAGTCAAATACAAATAGGTAGGCACTTAATTATTTAAAATAAGAATAAAATTCATTTAGCGAATAAAAAGCGTTTTTGACGAGCAATGCTTTAACCGTGGATTTAAATTTTGGGAAAGAAGATAAATTTCTGTATTCTGGAGGCAATGTATTGTACACTTGTATACTTTGTTTCATCCAGATCGGAACACTTTTAAGCTTATATGGTTGCCAAGTTTATAAATTTCTAAACACTTCTTTTTTGTTTTACAGATTAATGTCGCCAATACAAGTATAGAATTATCAAAACAAAATATGTATAGATTTGCAAGAATATTATTTCCACCGAGACCCGAAGTATTATCGAATATGTGCAAGCAAGGATTTGATGATGCGTTACGATTCCTACATAGAAATAACTTAATTAATTGTACGAGATGCATAGCTGTGCAATCTACGTTTGTTGTTGCCGAAACAATAAATGAGTGTTGTGATTACGACCCGCAATGCACGGAGTGCAAAATTCATAGACAGGTAACTTGAAATTACATCTCACCTATATGATTGGGTTTCCCCTTGTACTGTACATATGAAACCTGTACTGCTGATAGATCAAAAATCGTGAAGCCAACATAGATGCAGGTATATATTTCTGTCTTTTTTTATGCGGGCTCAGTTGGCTTGGTCCTGATTGGCTACTGTCATAGATAATGATATTTTGTCCGAATGAAATAGAGAGATATCTTTAATTTCAACATTTTGGTCAGATGGAACGCCCGTAGATCCAAACCAATGACAGCATCGGAATAAATGCGGAGTTACTTCGTCAAAAGAGACGCAGATATATTTTTGTTCTCTTTGTTGGCTTCACTTACCGCACATTGAGTAAATAGACAAAGCTTGGTACCTATATATTTTATAAGTATATGTGGGTTTCCCAAAGTAAGATTTGCGATCAAAGGCAGATCAACTACAGGCGCAAAAAACGAACGCTTGAAGGCTCTGTGCCACAGGTGCCTCAAAAACGAACAAGAAAATTCTATTGATGCGTTCCTGCATATTTAGACCGTCCATTACCGCTTTTTTTATGCGAACGAGGCTGTCCTGGCCACAGATCACGCGAATATTGTTGGTTTTCAAAAACCAAAAAGGAAACTAGATTTTTTTATTTTTGACGTGTCGTTAAATCATAAAAACTGTAACAATGCCAAACTCGCTATACTGGTTGTGAAAACATTTTAGTAAGCCGCGGCGAGATAAGTGACGAAAAATTTAAAAAATATATCTGCAAATCGTTGATTGGTCGGTTAGGAATCACCAGTTTAGTGAACCTTACTCTAAGATGTTTAGGGGCAATGTGCACTGCGTCTTTTTAGACGCCTAAAATTTTCCTGCTACATATTAAGAAAAGGATGCGCTAAAAATATTTTTTAGAAAGACGTAAACCCAGTGATCATATTATTTTTTCGTTACTTGAACTTAAAATTAAAAAATACATAAAAATTGCATGATAATATAATAACAAAAAAATGACTATAAAACAATAAAATTGATCTGACGTCAACAAGTCTAAAGTACTTGGCATTGTCATTCAACGTAATTTATAAGTAATGATAATTTTTTATCCACAACTGTAACTGCATGGATCTTCTGAGGCTTAAGCAAAAGTTAACGCACCATTATTATTATTATAGTTTTTTTCAGTGTATTACATTTACTTCAATTATTTTTAGGAGGCACTGCTGTCAAATATGCCGGAAACAGTGTTAACAATATTTCAAGACGCCATCGATTCGGCGAACAAGGGTTTAGTCAACTGGGTTTTCAAACACAGAGGAATGAAACTGCTATCTGTTCTAAGTTTGCCGTATACCTTACCAGCTGATATTGTTTATGCCACATTTACCAAGTACGTACAAAACTAAATTCTATTTTTGGCTCGCTTCTAAAACAATTGTTCTCATGTTCAGACGGAAATTTAGATTCTCTTTAAAATTAAAGACACCGGTCCCCGACCATTCGCCTGCAGTCGGCCGCTTTTATATTTACAGTGACAAAATATGTAATAAAGGAAGTTATGAAGTTTTGTATTTTACTGGTAGCTCTATCTGCGCAAAGAGAAATAATTCCTCTTTGCGCAGATAGAGTTACCAGTAAAATACAAAACTTTATAGTTTTCTTACATAGGTATTATTTCGTATTTTAACGATAATTATTATCGGTAAAATACGAAATAATAATGTATTCTGTCAAATATAAATACAAAAGTTGTCGATTACAGGCGGATGTTCGGTAACCGGTGATTTCACACTATTTATTATGATTATTATAGACTGAAAACTATGTGCCTTTTTTTCCAAAATTTGACATTTGGAGATTTGTAAATAAAAGGACACTGAGTATTAATTAACCGTATTTAAAAGTTAAAGACTTTTAAAAAAAATATCTTATAACTTTGAAATATAGACTTTCGGTTGGGGCAATATTTTTGAGTAAAATAAAGTAGTATTTTTTGGTAAAACAAGGTATATTTTTTATATTTAGACTACTTTTAATATTTTGTTATTGAAAAAATATAAAAAAAACAATGCTCCTCGTGGAAAATGTGAAATAAAGGAATTATCAGTAGATATTTTAGTTTCCATTGTATTTAATAATGTACGTAATTTAGATCTATTTATTTTGTTCCCATTAATCTATTTAATGATAATTACTGTTAATGTAAATTACTAAAATTAAATAAATCAAATTTTTTACCGAAATGACCAGATGATTATCATTAATTTCATCCTTAAAAGAGACTTCCTATTAATAATTCATTTACTAACATTTACTAATTTAAAATTCAAAGGATATTTTCGAATTGGCTTCCCTTCTCAACGCGAAACTTGTCTTTATTGTTATCAGACGCCATGTTATATTTTGCAGAAATTAGGAGAGAAAAAAAAAGTGGCAATTCACGAATGTATTTTTTTATGTTTTAGTAAGTTACTAAATTTTCCACGTTGTTCAAATTGCGATTATAAATTTAAATGAATAATTTAAAACTTACCAGTGCGTTACAGATGCAAACTGAGATCTGAAACAATAAAGAAAGATTTATCACAACCAACGCAAAAAACAAAATTCCAGAAAAAACAGTTGAATAACTAGTTTTTGATTGTTCAGAATAGTTCTCATTTTATTAACTTTAAGAAAGTTGTAAACTCATAACTAGAGATAATAAACGCGGTTTTTACTGGGAAAATTTTGGTAAAGAAAATTGTTCACGGAAAAATTGAAAACGTCAGAAATGTCAGCCAGTAGATAATTTGTTGAATTTTATAGACATACATTTTGGAAACGCCCAAATATTGCATTGAAATCTGACTTAACATTTTCCCCTGGCTTTAATTTTCGTGTTTTAAATATTTTTTGTATTATAAGAAATACTATACCTACTATTTTTCACTAATGACCTGAGTTGTCGACGCGTCTATAATCTACAATAATAATACTATTTTTCACTAATGCAACTTCGCCGTAGCCCTCCCACAACCTAGGAATCCTATACTCCCATGTGGTGGGAGCGCTATGGGGAAAAGTCGCGGCAGATTTATTGAAAAAATGATTAACTACTTTATTGTTACCTATTTAGACAGCTGACCGAGTACTGTTTAAAACTACATAAGTTTGGGCTTCAAAACGGGCCTATTAATATGATTCAAACGGACTTCTAGAAAAAAAAGTTTTCCCGTTCATCAAAAAAATAAAAAAGTATTTATCTTGTAGTTTCTGATATACAAGGTGTAATAAAAAATGTGTCCGCTACTTCAAGGGATGTTTGCCGATACTAAAAAAAACAAAAACTGTTAATAAGATATGGGGCCATGTCCGATTGGTTTCTATAGATTAATGCACATCTTTCGAAACGACAGATACTTAACTTTTATTTCGCGACTGTGCAAATTCTGTTACTGTAGTTTTTACATGGTACCTAACGATAGCAATACCGTCGCGACCTGTTCTTAAAGTAGATGATAGTTTTTTTGTTACACTCTGTAGTTTTTTTTTCTGGAATATCCGTAGAATCGTTGGGAAAATAATTCCGGTGTCTTATTTCATATTTAAAATTAAACTTATCAATGATATATGACGCTGAAATTAAGTCCTGTAAACAAATCACTAACACTTTTATTTCAGTAATCTGTACAGGGTGGCCACTTTCTGGAAATCCAGCGAATTTTACTGGTTCGGAAAAGTCAGGGAATTTTG
This sequence comes from Mongoloraphidia duomilia, assembly GCA_039654895.1. Taxonomy (NCBI): domain Eukaryota; kingdom Metazoa; phylum Arthropoda; class Insecta; order Raphidioptera; family Raphidiidae; genus Mongoloraphidia; species Mongoloraphidia duomilia. Next base: position 35,950,563 of record CM077524.1, on the reverse strand, counting down.
GTGGAAACCAGATATTTTTTTGAAAAAAAACGATCAAATGCGAATCGTAATCTCACATCGAGGGTTTCGTACCTACATTGAACCAATTTTGGTTGACCAACTTAACTAAAAAGTCACCTACAAAACCACGAAAATTTAGAGAGAGAAAATGGTCACCCTGCTATTTAATATTTGTCACAGATTCTAAGGCTAGGCTTCAAAGATCTTATTCAATAAATTTCGTTAAGAGATTTGATTGTTTGGATATGTAAATAGCATTAAAATTTGTATCTATTATTCGATAGAGAATATTTTTCTCTGCACACTGTCGGGACTCGAACCCTAAACCTTCACTTTCGCGCCAGTTATGCTACAGTAGACATTTAATAAATTATTACAAAAAAGTTGATGTATTGACAAATAAACAAATTTTAATATTACTTGGTAAAAAGTGTCATGTCATCTTTCTTTGAGGTCCAGCTTTAAAGTGATTTTTTTTAAGTGGTTTATAATTAAGGCACTAACTAACACTAATTTCAATAGTTTTATTGGAGACACAATTGAGGTTCGAAATTTTGAATATCGTGTGATTGGTAACGCAATTCTGCACAAACAACAAATGAAACATGCATGTTCCAGGCACAACCTAGCTGACGACACGAGGTATTACGTAATCGTACCTTTGCTTGTGGGATGCTGTTGGTGAAACTTATCTGTGGCGCTTATTTAAATTTTTGTGTTTGGATCACGTCGTATAGACAGGTCTTACTCACTGTAAATATGTTTAATTGTTTAACAATAGTACGGATAGATCGCCTTTTGAAGTCAAAATTTTAGTTTATGATAACGGCGCTGCAATCAGCAAGGCAAATTAAAACCACATTTTATTGAAAAAAAATTAAAAGATCAAAGAAAATTTTAGTTCATGATAGTGGCGCTGCAATCAAAAAGGCAAAAAGATAAAAATGATAAAAGCAAAGAAAATGCGTAAACAAATTTTAAATTGCTCATTTTATCATTTTTATCTATTTGCCTTTTTGATTGCAGCGCCGCTACTATGAACTAAAATTTTGGCTTCAATAAGGGTTACCCCCACTCTACTTCAGTATCTAGACCTGTCTATATGACCGTGGTTTGGATTTTCAGTTGGGTACTTTATTACGGGCAATATTATGTAGTCAACTTCCCATAAGAACACAATCGCTTAGGAAAGGCACTTCCCTCAATTCTTTGTCTACGGATTACAGGACCAATATTAAAACACCTGGTATACACTTCCCTGGCTTTATTCCAGAGAAGTTTCAGCATCTCCGTCGACTATGTATACAAATCAAAATTTCCAAATTGTTAGTTTCAAGAAAACGCACTTTTAACTTTTAAGTTTTTACATATGGATTACGTATTGATGATGTCAGGTGTACATGCTGTCAAAGTGTTTGTGAATACTGTAGTACGGGTCGGAAATAATAGAAAGTAACCCATGCACTTATATCTATTCACATACAGATTGTATCAAATTAAACCTGTGCATAGGGCATTCTGTGTGTAAGACAGAGATCGATACATAAAGCAATAAGTAAGAATGAGATAAATGATAATAGGATGTTACGTGGTTACTGTAAATAAATAATATTTATACAACCTAATAGCGTCATCTTTGTTTTTTCGCTCCTTCTATGCTGTAAAAATATAAATCTTTTATCAGTTTAATTTACAGTAACCACGTAACATCCTATTAGCCATCATTTATCTCATTCTTACTTATTGCTTTATGTATCAATCTCTGTCTTACACACAGAATACCCTATGCACAGGTTTAATTTGATACAATCTGTATAGATTTATATATAAGTGAAGTATAAGTTCACGACTCACTCACTATTATTTCCGAACCGTACTATAACTGCTTTATTGCTAAACTTGTATACAGTGTTACCACCGTGAAGGCAATAATGTGTGTTCTATTTTGCTTTTTTTGGCTTATAAAATGTGCTGTTACTAAAATAACATCATGTAAGTATATTATTATGCGCTGGTCTGCTTTATCATTAAAATATTTTACCATTCCAACTACACAGGTGAGGGAATGGTAGGTACTAATTTAGGTCACAATCCACTTTTCACAATTTCATTTTAATTTTTGGCAATAATTCTACGAAAAATACTAATTTTCTGCTTTATACATTTTGCTTTACTGGAGTGCGATAGCTCCATTTAAATAAATGAAAAAAGCATATTCATTGTTTATACACGTTTTTGCTTAATTAGTCGCACTTGGTGTGCACCCACTTAGTGTAAAAAAAAATTTTGCGCTCATGAACACGAGCAAATTAATATGCACCCGATTTAAGAAATGTAACATAATATGAGCAGAGGAAAAACATTTTTCGAAAAAAAATTAATATTTATGATTATCAATCGTCACAAAACAAAAAACATCAACAAAATTATGCTTGTAAACAAATTCCCTTGTTTTGTTATTTTAAATCATAATAATATTTCCCAACATGGACATAATCTCATACACTATATGATTGTAAAAATTGTTTACCAGCGTATTAACAGAAAAAATATTGAACTCAACAGCGATTCTTTAAGCAGTCTGTTTACCTCCTATGTACTGTTCATAACGAGCAAAACTTTCATTTATTTATTGATATTTTTGTTTTTGAACAATATTTTATCAGAATATTAGTATAAATTAATAAGATTTATACGGCTGAATTGCAATCGAAAATTTTTCGTTGGAAAGCAGCCAATTATATAGTTGATTCGAAACACATCGGAAAAAAATCATTTTACCAACCATAGTCACAGTCAGGATTCTAACCTGAACCTTTCCACTTTCGCGGCGGAATGAGCTTACAGGACTCAACCGTGACATGATTACCAAACTAATATTTTCCTTATATGCTTCGGAATCAATAGATTTTCACTACATGCGAGTATTAATTCAATGTAGGGAAAATCTATTGATTCCGAAGCATATAAGGAAAATATTAGTTTGGTAATCATGTCACAGTTGAGTAGGTACTGTAAGCTCATTCCGCCGCGAAAGTGGAAAGGTTCAGGTTAGAATCCTGACTGTGATTATGGTTGGTAAAATGATTTTTTTCCGATATGTTTCGAATCAATTATATAATTGGCTGCTTTCCAACGAAAAATTTCCTATATAGTTTAGTATTATACTCATAGAGATATCATAAATAGAGGAGGGAAGAAGCGACCCAAAAAAGTGTCGGTGCAAAAGATAAAGATGGAGAATAGAACAGTTCTTCAAACTTTTTCTTCACAACTTGGGGGGGAGGCATGCTATTAACCCATAATCGCTTATGAAAGCTTACATTGCAAATTATTAAACATGCTAGTTTAAAATTTGGAGGGTAGGCGCTTGACGCTACACTTGGGCTTCACTCTCCCCTCGACGCCCCTTCCGCCTCCAGTGCTAATCTATCTGTAGATACAGACAAAAACGTCAAAAATTCGACATAAGTGGTTGTGACTTTTGGTCGTAGATATAAAATTAAAAGAAGAAAAAATATATTATTTTCCATTCTTTTCCACAGGCTAATGGCAATAGCTCCAAAATTAGGTAACAACATTTGGGAAATCAGTAAATATATAATGGATCAGTTGCAGATATTGTTGGATAGAGTTAGTAGAAAACGACATCAACTTACGGCTGAAGTATCTTGTCAACTAAACGTAACACAATATGGAGGTTAGTATTCAATAATTAATCTTTAAAAGTCTCCTAAGACGCTCTCCCACAATACTACGCGACATTAATCAGAGTCAGACGACTACGAGTTGAGGGTACTTTTCATGCCAGAGATACCGACTCTTCAAATATAAATTCAAACGTGGCAAAAAATTAGGTAAAATTTTCGAGAATAGACACACGATTTTTGATGATTTTTTGGATGAGTCCTCGAGGGGCGCAGAGCCTCTCGCAGGGGATCCGCGAGGATTCGTCCAAAAAATCATCAAAAATCGTGTGTCCATTCTTGAGAATTTTACCAAAAATAATTCTCCGCCGTGCTGTATATTCTGTTGTTGCAATTTCAAAAAACTTTGATGTGTGGCCGAAACTCAGTTACTGATGTCCCACTTACATTATCAGTAGGTAAACATATATGTACAAACTGCAGTCAAAACAAAACAAAATCTATTTTGTAGTGTCATATTATATTAAAAAAGAATACTATGGTCGATGACACACACAGCGGTTTGTGCCAAGGCGGTTACCGAGTTGGCACAAATGTTAGTGTTTTTCACTGATACAAAACACACCGCGGCGAGAATTGCCTGTCGACTCTCAGCCGCCTCGACACATCGTTCTCCAGGCGGCTAGTCGGCGCAGAACCGCTATGTATGTCATCGCTCTATAAGGATTTTGGCAACATTTATTGAGTTATATTTATTAAATGTTAGTTCTTAAACAGACCGCAAAAGAAATCGAATAAAAAAGTTATTGAAAATCGGCTTCAGCCACTTTGTCTGTACTCTGTACGCACGATATAGCATGGAACATAGATGTTTTTGAATTAATTTATATTCAGATTTCTTAAGCTAAACATTATTATTTTCAGACAAATACGACCTTGAAGCGGGAGGCCAAGAGTTATCCGAAGAAGCACAAAAAGAAATCAACCTAAATTTTACTCTCAATCTTGATGATAGGTAATTATAATATGATTCTCTTTTATTTCCAAATTTCCGACACGTGTAAGTCATAGGACCCGGTTATTGTTTCAAATATTTTTGTCGCTGGAAGAACTCAAATAATCAGAGAGAGAGAAAGCTTCTTTAAAAACTATATGTTTCACAGGCACATGAATTCAGATGAATCCACTGAAATAAAGTAATGCTGGAAAGTTTACTCCCTATACCTTTCCGTTGACTGAAGGATTTCCTTCACTCAACGACCTTGCTGTGCGTGGAAAGCGGGTAAAGACAGATATAGTTAATAGGGCCACCTATCCTTGTTCTACTACAGTCTTAATAGACTGTACGACAAAGACAGGTGGCCCTATTAACTATGTCTGTCTTTACTCGCTAGCAGCACGTCATTTTACCTTCCAAAATGCGATGATTTTTTCCACAGTACACACGTAATGCGTAAGTACATGTCTTTCCAGCACCTTCTAATAGGTATGCAATATACAATTAGTAATATAAAAAGTGCGATTTGTGCCCGGACAAAGCCGGGTTAAGAGGCTTTATAGCCTATAATCTGGCCAGGCAGCGTATCTATAAATTAAAAAAAAATCATGTAAACCAGACAGAGACATTTTATGTAGAGATGCTGGTTTAAGTATTTAAATTCTTTTTTTTTATTTAAATTATTATTCTACCATTTTACAGTGAGAAGTCAACGAGTTCGAGCAAATTCCCCTCTAGTAGAAGGTTGTCCAGACAGCCAAGTTTAACAATCAAAAGAGCTGATTCTACAGTTGATGACAGCACATTAGATCAAATCTTACAAGCTACAACACAGCATGATACCGTTATGGCCTATTATTATATGGATGAAAACAATAAAGTGAGTTTATTGTTTCTTAGAAGAGCATCCAAAGCAAAATATGGATAACTATAATTTTTTAAGCCAATTTATGGCTCGTCAATCCTCCAGTTCCCAACTGGTGACAGTATGAATTATATTTTCAATTTATTTTTAAATAAAAATACGGCATACTAATGCATGATGAATATAATATGAGTGGTTAAATATTATTTTTATGTTAAAAAAATGATAAAAGTTTTGCTTGGATTACAAGCACCATCAGCCTCAATTAATTAGAATAGGTACAATAAAATAATATTAATAAATTTAAAATATGAATTGGTACTAGATAGCCCCGAGTTCCGACAGTTGGTGGCCTGATATAAATAATAATTAAAGCCTTAATAAGAAGAAAACTTTAGAATGAAATTTCCTTAGATCTAGATCTAGGGAACTTTTTGATAGTCAAGTCGTAATGAACGAACAAATAAAGCTGAGAATCGGCGTGTAAGAAACGTACATTATTTAATTATTTTAGGTCAAAGTAACCGAAATTTTTGACGTAACGAATTCTGAATGTGAAGCTCTTCAGTCAACACACGAACGTGAAACAAATACACAACTGCAGTACGATGATGAATGGGACGATTCAACATGGCTGACAAACAGAACCATCCCAGAAGATGGTGAGTTAGAATTCCAAATAATTCTTGAAATTTGCCTACCTTATAGTCTCTGGTATTTTCTGTAGTGATCAAATGACCGGCAGTAATAAGAATTGAAAAAAAACCTGATGAATGACCGAAGAACCTATTTTTTGACCTAATTTCAGGAAATAAAAGTTCGGTTTCCATTAAACAGGAAAATGAGATAGGATGTCCTGGTATTTTGATTGTAATTCCACTTTATTGGTTCTGGCTGACAAAGAAAAATATTAACTAAAAAACATAGATATGAGTTAATTGTGGATAGCATTATAATAATAACTTTAAAGTTATGATTTTAACTTTAAAAATAAAAATCCGCTCTCGCATGTAGTGTGATTTGTATTGATGTTGTTATATATAGGGAAGGAACAGATTCCACTTTCGGGCACTGTGTGAGTAAATGGTAACTCAACCAGCCGGAAACTGGGAATTTCGGGTTCAAGTCCTGACAGTGGCTTCTGATTTTTTCCTTGTATATCCTATAACAACGTTTGACGTTTAACATCATGATGGCGTAATCTGCCGATTGCATTGTTAAGAAATTTTTCACTACCTATTGGTATGTGAACGCTTGTGGAATGAATTTCTCTGTTGATTTGATTATTATTAACTAAAAACATTGTTTTTGTTACAGCATCTTATTTCGATGACCAGAACAGTTTGGAAGGACTTTCTGACATATCTTTAGAAGAAATAATGGAGCGTGAGTCGGCACCTATTTTTTCAGACCCTGAAAGTGAATGGAACGCCAGCAGTGTAGCGCTAGACATTCCAGAAGACTTACTACCTAGTACATCGGATCATAGACCAGAATCAGATCAACCATGCCATTTACCTGTTTCACAAAAATTATATAGAGTTCAGTCCAACAGTTCTCTCGATTCATGAAAATACCAGAACCTTATTTTTTAATAAGTATTTTTTAACGTTGTTACGTATTTGTTGACCAATCAAAAAACGATAATTTGAGGAACTGCTTTTATTTTTTTAATGAATTTTTTCGGATGAGAGTTTAACTAAATAAAATCTTATGCAGTTCAGTATCGTTCACAATACATATTACGAAGTAATAATTGTTGAAGAGAAAAAAAAAATTAAATAATTGCCTTCCAAATAAATTACCAACTGCATATTTTCATGGGCTTTTGCCTTTTGTATGGGAAATTATTATGATAAAGAAAATCTGTTCACAGATCATACATAAAAACTGTGTATGTCCATATTATTAATAAACTAACCAAAATAACATTATAGTGACATAAAGAAATATTATTATCTACAAACAACGAAGTAGCTCTGTTTTGTCGGTTTTAGATTGTTAAAAGATCTTGAAATGAAACAAAAAAGACACTTTTTATTTGAGAACTAATGAAAGTGTAATTTTTATTGGTGCCCTATATTAATGTTATTTATTTTGCCCATAAATATTTATATAATAATTAAATTATAAAAAACATACTTACTCAAATTATTTATAGAAAACATCATATTATCTACTTTACTGTTTTTGTTAATTTGTTTCATTTCTAAAAGTAGTACTTACAAACAATAAAAATAAAATTGTAGAAGTACCTAGTAGAATAATCTAATTAAACTAAAATGGTGTTTGGAATTAAAAAGTTAAAAAAATAAAACAACTTAGTACCTACCTACCTAATATTTTGTTATGTAATAATTAAGAATTACTGTTATAAAACTTTGAAATTTAAGCATTTGTGAGTCATATTATTAATTATTTTTACGAGGATCAAACTGTTATGTGAGATAGGTACCTACCTAAATAAACAGGCCGGTATTATCAACATTAATTAAATTTTGATGACAGAATTTTTATTACATTTTATTTAAAAATTTATTAAAATCCACGAATTAAATTTACGTAGGTACCAATTAAATTTTATAATACTGGCTTAAAAGTGATTTTTGAGGTTGTAATTAATTAGAATGTACAAAATACAGATGTAGTACGTCAACGGAGAAGTTTCCAAACCTTCAAAATGCAATAATTTCTTAAATCATTGTAAGTAAATTATAGGCCAAAACAAAATTACTCGTGAAAAAAATTAGAATTCGTTGATGAAAACGGAGAAAGCATTACGCGCAGTTTATTCCACATGGATCTGGCAGCGGGCGCACGCCAGTCAAAAATGTTTGTTGAACTTTGTTATTTTGCTTTAATTTTGTTTTTCGTTTAAAAAAAATAGAGGAAACTTCTCCGTTGTACCATATGGGAATTTTTAGCTGCTTGCAGTAGCTTACCCAAAGATACATAAAAAAAACTTTCATTAAATAGCCGAAGTGAGAAAAATATAAGTTCCTTAATTATAAAAAAAAAAATAAGTTTCTTTTTCGGTAATTTGTAAGTACACAATAAATATGCCAAGCTTGAAGGTTAGACTACAATTTTATGTACGAAGTGCCATCTGTATGATTTTTGTATTATAAGGACTAGAATAATTATTATATAATTTATAAAAGATATTAAATTATGGTGCACTTTGGGCTAGTCTTGGGTAGATTGGGTATTAAGCGTTAATAATTTTTTAATTTTTAATTTTTTTTTTTAAAGTTAGACGCTAATTGACCTCTGTTGTCGAGCGTCTATAATCTACAATTCATTCATTCAATAATTTTTAAAAATATATCTACAAGTTGTTGAAAAACTCTATCGACAAACTTCTAGGGGTGAAACAGTACATTAAAATAAAAAAGTTAAACTTCTTTGATTAGAATACACAATTATTTAGATACGGAATCTCATGGGTTGGAAATGCCCTGGTACAGAGCTATACAAACCTCAGAATTTTGGACATTTTTTTGGCGAGCTGCTACTTAATACTTTTAATAGAAATAAATAGCATCACCTGGAGGACAGTGTGGTCCAGTGGTTAGCATCGCTGCCTCTGGATCAGACTGTCGTGGGTTCGAATCCCGCCTCCGCTCATGGATGTTTTGTGATGTCATTTAGCTTTAAGTTAATTGTTATTTAATGTAATCAAGACGCTAATGACCTACGCTGTCGACGCGTCTATAATTTACAATAAAATAAATAAAGATTAGCATCATTGTTAGGAAAACAATCGAATGACATAACGTTACAATGCAACACTAGAAAAATTCATTTCAAACTTATGTTACCGTGGGGATGGGATCGCGGTTTAATGTTTAATTTTAACGTAACTGTCCGACGTATTTCCGCCATATGATTCCCTATTCAAATATGCTTGTTTTAGTAGAAGTTTTTCAACAACATGTATAGAGAAGAAATAATTTTAAAACGATAAAAGACATGCAATATTTTATAAAAACTTGAGTGTTTTAAAATGCAGTGTTCACAGCCCTTGCGTTGAAATTTTTTTTTAAATGATCCAAATAGGGCCATGCATATGCATATTTTGCTAAGACCGGCCCTGGGTGCATACAACAGAAATAAATAGTCAATTGAGCATTTTGTTGAAAAATAAAAACGAATGTTTTTTTTTATTTTATTAACAGCAATAATAATACACGGAACATTAACTAGAAATAGTTGCCCATTTCCCACATTACGAATTCACTAAAGCAGCGGTTCTCAATCTTTTTTGGTGACGGAACCCTTTTGGAAAGCGAAATACTTGACGGAACCCTACAATAAAACAATGGTTTTTAAAAGTGTATTCTTTATTAATAAGCATAATAAAAGTACAATGTAACAGTTACTTATTACTTACTTACATAACAAGTATAATAATAGAAGATATTAAAAAAGAAAAAATCTAACTAATGGGAGGTATGAAACTGTTTTTTATTTTTCATCAATTGGTTGATATCAGGTTTGATAGAGGACAGTTGAAGTCTCATATCAGGTTCAGCGTCCAGTCTATTGCGGTATTTTGTTTTCGTGGCTGCATAGGTTGAGAATCCTGTTTCGCACAAATATGTTGTTGGAAACGGGAGAAGAATATTCAGAGCCATTTTGGCAAGCATTGGATATTCATCACGGATTCTGCACTAAAAATCGTTAAGAGGCGTCGTTTTAAACAGTGACTCCATACTTGTGTCTGATGACATTTCTAAAAGAGATTCATATATCTCGTTTGACATATATGTCAAACGAGATATATGAAACTTTCGGGCTTTTGTAAGTTGGGTAAAAAAGGATTATGAATCCATGAATTCAGTTTCATTTTTGTATTCTGTTCTTCTGGAAAATACTTCTCAAAAGATGCGCGCATCGAAGTGAGATATTTGACCAATTCTTCAAATACATCTATCTATATATATAAAACAGTTCCGTTACTGACTGATTGATTGACTGACAGACAACGCCCAGGTCAAACCGCTAAAGATATAAACTTGAAATTTGGACAGTAGGTTCCTTTTGTGACGTAGGCACCCACTAAGAAAGGATTTTTCGAAATTCAACCCCTAAGGGGGTTAAATAGGGGATGAACGTTTGTATGGAAATTCGTCATTTTTAAAGTTAGAAGCATGACATTTTGCACAGGAGTTCCTTATATTACGTAGGTGAGTAAAAAGAAAGGATTTTTAAAAATTCATCCCCTAACGGGGTTAAATAGGGGATGAAAGTTTGTATGGAAGTTCGTAATTTTTTAAGTTAGAAGCATGAAATTTTGCACAGGAGTTCCTTATATAACGTAGATGAGTAGTAAGAGAGGATTTTTGAAAATTCATCCCTTAAAGGGGTTCAAGAGGGGATGAAAGTTTGTATGGAAGTTCATCATATTTGAAGTTAGAAGCATGAAATTTTGCACGTAGGTGAGCAATAATGTATTAATAAAATTCGATCGAACGAGCGAAGCGAGTGAGTAATGTATTAATTAAAGTCGAGCGAACGAGCGAAGCGAGTGAGTATTGTATTATTAATATTCAAACGAACGAGCGAAGCGAGTGTGTAATGTATTATTAATATTCGAGCAAACGAGCGAAGCGAGTGAGTAATGTATTAAAAAAATCCGAGCGAACGAGCGAAGCGAGTGAGTTATGTATTATAAAATTCAAGCGAATAAACACCACCAGTCCGGCTTTGCTTTGCAGGAGGAGAATTTTTCGCGGGGGGGATAATAAATATAAATCGAAAAATACGTGGGCGAAGCCACGGGTAACGGCTAGTCATCTTATATAATAAGTTCGACTGCGCCTCGTGAATCGTGCTACGCCTCGTCAGAAGTCAGAACGGTCGACCAGGGAGAGGTGTGTTTTAATTTTTTTTCTAAATTCTTGCGGAACCCCTACAGAAGTATCGCGGAACCCTAGGGTTCCGCGGAACACACTTTGAGTATGGCTGCACTAAAGAATAGTGTAAACTGTCAGTTTAAATTTCTTTTTCATTCAGGGTGTCCAGATTTATTAGTGTACATAAGGATTTAACTCGTAAAATCAAACTTCGCGATTTCCTGCTTCCGTAATTATTTTAGGAAAAATATCTTCAAATAAATGTTGTAGGGCTTAAAATTCTGCATCTTAAAACGATTAATTTTGCATGCTTTATAACGGCAGAAATTTAATATGAAAATGTCAAAATTACCTTAAAAACAGATAGCGATAGCCATGGAACTTGAACAAAATGATTAGAAATCATTCTGACAGCTAAAACGTCATCATTTTGTTCAAGTTCCATGGCTCTCGCTATCTGTTTTTGAGGTAATTTTGACATTTTCATATCAAATTTCTGCCGTTATAAAGCATGCAAAATTAATTTTGTTTAATGATTTGGATGCAGAATTTTATGTTCTAAAACTTTTATTCGAAGATATTTTTCCTAAAATAATTAGGGAAGCAGGAAATCGCAAAAGTTTGATTTTACGGGTTAAATCCCTATTACCCGCAAAGCAATTCAGCACCCTGTATGACGTATGTATGCATAGCAATACAACATATTTCAGTCTGGGACAATTATTAATCTCAAAGAAATGATATATTTCAATGTTACTACATTTTAAAGTTTAATTTATAATTTAATAGTTCATTGATTACTATACATACCTATAGATGTCGTAACATAACAATGCTATACGGGAAACATTTATTTTATATGCAAGCCATCGTCGGGATGCAAACCCAAAACTCCCAGTTGGAGTAATTGGTCGCTTTCCAATTGAACACACAGCCACGGAGTGTGACACTGTGTGCAAGTCTTGAGTGTTCCATTAACAACTTCACGTGACACCGTGTGGACACTGCAACACACAAGAAAAACTTGTGTGTTGGGCTTGTGTAAGCAGCAATGTTACCAATAATTTTCAAAAATTTAAAATTTTAACTGATGGTACACCTGTTTATAAATGTCAACTTTAAATGTAAGGTTTTTTGTGAGGTATTCGGTATTCGAGTTTGACATATTTTGTGAATAATATATAAGTAATATAATTTATTTATTTATTCTTCTAACACTGAACGTTTTAACCCTTTAAACAAGTTATGATTTTTTTTCCCCATTGATGTTTAGTTTTATGAACTGATTTATGAACACAAGCACCATCTGTAGTTTATTTGAAGAAGTAAATCACGTTCCATTTATCGCATTTTACTCAAACATAGCGTGTTCACACTGTGTCACGCAGTGCTATGTAATTGGAAAGCACCCATTGAGAACTCAACCGGCGCGAAACTGGAAGTTTCGGGTTTGAATCCCGACGGTGGCTTGTATATAAAATAAATGTTTCCATATAGAATTGTAATGTTACATCATAGTAATTCACTATTCTTTAGTGAATTCGTAATGTGAGAAATCGCCTACTATTTCTAGTTATTATTATTCAACCCACAATATCCTATTTTCTTAAACAATAACAATATTATATAGACTATTATTATACCAATAATACTGGTACTAACATATTTTTTTGTGCCTTAAATTAACTTGTACGTCAATTGTTATATATTTTTGTAAGATGTGAGAAGTTTAGAACCAAATAAATGTAAACATACTCGCCTTCATAAATATACAGTAAAACCTGTCTATGTTGGTGACTTACAATTCCACCAAAATGTGGTTCAGCTGGGTCATTAATTCAGAGGCAGCAGATGTCATGCAAAAAAGCCGACTTAGCCAAGGTTAGTAGAGTATAGGTTGCCTCATTCCGATAGATAGTAGTGGGGGGATGACGTCACTCAGAATATACCATGCTTGCTCACTTCAATAGAAAAGATCAGACCATGGACGCTGCTAATTTTTGGAAATAAAAATCACAGTAACCATGGTAGTGTGATATGTTTTTTCAATACCTAATAGAAACATGATTCTTCTGTTAGTGAAAAAAATATGATAAGTTGTCAATTTTGCGATAGCTGTTAAGTGTTGTGGTGTTTTGTGGTTATTTTTAATATTTTGTGAATATAAAAGATAAAATAATTAATTTATCAATTTGTTAGTTAATTCTATTCGTTTCTTAAATTTAAAAAAATAGGTAATTAACAAGATCTGCCATTTCTTGAGCATTATTTAATTTTTTGTTTGTTTATATTATAGATGTTAAAACCCAAATTTTGTAATAAAAATAAAAATTATCCTATTTTTTAACATCTGTTCTTCTATTTATTGTCTCCTGCCAATTTTAAGAAAAAATCTGCACGAAGCACCTAATATAAATAAGCATAATCTTCAACAATTTTTGTACTTGATTTAAACTAAATTCTAGCTGACGTCATTCCCGCGCTTACGCTGATTGGTCAGATGGAATGAGGCAACCTGTACTCTAATATCCTTGCGACTTAGCAGGTTTTACAGTAGTGGAACTTAATAATAACGAATTTCAAAGGCCCGCAAAATTTTGTTTGTAAATAGCCGTGATACATTTTAGTCATAAAATCATTAATTAATTCAGTCAATCAAACAACTAACTGTTAAATCGCCGTGATCGTTATAAAAGAGTTCCATTTTAGTTATATTTTAGCATCTTCTTTCTGTTACTTAGTATAAGTATATTTATTTTCAAAAATATATATTTTTTAAATCGAATTAAGAATTTTTAAGAGGGCTTCCTCACTCACGATCAAATACATCCTTTCGATTTATATTACACACAAAATACCGATTATAAAATTACTCTGACAAAAACATGACGCAAAAAAAAACAGACATTCACTATGATACTCTCCCGATCTTATTTTTGAGCTTAGATGGTCCGTTTTGGTCTCAAATTAAAGATAAAGGATGCGTCTAGGCGGGCTAATGAACTTTTTCAGTACAATCTAATATTCAGAAGGGCGTTGTGCGACCTGATCATAAACTTGGGCCTGTAACGCTCCATGAGGAGATCATTAACTTTTATTTAGTGCACACAAATCTATTCTCAGATCACAAATACAATTGAAAGCATATAATAGTTTTAGGCGGGGGAGGGAGTGCACTTTGGACAAAAAACGCAATTAAAAAAATCTTATCCTACTCAATGCACTTCACATGGTTATCTTAAATTTTAATTTGTTTACCATCCTTTTCGATGTGTGAGAGCACCAATCACTAAAAAAAATTACCATTTGTCTTTGGACGATCAACTTACATAAATATGCAAAATCAATTTCATTATTGCAATTTGAAATATTTACAGTTTAAAAGCTAGATTCTAGAAGGTTTTTAAAGTTCAAACTTTCGACTTGATCATTATGCTACGCTACTAGTGAACTTGGTAGAGTAGTAATGTTTAGAGAAGACACCAGCAAGTTGGCCGATCTGCGCGGTAGAAGTAATGGGGAGATGATGAGTGGTAGAATATGAACTCGCCCGGCACTAAATTCGTTTGTGCGCATGTATGACGCTGGTGCTGTTTCCATTACCAGTTTTCTACACTGGAATTCCTGTAGGAAAAGATATGCAGGATAGTGGATAGATGGGCCGATGGATGGACGCTGGCAGAGAATACAACTGGGGCGCAAATTTTTTAAGTCTCGCGTATGCTCTGTTTAGCATAGCTCATATATATCGTTTAAAATCTTACTTAGGAAGTTTAAAAAGGATAACTTGAATTAAAACAACACTAATTCCTTATTCCCTGTTTATTTATAGCTGTCTATCACGCAAACAATATTTTTATTATTTATTAGGCAAGGTAAAATATATTTACCGTGTTTTTTAATAAAAAAATACCCTTTTTAATTTTTTTTTTAATACATAATATAAGTACTTAAAATTATCTTAAACTGCATTAAACATTCCATCAGTTCATATTAATTATAAAAAATAAAAACAAAAAACACAGACATACCAAATTGTTCAGCAAAATTTTTGGAGGAATGGAATGTTTTTTAAAAACGTGAGTATAAAAATAAAAAAAAGAGGCTTGGTGTGTGGGTACAACCACACTGCTAACTACCACTTGGGTGTCCTTAGAGATTAAAAAATTGAAATTTCCTGCAAACCTAATCAGGTGTTCATTATGTAAATATGTGTCGAATGAAATTGGTCCGGAGTCGATAAAATGCGAGCTGAAAAAAAGTTCACCAATGTACGAATTAATGAACGTGCGTGCACACAACACACAGATAAACATCTCTCTAAAAAAAGTAGATTCGGACTCTAGGGATCTCAAAACGTCCAGAAATGTCAAAATTTTTCATTCGCAAAATCGAACCCATTACAATAACTTCCAAGGGGAAGCTAAGATTTTAGAAATATGTTGTCAGATAAAATACAGTAGAATTTGATTATAATTAATTACAAACAACCACAAAATTTCCTTTGAATAACCTTCATTCGCTTCAGCCGTGAAATGATAAGTAAATGCAATATGCATTACCAAATTCGAAACTGAAAATGGTTCGTTTTAACCATTAATTCGCAGTAACCGTAATCATTATAAATCAGTTCGACTGTATAGTTGTCGTTTTTTTCGTGCAAACCTTGTATTCTGATATATGAAAATTTATTGTGTAAACAAAACATTTAAAGTTTATAAAATGTTTCCAATGCATACCAAGAACAATTATTCAAACAACCCAATAAAAAAACTTAAAACATAATAACAATTATATAGGTACATGTCATGAATATAATGTACAAAATACGCCTAACCCTCACTTTGCGTCGTTTTGGTTTGTGCTATTTCCGAAGTTGCGTTGTGAAACGAGTAAAAAAATTCCGCATTTGTGTCGTTTCCACTACTATTTTTCTTTTATTAGCATAGCGTAGTGCCAAAAACTAGCGTAAATCACACTTGGCGCACCCTTTTAAATAAAACACGCAAATCGACTCTAGCGTCAATTTAATCAATAATTAAAAAAACTAAAAAAAGTGACATTCAAGTGACAGATAAAGTTTAAATAACGAACGCCAAGATAGTACTTATCCCGCACTAGTAATAAAAAATAGTACCTGCAACTCGAGGGCAATCAACAACTTACCGCTCTTGTTGCACAATATAGGTACTATTAAAAGTAGGTTCCTGTAAGTTATATTATTTATTTCGTGTAATTTTATTATTAGTGTATTTGCCATATGGCACATACACTATTGGCGTCGGTCGGATGGTGGGACCTAGGGGTCGGACCAAAATTTCTCGACGTTTCATAGCCTCCTGAACACTTTGGCACCATTTTTAAAAATGTTTATATATATATATGTATGTATATATATATGTATGTATGTATATATATATATATATATATATATATATATATATATATTTATATATATATGTGTGTACACGATAACTCTCGACAGACTTAATCGATTGAAACGAAATTTGGTACACACATTGGAACCCATCACCGCAAGAAGCCTATTTAAAATGGGCCCGATCGGACCATTTTCAGGGTTGTATTTAGGGGTTCCAAAAAGTTTTTGGGCCCAAAAATATCGAAAAATTTGTCAGAATCGTTTCAAAATTGAAATTTAACTCTTTAGTAAAGATTAAAATGTGCTGCTAAAATTTTAATAAAATCGGCCCGACAGGACCGGACTTTCAAATTTTATGAAAACACTAGTTTGTTGATACGGATTTACTTATGAAAGGGTGTATTTAATTGGGTGTACTGATAAAATCCATGTCTAATATTGAAATTTAGAAAAATTTAATTATTTTAAGGGATGTATTAAGGGGTTAAATTTTTTATTTTGTCAAAAAACAAACTTAAGTTCACATAATAATGCCACAATGCCTGTATTAGCAAATACACTATATTGTCGGCAGGGTTTGGCACTGCGACCCGAGTTTTCTATTAATAATAATTGAAACCTATACATTTTAAATAACATTTTTTCTGTTAAATTGA
Source organism: Mongoloraphidia duomilia (assembly GCA_039654895.1). Taxonomy (NCBI): domain Eukaryota; kingdom Metazoa; phylum Arthropoda; class Insecta; order Raphidioptera; family Raphidiidae; genus Mongoloraphidia; species Mongoloraphidia duomilia. The sequence continues at coordinate 35,933,160 of CM077524.1, read as the reverse complement.
ATTCTGTCTCCTACCTCCTAATTTAAAAATCTGAATGTGGGTTGTTGATTTCCTATGGAAATTATCGATTTGCGTCTTTTCTCATTTTTTCGATACTTTCATCTTTGATGAAAAGTAGGGTTTGGATGTATTTTCTATATTAACTAAATAACTAATTTTAGAAGACTTATTTATCCGTCAAATCATTCTTAGAATGATACGCAGGGATATAATTTGAAAATATTTTAATATTAATAACACAGTCCTTGGCCATAACAGCCGTCCTAAAAGCAGTAACTCCAAATTGCTAGTTTTGAGAAAACGCGTAGCTCAGTTCTTATAGCTTATGAATTAATGTCATACTGATGTACCTATTGCAGCAAAATGCACAAGATATTTTTTGTTAATCTAGTGCTCTGACTACTTTTTAGCGTTGTAAAATAACACTACAAATGAGGAAAAGTGGAGATATTGTTTTTAGGTTAGGGCGGCAGATAAGAGCTATAGAATTTTTGAGGCGGACGAGTTTCCCTTCAGATCCCGTTTATGCATGCTTAAAAAGGACTCAAATAAAAAACTTGGGTCGATATCTGGCACCTCGATCGAAAAGCCTTAAGTTTTTATGACGTCATATAGTTTGCATTTATAGTGCTTTTTGTCAGTTTTATTTACTTGTGGTTAACGATATGTTAAATTCTTACAGTAATCTGTATTTGGATTTAAATTTTTATGCCCTTTGGATTCCTCATAACATATCTTATAAAATCAGACCGATCTTTTTATGAATATCATCATAAAGCTTTATTAATACTAAAAATTGGGGGGGGGGACTCCTAGGACCTAGACGTAAAAAGTTTAACTGGATGCCAAATGTCTACTCAAAATTTTTTTCATCCTTTAGACATGTGCTTACATCACCTGAAGAGAAAATTTGTCCAGTAAAAAAATTATTACAGCTCTTATGGCCAGAGATTGTACTATAACTTAAACCTTAATTATTTGTACTCCTGTCCAAATCTTTATGTAGACCATAAATAGAAATAGGTACTTTGCCAATGTGGCAAATACTGAGCCAGTGGTTCACATATCATTCTTGCCAGTGGTAAATTATTTGACATAGCTCTTAAGAAATTCAAAATACGATTTTTTGTGTGACGTTCATAAAATGGCGAACGTAATAAATACAGCAACAACGCTACACTTCGCCTTGATATTTCAAGTCGTTGAATTTGCGTTACACTCTTTGGGTGCTGCCTTCTGTGCTGATGATATAGTTCTAAGCTGTAATAAAACAAGGTTTTTAATATACTCAACATTTCGGTTTCCGAGTAATTTATAGCAGGTAATTTTCTCTCGTGTGAATTCGCTCTCACTGTCGCAGTACATACTGCGGCGAAACTAAGTCGCTGAATTGACAAAATGTCAGGGGTTCCGCATCTTAAGCGGGTTCCGTCTCAGCTAACAATAAGTGTTCTGTTACTACCACGCTATTATTTGTTAAAAATATTTATAATTTCAAGGTCCACCTCAAAAATATGCCATGGTTCATCGCATTTTTAGTTATGCAACTGCACTAGCACCGAAGCTTAATTTTTCTGTTTTGGTTGGTATGCAAAATTTGAGAAAAATTTTGAAGTATTGGCAAAACTCTCGTATAGACGTCAATAATACCGCGGGATCACAGTTTAAGAATCTAACTAATTTCTTTACCCAATTACTTATTTATACAAAATCCATTCTCTAAAATTAAACTATAAACATTTTAACGAAGTTTTTTAAAAAGACAATAAATAAAAACGGGTTTTCCAGTATTAGACAAATAATAATTTATAAGAATAAAAATTAAAAAAAAATCTGTAAATCGATTGACTCTGCAGGCCATCCCTGGAACTTCCCGCTATTTTCAAACGCTTTGAGTTCGAAGCACTTGATAATATATCCAAAAGTAGATTTTTGAGCTCGAAGAGCTCAAAAATCTGAAAATTGCTGATAACAACACTATTTTAATTTTTGAAAAGCTGTAACTTTTGAACGCGTTGTTCGATTTTGATCTTTAAAACGGCATTCAACGCAGTTTTTTACGCTCTAAAAATATTGTAAGAGGTACAAAATCGATTGGTTGAGAAATCTCGAAGTTATTTTTTTCGAAATCTGTTGACTACGTAATCTCTCGAACGGATTAACCGATTTTGATCCGCTTAGCGGCATTCGACGCAGTTTCCTGAGAAGAGCTGATTGGATTATGAAATCAATCGGTACAATATTCTAGTAGTTCAATTTTCTTAGCGGGAAGTTAAAAAGTGAAATAATAAATTATTTCGAAAGTAAATATTAATTTTTTTCAACATTACCTTACGACATCCATCAATAATGAAATCATCCACGGTTTCCATGTATTATTTCCCAATAAAGAAACTGATCCTAAATGTACAATAGGTTTGAAAATGTATATTGTTTCAGCTATTCGTAAATTTTTTATTTCTGTTTGCGAATCCAAATCTTCACAGTTTGTGCTAACGATAGGCGCACTTAAAGGTTTCCAATTTCTCAGTGCATTCGGTGGCGCTGCGTCTACTTTTCGAATAGTTCGACCAGAGCGTTTCAAAGTAAATGATACGGAAGATAACTGAGGATCTGATAAAGCAAAGTTATCTCCCGATGACTGGTTTGATACAGTTTTCCGGTGCAAGGCTGGCACGGGTGGATTTTGAATTATATTTTCTTTGTGACTATATAATAAAAGTAATCGTGATACACACCTAAAAATTCAAATATAGTGGAATAAGAAGTTTCCGTCGTTAAAATGAATCTATGAGATTATGAGTATGATAAAGATCTAAAATAAAACAACCATACTCTGGTAAATGATTTGCTTTTTCTGGATTGTTAGCGCTGGGATTTAAGATATTTACTTTAATGGAAGCACAATCAAGAAATGACATTTAAAATATAAAATCACCACAAAACCTATCTCACGTTATGCCCATAACCCTGAGGAAACATTTCAGATTGATTTTAGAAATATCTGTTCAAACAACCTAATGACTCGAAAATCATTATTTTCATAAAAATAAATAATCTTTTGTCGCTCAAAAATCAAAATGCGCCAACACAAACTTACTTGAATCCTTGCACAATTATAATTAATGTCCATTTGCCAGCTTCACCCCACACTTTTTTTGCTGAAAGTTCTAAAAATACTTCTGAATATTCAAGAACTGTCAACCAAACTTTTAAATAATCGCCAGATTTCATATCGTCTAATTTTCGAGCCTTACTTATTAATCGATCGTTAAATAAAACTAGCAAATTCGAAAGACAGTAAACCAATTCCGATAAAATGTTTGAATTGTTTATACGACCTGAAATAATAAAACTTGGTAATTGGTTATATCAAAAGTTTCATTGTTTTGTGCCTGATTTAGAAAAAAACAACAAAATATTAACCTGCAATAAAATACGATATCCATTTTACGCTTGTTTCGAAATCACTAGCTAAGAGTGGATTAGCACTTATCCACTTTTTGTAAGCTTCAAATAATTCCGGTAACGAAAATAATATAGAAGACATTTTTTATAAAGATTTAAATGAAATAATGACAATTGTATGAATTGCATTGAGCTACTTTAACCTCAAATTACATTGCACTTTGACCTTTTTGAAGCATTGGAAGAAAATTCGTGACGATGTCTATTTTCACTGTATTAAACTGTTAATTGCTTTATACCTTAAAGATGCATACAAACAAAAGGTTATAAATAATACACCGAGAAATAATGATATAATTAAAAGTTTACAAAATGAAATGACAAGCAATTATGATATCTGTCACACATACGTCATTTGGAAATGTCCGATTTCCAAAGTATTAAACAGTGTTGCCAACTGAGCTAAGGTGTTAATAACTTAATAATAATTATTTTTAACCATCGATTTTAAGTTTTTACGCCTAAATATTCCAAGTTTTGAAAATAATTACTTAATAATAATAATAATAATAAATTCTTTATTTGGGAACAGAGTGCAGCCAAAGCTGATTTCTACTCTGCCCCATCAAAATATTAGTACAGACATATAAAATAACAATAATTAAAATAGTAACAGGTAAGGATAAAAAAGTAGTATAAACTTAACAATAAACTTAAAAATAACAAAATAACAAATAAAAACAGAAAAAAAAACAACCATGGAAAAATGTTAATAATTGACAAGAATCTGTTCTTTAATGGTTCTCATAAATAATTTGTGACTTTTTAAATGTCTAACGTTATGATCGATATTGTTCCATAATTTTGGTCCAACAACTGAAAAACTCGTTGCGCCGACAGAGGTTTTGCTCTTAGGGATGTAAAGCTCTGTATTATTTTTGGTATCATAAGAGTGGAAACTAGACAAAGGTATTAATAATTCACTTAAGTAATTGGAGTTGTTACCATAATAAATGTCGTGAATCAGACTTAAAAGATGGACATGTCTGGAATCCTTAAGATCTAAGAGCTTCAATTCTTTTAAATATGGATGAATGCGTTCAGAGCGTTTTGAGTTACAAATAAACCTTACGCAACAGTTTTGTAAACGTTGAAGTTTTCCACTGAGTGTTTGATTTAGACCATCGTAGACACAATCACAATAATTTAACATGGACATAATCAACGAATTCACAAGATTCAGTTTAACAGATCTACACAAGGAATATTTAAACCGAAATAAGGACTTAAGCTTGAAATATGTTTTTTGACATAACATTGACACATGATGTTCCCAAGAAAGTGAGCAATCGAAGACAACGCCCAAATTTCTTGCCTGTGTCGAAAAAGGAATTGGTAAATCACATACCTTTATGTTAATAGAGTTAACAGATAGCCGTTCCTGTAAGATATCAATTTTTCGTTTAGAGGCAACAGGTAAAACAATAGTTTTTTTTGCGTTTAATTGAAAGTTATTGACAAGCGCCCATTGCTCAATAGACTTTATGTCTTCATTAAGTTTAGTCACAGCAGATTGAGCTTCGGCCATTTCAAACGAAATTAATAGTTGGGTGTCGTCAGCATATTGAAAAACCTGGCAAAATTGAACTGCATTATGTAAATCTGCTGAATATAAATTGAAGAGAATAGGACCTAAAATGCTACCTTGGGGAACTCCCGAAGGTATATTGACTAACTGTGATACTCTATTGACACCATTCACTATTATTTTAGTTTGTTGATTACGACCACTTAAATAGTTACAGAACCACTGTACTGCTGAATGAGAAAAGCCATAAGAGTGTAATTTGGCTAACAATAACTTGTGGCTTAAACGATCAAACGCCTTAGAAAAATCAAGCAGCACCAACATATTAACACGATTTTCGTCTATATTTATTTTAAGTGAATTTGTTACTGCTAACAGTGTAGAGTTAGTACTGTAATGTTCTCTGAAACCAGATTGAAATTTGTAGAGAATAGAGTTAGCATTCATAAATTTTCCAACTTGCTTAGCGACAACTCTTTCCAAAACTTTCGAAAGTATAGGTAGAATACTCACAGGACGTAAATCTTGAAACCCAGAGGGATTATTTTGCTTGGGAACAGGAGTTATCAAAGCGCTTTTCCAAAGAGACGGCACTGTTCCAGAAATTAAAGAAAAGTTAATTAAATCTGTTAATGACTTGAGACAAAACGGAAGACACAACATTATCTCTTCAACATTCAAAAAGTCCACACCGCGGCACTTTGTTTTAATTGAAAGTAATATTTCGTATATTTCAAATTCAGAAACACAGTGAAAATTGAAAGTTTCAGACACCACAGGATAATTTGATAGCAAACGATTTACTTCATTAGACGTATCATTTGAATAGACACCGGAATAATTATTTAAAAAGAAATCATTTAATGCATTAGCGTCATTAAATTCAAAATGAGGTGATTCAGACTGCTTTTTATTATGAATATTTAGGCTACTTAACTGTTTCCATAATTTAATTGGATTATTTGCATTATTATTTATACGGTCCTCAATTATGTTCTGCTTCGCAAGTCTAATATTTTTGGTGACATAGTTTCGAAATTTACGATAAAATTCCCAGTCAGATTTATTTTTAGTTTTTTTAAATTTTAGCCATGCGTTGTCTCTACGTCTCATTAGTGCACGCAATTCTTTATTAAGCCAAATTGGCTTACATTTTTTTACCTCAAAACATTGCATCGGTGCATGATTATCAAGAAGCCTGTTTAAAAGACTGTTAAAATAAGACAATTTCATATCAATGTTTGAACAATAATTAATCCCCATCCAATCCAAACTACGAGCTTCTTCCACGAAATCATCATAGTTTATACTGTTTAAATTTCTAGAAGACATGTATCTTTTCTGTGGTCGTTCCTTAGGGATATCGCAATCAAAGCTTATCAGATTATGATCAGTTGTTCCGAGTGGAGCATGTTGCGTTACATTAGAGACAGTGCATTCATTTTGAACATATAAATGGTCGATTAATGTTGTAGAGTTATCTGTAATTCTAGTTGGCTCATCAATTATCTGTTTAAATCCTAAGTCATTAAACAGAGAAATAGTACTACTTCCATCTGAAACATCAACGTTGAAATCCCCTAGACATATAATGTTATCATTTTTAATAATCAGTTCTCTCACGTTTTCTTCAAGCAATTCATATTCCTTAGAACTTGTATTTGGTGGTCTATATATGTTTCCAAACACATACTGTTTGTTCAAAGCAAAAACTTTTATCCATAATTGTTCAATCTGATTGCTAGGGAGTTGTATAATTTCACATTTTAGCATAGACTTAACAAACACTCCTACCCCACCTCCACGATGTGTTTGTCTGTCTCTTCTAAAAAATTTGTAATTGGCAATTTTTAAATCATGACAAGTAAAATTAGGGGGTAACCAGGTTTCTGTAATAAAGAACAAATCATATTTTTGGATGGACATTCTTACAAAATCTAAATTTTTCATTAATGATCTAATGTTTATAAAACCGACTTTTATTGTGTCAATTTTGGCTGCACGGTTGTATACTTTTTTGACGAAACTATTTTAGGGGTATTTTTAATATATTTAATTGTTAGATCTGTTTCACCATTTTCTATGCGCTCTTGTAATTCTTGACGAAGTGATTTCAAATGTTCACGTTGCTTAACCGTTTGATCATTTTTTATTGAAATGTTGGGTAACTTAGCACGTAATAATCTTCGCTGGTTAACTAGGACCTTCTTAGCATCAACAGAACTATTAAATACAACTTTAACTGGACGTGGACGTTCTGGATTTCGAATACCTAATCTGAAAACTCCGTTCACATCTGGTGGTAAATTAAACATAGATTTTAAAACATCTTGAACGGCATCTGTGTCATTTCTTGAAATATCACCGTTTTCATCAATTTCCGGTAATCCAAAAATCAAAACATTTCTTTGACGATTTTGACGCTCGGTAACTTCATTAACTACATCTTCAAACTCAAAAGTACTACTTACTTGATTGATACTCGAAATGCGATCATTCAAAGCTTTAATTTGTTCTTGTAAGTCAAGAAGAGTTTTTTGGAGAGATGCAAAATCATTTTTATGAGAACTGCACTTTTGGCATTCCCATTTAACGACTCGTTTCGCAGTATTCCTAAGAAATTTTACTTCATTATCGGATAAATCAGCACAAGTGTAGTGAAAAGGTTTTTGGCATACATCACAATTAACCAAAGTTTTACTGTCCACAACCTTAAAACAAGTACCGCACGACATATTTGTTTATATTTATATTCCAAATATCTGGGTGCCGAGCTTTGCTCGGATGAGTTCAATAAAAATAGTACTTGTATGCTGTGAGATATTATTTTCTCAGAATATTATTCCGAAACGAATTTATTTTGAAACATAATTTAAAATAATTGTTTCTGTTAAATATTTTAAATACCTATGTGTATTTTTAAGCGTAAAAACTAAGCATCAACTTGAATCAAGCATTTTTCCTGTAAATATTACTTAGGTCGCCATTTTCAAATCTACCGCCGTTATTGTTTAGTTGACTGAAGAACTCGCAAAAACCGATTTTCATAGATTGAATATCTTGTAAAAATGTTCGAATCAGCTGAAATTTTGCTTGGCCGTTGCCGTTTCAATAATCCATTTTTAAACATTGATTCCAAATATCAACTTTATCGAAGTACTTTTTCTCTGTGATGTCATCTTAGCAACTTCCAGTAAATTTCAAATATTTTTTTTGCATAGGAGGTACCTACTGAAAAACTCACAAAAATCGATTTTCGAAGAAATAGAATTCATATTATATCTTTTAATAACAAACGTCAGACTATAAACCTGCGCAAAACTTTTTTGCATGCATCTTCACCATAGTTTTTAAAAATCGATGTGTTTTGATATACTGCATGCCTGCGGCGCTAAAAGTGCGGCCCATCGGGCCGCCGTGCAAATTTTTAGACAAAACTTTTTTGTATGTATCTTAACAATAGTTTTCAAAAATCGATGTGTTTTTACAGACTCGCGGCGCCAGAAGTGCGGCCCTTCGGGCCGCCGGTTTATCATTATTTACATATTGTACAAGACACTTCTTATATTAGTGTTCATTTACAGTTTTAACTCTTGTGATATATTATATAAAATCTATGTAGAAATAGGCTTCGAATCGATCTGACAATTGACCGAGTTATAAGCAAAAAACCCCTTTTTTTAATTGCTCCTCTCTGGGACCAAAATTCCTACCTAGATCGATTTCTCGCCCCAAAAAATCCTTATTCTGTAAATTTCATCAAAATCGTTAGTCGTTTTTGAGAAAAAAAGTCTAGGTAAGATTATACGTCATACTATATTTAACGTACATATACATATTTTATATAGCTAATATAAAAATAACATACCTATTTATTTAAATATTAGCTAAAACTACTTACATAATTATGTTTAGATTTTATTGTTGTTATTTTTTTACTTTTCAGATAATTACTGATTATTTTAATAAGTTAAAGATTGACTGTCAAAGTAATTTTGACATAAATAATGAAAATAGTTTGTTTTTTCCAAAGCCTACTCACAAAACGACACTGTTTTATGACGTTAAAAAAACTGTTTTTTAAAATGATAAAATCGATAAGAAAACGAATTTTTCCAGGGATGAGACCTAGCTAGATCGATTTTTTGCCCCCCGAAACCCCTTTTCGGTAAATTTGATCAAAATCGTTAGAGCCGTTTTCGAGAAAATATTTACATAGATACATAGAAACATATATACAAGATTTACTCGTTTAATAATATAGGGGGATTTAAGAACACACAATAATACAATGTCTAGACTCTAAACGACTGGCCGGAATTTGATTGATAAAACACGATTCAACTCAAGTCTATATATTTTATCAAATTATCGAAAAATAGTTTTTAACCTTAAAGTTAAAACATTTAATTTTGCGAATTGTTTTTATTTAACTACATAAACTAACAACATACGCAGAAACTCCGTTTAAAATACTATATTTATTAAAAATTTCAATTAAAAATACGCTTTAGAAACCCACAAAAAAAATTAAAATTTACGGATCACAAAAACACGCGTCTGTACACTAATATTACTACTTCGTTATAACCGACTGTTAAAACTTGTTTAAAAAACATTTTTTTTGCAGCGTCCATAACTTCTAAACCCAAAAATTACAATTCATAGTTCTTTTTATAAGCATTCTAAATTTGAAACACATTTTTGTTTTTTTTTATTTTTTAAATTCGATATTTTGTTGGAAATTGAATGAAACTAGTTCTGTTCAGTGGATAGTGAAGTTAAGTTCCTATTCTTTATTCGACTATTCCGGTTAGTGGTAGTAAGAAGTAAGCGCCTCTGTGTTCAGCGATTATGCAAACGAAATTTTTTAATTTTTTCTCTCAATAAATAAATAATAAGTAGATACCATTGATAATACATTTTGACGAATTGTCGCAGACGTCCGGTGTTGCCCATGCCGTCTCCTGTGTTGCTCAAGCTCTCAACTCTCAAGCAACACATACACAACTGTTATGAGGTCATTTACCGAGCTTCGGTTCATTGCGCTTCCATGCAGTGCAGTGTGCACTTTACAAATACACCATAAGAAATCGGTATGAGAAGACTTAATCCATGCTCCAAATAATTTTTGAAAATTATTTTTATACGAAACATTTCAGTGACAATTTATATTGTTATAGGTACAAAATGTGCACAAAATTGCGTACCTATATTTCCAAAATCACTGATCCGATTGGTACCAAATCAATAAAACTGCAATCCTTATAACAAATATTTTGCAAAAAAAAATTAGAATCGGTGAATTCTTGCGACTTGCGGACGTTATTGCGACGAAAGAAAATTCCGGCTCCGTTCACACAAAAAACACACACACAGTCGCCATGCGTGATACAATCAGAATCTGATTTTATTTTCAGACCCTATCACCATACTTCCATTTCCTAATTCCTTGTACGGAAAATGGAAGTAAAAATATTTATTAACATCAGTGGCGTAACGTACACCCCCCACAGACCACGCATGGCGGGGGAGGCTCAGCCATCATAGGGACCCAATCACATCGATATATATTTAACTACTTTTACAAACTAGTAGTTTAAGTAGTATGTACTATAAACTGCAAAATGTATCTGGATAAGGGGCCTAAACTTAATTTTGGGGGATTTGTTTTTACAGCGTATCGTTCGGTTACCTTAGATATTTTTAAATAATTTCTAAACTATAAATTTTTGCTGTAATTTAATATATTTTTCACGCACAATCAATAATAATATTAAAAGATAAAAATGTTTTCGCCTCACAAGAACTCTTTTCTACAACTGCATTATGGTTCCATAAATCCAAGGCTTATAAATCGAACCGTAGACGAAGGTACAACTTTTATAACTTATTTTATAATAATTGTTGTTATATTAGTTACAATAAACTCTCAATTTCGATTTCTTTATTAGTATATTTGCCTATATACATAATTTATATATGGTATCGCAAATACACTAATAATTGGCGTCGGTTGGATGGCGGGACGGTGGGACCTAGGGTTGGATCACAAAATTTCGACATTTGAAAAGAATTGTTATTAACGAAATTCAGTATAGGTACGCATTGGAGGAACCCATCGGTAATTACGATGCCAAGCCATTGATTCATTTTTACACTGATAGTTCTGGGACCTATTGTATCTTATTAATTGATGACTTCACACTGTACTTAATACTTTTGTGTGTAAATATATCTATTCTATCTATTCTATATATAAAACTAAATCATTAAATTGTAATAGCAATGGGTAAACTACCCGATTGCCATGACATGGAATCACCTTTATTGCGCCTTGCATCAAATCAGCCTACCATCCCAGTTCAACACGTCGATGTGACCCGCGCCAAAGTTGCATTCGGTCGATGGGCATTGCCAAAACTGGTAAATTTTTATAGCTTTTTAATTACTGTGTATAAAAGAACAATCGCTCCGGCAACACTTTTCATAAGATTTATAAGATTATTGTTATAATCAGGACCAGCGAAAAAAGTACGTGCTTGGGGAACAATATTTTTAGAGTAGCTCGGGTAACATGTAGTTCGTTCAATTTGAAATAAGCTAAATAAAATGTCGATAAAACTACATTAGAGTCTTTTTTAAGGAATTATTATTGTAAGGTTGAAAAACCCACTATTAATGCCTGCCTTCTAAAAGGGCAGATACAAGTTATCATGGTTTTACGAATGGCAACAGCACTGGTACCATCGCGAAGTTACGCACAGTCCTTTGAGAAAAAATGCTCAAACATAGTTAAGATGTTGGGGTTTTCTCTCTAATCCAATATATCTAATAATTATTATTTTCTTAAATGTGAGTTTAATACGGCTATAACATTAAAGGATTTTTTATTGGAAAAGTGCAGCCAATTACATAATCTTATATTGCATTATTAGAAAAATAGATAACTCATTCCCCGCGCGATAGTGGAGAGATTCGGGATTGAATCCAGACTGTGAAAAATGATTTTTTCTAATAATGTATTATAAGATTACGTAATTGGCTATTTAACAAAAAATAAAGCAAATTATAATGTTAATTTCAGAGGCGAGAATTACATGATAAAGATCCGCTTATACAGTCTCAAGCAATTAACAGTATCGCCGATTTGGTTCACGACCCTGAAAAAGCGTTCGAGGCAATTCGACTTCGCATTGTTGATAGGTATGTTTTCGGTGGACAAATTGGAAAATATATCAAGAAAAATTTAACCACGGTTAAAGTATGCTGTATGATTAAGTAAAAGAAAGTTTTAACAGTACTAGAATGTACTAAAACTTGATCATCTTTTCATCCCAGAAGATTGTTTTTTTTGTACTTTTGAGTAAGCCGTATAGTCGTTTCTTTGTTTTTGTTTTTAAAGTGCTTTACGTTTTTTGGTTTTCCTATTGAAAGCAATTTTTAAGAATGCGGTGTTCCTATAGCTTCTCCGATTTTGATTATTTTTTGCTGACAATTAAGTTCTTAATGAGTAATCAGTAGGTACAGTAAAGTAAAACTCGTGTGATCTTTGGAATAATTTTGGTGACTTTTTTATGGAAATCTGACGTTAAATTTTGGCGTTAGATGGCTACATATTATATATACGGTAGATACGTTGCGCCGATAATTTTGCAAAGGAACGGGACATGAACTTGCCGCGGTTCTATCAAAACGGTTTTTTGTTGTAAGCCTATATTAGATGCATAATAAGTCATCGTATCATGTATTAAATGTAAGTATATTATGCTCCCAAAAAATGGTCTTTGAAATAACGCAATATAAAAATCCTAAATATTATCGATTACCTACTATAGCTCTCTCATTTTTAAATTTTATATATAGAGTGGCCTCGATATCAACAAACCCTTCATAAATATGCATAGTTTATTGAATTTAGAAGTTAAATGTATTCTGTGATTTAGATAAATATTATTATAGTTCGTTTGACCAGTGACCACGCAAAGCAGAATACACGCATGTCTATGAATAGAAACAATAAATCATACATTTATTATTTGTTATGTTATATTGTGTCAAGCTTATTTTTATCATTGATTTTTTCGTTAAAAGTGAATTTAACATACCTTGCTTCCGTAGACTTGAAATACGCCTCTTCTATATCTGTCGGTTTCTTTAAATCAATTCCCTGGAAAAGAAAATTAATAAATTAATATAAAAAAAATTACAAAAAAGAACATCCATAAAGAGTGATGGAACCTTTGGATGTTAAAAATAACCACAAAACACCAAACCATTTAAAAATTTCTCGTACGCTCCCCCTACCAAGTTGACATCATCAGGAGATGATTAAATTTATTTATTTAATCAACTCCTGATGATGCCACCTTGGTTGGCGAAACGTACGTCGAGAAATTTTTTAATGGTTTGGTGTTTTGTGGTTATTTTTAACATTTTGCAAAAAAAGAACATACCTACATAATAAATAATTGCTATAATTATATATGTAATCTAGATTATTTTTTTGGTTCATCGATCTCCATTCAAAGCGAATTCTACTGTACGTATTTTAATTAACAGATTACAAGATCTGATGGTAAGTGGAGATATATCATACCGTGAACGCGTATGCCTAATTCTAACAACTCTGGCAAGTCAAGCTGAAGGACGATTAGCCATAATTAATAATCCGGGTATAGTGGAAAATTTGGCTAATCTGGCGGAGGACCCTGAGTTAATCGTACGGCACCAAGCAGCCGCTTTAATTGAAATGATAGCGTTGCAATGGACCGGTAAATCCACTCTCACCACCCACTCATACTGTCTATAGTGTCTATATAATGAATGACTCAGTTTAGAATTGTAATATTTTCATTAATGTTTTGTATATCAGTTACCTCTAACACAACTAATTTATTCAAGGTCAGCTTCAATAATACAATTAATGTGAACCTGACAATAATTGCTAAGGGTTCATTATGTAGCTACTTATGATATGATAAAATTTAAAACAATATGCATTCGAAAGTAAATAATATAATTTTTATGACAATCGTACGGACACACCATTCCATACTGGCAACAGCTATAAATTATTAAGGCCAAAGTATTTGAGGATGTTGCGGATGTTGGGGCTAACCAAACGAATTTTCTTTTTATTTTGGGTTTTTTTAGATATTATATATTTTTACTCCAAAATCATCCCCCGAATTTATTTATATATTGCTTGAATTATTATTAATTATTGGTTGCCATTTTGGAATGTTCTGCCATTGCCAGTACAATTTTCAAAAAAAAGCGAGATTTATCATTGACCATTGTCATTACACATCATTCATGTTATTGCTGTGACACCGGAAGTAGTCGCTCACCCGCTTAACTGACAAAACTACTTTCAAATAATAATAAATTATTAACGTTTAGGAGCTGACTTGCTTGTGGAATACGGATTTATTCAACTGCTCCTTGATTACCTGTTAACCGAAAATGAAGATATAGCGGAACTGCATTTGAAAACTTTGAAGCATTTAATGTACGCCGAAGGAGGAATGGTCGCTTTTCAAAATGGTGCAATTCCAGTATTTGTATGTTAATTTTAAATTAACATCAGAGTTTTCCGGAGACGTGAATTTTAAAAACCGAGAATCTGATTTGTATAAAATTAGTGTTAATTGCCTCCATGAAAATTGAGCCTAAATGAAATAGTTCTAAGCGAGTACGGCATAATACATTTTTATAAGTGAAACTAGCTTACAGGCGGTTTTGACTTTTGACAGACATCTTATCTTATCAGATCGTAGCGATAACATCTAACAAATGGCTTTTAAAGTAGTATAATATATATCTCCGATATCTTGCAGTCATTGATCGGAAGGAATAATTTTGCCACAGCTTCTTGTTTTAATCTCATCGTAGCGGCGTAACCGGATAAACCGTATGTGGTGCGTATAGATATTATAAGTTTCACCAAATTCGGCCCAGCCATTCTCGAACGATGTTGGTACAAACATACAGACAAACGAAAATTCAAGAAACACATTTTCCCGTCTATATATGTGTCATACAAAATGCTCAAAAAAAGCAAGAAAATAAAATTTCAGAAAGAGGTTTCGTTACAATTTTATATTTTAGTATCGCCTTGGACGATCGAGTACGTTTACTACTCGACCATTATTACTCGATTTTTTAAGTATTTGCACAACCCTATAGTAAGTACAGTCGTCAGACGACTATCAGGTTTGACGTAACATGCACTGAACAATGAAGCTGTGAACAAACAGATTTTTAGACAAATACTGTTGACCGTGAAAACTGATAACCTTGATTTTAAAAACGTATATGTATAAATTTTCAGCTAATGCTTTTGTCTAAGGAGAACACAACAATTGTGTCCTTGGCATTGGAATGTATTGCTCTAGTGACTTCAACCAAATGCGGCAAGAAGAGGTCAATTACATTAGAAATCTTAGAGACGCTAAATGAGTTTCTTCACAATAGCGTGAGTCTATTATTTTATAAAAATAACCATTAGGCATTAGGCACGTACCTCGGAGGTACGGTGAAGAAAAAAATATGGAGGTACTACCTCCGTACTTTTTTCTTGCCCAAGCTATCCAATTTTGTCGAAAGATCGACCTACAGGGTTCAATAAGTCTTTCAACCTGTTTCGCTCAATATCATATACATATAATTCTATAATTCAACTTCAGAAATCTGGCCTTATAGTTATACAACGAACATTTTTATCATGATAACAGCTATCGACGTTCGATCAGGTGATACTAAGGGCCAAGACAGACACGGCGGTTTTAACCGACACGTTTACCGAGTCGGTTTCCAAGTCGATACGTCGTGTAATATAACATAATAGTGTAAAACACACACAGCTGTGCCGTTCGGTGCGTTTCGTGCGGCGGTTTTGAAACAGCTGTGTGCGTTTTACACTATTATGCTATATTAAACGACCTATCGACTTGGGAACCGACTCGGTACACGCTTCGGTTAAAACCGCCGTGTTTGTCTTGGCCCTAAGGTACAGCGAGTAATTCTTAAAAGAGATGCTCCTAAGATCTGGCTTGCGATGTCTGTATTACAGGAACGTAAAATTCATACTGCTGCAGCTGAGGCCCTCATGTTTACAACTCATAGGACAAAAGCTAAGAAACAAGCAGATAAGATAAAAGGTCTTCCGAAACGTCTTGTTGAACTTTCCAAAGATTTTCATTGTCCGGAATTACAGTTATTTGCTATCAAGGTAAATCTCAAATACCTATTTAGGATATCTGAAATGTTCACCGCCTACAATTCACCGCGGAAAGTTTACCGCTCACAATTCACTGCCACCACAATTTATCGTCAGCAAAGTCTTCGCCTGGATTGGGGGCGATATTATTTACAATAATAAATAGATTCGGTTGTTACTTGATAAAAATCGATATTACATATTTTTTTTTAAATTTATTTCTCATGAGTCTAAGAAAGGCTATGGTCGGATAAGATGGGCAAATTTGCCCCCGCACTGATAGTGCTCATTTTTTTTTTTGCTTCAATTGTAATTAATATCACTTATAATTTCCACAAATTTCAGCCCTCAATATTAAACAGTTTAAGAGAAAAAAAATTTTTTTTCGAATTTTTTTTTGTCTTTTGAATGGCTGAACCGACTCGAATGAAATTTATACCAGTTATAGATAATATCAGAAGGCATTTAAAAAAAAAATGGCAATGGAATCTGGTCAGGGGAGCATGAAAAAAAAATTCATGAATATTTCTGGATTTTTTTAACCTCTTTAAAGTTCTGGCACAGCTACGAAATTTTTTTGTAGAATCTTGGGATGGCTTTTTACCACACATAATTTTTTCAAAACGATCAAATGGGTACGCGATACCTAAAAAAAAAAAAATGTTTTTTTTATTTTTTTTTGTATTTTTTAAATTATGATACATATCATAATTTAAAAATTACAAAAAAAAAATAAAAAAAACATTTTATTTTTTTTTAGGTATCGCGTACCCATTTGATCGTTTTGAAAAAATTATGTGTGGTAAAAAGATTCTACAAAAAAAATTTCGTAGCTGTGCCAGAACTTTAAAAGGGTTAAAAAAAATCCAGAAATATTCATGAATTTTTTTCATGTTCCCGTGACCAGATTCCATTGCTATTTTTTTTTTAAATGCCTTCTGATATTATCTATAACTGGTATAAATTTCATTCGAATCGGATCAGCCATTCAAAAGATAAAAAAAAAATCGAAAAAAAACATTTTTTGTTTTCTTACACGGTTTAATATGTATATTGAGGGCTGAAATTTGTGGAAATTATAAGTGATATTAATTACAATTGAAGCAAAAAAAATGAGCACCATCCGTGCGGGGGCAAATTTTCCCATCTTATCCGACTATAGCCTTTTATTTTCTACATGGAGGATTTAAAACTCCTCTCTAAATGAGTGTTTTTCATCAATTAAATGGTTAGCAAAGGTATACAGTTGTTTACTAAATTGATGAAAAACACTCTTTTAATGCCAAATTATTCAAATGTACATATATGAAAACTGTGCTGGACGGTTTGCCAAAAACAAACAACTTTGTTATTTGTAGAAGGTTGAAATAGACGCTTTATATTTTATTTCATCTATTTACCTGTTATTTTACATTGCGTTTGCAAAATTGCTATACTATTTGTAAGTGGAAGTTCCGTTAAGAGTATTCGATAGTGGAAGTTACCCCCTGCACTCTATCTCAAATCCTTTCCCCTCGCCTAAAAACGGTTCCAGCTCTCTCGACGCTATTTTTAAAGCTAAAGGGTTCGGGTAAACGCCAAATGAAGGACCAAGAATCACACTGTACATATACAGATCCTAAAGGCGAAAAATTGAAAAAAAATCCTGAAAAAACTAAAAAAAATTACGTAATCTTTCACACGTATCCAAAACTTTTTTTCAAAAAATTCGCCTGTAGGATATGCAGTGTGATTCTCGGTCTTTCATTTGGCGGTTTACCCGAACCCTTCTTTAGAGAGCGGGAACCGTTTTACAGGCGAGGGGAAAGAATCTGAGATGAAGGGTGCAGGGGGTAACTTCCATTATCGAATACCCTTAAATGCCAATGCCCAAATAGGTTATGAATAATATATACGCGGTGAAGTGTGGGAGGTAAATGTTCCTAGACTCCCTAATTAAAATGAAATTGAAATTATTGAAAAATGTTAAGTTTTCTGCAATGTCTTCATTTTTCTGTACTTAATAAAATTAATCGATGAAAACGTACATTTTTTTATCTATACTAACGTCCGATAGTAAGAAAAAAACTTCAAACCGCTTGAATTTATCGTAAACCTTGTACTTTCCGAATGCGATAGATATTGTATTTATAGACGCTCGACAATTGAGATCATAAGCATATAATATCTTTCTGAATGCGAGACCAGTGCTCTAACCACTACGCAACTCTCTAGGTTTATCATGTACTACTACTTAAATTTTCAGGCTCTATGTAATATTACCGAACATCCAAATATCAGAAAGCTTATGTTGGAAAATTATCTGACAGATGTGCAGAAGATAATAATAATCACCGATGATGGAAAACACATGGATGAAATGATTATGAAACATCAAGCAATACTTATTGATATCATAAAATGGAAGCCCTAAAATGCTTATAAAAATATAACTATAACCTAATAAATTTATTAAATTGCAAAAGTTTATCGACATTATTAGATACATTACCTATACTCCTAAATCGATTTTGACATTTCATAGCATTGATTTCAATAAAATATACTTTAATACAATATTTCTTTTATTTATAAAAAATGCATTTATATAGTTTTAGAAGTTTCGCCCTCTATTTTTCAGTCACTTATATACCTATTTACTTTAATTAAGGTTTTTGTAACATATTTACAATCAGTGATGTTTCCCAGAGAGAACGTATATGTTTCCGACCTGTTTTTATTCTCAATCATAACTTATATCTCTGGTCTTACTGGACAATAATTAAAGTAACCTCGCTAAACATGTGACAAGCCAATGCTGTCTCTTTATATTGCAACGAAAAAAGTAGACTCGCCTACTTAAAATCGTATTTAAGTGTATAAATGGAAATGTTTAAAATCTGGGTATAAATAGACATTTCCTGTCAAGAAACAGCTGCTGGTCACAATCGACCATTAGAGCCATGACTAGTGAATTAAAGGCACCAATCCAATGTTAAGTTCAAACCGCGACCGCGCTAATTCACAACAATATTTATATTGAACTGAGTTTGCGCTGTATTGCGTATCGCTGCGCCGGTCGCGCGGCCACTGGCATCAGCCGGAGACCCAGCGTCGGGGAACCCAGGTTTTGTAACACAAGCCACTTCAAAAACATTAAATTTTAAATTGATCACAACGTCGATCTTTTAGACCAATGATTGAAAACGTGAGAAACCCCGTGTGAGCCCCATCATATTTTTAAAGAACCAGAGGAAAACGTGTGGCTTCTTGATGGCGCGCGAGGCACCGCCTTTTTATGAGACGTGTGACACTTCTATCTCATGTAGGGTTGCCAGGCGTCCCGATTAATCGGGATTGTCCCGATTTTGAGTCTTAATTAGTCAAGGTGTCCCGAATAAACTTTTCGGGACATCAAAATATCCCGGTTTGGCCTATTTTGATTTGTATTAATTATATGGCGTTTTTAAACCGATATCAAACCGAATCAAAAGTACAACTAAAATTAAAAATCCGTTTTGTATCTGTGATTTATAAGTTTTGCTCTAAGAATTAAAAGATTATTTTTGAGTTTTTTGTTCTTAAAATTGTGATTTTAAGATTTAGTTATGTTTTTTATACATTTTTTAACAAAATAATTTGTTTTTTTTAATAAATATTATTTACTAAGCGATAATTCGATTTTTTTACGTAAATATTACTTTTCTGATTTTAGAATTTTTTGTTATAACCTAACCCAACCTAACCTGTCCCGATTTGACCGCATCAAGATATCTGGCAACCCTAATCTCATGTTGTTTTTAGGAAATGATCCTGACAATGTCGACGTTTTGTTTAAGTTTTTAACAGAAACCGTCCTAATATTCCGGTTTACTTAAATTTGACTATTTATTATTTATTTAATCTTTTACGTTGGAGATTTTTTTATATTTTTACTTCCCACCTCTACTATGGTAGGGAAGTAATGGATTTAGTCCGAAAAAAATATTTCGAGATTTTAACAGATTTTCACGTTTTGAGACCCTAGCAATCGTTTAAGATCATTTTCTGACTGATGTCTGTATGTGTGTGTGTGTGTGTGTATGTGTGTGTGTGGTCAATTTTTCGCCTTCGATATCTTAAGAACGGAACAACATACGGGCATGCCGATTGTTCTATTGTGTTTATCAGCCTTTAACTTAGATCTGATTAGATTTTGAGTCAAATCGGTTCAGTGGATCCTGAGATATTCAAAAAAACGTCCTCAATGTCACGTATTAACATAGGTAAAAAAAAATATAAATGAATTCTAGATGTTATAATATGAAAAAAATATAAATATTTTTTTTCTCTAAAATGTATAGTTTTCGAGAAAAAAAATATTTTACTAAAAAAAAATAAAAATTGTACGTAAACCAAGGTAACCATGATTTTTGCTATATTAAGTTAGCCACCAGTAGATCACCAAACAAAAAAGAAGGCCATGCTTTTTTCAAAGAATAAAAATTAAATTGTGTTTTAAAGACCACCAACAGCTAAGGTTATTTGGGCCTAGTCAAAGATTAATAAAAAAAAGTGTTTATTTTTTGCAAATATTTACTAGGTGGGAAGTATAGGACTGGTCATCAGTCGAATTTTTTATTTATGCGTAGCACGTTTGTTTTTTCTTCTTTATTGGTAATTTTATTAATTGTTTTGTGTTAATTTTATTGAATAGACGCTAATGATCCCTATTAAGCGTCTAAATCTACAATCTAATTTAATTTAGGGAATCATAAATATGTAAAATATGCCACATTAGGGGGCCACAGTAAATTTATGGGTGAGTCATCCAAACTTATTTGCATTACTAAAATGCTATGATACTTACATTGATATTTGTACCACTTTAAACGTGTTATAGTTTTTTAAGAACAGTGAGCTATTTCTGTCATTTTTGTGACTAATTCATTTTAAGAAAAGGAATATAATTTTGTGTGTGTTACGCTGTATAATGCATACGTCAAAACGACTCAAATAATTTTGTATTTTTTTATTCGACTAACGATTTCTTATTCAAAACGCGTATGCCATTATAGGTTCGCCATCCTTGCCCTAGAGCCTAGGCCAAAGACCATCTAGAATCTAGCTTTGGCCTAGGCTATATAGCCTAGTCATCCAAGTAGATAAATATGGGCCTGACTGCAAGATCACTTATGCACGGAATCCACTAGTAAAATGTCAAAAACAAATTAATGTAGTTTTTAAGCAATGAGATGAGAAAATTGTTTGCAATTTATATTTAATTAATGGTTGATTGTTCTATTATTATCATGTTTCTAGCACGTTCATCTTCTATAATATTATAAATAAAATTGTAATTTTATCTATTTGCTTGAAAATCATGTAAAAACAGCTACACATATTTTAAATTCAGCCATTATCTGCGACTTCACTTGCGTTAATGCCGGATTTTTGGCTACTGCTTACTGCTCAGCTCCCTTTAGTAGAAGCGCGACGATATAGATAACATAACATAATATCCTATTTACTAATCCCTGATGTGTAACAATTAATACTACATCCCCCAGGGGGAACATTCGAATATAGTTGTCCTCGTAATTGCATTCTAATGTTCTTTGGGAATTGGCGTTCGCAGGAGCCCTAGCTCGTACTAGTCGGTTTGTGGATGCCGGCTGGCAGATTCTAATACACAAATGAATTATAAATTATTGCGTTGAAGACGCTAATGACCTGAGTTGTCGACGCGTCTATAATCTACAATAATAATAATAATAATAATGAATTAATAGTACAGTTCAAGTTCGAATAAAATCGGTTTTGTAGTTTTTGAGTTAATCCGGAACAAACAAACAAAAATTTCGAAAATGGCTACGGAGCCATTCAAGCACTACGTAATGCAGTTTTTGAAGACAAGTTGTAATGAAACTGAATGTTGAAGTTTTTGAAATGAACCAGTTTTCAAACACTGGCTGGACAAAATATTGTGTATTCGCACGATCAGCTGTTTCAATGTATTCTCAGTTGAGCAGAAGCAACTGTCAAGTACGTAGGTACGTACAAACAATAATGCATGGATGATTAATTGATATTACATACCGACGTTAATAACACGTTTGTAAACATGGCAAATTTATGTAGATAAAAAAGTAAACGTCATCGGTCGACGAAATCAAACTGTTCCGAGTTCATAAACAAGTGCCAAGCGAACATCTGACTATTTGTAAACAAAAACATCGCGCATTAGTTCAGTACTTCGTTTGTTTCCAAGGCTGATAAGTGTATCACAACGTGCTCACAACAATATAAACAAAAGACTGAACGTCACAAATAATCCAGCTGATATTGTTTTAAAAAAATCTAAGTAACAATGACTTCGCCAACGCAAGTGGTGAGTGATTTTATTTTTTTCTTATTAAATATATTTTCCGAAAATCAAAATGTCGCGAAATTCTGTACGGCTTTTTGTATATTTTTATTTCTTTGTTTATGCACTAAAAGGGAAATCTAATATGGATTAAGGTATGTCATTTTTAAAGTGGAATAAAACTAGAGACGTTTAAAGATGGTGAACATGATACCTAGAATGATTATTACTTATTAATTTATAATATCATACATTTACTGGTTAAATTAGATTTTGTTGGTAGTTGCCTGTTGCATGAAAGTACGCTGACACCCGTACCTCGTACTCGCGTAGGCGTAATTAACGGATGTCGACCATCCATTTTATCGGAAATTTTTTGTAAACTTTTCCTACGAAACTTAATTTTAATTTCCTCATAAATTTATGAAATATGAATTGTATGAATAAGAATAAGAATCTTTCACTTAGCTATACAAAGTATAGATGTGAATGGTCAATAATAAAAACTAAGAGTAAATTATTTAAAAACTCATTTATACTGTAAAAACAGCCTGTAGTGAGGTACTTTTTTAGTTCAATTGTAAATTGCCTAATATTTAAAATTTGGCTTATAAGCCTTGGTAAATGATTAAACAGATTAGATCCCGCATAAATTGGAGATTTTTCATCGGATGTTGTATGGTGCTTATTTATATATATCTGAGATGATTGCCTGGAATTATAGGGATTGATATCTGAAACTGTCTTATAGCGGGATATATTCTGTTTAACATTTACCAACAATTTATACACATATATTTAGATTAGATTTACACGGGGTGATAAGACATTAGATATCTCACAATCACTGCGACCTATAAGATCTTTTGTGAGTCCCCTAATAGTTTATTCCCAGTCGGGTAAAATGCTTTTTATGAACCTTATAACCTTTCTGGGGGCTTCTCTCCATATGTCTTCAGGCTTTAGAAAAGGCCTGTTAAGATGTTGCAGCCTTTTGGAGAACACTGCTTCACATTCACATAGAATGTGTTCGGCAGTTTCTTTTGCTTCTTTACAGAAGCGACAGTTGTCATCCTGAACTTTACCCATTTTTGAGAGATGGTATCTCAAAGGGCAGTGGCCTGTGAGGAGTCCTGTCATTATTCTCAGTTCTGCTTTGCTGAGAATAAGGAGTTCTTTGGTCCTTGTGGTGCTATGCGAGATAAATCTCTTTGATTGTTTCAGTCCTGGAGTGGACTTCCAACGAGAGATTTTCTTTTCTTCCTCCCATTTGCGAACCTCTAGTTTGATGTGGCTTTTAGTATAGCCACAGAAAGGTTCTGGGCCTATAAAGGTTTTAGTTCCTCCTTCTTTAGCGAGGGAGTCTGCTATTTCATTGCCTTCGATGCCTGTATGCCCTGGAACCCACATTAGGGTTACTCTGTTGTATACACCCAGTTTATCAACAGTATCTAGGCATTCCCAGACCAGTCTTGACTCAATTTTGTGTGAACATAGAGCCATAATAGCTGCTCTGCTATCCGATAGGATGAATATTTTTGCGTTTCTGTAGCCTTTATCCAGACAATTCAGAGCGCATATATTTCTGCCTGGAATACAGTGGCTTTGGAGCCCATGGGAGCTGATATCCTTGTTTTAGGACCAAAAACACCTGCTCCTACTCTATTGTCCATCTTGGATCCGTCTGTATAATATATCAGTGATCCTCTGGGGAATTTTATTTCATCTTCTTTCCAGAATTTGCGACTTTCTATATAGTAGCATTGAACCTTCTGTCAAATTTGAATCTGACATCCATCAGATCCACTGCTGTACAGGTCATTAGATTAAGATTTCTAAGAATACTTAGGTGGCCTGTTAAGTCTCCAGACTTAAAGTTTTTTGTCCGTTGCAATTGAGTTGCAAAAACTGCTGCTTCTTTTTCCAAAAAGAGCGGGAGGGGCGGCAGATCAAGTATCACCTCCAAGGCAGCAGTAGGACATGTGCTGGAAGCACCAGTAATCATGAGACATGCTAGTCTCTGTAGTTTGGTAAGTTGGACTTGTGTTCCTTTACTTTCCAGTTTTGGCCACCATACCATAGCGGCATAACTGACCATGGGTCTCACAATAGCCTTATAGACCCAGTCGGTCATTTTAGGCTTTAGTCCCCTATACACATATATAGACGTGAGCGTTAAAATTTTGCAACTTTTAAATGTATCTCTACAAGTACCTCTGAACGGTATATTAAAAATTAGACGTACAATCCGTTTTTGCAGTATAAATGCTCTATTTATGTCAACTGATTGACCCCAAATTATTATGTTATACTGTAAATAAGGATATACTAATGCATAATACATACTAATCAGTTGATCAGTATTCAAATATGATTTGACGCTCCTTATAGCGAAATATGCCGATTTTAGTTTTTTGCAAACATGTTCTAAATGAAGACACCAAGACAGCTTCTCGTCAACATATAATTCCAAAAACTTGCGATCAGATGTAAATAAAATTTCTGAGCCATTTATTTCAAATTTTAAATTTGGTCTTACTTTTCTTTTATGGAAGAATACACAGTTTGTTTTTTGAACATTGAATACTAATTTGTTTTTAAAGCACCAGCAAGAGAACTCCTTAAGGGCAGTACTAACTTGAGATTTCAATTGATCAATATTATCGGCAGATATCGCTATAGAAACGTCATCGGCAAACAGTGCTATTTGGTCAACATTAATAAATTGTGTATTTTTAAAAAGAATGGTCAATAACAGCCGACGTCGTCGAGCGTCTATAATCTACAATATCCAACAACAACCGATCTACTGGCTATTTGTCCCAAAATATCAACACTATACAGTATAGGTACAGGTAGGCCGGCATTTTGTATGAAATTTTACTAAATTTTTAATTAATTAATGAGCTGAGAGGGGCCGCAAAAACGTTTAAGCTCAAGGCCGTAGACAGAAAAAAACTTTGAGACCGACTAGTCCTACTACGTCGTTTTCCGAGTTCTGTTATTAATTTTTAAAAATATGGTATTGTGCAGGGGCTTACGTAATTCTGTGGGTTTTTTAATGACGGAATAGTGTCACTACGTGAGATGGATAGCCCATGAGTCACACTATCAAATACTACCCAGGTGTTTTGCGTTTGTTCAATTTTTTGTCGGACGGCCTATATGACAACAATCTTTTTTCGTCTCTGTAACTCGTTTGCGGTTAGTTCTAGACAAATTTTGGTAAACACCTTTTTTGTTGTAAATAAAATAAGAAACCAAAAAGGTTTTAATAATTTTTTTATATCTGTTACCGTTTCGGAGATATATATAATCATGTGTACAGGGTGTTACTAAAATAGGGGACCAAATTTCTACAGCGTGTAGTATTCAAAAATAAGTCAAAAAGTTCATATAAATATATGGCCTAAAATGCACTCTTAGGGAGGCATAGGCCCTTAAAGGGGTTCAGATGAAATTGGTTTTTCTTTATTATTTGAAGAACGGTAAGTATAGTCAAATTTCTGGGAATTTGCTTAAATTTTTATGCTGAATAAGATGCGCTAGTTCATTTTTGGTTATTAAAATCAAGGTAAAAAACCCTTTTTCCGCCCTTAAAAGTGACGCCCCTGATTTTAATAAGCAAAAATAAATCGGCAGTCAAAATCCATGTAACTTTCTTATTTGTGTTAACATTTTTCAACTCGAATATGGTTTTCTTTCGATTTAGTGTAAAGTCTCATATGAGACAAGAAAGCTTATACAGGGTGAGTTCGACCACCCGTATCAGTCGTTTTTTTCGAAAACGGTTAGTCGTAGAGAGTTGTGTCAAAAATTTGTGTAATAAAAGCCCTAATAAAGAATCAAATGGTGATAATGTTTTTTTCCGGGAAGGTCGGCTTCCCTATTAGTTTGCTCCAGAATGTCCAGAACTCCGGAATTATAAATGTAACGATAGGTCGAAAGTGGTATTGTTGAAAAGATCTTTAAAAAATAAGTAAGTTTTGTAGGAACATTTTTTTTATTACTGCTACCCCTGTAAATTTCTATAAGTATAAATATAAATTATTAAATGTTCAAAACTTCGGAATTTTAGAAAGCACGATAGGTTGAAAGTGGTGCTGTTGAAAAGTTCTTTAAAAAATAGGCAAGTTTTGTAGGAAAAATTATTTAATTACTGCCACCCCTGTTAAGAAATAATCCTTTGAAATTATTAAATCAAAATTTCATAATAACTTTATATTAGAAATCGTGTCCATCGTGATTATAATAAAATTAAGCAAAATCGCAGGATAGTGGACAAAATAATTTGATTTATTAAATTAAATGTACGACGTTTCGTCTATAGATTTAGACTTTTTCAAGTACAATCATAAAAATTTTTATGATTGTACTTGAAAAAGTCTAAATCTATAGACGAAACGTCGTACATTTAATTTAATAAATCAAATTATTTTGTCCACTATCCTGCGATTTTGCTTAATTTCATAATAACGATCGAAGTCGGCATTAAAAATCTAGCAACCTTAGACATTGTCACAAGTGTTCAAACTGTCTTCCATTTACTCTTTAGTACATACTACTGAGCTCTTCTGGTTATACTGTGAGTGTACTTCTTCAGTGTTTAATGATCGATAGATAGGTAACTAGATTTTAAATGCGGACCTTTAAAAAGTTCGTTATTATGACATTTTAATCTAGTAATTTCAAACAAATATTACTTAACAGGGGTGGCAGTAATAAAAAAATTTTTTCTACAAAACTTGCTTATTTTTTAAAGATCTTTTCAACAATACCACTTTCGACCTATCGTTACATTTATAATTCCGGAGTTCTGGACATTCTGGAGCAAACTAATAGGGAAGCCGACCTTCCCGGGAAAAAAAATTATCACCATTCGATTCTTTATTAGGGCTTTTATAATACAAATTTTTGACACAAGTCTCTACGATTAACCGTTTTCGAAAAAAACGACTGATACGGGTGGTCGAACTCACCCTGTATAATATAATATAGTTTAAGAAAAAGTATAAAAAAAGTTATTAATCGTTAACACTGAAATAGTTTCGCTCCTGTAGAATTTGTGGATTATAGACGCTCGACAACAGAGGTCATTAGCGTCTTCGCCCCTGTATGTTTACAACTATTATTACGCGCGTTTATTCTGTTATCGTAGTGTTTTGGAGAAAGCCATTTCTATTTTGATGTTTCATAGTCGATTACAGAAACAGAACTCTACCCGGTAATAGTTTTACCACAGATGATGGCGTTTTAATAATTTATACACATAAATATGGTCGGTAGCGCACGCACCCATGCGAGTGCATTTCTCGGTTATTTATTATAAAAATATTTTAAATTTGTTTTAAATTTCGTTAAGTACGCCTTGTTTTTTAAATTCTCAACGTGAATGTTAAAATTTATTGCATGCATTTATATTTTTTGTATAGAGATGTAATGTCAGAAAATAAACTATTATTTTATATTAACATTTTACATCCCACCTCTACTATGCATGGTAGGGAAGTAATGGATTTAGTCCGAAAAAAATATTTCGAGATTTTAACAGATCTTCACGTTTTGAGACCCTAGCAATCGTTTAAGATCATTTTCTGACTGATGTCTCTCTCTCTCTCTCTGTATGTGTGTGGTCAATTTTTCGCCTTCGATATCGTAAAAACGAAACAACATACGGCCATGCCGATTGTTCTGTTGTGTTTATCAGCCTTTAACTTAGATCTGATTAGATTTTGAGTCAAATCGGTTCAATGAATCCTGAGATATTAAAAAAAACGTTCTCTATGTCACATATTAACATAGGTAAAAAAAATATAAATGAATTCTAGATATTATAATATGAAAAAATGTAAATATTTTTTTTCTCTAAAATGTATAGTTTTCGAGAAAAAAAATATTTTACTAAAAAAAGAAAATTGTACGTAAATCAAGGTAACCATGATTTTTGCTATATTACTAGCCATCAGTAGATCACCAAACAAAAAAGAGGGCCATGCTTTTTTTCAAAGAATAAAAAAAGAGTGTTTATTTTTTGCTAATATTTACTAGGTGGGAAGTATAGGACTGGTCATCAGTCGAATTTTTTTGTATATAATACGGTGTTTTATGATTACTTAAAACAATAAAATATTAAAATTGATTTTTTGCGGAACACCGGCCTACGAGGCTTTTCCTCGGTTGCTCACTGCTTAGATAAGCAATAGGGATGTGAAAAAATAATCGATTTTTATATTAATCGATTATTTTTCTCTTATAATCGATTTTCAACAATCGATTTTTTTAATAATAATAATCGATTTTTTATAAATCGATTAATTTTTTAATAATAATAATCGATGTTTTATAAATCGATTATATAAACTACACTTTTAAATCGCTTAGATAAATTACACTTTTTTTTTATTTATGTTTATTTTTTTTTTTACTAATATTAAGAAAGAATATAGGCTTTGGGAAACCCAATGCAGCCAACATTTACAAATTACACGTTTTAATCGATTTTTGTAAACAACGCCATCTGTGCGACGGATGAAAAAACGTAAATTAAGTTCACTAAACGTAAACTAATCAGTCGGAAAATGGCGCCATCTGTATGTATTATGTAAAATAGTTTCATTTCGATACCCTTCCAATTGTTTTCATTCATTATAAAAGTATGCAATTTTTCGAATAATAGAAAAAATCGATTTTTCACAAAAATCGATTATTTCTTCAAAAATCGATTTTTTACAAATCGATTTATATTGAAAAGAGAAAAATCGATTATTAAATAATCGATTTTTTTTACTCAATGTCACATCCCTAATAAGCAATTGGTCGAGAGTATAATATATTGTATATTGGAAACAAAGCGAGATGAATGAATGAAAGAATATTATTTTTTTGTTGAACAGCCTAATTAAACCCAAAGTGTTGTCCCATGTCTCTTTCTACTGATCTTTGTACCTTTGTTATAAGAAAAAAATGAATACTACTTATGTCAACTCGTGTTCAAAAATGTTTTCTTACTGAACAGACGTGCGAAGTTTCAACAATGCAATACAATCAATAGTTTTAGTTTTATAGAGAAAAAAATTCAGTTCGCGTTTGTTGTGTTAACATATTGATTAATTCAGTGATTATTTTTTGTATCACATCATCATGAATACAGTAAGTGAATAATTTTTGAAAAGTATTTTTGTCTTCATTTGATTTGCTTTGGTAAGTTCATGCAGTACGTGCCAATTCCGTTCATATTCGTGTATCGTTCGTTATAATAAAGTATAGATTTATAGTTTATATACGAAAGCCGGTACAAACGATACAGGGACGGACTGGCGTAAAAAATCGGCGCTGGCGGAGATAAGAGGAGGCGAGGCGAGATGGCAAAAAATGTTCCTGGAACTGAAACATAATCAAAGAATAACAACTAAGGCAGGCGCTCGGCCGGGCGTAGCGCATAATTTAGGTACAAGCTGAACTAATTTTCAGAATCATAGAAAAAAAACTAAAAATTTGCGCCAAAAAAATTGTTTGCTTTGATTTTTCACCCCGACCAGTGGTGAGCGACGCCAAACTCGCCCGGTGCATGGGGCGACGCCCTTTCGCCCCTGGGCCTAGTCCGTCCCTGAAACGATAAGTCTTACAAAATGTTATGGAAATTTCTACCTGTTCAGACACAATAATTCTGTCTGAACTCATGAAAATCGAGACGGTGAAGTAAAAACGAATAACTGAATAACAAGTAAAAACCAAAATGTATAATTTGTGAATGTTAATTATCTAAAATTATGTAAAAATATGTAAAACAGTGCAATTGAAAACAATATTATTCAGATATGGAAAATTATTAATTAATTCAAATACAATCAACTGATAACTGTACAGGCATACCCTGTCTCGCCACCATTCATGTTGAATCATTTAAAATCTAAATATTGTATGTGCTATATTCTCGAAGTCGAACATATTTGTATATTATCACTGAATTCACTCGCGTGAACCTAGATTTTGTCCGGATGATTCGCTCGTGTTAATGCTGAGAACTCGATCTTAATTCAATCATAGGCCATAGCTAGATAAAGATTAGTTTGCGCACTAATCTAAATATATAATTGATTTTAAAATTTCCTATTACCATGTGTGCTCAATTTTAGAATTTAGTGATTGTTAAAAAAATTTTGCACTATTACTTATTAGTATCAAAAGTGCCGTGATTGGTCTATTTCCAGTGTGCCGTTTTTCTCCAAATTTCTTACGATTAATAATAGCTTTTCATTAGTGACGAACAAGTTCCAAAATTGAAGTTTGTATCCAAAACGGTTCTCCCAATATGACGATGACAATATGTAATTTGTGCAACTTTAAACACCCTGACAGACGGCGATAGCAACCGCTTTGGCCTTTGGCATGGCAGACAGTTGTTTTTGTGATCTGCAGAGGTTAAACTTTTATAAGCAATTTAAATTTTTTATCAGCACTATGACGTAAATGATCCTGAAATTCTGTCACTTTCAAAAATCGGTAGGGGCGGAACGCAACCACTTAGAGCCAACTGACCAGAGTTATATTATGTGCTCGGTATTCTCTATCTGTTCCCCCCAAATGGAGCATCAGCACTATGACGTATGAAAATAATCACTGGCTCTGGCGCTATCAGTATAGAGATACTTCACTTAAAAACTCGTTCGCATCGTTAAACTGGGTATACCAACCCTTGGTTTGTATATTTTCAAGACATAATTATTAATGTTTTTAATTTATAATGAACGTACATTTTTATATTGTTAAATAATTTAATGACTGTTTCTAATTGCACGCAGTACAAACTGTGCCAATATATTATGTATTTTTTAACATAATTGCAGAGCGTATAGAGTCTATAAAAATACATTAAAAAACAACTGT
This sequence comes from Mongoloraphidia duomilia, assembly GCA_039654895.1. Classification (NCBI taxonomy): domain Eukaryota; kingdom Metazoa; phylum Arthropoda; class Insecta; order Raphidioptera; family Raphidiidae; genus Mongoloraphidia; species Mongoloraphidia duomilia. Next base: position 35,901,729 of record CM077524.1, on the reverse strand, counting down.
TTCAACTTATAGTTCAACTAAAATAAAGCATGTCTGTATGAAAATAGAATTTGCACTGTAAATACTTTTTTATTGTTTATAAAAAACTTGCGTGTGGATGTTTTGTCCGTATCGCAAAGTTGTTCTTTTAAATTTTAAACAAAAACTGTATCTTATTCTAGTACCAATATTTTTGTTAGTTTTTTGGAAAAGATATTTTCCCAATATTAAATTGGAACACGAATTTGGTTAGAAGCAGGGCATCGAATATCGAATCATCGGAACTTCCGGGCAATTAAACTTAAAATAAGAATGTTTGAAAATTAATTTGAAACCATACTGAAATATTTGTTAATAATTATATATTATGTAATCTATAATTAATCATTATCTATAGGTAATGACTTTTGGATATAAAGTTGTTTGATGTCTATTCTCTGGGATTTTAGTAGGATTGCTTTCTATGAAGATACAGTTAATTCAGATAGCATCAAGGACCTTCTGTAGGCCTCAATGCAACGATTTCTCTCATCGCCTGACTGTTGCTATCATTCATGTCATCCATCCATATACATTAAACATCAACAAATTAGTCGTTTACTCGTAATATAATACATTTAGTTACTGCATGTGTAATTTAATCCCGTAGGTTAGCATTTATTTAGTAATCATTTTTTTTATATTAATTAATACTGTATTCATTATCTTTATCAGTTTTCTCGCAGCAAGACCCAAGAGGCATTATGTCACTGTAGTGTTTTTTTTCCATAGAGGGTATTTAGATCACAGTGTGGTTACAGCAGTGGGGTTCAACATAATAAAAATATGATGTGCTATCAGGGTTTGATTTAACTATTCTGATGTCCTAAATATGTGCCTCGAATCGAGTACCACTGATATACAGTGAATGGTTTTGCGGGAATTCCAGCTTCAGGAGTTTGATGTTTACATTTTAGTGACTTAGACAATTTTGATAGTTTTTGTATTAAAAAAAGTTTAATAATAAGGTAGCATTAATGAGCTGTCATTAAGCTAGAATACAATAACTATTTAATTTATTTTCGTAAATTGGAGGTATTCTTGGCTTTCTTTAAGGAAGTAAAATTATTAGCAATTGTGTGCAGAATTTAATGGTGAAGATGGTATTTTTTCGTTCAATTACAAAATTCTTTGTCGGCAGCTTTTGCAATTTTTTTCAAATTCTGCAAAAACATTTTTAGGCAGTAACGTAATAATAGTTTCACGTCTGTATCAAACTACAGTCTACACTAATAATATATAAAGAGTACCTATTCTTTATTTTCACGTTTACCGATTTGTTACAGGTTAAGAGCGTCGGACCGAAATTAGTACCGTTCTTCAAAACGGTCGCCGTATATTTCGTGCTTTATATGCCAGTGGAGCGTCCATCATGGATGTCGATGATAATCAAATGCCTACCCATCATCAGTCTACAGTTTTTCGTACTCCTGCATGGCATGAGTTTAGGAGATGAGTGAGTACGAATTACAATAATTCTAAATTGTAGTATCATTATTATGTCATTATAATTAATATCATTCCATAATCCTTGATCAATAAAACTTCAGACATAGACGCCAAATTTAAAAAAAAACTTGTCACGGTTATTATAAATTATAATATTCATCAATGACTGCTGACCCGTTCTTCGAAATGTTGACTTCTGTATTATATTTTATTAGGGTTAATAATACCACAGTTTAGATGGGCAAGCCAAGGCATTTCTACTGTGATAATACAAATAAAAAAATGATATAATAACGTTCATTTTGAGGCCAGAAAAATTCTTGAGCGCTCTATTATTCTATACCTACACTTATACAAACTATCCCAGGGGTACTCGAACACCGGACCAGTAACTATTTTTTTCCTCTCAGAGTTTATTTTTTTAGGGTTTCGTAGCCAAAATATGGCAAAAACGGAACCCTTATAATTTCGTCCTGTCCGTCCGTCCGTATGTCATAGCCATTTTACTCGGAGACTATTGGCACTATATAGATGAAATTTGTTGTCTTCTACGAAAAAAAATTAGGGGTGGCACTCCATACATGTAACTGAGGGATGAAAAAAAAATTTCCAATGCACATAAGCGTGTGGGGTATCGTAAGATAGGTCTTCAAAAATGGTGTAGAAGTCCACCCTCTCTAATTTTTCAACTATGGGGTGGAAAATTCTGAAAAAATTTAAGGAAGTAGAACTTATAAAATACTTTCAACGAAAATTGGTTTGAATAAGATATGTTATGTAGTTTTTGAGATATGGACTATTTTCGGCTGACTACGGAACCCTTCACTGTGCGTGGTCCGACACGAACTTGGCCGCTTTTTATTAACACACGCTGTATTTTTATCAATGATAGACTAAATATATTATAATACTGTATAAATAAAATATGTGTTTTTTTTTTTGTTTAAAGATATGCATATTCTCGAAGAATTCTCGCCGGCTTGTTAATGTCATCTTTAGGTGACGCATTGTTAATATGGCCCGATTATTTTATACCAGGAATGGCGGCGTTCGGAGTAGCACATCTTTTTTATATCAACGCGTTCGGCTTCAAACCTTTCAACGCGTCGTTGGGTGCTGTTTTCTATTCTCTCACAGCTTTAGGTAATAGTTCAATAAAGAATTCCTCGATGTTCAAATATAATAATTAATTCTATCTAATACATTGTTAGTAAAACCGTCCCTATGTAATTTTCTCACAGGTAATTTGATAATAATTCGTTAAAGATCACAATGACATAGTGGTATAGCACTAGCCTCGCATTCGGAAGGTACTGGGTTCGAATCCCGGCGGGGGCAGATGTGGCTAGGACTTTTTTCTACTGCCTCACGCCGAGAAACAGTAATTCCTGAACCGGCCATCTTGTTGAGGTTTTCCATGATTTCCCTCAAAAATTCCAGACGAAAAGGCCATGACTGATTACCTGTCAAACTACTATGCTCCCAAAGTTGCCTACCTTATCCTAATTTCCTATAATTCCTCCATTCGCACATTGCTATCAATTAAGTTGAAGTATAAAAAAATGTAGAAAACAACGGGATGGAAAATGGAAAATAGTAAATGGCGTCTGTTATGACATAATGTCGAGAAATTGACGTTAAACGCATTATTATTATTAATTTGATAATAATTCTTTCCTTGCAAAACACTTCGTAATGTGAAAATTCCTGAATTGAAAAGCCTACAAGAATTAGAGAGGTCCCGTTACTATTTTTTACATATATTTTAAGAATGAATTATAACAATACGCTTGATGGATATATTTTATTCTACTTCATGAGTTCAATGTTTGGTATGGCGTACACACAAAACGAGAAATAATTTTTGTTGAATTTCTTTTAGCAATGACAGTAATCATACCAGGCTTGCCTGGTATTCTGCAAGTTATGGTTCCATTATATAGCCTGCTATTATCAACAATGGCTTGGAGAGCCACAGCGCGTGTGCAGTTCTTCAAGGTATTTATTTTTTTCATAAATATTATTGATAAATGGTCACCGATCACGTAACTAAATTTGCATTAGATTACGGATCATAATATAATACAGTACCTAGATTGTAGAATGGCTTCGTTTGTACAAACAAGTTAAAATTATGCGATTGTAACAGCGAATATCGGTTGGTATAGTCACCAGCGTTGGAGTCACGATTTTTAACACCAGATTATCCGATTATTAAAATTCCACTTTGGCAAAAGTAAAATAATTTAAAGACCTTTGCTTGGATTTCTAAAATGAATAAATGGACTAGAATTGCGAATGTCTGGTCCCATCCTTGAACTGAACCCATACTGAACTCACGTCTCACACTGACTGAAAGAAAGTTGTCTAAAAGCTTATTTTACTTCTTTAAACAATTTCATACCGTTTTGTGACAAAAAAGATTTGTTTCCAGTAACTTTTTTTTTGTTTGTTTTTTAAGGCCAACAATAAATTAACAATCGTATTGATTATTGAAACATTCAGTTCTCAAATAATAATTAAAACCTGTGAACTTGGATTTGTACCCAATTAGGCATTAAACGAGTCATGAAAACGTCATTATATAAACAACGCCATCCTTACGACTTCGGCTATTTTGTGCATGCGTAACAGCTAAATATCATGTATTTGAAATAAAAGTAATCACATTAATATCATGTTTTTTTAGGAATTGTGGACTTGGACCAAATTGTGTTCATGCTTAGGTGGTATATTATTCGTCATTTCGGACTATATTATTGCTCTAAATGAATTTCATCATCCAGTTCCATACGCGCAGGTGAGTTAAAACTGTCAAAAATACAAGTTACTGAAGACAAGAAATAGTAGCGGAATCTCTGTCATCTCTCGATATTATCGTCATTGCGGTTTTGGGGTATTTTGAATGATAGGTATCTCAACTAAAAAACGCGTTTTCATTTTTTGTCTGTCTATCTGTCTGTTTATACAGGCATCATTCGAAAACGGTTGGGAAACTTGATACACTAAAGTGTAGGCAGAGGCGGATGTATATTGCGCCCCAAGCTGAACCAAAATATGAGCCCCTCTCGACTTTATCTGTCTTTTTAGGGTTCCGTACCTCAGAATGAAAAAACGGAACCCTTATTGGATCACTCTAGTGTCTGTCTGTCACAGCTTATTTTCTCCGAATCTACTGGACGAAAAAAGTTGAAATTTGGTACATATAGGTAGGAGAGTTCGGTGACCCAATCACGGACGTAGAGCGTAAATAAACGAATTCTGATTTTGAGGGCAAATTAGAAAATTAAAAGAAAAAATGTCAAATGCATCATGTGACATATCATTTGAAAGGGCTCGTTATGAGAAATACAAATAATTTTTGAAGTGAATACTTCTTTAGAATCGTTGTGATTTCAAACCGGATGCAACGGAAAAAACGACAGGTAAGAGACACAAATACAAAAATGTGTAGGATGAAGCCGGCAAAGAATGAGACAGAAATATACATACTATTTTATATTATCGATCTCTCCTCTTTGTGCCATGCTTCGTAGCATCCCCACTCCCGTCTTCTAAGCATAGTCGCCTGTAATTAATGAGCCAGAGCGAGAGAGCAAATGTCGGTGTGTATGTATATTGCACACTGTTTAATACTTGCTTGTATTTGAGCATTTAACGTGTGTTAGTATATGTGAAAAGTATTTTATAATTTTAAAATGCATAGTTTAAATGATATTACAGAAACGAACATTTTAATCATATTTTAATATTCAACGAAAAAGTAACTCTTTTTTCGAATCGACTGTAATTTTTTTTCAGTGCTATTTATGTTGGGCAAAAATGAGCGACAGCTGTCAAAATAATTTTTTGTTTGAATAGCAAAATAAGTTCTGCATGCTGAGACACCGTGCTAAAAATTAATATTATTCTATAAATACATGCAAATTCCGTTCATATTTTGCCTCTGAATTCGCTATATAATATCTATATTCTATACTAATAAATGAAGGCTATACCTATATGCATTAGTGTTATAAATAATTCTCCCCAAATATTACACTTGACGTACTCGGTTCCTACTAGTAACTAAAGATATAATTAGCCCAGTTTGAGTGCAAAAAGCTTTACACGATGTGTCCGAAATAAGGTCATATCACAGTAAGACCCCCTACGGGCATTTAATATACAGTGTGCCTATAGAATTTCACAATAACTTCTGCAAAAATACACCGATTTAAAAGATTTTTTTTTAGAAAGTATTTCTTAGGAAGAACTCCAAACCTATTGATTTTGGTACCAATCGAATCAAAGGTTTTGGGCAAAATTTTGTGTATATTTTGTACCTATAATAATATCGTCTAAATAACATTTAATCTGGCAGAGTCCTTTGAAATTTTTCATATTAAAAATCATTTTTGTGCGCGGAGGTCATGTATGTAGGGATGTGACATTGAGTAAAAAAATCGATTATTTAATAATCGATTTTTCTCTTTTCAATATAAATCGATTTGTAAAAAATCGATTTTTGAAGAAATAATCGATTTTTGTGAAAAATCGATTTTTTCTATATTATTCGAAAAATTGCGTACTTTTATAATGAATGAAAACAATTGGAAGGGTATCGATATGAAACTATTTTACATAATACATACAGATGGCGCCATTTTCCGACTGATTAGTTTACGTTTAGTGAACTTATTTTACGTTTTTTCATCCGTCGCACAGATGGCGTTGCTTACAAAAATCGATTAAAACGTGTAATTTGTAAATGTTGGCTGCATTGGGTTTCCCAAAGCCTATATTCTTTCTTAATATTTATATTAATAAAAAAAAAAATAAAAAAAAGGGTAATTTATATAAGCGATTTAAAAGTGTAATTTATATAATCGATTTATAAAAAATCGATTATTATTATTAAAAAAATCGACTGTTAAAAATCGGTTATAAGAAAAAAATAATCGATTAATATAAAAATCGATTATTTTTTCACATCCCTACATGTATGGTTCCCCATACCGATATTTTTGTAGCAAATAATATTGTGATTATTATTGTTTAATTTTCAGGTTCTAATTATGATTACATATTATGCAGCACAATTAGGCATTGCTTTAAGTGTTGTTGATTCTAAGGACAGTTATAGAGCTTCAATGGCAGTAAAATAAGAAGAGAATTTTAAATGGTAAGCAAACAAATATTTGATGTTATCAAAGAAAAACTAAAAACTGTACAAGAAATTCCAAACACTGAACGAAAGTATAAATTTATTATACTTTTTTAATTAGGTGCTAAATATACTTTGTCTCGGATTGGAGAAATGTGTGTTTGATTTGCAACCAAATATATTCATGAAAAATTTGTAGTAATTTATGTTAAATCTAGTATAAATATTACAGTCCTACATATTCTACTAACTTTTAATCATTTGTATACATTACTATCCTAACGCTATTGAAATCTGTATAGTAACAATTGTTACGTTTAGTGGCATAACTGCTGGCAGGTTGGACACAGGACATGCCCGATTTCCATCACCCCGCAAAGTTAGGGTAAAGACAGATACGGCGGTTTTAACCGAAGCGTTTACCGAGTCGGTTTCCAAGTCGATAGGTCGTTTAATATAGCATAATAGTGTAAAACACACACAGCTGTTTCAAAACCGCCGTCACGAAACGCACCGAACGGCACAGCTGTGTGTGCTTTACACTATTATGCTATATTAAACGACCTATCAACTTGAATTTGAATCTCAATACATTACATAAGAATGTGGTGTAGGTCGAGAGCCCCTTTGTCTAGTTGAACCTGTGATCCTGCTTCTTGTAGTTACGCCATTGATTGTGTTTATCGTGGTAATAATAAATAGTAAAAAAATAACGAAGTTGAAAATTAGGTGTTTTAATAAGACTTAGATATACTTATATGTGTCTAGAAGAACTGAAACCATGAACTTTTGAACTATTATCATATTCATAACTAAGCTTATTTAAGAATAATCTTATTTTGAAAACTTGGAGACTGATTCTTATTCTATTAACTTACAAACTGGTTATGTATTTCTAATGCTTTTAGTTTTAACATAATATACCTATTACCTATTATTGGGTAGGTACTGATTTTTCAAATAGTCAACTTTTCTAAAAGAGCTGCGTAGTCAAAATATTTTTCGGCGTTTCACTTAAAACCAATAAATAGTCCGCCATCACCACGTTAATTATTATTTTTGGCGGTAAACGTTTTGACGACATTTCAATTTTCATATCAAGAGGCAGAGTAACAACTAATTAAAAATTGGTTACCAAAAATGAAGTGAAATATAGTGTACCTACGTATGAAAATATTTGATTAGAATACAGCTACAGCCTACATACCTACAAGAGTGCTCAGGAAGGAAAAAACATGAGGGCGGCATAGTTGGGAAAATGTCGAATTAGTCATTTTCTAGATTTTTCGACTGTCAGTTTTTTCAAGGTTAACTCAAACACTACTAAACCGATTTTTATTGGACTGTCACTATAGTGTTTGTTACACACCACCAGGGGCGGACTGATAGGCTTACACCAGCCCGGTGATTTCCTTTTGAACCGGCCCTCAGTGCCAATTGCCAACTCAATAACCACCTACCCCCTCCCTCCGATGCAAAAAATATCAAGTTTAAATTTTTTTAAAGTGATATATCATATAGGTACACAAAAGTGTATGGCAAACAATTAAAGTTAAATCATAGTGTTTATCAATGGTCTTTCAAAAATAGGCAAAAAATTTCGAAAAAACACTATTACATTATTATGCAAATATTTTTTTTATTTACATATAAACATACGTATTATTTATTAACATACTCATGGGCGGATGGGCTCAACTATTCCGGCCCAGGAAAGTAAGATACCTGCCCCGTTAATATGAATACTATATTTTTAATTTATATACACCAGTGGTTCCCAATATTTCTGTTGTGGCGCCTCTTTTTTGATAATATGAAAAACTCACGCCCCCCTGACCTGACAAAGTTTTAGATATCTAAGCTCTAGCCCCTTGACCGGGAGGCTTGGGGAGTGTGGAACACTCTCCAGGTAAAGGGGGGTCTTCAAATTTGCGGTTTTGGGTCCAAGTTCTTACCCCCGGAAATTTTTTTTTAAGAACTAGGACCCAAAACCGCAAATTTGAAGCAAATCTCTCAAAGTTAAATTGCGTACACAATATTCAGATTATTCATAATTTGAATATTGTGTACACTACTAAACTATACAGGCGATCGGCCTCCGCGGGCCGCGTCCTACCGGGTGAATTTTCAAAATTCCGGTGGGCACATCCGCCCCTGAACATATTTTACACAAGTATTAAATTTATACATAAAAAGATGTTCTTATTTTTTGTACAACAGTAAACGTTTTAAAAAATTACTTGATAAAGCTACTATCCGCGAAGAGTTCATGCAATACAATAACGTCATTTAAAACTTCTTCGAATAATAAATAATAAATATTAACTGTCATATTTTAATATTTAGAGGATGCTATTATAATTGATACCACTTTTATTGGTATCTTTTAAGTTACATGAATCAATTTTCAATTAGACTACCAGCATCCAACCGGCCCATTGGTGATGCACCGAAAGCTTATATGGCCAGTCCGCCCCTGCACACCACGTTTCTACTAAAGGGGGCTGAGCAGAAGCCAAAAAATCGACATAAACGCGAAAAGCGCGGGTAAACGCCAGTTCTCATTGATACTATAATATGCGTAATAAACGAAACTAAAATACTTGGAATATGTTTGATCACGAATCCTTTCACCTCAGTTCGTTCTGAGTATATCTGATTCCAAACATTTCAAGACATCATAAGACATAAAGAATTTTCATCTCAAAAATTGGTGTTACACAGTGAAGGATTTTTTTTCTAGATGTGTTAGCCTGTTCATTGTTAGGTAAGAATAGTATTTTTTAAAGAAATTTTATTAATATTTTTACCAATTTTAACTGATTTTATCAAAATTTATTATCTCGTACTTTTTTTGTATGTTTCACACTCTTCAACAAATTTCGAATAGAATTTAACCTCTGGCAATTATTGATGACTACTTTCTTTATCAAATGTATAATATAATTAGGTACTTACATTAACATGACAATGAACAGTTCAATAATCACAAAAATAATATCCAAAATAGCACAAACACACACTAAACCGAAACTGTTTATTATATTTAGACACAACAACAACGAACACTCACTAATTTGACTGCATAGTGCATTTGTTTTTACTTTTTAACCGTTGTCCGTTATGTCGACATATACCGACCGCGCCTTCGTTGCAAAACCGAGTTCATAACAGCTGTGCTGGAGGCGCTGGAACCGTACAATTTTGTATATTTTGAAAAAAAGCAACTTTCAGTTTTATAATATGAATTTGTGATGTTATGTAATCATCTGCCTCAGGTGATCTCATTGTTTTTTTTATATTTTAATTTAAATTATATCACTGTCGAAACTTGCTCATAAGTCGTAAACCTTTTATTGTGTAATTTGCGCTGTTACAAACTTTATGGGGATCTTTAGATCCGACCTTATTTTTAGCAGTGCATAACAAAGCATCAATTTTTTGTCAGAAAAATAGAAATTGTAGATTATATACTATAATATTTCGAACGTCTTGTAGACACGTTTATTTGAATTTCCATAAAAATTTCAAATATTTTTTGTCCTCATACGATTCATATAGGTATGACTATATTATACTTATATATTTTTTTTAATATCTAATTATTGGTATTCTGAAGACGCGGCTCTTGGAAAAGTTTTACAAAAAATTAAGTTAATACTTAATTTCGTATTATATTAACGTTCTTGTATTGATTTATTTATTCTTTGAGTATTAAACATAATATTAATGCTCAGTTTAATTTATTACCCAAGAAATATTGTAGTAAGTATAAATAACTAAATTATGTACTACACCTATGTAGAAATCTGCGACTATTATAGTCATGAAAATTTTATACTTTTTTGACAGCAGTTTTTAATTGATAAAATATATTATAAATATTATATTATACTGTTTGTAGAATAGTTAATTAATAAGATTTTTTGAACGAAAAAAAAAATTAGTGAAAAACTCAAAAATAAGAAAAGTTAAGAAAATATCTTTATAACAAGTTGTTAAAAAACCAAACATGAAACCCTAATATTATAATAATTGTAGCAATTGCAAAATTGTTTTATTAGTAAAAATTGTGTCTTCCTGATATTAAATTAAAAAATATAAAATAATTAAAAAAAGAAAAAACAGTTGTCATTTATTATATTAAATAAAAAAATACTACTTACCTACCTTATCTTGATTTGAGTAAAAGTTTAGATACCAAAAAATTAAAACCTTTTTAAATAAGCACCTATGTAAAGTTTTCTCCCTGCACTAGTTGACATTTTTCGAGTATGGCCAATTTTTTTTTTGTTTTCTTTTTAAGGCCACCAACAGCTAGCCTAGCACTAATTCATATTTTCAATTTATTAATAATAAATAGATTAGAACTTGGAAACCGGATTTGGCCGAGCGTGTAGCAATGCTGTTGTTTACATGGCGTTGCTATGGTTTCTCTATTATAAGTCCCCAGTTCCCGGGTTGTAACCCGAGAGCTGATAAAAGTGTTAAAAATTGTGTTTTAAAGACCACCGACAGCTAAGGTTATTTGGACCTAGCACCAATTCATATTTTCAAATCATTATTTTTTTTTAATAATAAATTGAAAATCCAATTGACACTTTTACCAGCTCTCGGGCTAGAACCCAGGAACTGGGGACTTGCAATAGAGGAACCATAGCAACGCCATGTAAACAACAGCATTGCTACACTCTCGGCTATTCTCAAGCCCTGGTAAAAGTGTCAATTGGATTTTCAATTTATTATTAAAAAAGAAATAATGAATTGAAAATATGAATTGGTGCTAGGCCCAAATAACCTTAGCTGTTGGTGGTCTTCAAAAAAAAAGAGTGTGTGTGTACTTATGTACACGCGTCAGAAGTTATACTTCTTTGGCGTAACAAAACAAAAATAACTCCAAAAATTTTACCCCTCGTGCCAGTACTGAACGTTTGTAAAAAAGACGATAAAATAATAAAATAAAGATATTAAATAAATTAATTTAATTTAATAAATTATTAATTTATTAAATATATTTATATCTAAATATTTCTTTAAAAAAAAAAGCATGTGTGTTTGATTTGAACCCGGGACCTACTGCGTATGAAGCGGCGATGCTATCCGTTACACCACAACACATCTTACATAGCAGTGTTACATAATAGGCTATTATAATCATGAAAAAAAAAAGTGTAAACAGTACAGATGTTGGAGTACGAACTCATATTTAACGAAGGCGGCATAAACGAGCGTTTGTATAGCAATAACTTTTATTAGTGTTATCTAAACTTGAAAACGTTCGTCACATTGTGACTCGTGATAATAGGGTATTAAATCATGAACTTCCGACTAACTTCATGGTGTTAAATTTTTGTGACGCGATGCGCGCGCATCGTAAAAATTCACTCTCATCATTTTTCCATAACGCGCCAAAAGAAGTATAACTTCAAAAATAATGGAAACCGGATTTTTGGAATAGAGGAGCCCATTTTGGAAACGTCAGAAACCAGACTTCTGTATCTCTTTTAGTTCAGCAGCTAGATCTATATGGCGGACTGAAGTATGCAAAAAAATTGTCTCCCCCCCGCACAACTCAGTAGACACATCTAATAAAATGTGTACAACAAAAGCTATATACTAGGAATTTGGTACGGTATTTATTTTCAAATAATTTCAGGTATTTTTTTTTATCTATATTAAAAATCAAAATATCTTTCTAACACAAAACATTATTGCAATAATAATTAATAACTTATTATTTTATACAACTATATATACAATATACATATAATATCATAAATATACATACATAATAATAATAATATATCATCTGCGTCATCTTTAAGTAAAATATTCTGAACACTTGAATCTTTAAAAATATAATAACTATGATTCACAAAATTTAACATCGTGATGTTTTCTAAAAAGTATAATTTCAATTGAATCGGTGAGATCAGAAATTGCACACGAGTCAAAAAATGAAAATTGAGATAAGACCATATTGCTGTAATTTGGAGGTAATAGTGTTTAACAAACTCCAAATTACAGCGACATGGTTATATTTCATTTTTATTTTATCCTTTTTACTCGTGCATTTTCTGATCTCACTGATTCAATTTATTATTTTAGTTACTGAAATTACTAATTGTATATGTAGTACAAAAGTGAAGTTTTCCGTAAAATAATATAACCATCAACATTTACCTAGTGAAGAAAAACATTTGTCCAATAAAAAACGACTATAAATAAAATCCATTTCTTTAAAACTTACATTTTAATACGCAATAAAACACGTATATTGTAAATTGAAATTTTTGTAATAAATTTATAAATCTAACTAGTTTTCAGCATAAAATAACAATACAACAAATAAATAAAATTTACAGAATATGTTCAAATATAAAATATACTATTCTTTTACAATTTTATCCATAATGTGAAGATTATATTTACAGCGTATCCAGAAATTGCTGATATTATGTAATTCCATATAACATACAGTCTCTTCTGCTATACTTAACGTGTGTTTGAATTGCATATTACATTTGTACATACACGATTGGATGATAAATAGGAAAAAAAATCATCAAAATCACGAGATCACTATACTTTGCATTACCGAGTAACACCAAGTGAATGGGAAAAAATGTCACCCAGCTGAACCTAATTAACCGCGCGTATTACTAACAACTAAAGGCTGGCCTTAATTAAATGAAAATTACTTTTTTCATACTTACACCTGAAAAATAACTACAGGGAAAGGAAAATAGTCAATTGGTATTTGCTGTCTTGAAAGCTTATTGAATCGGTTTTGCAGATGAGCCTTCCACAGAACCTCATAAACGAACTCTGCAGAGAGCTTTGTAAATTATGGGATCGGCTCTGAAAACACTGTATAGTTCTGACCCTCACCCTGTTCTTCCCATATGCCTTGTTATTTTTATTTCCATAAAGCGGCGATTTTTAGGAACATGTATATATCGCGTTATTCAAGAAATGACTGTATTTTTGTGTCTATAAAATTAAATATTATTGACAACTACATAACGTCAGCCATTCCCAAAGTTTCTATAACAGAGGTGGCCAACTCTACGATCTTTGACAGCCATAATACCAAAAGCAATATAATTCAAAAGAACCATCTATGTTTTTGCAAACAGCAAATGTGCGTTATTTTGTGCTAGTATCTATTTATTATGGCAGTGATCCGCAATCTCACAGTGACCATTGACTCTTTCAGAACAGTATGGCGGACACCATTCATTTTTTGCCTGAAAGTTTTGCGATCTGCCTAAAGAGCGTTCTCAAGATGACTTTCTTGGTTATTCTTAATTCTGAATCAGACGCTAATGACCTCTGTTGTCGAGCGTCTATAATTTACAATTCATTCATTTCTTAATTCTGAACATGTTAAATATTTTGACGAGCCACTGGCATGACAGCCATAATATTATGGCCACCCTTACTCTATAGTGTCACTGACACAAATTTTTGATTATTACCAGGGTCGGATTAAGACAATTTGCCGCCCTAGGCTAATAATAAAATGGCGCCTATAATGAAATAAATAATATACTGCATCGATACAATACTATATTTTTAAACATAGCGCGTATTTGCCTCGCGGCGCTCTAGGTTATAGCCTAGTGGATAATACAGCCCTGTGTATTATATAATACTTTACATATGCTGTGTCATAAATACGGTACTTTACAGTTTTTTTTTAAGATAAAACTGTAGAAGTGAAGGGAAACATTAAATTATTATTGTTCTGTACATTGTACACACACCTATCAATGTGTCACATATTAAAGCCTACTACGTTAGCCAAACAATTTAACAGTTTTTTTTTTATTATTGACTAACAACACAAACTAATATTATGTTGTAAATTTACAACATTTACTTTGTCAAAGTTCAAATATATTATTATATAAGTATTTGTAAATTGTAATGAGGACGCAAGTATCGATATTTTGTCTACACATATGTTTTAAATTTTAACGACTGGCCCATTGACAATATTTTGGCGTAACGTTTAGTGAAGACGTAGTTGGATTGTTTTGACAGTGTGTTCGACAGTGTCAAACGCATGATTCTTTCGACACAGGTGGCGAGCATGCGCAAGTAGTTGTGGCCAATGTGGGCGCTAGAAGAGCACCCTGTTCCATTTCGCTTGTCTCCTGTACTCTTGTGTTAAAGCTCGATGCGCTGTTACGTTGTCTACACATGTACGGAGTATCGCCTGGTGATGGAGTGTCTCGACCCTGAAAACGACACAAAAATGTTTTATTTTTTCTTATAAATTATCACCACATCATTACATGTTATTTTTTTGCGTATACTGAACACGTTCGGAGTATTTTGGAACGGTTTTTGGAAGAAATTTTAGCGTTTTTAATAGTTATTGCAACCAAACTATTGCCATTAATGCGTCAACATTTTTGAGCATACATTAAATTGAATTTAGAAACAAAATTGTGCTGTTGTTTATATGGCGTTGCTATGGTTCCTCTATTACAAGTTCCCGGGTTCTAGCCCGAGAGCTGGTAAAAGTGTCAATTGGATTTTCAATTGATTATTAAAAAAAAAAATAATGAATTGAAAATATGAATTGATGCTAGGCCCAAATAACCTTAGCTGTTGGTGGTCTTTAAAACACAATTTACAATTTGAAACAAAATTATTTAACAAATTTACAAATAGTGCTTAGTGCACCAAACACAAAAACGATATTCTTGGGCAATGATCTTCAGCTAGTGTTCCGCGGAACTCAAGAGTTCCAAGGGTTTCATACACTAATGCTGAGTTTCTGATACGACTTTCAGTTTTAATTATTTACGGATTAAAACAATATTTTCAAAAATATGACACATTAATTTATAAAAAAGATCTGTTAGTTGCAGAACATGGAAAACAAAAATAAATAAAAATACTGTCCTAGACTTGTTTGCATTTTTAAATTAAAAAGAAATATGCATAAAAATGGTTAATAAACAAATAAACCTTTGTGTAATTAATTTCCACTTGAAAATTTCATGCAATGCAGAAATGAAATACAATCAATCAACAATCGTGAAGTACTTTCCAATGATGAATTTTTAATTGTCGTCTGTTGATTGTCGAGATGAACTTGCTTGCTATTAATACAAACATTTCTAAAATTTCCTAGAAGTTATTTGACAATAAAAGTCACCAATCAAGACCATAATATTTAATTATAAACTTTTTCTCTTAGGGGATTTAATAAAATTTTCAGTATTGCAAATTATTTTCACGTTTCAAAATAAAAGTAAGCCTGTTCCACTGAGAAAAGATCACAACAAAGCCTTCTGTGAGTGATTGGCACGCAAGTACTATAGTTAAGGACAGGTCCAGATTCGACCGACGTGAAACCTGGTGGGTTGGTGCCGAAAGGCCGCCGACAGATTGCACTTTTTTTTTTTTTGGGCACTTATTATTATAAAAAAATGGACGATGAACTAGATCCGGTCAAAAATGTCCGGCAGCAAAATTACAAAATTGACACATTTTGAAGTAGGCAGATAGGTTCAGATAAAATCGGTGAACAATCTAAGTAAATGCACGATACGTCAGTCAGTGTCTTAAGGAGTCGCCAAAAAATAAAAAAATGTATTAGTATAACAATGAATATAGAAAAGATCACGAATTCAAAGGGTAATTACAACAATGTGCAATTAATTGTATTTTATTGTGATCAATGTTTTGGTTCATGTAAAATCATCCTCCAAAAGCTTCTAGAGAACACCATATAACAATTTATTAATCAAACTTAGTAGGGTGTACTTTTGACTTTTCAACGATTGCAAGGGGAGTTTTAACATTGGAAATGTTTATGTTCGTATATGGGGGCAGAGTTACGAGTTTTCGTTCAAGGCCAAAAGACAACGGTGTCGCGATCAAGTGAGGAGCAATCATGCAAAATTGAACAAGTGCAATTTTTTCGAAATGTGTTTTATATCATATCTAGTTAATTGAGAGGTATTTACGACGATATGCGGTGTTATTTTTGAGCAAATGTTAATAAATACTGTAGAAAAATCCATTTAAAAGTTAAGTAATCAAGCAAAAGTGAACGCGTATATAACAGAAGAATAATAGGGTTATTCCTGACAAAACTAAACAGTGCATTGATAAATATTGTGTGTATAATAAACAGTTAATTATGTTTCATATATGCTGTTATCATTTCCAATGTCCTCGATGGTTGCAAGGATTGCGAAATCTGTGAATTTTTTACGAAGGGAAAAGGGGATTGAGTGCAGAGGGAGTTCCCCCAAAAAACATGCGCAGGGCGGTTGGTGCGATGTAGCGTTTTATGCGTGGTGAAAAAGGGTGTGGGGTGCTGGGGGGAGTTCCCTAAAAAACTGTCGCGCGGGGTGTTCGTGCGATGGCGTTTTTCGCGGGGTGAAGAGTCAGATAATAAATTGTTATACGGTGTTCTCTTTCTCTAGAGTCCAGTTCATCCTCAGGTATTGTTTTAAATAACCTATAAACCTGTACCCTTTTTACAATTCATTAAAAAATACGAGTGATTTTGTGTCGACATAAAAAATGTATGTGCTGTAAAAAATATTTATTGGAAAATGGATCCGGTTACAAAAGGTTTCCGGTAGCAGTCCGGGCCTAATAAGTTAATGCACAGGGCAGTTCGTTGTGTTTTTTTGACTAAAAAAGATTTCTAAGCTATTACGTCTGTGATTATTGTGTTTCATCTTCAATTTTTATGTAAAAATTGTAGTTTTATTGCTTACTAGTGTTAAATAATATCATTTTTTTCAACTTGACTCTATAAACTAAACGTTTACATAAATGTGGCTTATTTTGTTCGCATTTTAATCTTTTCTCGCCAGGCTGTGATATTCGTTTTATAGTTTAATTTTTAATAATACATGCAGCACGTAAGTTTTCCATACGCTTATCACAAAAAAAAAGAAAATGTAAAAGTTCCGAAAAATCTGTATATTTCTCAGATTACATTTGGTTAATTGGTAACTCCTTTTAAAGGCATTTATAAAAAATGTACATAACTGTAGAAAAATACAAATTTATTATTCCAAACATTGTACACTGAAAATTTAAAATTTTCTAAGTAACAATTCGATTATTGACGGACAGGTCTTTTTATTCAGCTTGATTTTCCGAACACATGGATCAACTTTTCACGTTTCAATTTGGGACACTGTGTATATAATAATAAAAAAAATAAAAAAGAGAAAAATAATAAGTGATTCATTTTAATTTTAATATACTTTTTGTAAACGCCTTATATAGAAAAAAAGCCATTTCGTTATTATTTTAATCAAATTAAAATATTTCTTTCCCAAATTTCAAACTTAAATACTTACACGATTAAAGTTCGTAATTTTAAAAATTAATTGTGAAAAATTAATATCTTTACAATTTTTTTATTGCATTAATAATTACTTCAACGAATAATTAAAACCTAATTTATTCCATATTTGTAAATTCTCTATTAACTTCTCAGGGTTCACACAAAGTGTTCTGAAGAAAAAATAAGGCTTGTAATTTCAATAAAACAAAAATTAAATCGAGCCTACCTGATACAGAATTATGGTCAGTTTCAAATAATTTTGATAGAGCAGAGTATACACAGTAGGGACATTGTTACAAATCCGCTAAACGAATCATTGTTAAAAATCGACAAAATTTACGGTACCCAGACGAAAGCAAACTGTCAACAGCTAAATATTTTTCTAGTGTTGTACCACTTCTTTAAATAATATTTCTTATTTAATTACTATTTACTTTTTCGAAATCAATCACTTGCCATCTGTCTCTGAAAAACATGGCGGAATTGGGCACATGCGCAGAAAAAAAATTGATAATGAAAAGGTCAATAGCGCTTGAGCCCAGTATCAATTTGTATTTTGAATTTATTATTTCTAATATTGAATCGCAAGAGAAATAAAAAAAAAACTGAATGTCCTTACAGTGTATACAAAAATGGTGATAGGCATTTGTTATTTAAATTAAACACTACATAGATACTGACCTCTCCTTTTTTCGATGGGCCACAACACGTCGACAACGCACAAGGCGTGTCCGTTTTCGGACAATCCAAAACACAATCTTCATTCTCTTGCGTCTGGATAATACTTTCTGGATACTCTATAAATTCCGGCTGTATCGTCGTTGAATGTATGCCTTCATTGTGGAAAAACTCTTTGACCTCTTCGGCAATTTTCATATATTCCGATAAATTTCTACATCTTATATGCGCCGAAGCAATTATCCTATCGCCGGCCAACTGCCAAACGTGAAACTCGTGGACGGCCAACACACCGTCCACTTTAGCTAACAATCGTCTCTGTATAGCGTCGACCTGTATATGTGTCGGAACAGTTTGCAATAAAATCAGCGCAGATTCTCTGAGCAACGGCCAAACAGAATGAAGTATGAGTATGACAAGAAGTATACTCAATGCCGGATCGATGTAATATTTGTATTCCCATTCCGTCAACCAAAACACTGTTGCTGAACAGATGACAATCACAGAACCGAGTGCATCTGACAATACGTGAAGGAAGACACCGTGCATGTTCATTTGATGAGCGTCATGACTATGTCCGTGCGTTTTGTTATCGGAATTGGGCGGAGGCGTTTGAAAAGTCTCGTCGTTTTCATTGTCATCCGTAGCGACCAGTTGGGTTAAGCGATTTCTACTTCTCGAGATGCCGCCGGGCGAATGAGTGTGGCCATGTTCTAAATTCGTTAATTGATGTGTTAGTTATGTGCTTATTAACATTTTAGCTTTTGAAGTCGTGCCATCATCAGTCACAGTGAAACCTTCAAACTATTTGCAAAGTGTTGAATAGATAAGGATATCTATTTTTTTAAGGCCGTCGATTGGTAGGGTTATTTTGGCCTTCTATTAATATTTTCAATTTGTTATTAATTTTATTATTCATAAATTGAATTGACATTTTCGAAACTGGGGGTTAGTAATAGATGAGCTATATAAACGTCATACAAACAAAGGCATCGCTGTGAGCTCGGCTATTTTCAAACTACAACAGTTATCTATTCAAAACAATGTATCGCAAATAGTTTGCTGGCTTCGTTAACAGCGGTAGAATAATAACTGGAAGAGGTCAGGACCAGTGGAAAAAATTAACAAATAGTATGTTTTGTTCAGTTTTTTTAGATCCTCGTGATACTGAGGCTCTAACCGCGCAATTCGTGCGCTTCTCAGAAGACGGCTTCGTTCACACAAAAAAGTAACAGTGTTGGAACGAAATAACAGTAACATTTAATAAGTAACTGTTACCAGAAAACAACCGGTTTCAAAAATATCAGTTACGAATAGACAATAGTAAACATTTGCTTTTTGCGGACGGAGTAATGTGCTGACCTCTTTCAAGTTTAATACTTCTCTGGTGGTAATTTATGGCAGGGTGTCGAATTTTGTTAGCGTCGAACATCAAGGCAATTTTATGCACAATTTATTGATTTTTTTAAATCTATCAGACTTGTTAAAATTACCGATTCATTCAAAAAGTAACTATTATACACCATAACCAGTTTGCCTTGCGTTGAACTTCCTCTGATTGACGACATAAATAACGTCACGACGCCATCATGTATTGCATTGTTATTACTTGGAAAACCGTCATATCAAATAACCTTCACATTATTTTGGTGTGCTAATTTATCGTTTTTGTTTGTGAGAAATGATGTTATAAAAAACGAGGAAACACATTAGACATATCAAAAAAGTGATAACAATGGTGTATTATGTCAATGAGCATCCACTTTATAATCAGAAGTAATTTTAAAGCATTTGCATTGGAGTAAATTGCTAATTTAAAATTTTCATAAGTACAATATTTTACAAATTTTTTTTAAAAGTTAATGCCGCGTTCTTCTCCAATCATAATCGAGGCTGTCCTATTATTTTGGCAAACTCTTCTCGTGCCACAATTATGCAATATACAAATCAATGTTTATTCCTTGGGAGATATCTAATTTCCTAAGTTAATTATTTATTTCTTTTCACTTTTTATGTAGAATAAGTAAATTTATAATTATATCTTTATACCGCAAAAACTTTTTTGAAAATGGAAATAAATTCTTATCTTATACAAATGAAAAATGAAATATTGTCTTACCATGAAAAAGAAAGAGGCCAATAATGTTAACTATCAAGCCAATAGTACCGACTATAACCAAAAGTACAGGATCGTGAATTTTCTCTATTTCAATAAATCTCTTAAATGCTTCAACTGTAATGCTGAAGCACAATGCTACAAGGAATACTGCATTGACTAATGCGCCCAAAACTTCAGCACGAGCCCAGCCAAACGTATTTTTTGACCATTTCTTGGGTGACATCTAAAAAAATATCGACAAAACATAAAAAATATTTACAGTAACAATCGTACAAAATCTTATATTACAGTGGATAAAAGCGTAAAATTATAAATACTTAAAGCGTAATCAAAAATTACCAATGAGCTTAAAATGTGAATTTTGTTACATATGGATAGAAATATTTTGATGGGGCAGAGTAGAAATCAGCTTCAAAGCTGTATATCTGTACCCAAATAAAGAATTTATAATTATTATTGTTATCAACGTACTCTCAAGCATCTGTTAATTTATCGGTGTTAATTAATGATCCGTGGTGGTAATTTTATTATTATTATTATTATTATTTAGAGAATCAACAGGCATAAACCCATTATTTTACAAATGGTGATAAATAGTAATTATTATACATTGTAATACTCATTAAATGAAAAAGTCCTATAATCTTTAGTTCATGTTCTGATATTTTTGTATAAGTTAACCTAAGCAAAGTCCTTAAGGTACACATTTTTAGCATATCTTTTAAATATGGCAATCGAAGTTGAAAAGATATTCGGGTCAAGGTTATTCCCTAAAATAGACATTCTTGTCACCGGAGAATTTTGTCCATATGACGTATCATGATGAGGTACTTGAAATAAGCCTCGTGGTCGTAGTTGGTAATTTCTTTCCAGGTACTTAAATTTATCTTTTAATTCAGGACAGTTCATCCGATCTTTCATTATGCCATATAAAACACACACGTCCATGTATTGCCTATTTGATTTCAATGAACTAATTATTATCTTCTTTTACTCGGACAATTTTTTTATATTTTCACTTTTTAAGCAGCTAATAATTGTGAATTTAAGACAATCAACTCACCTTTACGGAGAGAAACGCCACCACAAGAGCGGCCACGTCGCTTAACATGTGAAAACTGTCAGCTACCAGCGACATGGAGTTGGTGATGTAGCCGACGACGATTTCGACAAAGAAAAATGAAGTTGTCAGCCATAACATCGACAGGAGTCGGCATTTCTTACCCGTATACCGGCCCATATTTTATATCTGAAAAAAGAAAAACAAATATAAATCAAATTGAAGAGCACTATCAGAAAATACCATCGAGAATTGTTGATTAGAATTCTCATTCAAACGGAGAATGGACTGCGCTTTGCGCAACGCAGCGCTGGCCTTAGCCAACCGGGCGCCTCGGGCGAGATATTCTTCAGCGCTTTTTTTTATAACTGGCGCGCGGCGCCCCCTTAGTTCAGGCGTTCGAGGTGATCGCCCGGGTTGCCCCCCCCCCAAAGCAGGTACTCGCTCAACACGTATATGCTGGTTATGTACAATTGGTCTTGGATATATTAAATTAAAAAAAAAAAAACAATAAATGTAGATTATAAAAGCTCGACAACTAAGGTCATTAACGTCTAATTACCTACATCAAATCAAATTAAACGACGTCACAAAACATCCATGAGCGGAGGTGCAGTTAAAACCCACGGCAGTTTGATCCAAAAGGCCAGCATGCTAACCGTTACACCAAGTTGTCCTCGTTAAAATTCTGAAGTTTAAACTACGATGATTAGTTTGGGGAAGGACACGAGGTGAAAAGTGAAAACATTCACTTCATTTTCAGGGGAAATGTGAAAGTAAAAGGACTAAGAACCCTACATAACTGTGCTCATAAGGCTTCCTATCTTATCTTAATTTCCTATCGATCTTCCACTCACATTTTGCTAAGTAGTAAATATTTAAAAAATGCAATATTACAGGGAAAATGTGGTTTGAAGATAATAATAATGCGAGTGATGACGCATTATTGATATATTATTGTATTTATAAATTCTTCAACTTTAAATGCGTTATTGATTCTTACATTATCGTATTTATAAATTCAATGTTAATAGAAACCGTAATATTCTGCATAAATATAAATAATCAATTGGTATAAAATTACTCGATTGGCATGCGGTTTACTGGCAAATGGTATATAAATAAATAAATTCCATATAGGTATATCGATAAACAATAATGTACTGGACCGGCTAACCACCAGGAATTTCCATGTGCACTATATTATATAATTTTCTGTGATAAAACAAATATCAAACCAGCACGAAAATATCTATATAAAAAATTGCATTTACGTTTAGTATTACAAACAAATTTTATTTAAGTAATTTGGAATAGTCTCGCAGTGGAACCTATATAGACTATAGAGCAATAAATATTTTATAAGTAAACCAACTCAAAAGCAGATATGATAAAAAATCACTACTAATTTCGTACTCAAAAGAACATCATCAAGTGATAATTCTAAACTTTTAAAATGAGACGATTATTAAATACAAAAAAATATTAATAATAATCAATTCACTCGGTTCATATCCATTTTTTAATAAATTCAATACGGTTCATGGGTTCTTGGATTTAAATAAATTGTTAATGATTAATAACTCTTTTATTTACCTTCGTACGACGTTTCGTCTCTTTCGAGACTTTATCAAGTACTGTAACAAAAATATAAACGGATATATCAAGTCAAGTGTTGTGAAAACTTAACTGATTGGTTAATTTTAACAACATATAAACAATAATTATTATTACGAACAATGACAATTAAATAAATCATAATAAACTATTGAAAAACCATGAACAATAGTAACAGCAAAACCATTAGATCATATTTGTCTATTTTGGAGAATAACAATTATAATTAGAAATAATGTACCTACCCGTTTATATTTTTGTTACAGTACTTGATAAAGTCTCGAAAGAGACGAAACGTCGTACGAAGATAAATAAAAGAGTTATTAATCAAAAACAATTTATTTTAATCCAAGAACCGTATTGAATTAATAATAATAATAATCTCAACATAACGAAGGTGTTTTAAAAAACGCCATAGATATCGTGCCGGCGTTGCCTGATATTCGAGGTTCAAGTTCACGAAAAACGGTTTTTTGCGAATTTCTAGGTTCCGTTCCATTTTTAGAAAAAAATGGTTATTGTCAATCTTGTAGAGAACAAAATTCTCTATAACTTTTGTATAAATATTTTTTGTCTACGATTCATAGTTTTATACTTATTTAAGCTGAACTTTGCTTTTTAGTGTTAACTAATAAAAAAAAATATTATTATTATTAAGTAACTGCTTCTTCCTCCCCCTCGATTATGCTTTCTGATGGCCTACCATAATGATTTGTACCTTTAATTTTAAGTTGAACTTTACGCTAACGATTAATAATAATAATTTTATCGAAATTAATGCAGTAGTTCTCTAGTTATAAGCAACCAAACATACAAACAGACAGACGGACAATCTGTCTGTTTGTTACCTTCTCACGATTAACCACTGAACCGATTTCGACGAAAATTGGCAGGGGTTCCTTGAAGTCCGACAAAGGACATAGGCTATAACTAGCAGGTCGGCCCGGCTTTGTACAAAAATATAACAAACTGATAATATGACTGGGTCCAGATAATCCTGGTTGAGATCGTTTTGTAAATTTAATGGATTGTTTGTTTTTATCAACGCCTCTTTTTCAGTAAATCGAATTACACTGTCACTCTATATAATATTAATTGCAAAACCAGATGTTTCATGTCCATTTTTTACAGATAAGCTCATTATCACAACACCGCTCTAATGCCACTGTCATATTGTCGCTGTTAAAACAAAAAGAGGTATCTCCAATTTTTCTACCGATGTTTCCTATTACATATTATGGAAAACAAATCGAAAATTGTCACCCGTGGAGTATACCAAATCTTATCAAGGAAAAGCAATGATGTGTTTATGACTGTAGTAACCTATTTCGGCCAAATTTTTAGATACGCCTTTTCCCTTTAACAACGACGATCACGTAAGCACAAGCGCCAATTGTAGGCCGCACCGCAGAATCATATCATAATAAATTACAGTGGCGGCGCGTGAACATTTTAAATGGGTGTTCTGCAGAGTCAACCCGGAGATTGGAGTAGCCCCCCCCCCTAATGAGGGAACCTCGAAAAAAAAATCAACAAGCCGTGAGGTGGGTCGTTTATTAGGACTAAAGTGCGACCCTTGAGGTCCACACGACGAACTTCCCAGTTTGATAAATATTTAATAATAATAATTAAATTAGATATTACACAGAAAAGTAATCATTTCAATCATTAAAACATCAATAATTTAAAAAAAAAAAAAAAACGGCTGAACCGATTTTTATAAAATTTATGTCGGATCAAAATGACGTTAACACGCCTCGATTGACACCCTTACGAAGTCGATATAATTTTTTATTCGCGAGATATTGTGTAAAATCTACTTTTTTGGAGGTTATTTGGTTAAGAAAAAAGAACGGCTGAACCGATTTTGAAAAAATTTCTTTCAGATCATATTTACGTTAATACGCGTCGATTGGCACCCTAACGTAGTCGATATCATTTTTCGTTCTCGAGATTTCGTCTTTGAAAGAAATGTACACATACGTACGTACGTACGTACGTACACACACACACACACACACAGACATCTTTCTAAAAGTAGTGTAAAAATAGTGTAGTGACCTTGAAACATAAAAATTTTTTTTCCTTTTTGATTTCGATTTTCGGACCCATTACAATAACTTCCAGTGGGAAGTTAAAAATACATTTGATGCAATTTTTAAGTGTATTTTTTGATCTGAATAATTTGTCTATACATTATACAATGATTTCGCTAGCGCTAAGATCGTAAATAAAGTGATTTTTATAGCAATATTTTTTATTGTATTAAAAAAAAGAGTGTGTGTGTACTATGTACGCACGTCAGAAGCTATACTTCTTTTAAGTAACAAAACAAAAATAACTCCGAACATTTTATCCCGCGTGCCAATACTAAACGTTTGTAAAAAAGACGATAAAATAATAAAATAAAGATATTAAATAAATTAATTTAATTTAATAAATTATTAATTTATTAAATATATTTATTTATGATATTTATATCTAATCATTTATTAAAAAAAAAAAGTATGTTTGTATTGAGATTTGAACCCGAGACCTATTGCTTATAGAGCCACTACGTTACCGCTACACCACGAAGATACCTTACTGCATTGCTATATAATACGGTATTATAACCAAGAAAAATAATACTGTATTAGGTTCTGCAGACGCATTTCAGCTTTTACGCGTATAAATCTGTCTCATTTTTACTAAGTCATCTCTCTTTAACACATGGGATTTTGGTTGGATTTAGGTGCAACACAAACTGCAGCACCTCCTGCAGGACTGTTTATAGAATATAGGCCTGCGGCGTGCCGTCATTCATAATAATGCTATGTGATTATGAAATTAAAACATATTATGCAGATTTACACAATATTTGAAATTAAAACATATTATGCAGATTTATACAATATTTTTTTTAATTGTGCGTTATTTTCTGGCAGTGCGACAGCTCCGCAGCTCTCATAGAGGAGCCGCCACTGATAAATTATAATTTAAAAAAAACTAAAAAACACGCTTTAATGAACTAAAAAGTAAAAAATAATTAATTTTATTGTAAAAAAGCGTGGGGTAGTATGAAAATATGATACAAAGTACCCCACGCTTTTTTACAATAAAATTAATTATTTTTTACTTTTAGTTCATTAAAGCGTGTTTTTTAGTTTTTTTAAATTATAATTTATTTTTGCTTTTTAGTCCTGGAGATCCTGGTCAGGATAATGGGACAAACTTATGGAATTATTGTATTGTAATCGGTCCTTGATAAGTGTGCAAAGTTTAAACTAAATCTGACCGTTCAAAGTTGGTCAAAATCAAGTTCAAAGAAGTCGGTTACAAACTGACAAACAAGCAAGCAAGCAAGCAAACATACAGGTGAAGCTAATAAAAGCGTGTTAATATTAAATTGAATAGCGCGCGCTTCTCCTTACTTCCTGTTACACATTTCCGTATCATTCACGAAATTTGTCCCACCAAATGCCGCATACCGAGAGCTAAGATGTTACACATCAAAAATTGTAGTATCCTTATCTCATAAACTGTAACTAGGGTAAGATACAGCTACAGGCCAGTTTTATTTACTTAGATATTAGTAGATATTCGCTACAACTTACAACCGTACAACGGATCGGAATTCAGAAAACACTTAAAATTTGAGGAAATTAATGTATATGTTACTGTAAAGGCCCGTATATTGGTATATCTTAGGTTTTACTAGTATATCTTAGGATTTACCAACTTGTGTTGGTAGATGTTAGGATTTTAAAAAAAGAGACAATATTTCGGGCTTTTACGATTATAGTTTGGTACATGCTAAGTTTTACCAATGACGGTTGGTAAAAGTTGGATTTTTTTTAGATAAAACAATGAAATAATTATCTGAATCATTTCTTTCAATTACCACTCACTAACAGTCAAAACCTTACATAATATTTTAATTATTATTATGATATATTTTTAATTATGATTATTTCTTAGTATTTCTTAACACCTGCAAAATATTTTTTGAATAATAAAAAACAAATAAAACTGAAATACTTCACAAACATAACGTTTACGTTGGTTAAGCTAACTAAATCAGTACTTTTCTTATTATTTGGTATTTTTAATAAACAAATTGAAAAAATGCAATTAATACATTGTTATTTATAGTAAAACATTTTTTACTTGTTACAATAAGGAGAGCTATTATGGCGAAAGCAACAAATTCTTTAAATCCTTTTCAGATCTTACTAATCCACTCATATGGGGGTCTGCAGACTGCCGGCCCATGAATATGAGACGATGCGCCGAACACGTCTTGACATGACCTTTTAACATTTACCATGTCTCTGAGGTAAAACCTAAGATTTACCGAGTGAATGGTGGTAAAAGTTCGAAATGAACGATGATCACCAAGCAGTTCGGACTTTTACCATTAAGAGTTGGTAAATCTTAGGTTTTACTGTAAAATCTTAGGATTTACCGAAGTTCGGGGTATTACAGTAACATATACATATTACGATAGCAAATTAGACTAGTAGGCATATTCATCCTAAAAATTACCTTGTATACGTAGAAATGGGAAATTTTCAAGATTATTAATACGCGTAGATATTTTCAGAAAATTTCGAAGAATTTTAAAGAAGTCGTGTCTACATGAATGATTTTTGAATGAGATCATATTAAAGTGCGTCATATCTGACACGAGTTTTTTACTTCCCACCTCTACTATGGTAGGGAAGTAATGGATTTAGTCCGAAAAAATATTTCGAGATTTTAACAGATCTTCACGTTTTGAGGCCCTAGCAATCGTTTAAGATCATTTTCTGACTGATGTCTCTCTGTGTGTGTGCATGTGGTCAATTTTTCGCCTTCGATATCATAAAAGCGGAACAATATACGGCCTTGCCGATTGTTCTATTGTGCTTATCAGCCTTTAACTTAGATCTGATTATATTTTGAGTCAAATCGGTTCAGTCGATCCTGAGATATTAAAAAAAACGTTCTCAATGTCACGTATTAACATAGGTAAAAAAAAATATAAATGAATTCTAGATGTTATAATATGAAAAAAATGTAAATATTTTTTTTCTCTAAAATGTACCGTTTTCGAGAAAAAAAATATTTTACTAAAAAAAATAAAAATTGTACGTAAATCAAGGTAACCATGATTTTTGCTATATTAAGCTAGCCATCAGTAGATCACCAAACAAAAAAGAGGGCTATGCTTTTTTTCAAAGAATAAAAAAGAGTGTTTATTTTTTGCAAATATTTACTAGGTGGGAAGTATAGGACTGGTCATCAGTCGATTTTTTTTAAATTAGTGACATGAGATAAATTTACCAATTTGTCTGCTGGGCAAAATTTGAAAAAAAAAAAACAACTTGTGGATTTTGTTCGTTTAAACTATAGGT
The DNA here is from genome assembly GCA_039654895.1 of Mongoloraphidia duomilia. Classification (NCBI taxonomy): domain Eukaryota; kingdom Metazoa; phylum Arthropoda; class Insecta; order Raphidioptera; family Raphidiidae; genus Mongoloraphidia; species Mongoloraphidia duomilia. The sequence continues at coordinate 35,872,929 of CM077524.1, read as the reverse complement.
ACCTATAGTAAAGTGGCATATGACAGATTTGTTACTCTTACAACAAAAATCTACCCTGGCTAAATCGAACCAGGAACTGATTATCGAGTTCAACATTTCGTAAACATTCATATTGTGTACTTACTCGTAAAAAATGCTATTGGTGAAGACTGACAGCTGCACCCACGACAACTAGAATAATCGGCGCCCATGGAATATGGATGGTAAACATCGTTGATATCTATTGAGCCAGCTTCAGTTCAGGTGTATTATGTCAAAGACGACCTCGCGATCGCTAACCACGTGGTCGCTAACGACCTTCGCCACACGCACACATCCATACGAACCAGCTGACTCCGCCGCAAAGCCGGTTTCGCGATAAAGCAATGTATTTGAAACGGTACATTCTTAATAATAATTATACCATCTCGTCCACTTTTCGCTATTTACTCATTAAAAATCATTGATTAATTAATGTGAATCACCATATCGAGTGATGGCTTAGTGGTATTAATAATAATTAGAGATGTTACGGATCTTTTTTTTCTATTTTGCTTTTATTTAACTTGCAATGTATGTTAGTTAGTTTTGTTTGTGTGTTTGTTTGTTTAGGTCAAAACTTGCAAGTCAATTTTGAACGACTTCCACGTATCCGATCGATTTGAAATTTTGTACACATATGTATTCCCGGTGACAATACATGAATAAATCGTTTTTAGAAATAAATTCAACCCCTAAGGAGTTCAAACGGGGATGTAGGGTTTTTTTGACTAATCAACGCCCAGGTCAAATTGCTAAAGCTAGAAATTTGAAATTTGGACAGTGGGTTCCTTTTCTGACGTAATCATCCACTAAGAACGAATTTTTCGAAATCCAACCCCTACGGGTGTCAAAAGGAGGTAAAATTTTGAAAGACTAAAATGAACAAAATAAATATTAGTAAAAAAAAACATTTTAGAGACAAGCTTTTATTTAAATGCACTAAAATGGAAAAAATAATTTTTAATAATTTAGGTTTATAATTATAAAAACGTGGGTCGTGACTAATAAACTATCATAGAGTTCACGACCCACGCTTTTATAATTATGAACCTAAATTATTAAAAATTATTTTTTCCTTTTTAGTGCATTTAAATAAAAGCTTGTCTCTAAAAAAATTTTTTTTTACTAATACATATTTATTAATAATAGTACATACTATACATTTGTTTTGTTAATATATAAAAAAGAATTAACATATTGTAGCAATTTAGTTAATTATAATATTGGTTCGTTTGTTCTATTACAAACACCCAGTTTTCAGATACTTAGTACCTAGTTTGATAATTTGTGAAAGTATCAATTGAATTTTCAATTTAGTAAGTATTACAAAAAATAAACTGTAAATATCAATCGAAACTAGGTCCTGATAACTGTGACAGTTGACGGCCATAAAAAAATAATAAAAATTTAATTTTTTGTACAACTGTTGTCATGCAGCGTATATAGTATATATCTACCTATTAAAATTTATAAATTACTGACAAATAAAAGGTGAGTATTCTATTATCTTTTAATGTTATGATAAAATAAATTACTTCGGAGAAACTAAATCTAAAACTAATAATAAATCTCTATTTATTTAATTAATATTACGGAGTTAAAACCTATCAGATTACTGCACTTATCAGTTTTCAGTAATTAAGTAATCACGTTGTGAAAAAATTAATCTACATAAATACACACTTTATAAAAACTTGGTTTGATTCATAACGCAATTTTAATCATTATATTATCATAGCTGAAGATAAAAAAACACTGGTTTCTCAATTTCAATATTCGGCAAGCGTTTGATCAATCAAACAACCATCTGCATCAATTTGTATACATCATTTCAGTAAGTAATTTGCAGTATCAGCAAACTAGTGTTTTCAAAAGTTGGGTAAGTTCGGCCAAAAACCCTGCATTAAAATGAAATTAAAGACAAAAGTCCCATTATCGGTTTATATGTATATAGTTATATACATAATAATAGGGTAACCGTAACATTATGCAAAATGGACACATATTATACATACGATATTCTACTCTACCCGGCGAACGTTTTATAAAGTCAACATCCCCCGCGAGGGTTCATCTAAAAAATCACCTAAAATCGTGTGTTCATTTCGTATAATTTATCAATATTAGTATTGATGTCGATTTCTTTATAACTATACAGTCTGGCATAAGTCACTGCTCGTTAAGTCAGCGTTTTGAGCTTTTCTCTCCTGCGCCTTATACTGTTTTCGAACATAACGAGTTCCCATTCCTGCACGCTGCGATGATACTGCGATAATCTATCACAGAATGTTTAGTTTGAACTAAGAAGAAAAAAAACTTTTTAACAAAAAAACGGTTTTTTTTTGTTAAAAAGATTTATTTTCTTCTTATTTAGTGGCTTTACAATACGTAATTTGCACGTTATTAATCGACTTGTCTTGATATTTGATTATTACTAAATAACGAAAACTGACATTTACCTTAACGGTATTACACTCCGCTACTCACTTTTTATTAAAATCAGTCGAACTACCAAAACGAGTTGAGTAAAATTTATATGGGACCACCCCCGAGGTATGCTCTAATTATCTAATAAATAAGACAATAATCATCAAAATCGGTTCACAAGTGACAAATACAGGCGAAATCAGTGAACATACATATTATGTAGGTACATAGATAAATCATAGCTGCCAAATATAGAATCTCCTCCTTTTTGAAGTCGGTTAATAAAGAGATTGAGCTCTCGTTAGGTGTACAGTATTCCGTTAATTAGTATTTAAGTTTTGTGACTAAAAAAATTGCTCAGTGGTTCACAGCCACTGGATCAGTGCTATTGATCGGTTACTGCTGTGTTGCAGTTAGGGCATCGAACCCGGTTTTTCCCGGTTCCAAAAGAACCGGTTTTTCCCGGTTCCGAGAAGCAAAATAAAAACCGGTTCCTAAATATAAAAGTCCGGGTAATTCGGTTCTTACGGTTCTTGCAAAAAACTGATTATTTGATAAGTATGTAATTAAAATACTTAAAAAGACTAAGTATTGTTCTTAAAATAAATAATTCTTTGATATGGAATTTATTGTTTAATTTACGATCTTTCCTTTGTATCATGTTCGTAATGAACAAAACTCTAAAATAAATAATATTAAAAATAATCTGCTTACTGTTTTATAGCTAAGAACCAATAAAACCGAAAGAACCGGGTACCCGGTTCTGGTATAAGTTCAGAACCGAAGGAACCGGTTCTCAAAATATGGCCGGTTCTCGATGCCCTAGTTGCAGTTCACTGTTTTGATACTCTATAGTCTATACTCTATAATCTATATTATAAAGTAGTAGCACAGTTTAGAGAATAAGCCAGTAGAATTACTCTACCGTTAGTGCCTAAATCAGTCAGACGAGCTGCGCAGATTGTGTTAGCTTGCAGAGCGTTCAGGCACGCCCACAGTATTTTCTTATTGGCTCTTCCTACATACTAGTCAGTGCGACCGTAGGACGACGAGCAAATCCGCACAGTGCTGTATTATATTTTTTTGCTTCATACTACTCATTGTGTTTATATTATTTAATGTTTATTTGTGCGTACTTTGTGTCCATTTTATAAACAACCCCAAGACAAAATCTGTGTGATACTCAAAATGAGTATAGTAAATCGTTGTGCAGCTTTAAAGTGTATCAGAAACTCTAAACATTCTTTTTTACAACGCTGTCAAAATATACATGTTTTACGTAGGTGGAAAGTTTGTCGCCGGCAATTTACCGCCAGCAGTTTAGCGCCGCGTCAGTTTATCGCATAAACAATAATTTTGTCACATCTGGCCAAATTGTTTAACATCCCATATTATAATCATATGTAAGTTTAGAAACAACAATTGATTTGTTTGTTGTAATTGTTTCACAATAATCATTTTTGATAGATCTTTCGTTCTTTGTATGTGTTATTTTTAATAAAAGTCACAAAATGTTATCATTTTTGTTCTATTACCCAACGGAAACACAATGGCAGCATTTAAAAACATTTTTCTAATACGGTCCTGTTACACTACATGTATTGAAAGGAAGAAACGCACGTCGCTTGCTCCAAACACGGCTGTGATTGGCTGTCTCAAGGTCAAAGAAATTGTAGTACAAACATCAAAGTGCCGACAGTACAGTGAATGTACTGTATTATACTGTGGTAGTAGTGATAAAGCACGCGAAAGTAAATAATAAATTTGACATGAGCGCCGCTGATTTCTTTTCGTTTGTTGCACACGGAACCACTACTCACTAGCAACACTGCAGCTGTGACTAATCCCGTCCGATAACATGACCGTAATCTTTAACGTAAAGTAATGTTTACTAATCATTATTAGTTATTACTCATTACTATCATATTATAATAATAAAATGCAATTGCACAAATTATATTCTACAAAAATTACACAAAAGGTAAGAATTCAGTCCTATATAAGAGTGGTCTTCTACTTTTTATCCAGCTGCGCTCGAGTTAAGAAATGAATTTTAAACAAAACCAACAAATGCGTGCAAATGAACGTTAAGACGTGTAAAACCGCAGGCCAAAGCTAGTGTGTAACAAAATTAACGGGGAAGTCTACTGTTTTCAACCGTTACGAATCCCCACTCCTTCACGCCGTAATTTGACTGCAGTAAATAAGATCTGATACTGACTAGAGGTGGTACAAACTGTTATTTTTTAATAACAGTTCCGTTCCGTTCCTGTTCCGCTTACGGAACAGTTCCAAAAACCTGTTACTTTTTAACAGTTCCAACGTTGGAACCTTGACATTCTCGGAATAGCTTGTAACATGCAACGTATAAAAATTTGAAGTGTATATTATTTGTATTTTTTCGTGAATTAATTCTATTATTCAAGTTTAATAATTTAACGTACCTAATTATTAAAAAAAACAAAATAAATTTGTCGACAATATATTAAAAATATACTTTTACAGAAAGTCAATAGCGAAATATGGATTTTACCATTAAATAAAAAGCGTTATTTAATAAGGCGCGATATCGTGTGCGATGCATGTTAATGTGATGGTGTGATACTAAAATCGACTTTACGTACAATGTACGCTAGCCGTAGGTGACAAGCAAAACTGTTGCAGTTTGCAACGTAGGTACAAATGTACAATTGACAACGGGAACGGAGAATGTTTCTTTTTATGCAGAAGAACGCCCGTTTTGTTACTCGTAACAGTCGAAGCATTGGAACAGCCCGGAACAGGTATTTTATTAAACTGACAACTGTTCCAATCTGTTCCTCGTTCAAAACTGTTCCAAAATAACTGTTCCTAGTATTTTGTATCATCTCTAATACTGGCAGTAGTTTCGACTAAAAGGAGAAGGGAGAGCTTTCGTGAAGTCAGTGTTTTTAACAATCTCGTAGGATTTAACAAAAATCTACTTTAGCGTGACTTCCCAAATCCCACATAAAAATTGGCATTCTCAATGATACTATTTAACATGATACTTCAGTCATAGTATTCATGGGCACTTTGCTTGTTGTAAACAGTAAAATACAAAAATATTTCACCGATTCTCGACTGGAATACCGAGTTATATTTAGTAAACCTTTTCTACGACATCGTGCATTGTTCGATCAGCAAGTATAAATTTTTGCAATATAAGAACTGACGGTTAGGAAGCTTTAGGGCAGAGGTTCCCAAACTTTTTTTTCTCATAGACCACTTTAAAAATTTTGCTGGTTCCGGTGGACCCCCTGCAGCTACATTTCTACCATATTCCCAAAACTCGACAAAAAATGTGAAGATTAGATCTAACTATGGAAATTTGCGTTGCGGCTGAGTTCCAACCACGAATAAAATTTTGGTAACAAAGATTCCTGAATATTTGTTCAATAAATTGATTACAAAAAATGTTAATGATTATAATCTAAGATGCTGTAAACGCCTCGATATTCCTAGATTTCGTACTACTAAATTTACTAAGAGCTTTACCTACATGGCAGCTCATTGGTATAACAAATTACCACATGAAATCAAATCCTTAAGTATTAGAAATTTTAAAGTAAGGCTCAAAGAATGGATTCAAAACAGCCACAATTGATAACATATGTTTCTACTATCTTATTAAGTATTATTTTTTAAATTCAACAATTATGAGTTGCCACTGTTACCAATATTTTTATTTCTATTTTTGTGTATCTTTGTATGTTATTGTATTCTGTTCACAAATGGTGTTTTATTTGTTTTTGTGTGAGGGTGAGTTGAAAAGCAGCATTTTATGCTGAACTCGTTTAACCCTTTTGATCTTGTTTTTTTGGTCAATAAATTATTATTATTATTATAATTAACAGTTTTCGAAAAAAACGTGAGAATTGATTGATTAATTAATTAATTGATTGTGCTGTGAGTGGATGTCAAAAAAGTAAAGTTGGCCAATCAAAAAAGTGATTCCATCCAACTTTACTTTTTTGACATCTATACTCACAGCACAAGAAACCAATCAATTCTCACTTATTTTATTTAGAAAACTCCCCATTCGGAGTGGTAAAAATAAAAAGAAAAATAGTATATTTTCTTGTGTTGTATTTATTTAAATATGTAATTATTACACTATTAATTATTATTGTTATCATATTACATTGTAAGGTTTACATTACATTGTACCAAATGACTTTGTCATTTACTGACGCTCTTCTTTGTCACCATGACATTTTTTTAATAAAGAATTTTATTATTATTATTATTATTATTAATATGATCGTGGACCCCCGTTTACGAATTGTGAACCTCCATTTTTTGTCACGCCAACGTAGACCCCCGTCGAGTCTCCCGTGGACTCCTAGGGGTCCACCTGAACCACTTTGGGAATCAATGCTTTAGGGTATGTAGTATTAAATAAATATTAATTATTAAGAAAGTAGGTGAGTACATTATATTCGGTCGTTCTCATTAAATTACCACTTAATAATTTAATGAACCTGAGACTTTGTGCAATGCTAAAACATCTCAATAATATCATAATTTATCTATTAAAAAGTACAATTAGAAAGAGGTCATTCGTCGACAATTGCTCGCTACCTAATTAGATTAAGAGAGAATGGACATGGGTAGACTTTTTTAACCCTACATCAGATAACATAGACTACATTGAATAGTTTTATTGCTACCACAGACTCATACTAATGACTCGCGCAGTTTCAAGTTGATTTAAATGTAGTGAATAAATCACGTTTGACGCGTCTAATTAATGACGTGATCAACAGCACTGTCCCTCTTGAGTCGCCAACTGGCTAAGTCATATGGATCTGTCAGCAGGGAAATTTGGAGGATATATTCAATGTTCATGATGTTCGCCACTATTTCGAAAAACTATGGGCAAGCCTGTTGTGTATTCTATACATTCAAAAGAACTATGTTGTGTTCAGTTTTAATTATTACTTTATTTAGTGAAATAATTAGACATAATAATTATTATTAAATTAACATAAATTCTATTCGACGTACGGATTCGTTCTGTCAATTATTAATCATATTTCATTCATAGTCATACTGTTACATCACGTATTTCATTATCACATAATTCTAAGGTCAATCTCAATATACAACAAAGCCCCAACTAAAGTAGCTGGAAACAGGGTTTGAACTTGGATCTTCCGATTAGAAGCTTACGGCATTGCAAGTGGATGATCGACCACTGCACAGACGCAATAAGAACACGTTAAAAAAACCAAAAACAAAATCTAGATGCGATCGTTTTTCACGTTTTTATATAAAATAAAAAAATCTCAAAGGGGCGCTTAAAAACAGATTAAGTTTGGGGACCTTCAAAGACTTGATCCGCAACCGAGTTCTACAGCTGCATCACGCTCGTTATCATTCTTCTTGTAGCGAAAAATTAACTCCTGCAGCAGCGGTCTATACACGCCCATTGGAGGGTTAAATATTTTTAACAAGAGTGAGTTTGATGAAAAGGAGGTTGCTGCATTATTCAGCTTGTCTTATAACATTTAGTTTAAATTGATGATATCATAGGATATAAACAAAATAATAATGATAATTTTATCAAAAAGCATTGTTATTAATTTGTTTACCATCTATGTCAACACAAAATTATTGTACTCGTATACGTCAAAACCACTTTTAAATGCATTTCAGTTATTATATCGATTCATCAGTTTTAAAGCCTTTCGAAAATTTAAACGCTCTCGAAAGGCTACCGGGGTGCAAGAATTCTTTTCAATAAACATTAAAAAAAATTTTAACAAAAAAACCTTCAAAAAACCACTAAAAAGAGGAAAATAATAAATCTTTAAGGTCTGCGCCAATTTAATAAAATATGAAGTCGGTTAAAAAGAAGATTTGGCACTTTTTAACCGACTTCATATTTATTTAAATTGGCGCAGACATCAAAGTTTTATTATTTTCCTCTTTTTATTGGTTTTTTGAAGTTTTTTTTTGTTCAAATTTTTTTTATTTTTAATGGTTGTACAATAGGTACATAGTTTATTAACCGACTTTTTACGCTGTGTGAAGTGTCAAAAAGTGCCATTTACCGTAAAGGAATCACACGCCGTTACTCACATTTATTAAAATCAGTCGAACTACTGAACCGATTTTGATAGGACTTTAACTATAACGATTGTTATACATGAATTATGGATTATAGACTCTCGACAACAGAGGTCATTAGCGAGTTTATTATACATCATGAATATGAGACGCTATATTATGTTATCGCTCTTCTACAAAAGTGGGCTCAGCAGTATAAAAAACCGACAGCTCGCCGTAATAAGGCTATAAGTCAAGTGTATAATAAAAAAACTCGGGTCGCAGTGCCAAACCCTGCCGACAATATAGTGTATTTGCTAATACATTAGGCATTGTGGCATTATTATGTGAACTTAAGTTTGTTTTTTGACAAAATAAAAAATTTAACCCCTTAATACGTCCCTTAAAATAATTAAATTTTTCTAAATTTCAATATTAGACATGGATTTTATCAGTACACGCAATTAAATACACCCTTCCATAAGTAAATCCGTATCAACAAACTAGTGTTTTCATAAAATTTGAAAGTCCGGTCTTGTCGGGCCGATTTTATTAAAATTTTAGCAGCACATTTTAATCTTTACTAAAGAGTTAAATTTCAATTTTGAAACGATTCTGACAAATTTTTCGGTATTTTTGGGCCCAAAAACTTTTTAGAACCCCTAAATGCAACCCTGAAAATGGTCCGATCGGGCCCATTTTAAATAGGCTTCTTGCGGTGATGGGTTCCAATGTGTGTACCAAATTTCGTTTCAATCGATTAAGTCTGTCGAGAGTTATCGTGTACACACATATATATAAATATATATATATATAAACATTTTCAAAAATGGTGCCAAAGTGTTCAGGAGACTATGAAACGTCGAGAAATTTTGGTCCGACCACTAGGTCCCGCCATCCGACCGACGCCAATAGTGTATGTGCCATATGGCAAATACACTAATAAAACAGGAATTTACTAAACTATAATCATTTACTGTAAATCATACAACAAAAACATTTAGGACATTATCTATAATTAATATTCAAACTTATTCATCTATAGCCTTATGGAAATGTTTTTGTCTTTGTTAGGAAACGATGTACGTGTTGAGCATGATTCATACTGCAAACTGCAATACAAAATGCTGGTCACATCAACTTGACGAGAACAATGGAAAACTGAAAGATGCATCGTTCAAATAATAATCAATAACAAAAAAGTTTTTTTTTTAATAAACATCAAAAGGATGCATCTTAGTAAAACGAAACTTGCGTGACTATTTTCCACACGAGAACAGCAAATCATTTGAAAATTTGCAAATAAATGTATTTCGATGATTAATGGGATTGGTCAAAAGTTGAGCGTAGAACCCTATATTAAAAAAATTGCGTTTCTATCTAGTCTCATATTTTTACCCGAATTTATTTTTCGCACGAAACGAGCAAATCATTTGAAAAATTACAAATAGTGTTTTAATATACAGGGTGTCCTCAAAGACACTTAACACACGCCTACCACATGTTCCTGAGACCAAAATAAGCCGATTTAAGTAAACTTACCTTCTTACAAAATTGCTTAGTTTGGGCGCTATACGGCCCTGAAGTTACAATTTTGAAATCGTTTTTTTGTTATAAATTTAAAACGGCTTGTGCGATTTTGCTAAAATTTGGTAAGTTGACATAGTTTTATGGAAAAAAGAACCCATATCAAAATTATGATTAATATTAATCCGTAGGCATAGAACTAGGGTTTTTTAATATTTGAACGTTTCAAATTTCTACACCAATGGAAGAAAAGGGGTTTAAGTAAAAAATTTAGATTCAGTAACTTATTTGCTACAAAAAAGGTACTCTTTATAAGACTCGATTACTCTCATTGTTTTTGAGAAATTATTTTAATAATTCGCAGTAATTTTTATAAAATGAAGTAAAGTTACTAAAACATGAATAGAAATAATTAAATATGTCATAAAAAGTCGTCAAAGTGTCCACCATTTTCACGCATACAAAGACTTATACGACGAAGAAAATTAATTTACTCTTTGCATAATTTCTTCATTATCTCCAGTTTTGTTCTTAGAAAAAAGCTTGGCCATCTTATTTGTTTATTGATCAACTTATTATTATCAACGTATAATTATTGATCAACTTATTATTTAAATGCAAATTTCTCAAAAACCATGAGAGTAATCGAGTCTTATAAAGAGTACCTTTATTGTAGCAAATAAGTTACTGAATCTAAATTTAATACTTAAACCCCTTTTCTTCCATTGGCGTAGAAATTTGAAACGTTCAAATATTAAAAAACCCGAGTTCTACGATTATGGATTAATATTAATCATAATTTTGATATGGGTTTTTTTGTTCCATAAAACTATGTCAACTTGCCAAATTTTAGCAAAATCTCATAAGCCGTTTTAAATTTATAACAAAAAAAACGATTTCAAAATTGTAACTTCAGGGCCGTATAGCGCCCAAACTAAGTAATTTTGTAAGAAGGCAAGTTTGCTTAAATCGGCATATTTTGGTCTCAGGAACATGTGGTAGGCGTGTGTTAAGTGTCTTTGAGGACACCTGTATTTTGGTGTTCCAAATACCCAATACTCTCAAGAGAGAAAATTATGGGGCGGGAGTCGAGTCACGACTGAACCAAAATGCAGCGCGTATGGTTTTCTATGCACACTTAATTTACTAAAAATTATTTATATAATAATATTAATGATGTAATTAAGTAATTCTGAAACTCATACGATTGTGCTTTGTTGACACGTGTATCAACTATTAAGTTGTACACTACGTGACCAGGTACCATATTAATAGTACAACAATAAATAAATAAAAAACACAATGTAGAGAAAGTTACAATAAACAGTAGGTTTCATCAATGAAATTGCAGCTGTGATGCCTTTTTAATTCAAAATTATTGTGCAAAATAACGAATCTCCAACTAACAAATTATACATTAAAGATTTAATTTAAAACACAACAAAGTCCCTGTCTGTCAGATCCGCTAAGAAAGGATTTTTCAAAATTCAACTCTTAAGGGGGTCAAAAGGAGGTGTAGAGTTTATGATAAAATGTTACAATCGGCTAATCCGACATAAGCGTGAGCAAGGCCGCGAGTAAGGGCTAGTAGTAAATGTTCCGTCTGTTCGATGTAAATCGACATTATATGTTAAACACATAATGTGTGAACTCACAGCTTTAATACGCTCCCGATTGTACTAACTACTGAATACAAATAAAACTAAACAATAAAAAATGTTATTACGGATATTATTATTATTATCATAAAAGATAGTGTATTCAATGTGAGTTCAACAATTTTTATCAGTGTTTAAACAATGCTTATCGTATAACAACCCTAAAACAGAGCTTATAAATAATAAATTCGTCAGTATCAGAAATTTAGACAAAGAAGTATGACGTCACTGTGGTCATATACATAGGTTATCTACGCTAGCTAATAAGAGCCGTACCGTTTCTAATTTATTTCTGGTTAAAACGACATTCGTTAGGGGCCAAAACAGACACGGCTGTTTTAACCGAAGCGTTTATCGAGTCGGTTTCCAAGTTGATAGACGATACGTCGTGTAAACAATAGTGTGAACTGTGAAAAACACATAGCTCTGCCGTTCGGCGTGTTTCGTGCGGCGGTTTTGAAACAGATGTGTGTGTTTTGCACTATTATGCTATATTAAACGACCTATCGACTTGGGAACCGACTCGGGAAGCGCTTCGGTTAAAACCGCCGTGTCTGTCTTGGCCCTAAAAAATATACATTTCAAACGTCGTCTTTTAGAACGATTTTGGAAGGTGCTTATAATGTTGATATGCAATGCTGGCATTGCCTGGGCAATGTTAACTCTGTACATGCTGCGAACTATGCCCGTAACATTTAAGCAGGAATGATTTAAAATTCTTGCTTCTCTTATGATAGGGCTTGACAATAGCCGAGAGTGTAGCGGCGCTGTTGTTTACATGGCGTTGCTATGGTTCCTCTATTACAAGTCTCCAGTTCCCGAGTTCTAGCCCGAGAGCTGGTAAAAGTGTCAATTGGATTTTCAATTTATTATTAAAAAAAAAATAAATAATGAATTGAAAATATGAATTGGTGCTAGGCCCAAATAACCTTAGCTGTTGGTGGTCTTTAAAATACAATTACAATTACAATTTTTTCTCTTATGATAAGATGTATATTTAGTCAGAATCTAAGGGTATTGTCAACTTTCTGACAATTCATTGAATAATCCAGCTTTAGTGTCGTAATATGTTCAGAAATCATCGAAACTTAATAGAGACGTCGAATTTTTAATTTCGATCCCATTTTGACCTTTAATATACACCTATAACCTAATAAAGTGACACAACGACGCAGTTACGACATATCGACTATTAAGTTTTAACAATTCATTATTTCTAGAATCGGCCATACATTATTGATATGTGATTTAACCTTATAACCTTAATTAATCGATGTAATTTTGAACTAAAAATACAACGGACGATATTGCTGCAAGAAGTGAGCAACTCCATTTTAGTCAAATTTCAGTTATGTATACAAAACTAAAAAAAAAAATGCTGAATCGATTGGTGCAAGAAGTTCGAGAATAAACTGGAAAGATGGATATAACATATTTTGGAACGGTTTTCTTCATTGTTTGTTGTTAATGTGATGCAGCTCTGGAGCTGTTTCCTTCTTGCACCAATTCAATGGGAATTATTTATTGGCATTTAAATAAGCGAGTCATGGTAACGTCATATAAACAACAACGCCCGGATAATATCGGCTATTTTCAAGTCCTTAGATACCTGATATTCATCATACAAAATGTATCATAATTTAATATTGTCCTTTTTATGAATTTTATAACTAATGACATCGGTTAAGTTTCAAGACTGCTGAAAACAGCTCTAATCGAAAACTTTCAGATTATCTTGTTCCAGTATTTCCTTGGAAATTAATGAAATCATTCCATAATATATTTTTTCAATTTCACAACAATCTAGACATATTATTAACCCTCAGATAAAAGTTATCATTGTGATATAAAAAAAAAAATGCATATCAAATACCTATATCATGATAATAAGACATACTTAGTCCTAGTTACACAGAAATTATAAAAATGACAGGATGTTTATCTATGAACATTACATAACTTGATATATTTCTACATTATTTACGTCTAAATAATTAAGAAATATTATCAGTCATGTAATTTTCATAGATAAACATCCTGTCATTTTTTAGTTTCTGTGTGTGTCTTACCTATAATCATTTCCCACTGATTTTGTAAAATTATGAAAACACAGCGATAAGTTTTATGGGTTATTATAATTACAACGAAATGTTTTACGATTTGCATTCGTTCATAATATTATTATAGGTACCTATTATGCATTTTGTTGCCCATAACCTCGCAGTTCCAATATCACTGCTTTTGAAACAGCCTAAAACCTATTGTTGTTTTCATCTCATAATTATTAATTTTGCAGCTTGTTGCTATTTTTTTTTATTTTTATAACAAAATTCAGTGTTGATATAGATATATTTAAAATTAAACATTATTAATGTGTAATGATGAATTTTATCTACTGCTCAAATACCGTTTTAAATTTTAGGTTCCAATTTATTATTTTTTTTTAATTTGAAAATTTGGAATTCGAAAAATGTATGTCAAATAATAGGCTAAAAATAATTAATACAAAAGGGTCAAAGTCCTCTAGAAAATCATATTGTAACAATATTAATTGGTGTTTTACCATACCAAAGTTCTAAATCATCTTTTGTTACAATGAAAATTGGTATTAGAAATAATAATATAAGATGGGAAAAATAAAATAAAAATAATGTAAGAAACCTTACCTTTAAATATGAAATTTATATTTCAGCCTTTAAAACACTATAAATAAAGCTTCATTTCACAAAATATTATCTTGATTAATTAATATAAATTGTCAAATCACAAAAACTGACACTAAACTTAAATATTGTAGTATAATATTATTTTAATATCAATAACCCATTTTGATGTAACACTTTTAAATTAGAAGTAATCGCAAAATTTAAAAAAATGTAAATTTCAAAATAATTTCACGTCAATTCAAAATTTGTAAAATAAATTTTAAACGCTTTAAATTACACAGCACACTCAATAAAATAATACTAAACAGTTATAAATCCTTTGTAAGACTGATGTTTAGTTTCTGTGACTGCATCTCTCAGCTCTCACATCTCCTTGTCAAATTGTCTCTGTAGTCTGTCCGTTGTTCTGTCAGCTGTATTTCAGATTCTGCTTTATCGACCGACTACCATGTCGAACATGTCAATGTCCTCACTCTCAGTTGATAATCAGTTCTTGCAAAAATATTGTAAAATTTCTTTTTATTGAATACATCAATAACAGTGCATATGAGAATTTTGTTGTCAAAAATAGGTGGTGTTTTAGCGTATATAGTTCAGTATGGTTGTATTGCGCACTGCACCTTCGAATATATTGGAGATTTCGTTGTGGTAAGCTTTTATAGGTTAGAAATTTGTGAACTGTCATTACTAGAAATACATTTCTAAGCTTACTGTAATTCTGGAATCTGTCGTCAGAGCAGCAGCTGTCAAGGCGATAAAAGTTACAGTGTTACCACACAAAAATCGTTGGAACTTAGAAAATCAATCTTTAAAT
The DNA here is from genome assembly GCA_039654895.1 of Mongoloraphidia duomilia. Lineage (NCBI taxonomy): Eukaryota > Metazoa > Arthropoda > Insecta > Raphidioptera > Raphidiidae > Mongoloraphidia > Mongoloraphidia duomilia. The sequence continues at coordinate 35,857,744 of CM077524.1, read as the reverse complement.
CCTAATCATTGATTAACCACCCTCTTATCTTAATGTTTTAAATTATTAACATAAAATAATCATCATGGGGCTTTTAATAATTAGATTGTGTCCATTTTTTCGCAACGCACTCTTAATATAAAATAAAAATTACAAAATTAACGGCGGAAGAATTTTAAACCACTTGAAATTTTAAAGAGTATTCCCCGCGCTTTGTGTGACGTCACGCGTGTATGGTATTTTTTGCCATATCCACTATAAAATAAACTGCTTTTCACTTCATTTTCAGTATTTTCAAAATTTGTTGACGGATTTGTGTCGCGAGCTTCACTACTATAGTAGGTCGAGAGCGAATAAACAAAAATCACTATGGAAATGGTTTGCTTTCCAGTTTCCTACACTAGTGTGGGGAAGATACGTTGCCCTTCCCGCACACCGCCCTGTCAAAAGTCACTTTACAGTTTACATGTATACATAGTACATACATGCATGAAAAGCAGCTATTTTGTAGTAGCGTTGGGCGAATACGAGATGTTTTTACAATCGAAACAATCGCAATCGTTCATAATAACAATCGAGTCCACAATCGACTCGGAGTTTGATTTTACAATCGAAATGTTCGATTGCTCAAGTCGATTATTTGCCAGCGAATGAGAATACATATAATCGCGATTCAAGGTTATATGCTGGTCGAATGAAGTCTGACGTTTACGCTACTCGTTCATCGTTAATTCACTGTTCAGTCGGTCAGCATTCGATTACTGCACAATCGACCATCTATTGACTCGACCACAGTTGTTGAGTGATGAACGATTATATATTATGTGGCTCTCGACAGTGTACGTCGTCTGTACGATTCAGTACTATGCAACTTAGTCTCGGTGAAATATGAAACAACAACAATCGAGTCCAAGTGAAAACCATCGAGAGTCATCGAGATGTTTGAACAATCGAGACAATCGACTAAAATATCTCGTAATCGCCCATCACTATTTTGTAGTGGGTATGGCAAAAAAATATATTACAGGTCGGGAAGATCAGACACTATGGGTTATAATCATTAGCTGACACATCCATCTTAAGACTTCCACGAATAATTTTTTGCATTTTTTTATTTTTTTAGTGTACTGGACCATCAATGGAACCGACAATTTTTTCCAATAATATATTGCTCACTGAACACATTACACCGAGATTACAAAAAATTGAAAAAGGAGACATAATAATAGCCAAATGTCCTTCAAATCCAAAACAACATATATGCAAACGAGTAATAGGAATTCCTGGTGATAGAATAAGAGTAGGTTTTACTTCAGAAGTAGTACCTAGAGGCCACGTTTGGCTAGAAGGCGATAATCGCGGTAATTCAGCTGATTCCAGATTATATGGTCCTGTTCCACAGGGTTTAATTAGAAGTCGAGCATTGTGCAGAATTTGGCCATTTAAAGATATAAAGATGTTAACGAATTAATGCCAGTTTTATGAAATTTTTTGTATGTAGATGATAAATTATTATATTGTACTATTTTCAAAATTACTTGTTTATATATTTTTTTTGAAAATCCTTTTCCTGAAATAATAATTATAAAGTAAGTGCCAACTATCACTATGGTCTTTTCTAGATTAAGAAATAAGAGCATATTGTTGATTAATCTCACGTCATGTATGCATATTAATTATGTTCAACCCTCATAATTTATCTGCTTCATATTTTTCAGCATTCTCTGAACTTGAACAGAAGGTTGGCAATAATGACACTATGAATGATATTATTTACTTGAACGGCAGCATCTTTAGAGGTTTGTGCCTGTGGTGGAAATTTTAATTTCGTTAACTCGAATAAAGAAGTATTAACACTGACTATGACTGCTTTCGAAATCTTAAAAACTGCATACGGACATTTTAAAGAACGTAGGTAGTTTAATATGTACAGACATAAAGGAGTAAACAGATACCAGTGTGAAAACCTGCATAGGGTTACAGAATAAAGGGTGTCATGTTCTCTATTTTAATCGTCTTTATTCAAATTTTAAGGTGTTTTCGAATTACAGATTATAAAAGCTATCTAGTATTGGCTACTAAAGGCAAATTTGAAATGACACGAAAAAAAATTTGTAGCAGAATGTCATCTATTTTGTAAGCGATTTTAATCGTCCTAGGAGGATTGTAGCTATAGATAATTTTTCCCCCGGTTTGTTTTTATCAATTCAGAAATTATCACAGTAAAATCATATTTGATCAATAATCCCCAAAGATTTAAGAATACTATTCTTACTTGATACTTATTAGTTATTTGATAATCCCAATATAATATATTTATAAAAAATTAAATTATAAATATATACACTTTAGGTTGGCAGACATGATTTGTTGGTAGCCTCCTTACTTTTTGACAGCAATGTAATGTAATTATAAGTTTGGCAGCACTGAACGCTGAAAGAGAGATTGTTGGCTCTGCAGTTGGTCAGTTATTGGCATTTAGCATGGCCGACGTAGTCGAGTAGTTGTTGGTGAATTAGTGCCGGCGATATTTGTATTAAAAGTGTGTGTAGAATAAATTTATGCGTTATAATATTGTATTATTTACTAACCCGGAGTTATTTTTGTAGTGCACGGTATTTTTGACGCTCACCATCATTAATTTTCTACACACACTAAATTAGCCGGCTTCTAATTTTGAGGGTGTACCTATGTCAGAAATCGGAATTACCTCATATTTTTATGATTATATTTGTATAAAATAGTAAATGCGTTGTTATTGTGTAAATATAAATAACGTTCAATTTTAATAGTGTTCCTGGATTTTTAACAGTATTATATAAAATACTTGGGATTAATATAAGTTTAAAGTTATTAAAGTGATTTATAAAAAACGAACATGTTGACCAGTAAACAGAAACATTTTCTTCATTGCGGGTTGTTATTTACAGTAATCGGAATTTTTGAAATTTTTACGGGTGGTGTTAAGATATGGCCTGACGAAAATGCTAATGTTGATCCTTGGTTAAAATATGGTTATTTTGGAGCAACAGTTTTGTATTTGTTAAGATTGATAACATTCCTTCCTCTGCCACAAGTGTTGTTCAATTTTGCCGGTCTCATATTATATAATGCATTCCCTGATAAAGTAACATTGAAAGGTTCTCCGATCTTGGCACCGTTCATATGCATAAGAATCGTAACCAGAGGCGATTATCCACAATTGGTCAGATCTAATGTTGCAAGAAATATGAGCAAGTGTACCGAAGCTGGTTTGGAAAACTTCTTAATAGAAGTCGTAACCGACAAACCCGTTGGCTTGCCTTCTCATCGAAGGGTGCGCGAAATTGTCGTGCCGTCTTCGTACAGAACAAAAAGTGGTGCTCTTTTCAAGGCCAGGGCTTTGCAGTACTGCTTGGAAGACGGTATCAGTGTTGTTAGTGACAACGATTGGATAGTGCATTTGGACGAGGAAACTTTGTTGACGGAAAATTCGGTTCGAGGTGTACTTAACTTCGTCCTCGATGGAAAACACCACTTCGGTCAGGGTTTAATCACCTATGCCAACGAAGATGTTGTTAACTGGGTGACCACTTTGGCTGACAGTTTTCGAGTAGCCGATGATATGGGGAAACTGAGGTTGCAGTTCTCAATGTTCCATAAACCGTTATTCAGCTGGAAAGGATCTTTCGTTGTAACACAAGTAAGTCGATTGTTTTTATTAAAAAAATATCATCTAAGTTTATTTTTTATGGTAACATTCGATAGATTGAACCCTTCCTCTCCGTGAAAAACCTCATCGCACCAAACCTCCCCCCCCACCCATCGAGAAATTCTGCCCTCCGCGAGGGTTCGTTTTAAAATCGTGTGAGCATTCTGTAGAATATTACCTTTTTTATATATTTATTTTTATAGTGGTTAGTAATGCCTACCTATCTAATTTTTTTAAGGCCACCTATATCAGGGTTGCCAATTCATACTTTTCATTTATTCTTACCAATTTCTAATAATAGATTGCAAATCCAAAAATGATACTTTCATCAGTTAGATTAGAACCTGGAAATCGGGGCTTGAGTTTCGCATTAGATTAGCAATGGAAATGTAAAAATTTAGACAGAATTGGAAATCGTAAAATGATAAAATTGTAGTACTAGTAAAAATCTATTACATCAGTCAAAACGAACTTAAGCTACAAACTAATTTTTAAAGTTGTTTCGAATATTATTTTCAAGAGAGACAACTTACCTGTGCCTGAGTGACAACTTACCTTTGCCTGGGTGACAATTTGACCAATGCCTGGAAGAGAATTCCCTTATTAATTTTTCTACCCAAGGTGCCCGGGTGACAACTAGTCTAGTCTCCACCCCCAGAAATATGCTCAATGCTCGTGAACTTATACCCTCCCTCTACCAGCTGCAGGTGCACTCGCCACTCAGTAGTCAGTTTGTCGTCACTCATTATTATACGTGCCGCGCTTTTTGTTTTTAGCCTTGAGATAGCCCGCTGTTGGAAATAACAATCCCAATATTATATTATGTGGTAGGTAATCGGTTTACTGTTTTTTTCCTCAGCCAACAGATAAACAAATTTAGACATAGTGGAATAAGTACGTACTGTTTAGAAAATACATAATACTTAGATACCAAACGAAGCTAATTATTAATATTACATTAATACTAAAAACTGAAACAAAAAAGAAATATAAGAATAAAAATTTTATATGGATATTAATAATCTTTTTTATACAGATTTTTCAAGGTCTGTATGTTTAAAATACGTGTTTTCTTTATTTGTATCTCTTCATTTTTATTCCTTGCTTCAATTTTAAATTGAGATGTTCATTCAGGCACGGTAATACTCATAACGAATATTTAAAGTCAATAATCTAACTTTTAAATTTAAATTATATAAAAGAGGTTTGGTGTGTGGGTAAAACTACACTGCTAACTTTCCATTGGGTGCCCTTAGAGATTAAAAAAAAACGCTAATTGAAATTCCCTGCAAACCTAATCAGGTGTTCATTATGTAAATATGTGTCGAATGAAATTGGTCCGGAGTCGATATCATTATTAGTTCTCGAGATATACGAGCCAAAAAAGTTTACCAACGTACGTACGAACGAACGAATGTACACACACATATCTCTCTAAAACAGTAGATAGATTCGGACTCTAGGGACCTCAAAACGTCTAGATAGGTCAAAATTTTTCATTCGCAAAATCGGACCCATTGCAATAACTTGCAATGGGAAATTAACAAGGCGATTTATTATACAATGTTGCAGTTGGTAGATAAACCGTTTTCGTATACAAATGATAATGGAAATGGGAGGAACGTTGAGTGATATAATCATTGTATTTTGAAATGCTTTTATAAACAACAAAACATTCCATGGCCATCGACCATAAGAGTGCAGTGGACATAATATTTAGACTACCTGCCCCGCTCAATCAAGGATAATTGTTGGGATTTTTTTATGGCTACTTACATTCGAGCTCACATTAATTAAGCTAGTCATTTCCGTGAAACGAAAATGAAATGTATGCATAAAATTAATTGTAAAACAAATCAATTGAAGATAATACGTTTTAACAGTCGATTCGCGAAGCCTTCATCGTTGTAAAGGCGTCGTTTTTCACTTTTAAAAGCAAAAACACTAAAATTGTGGTATATAACTAATGCTATACATAATATATAAGATTGTAACTCAGTCTGTATATCAATTTATTTGTTTATTTATTGGCCATGTACTCAATCACAAATACGTGATGGAGAAGAAGGTGGTACAGCACAGCACCAACGCATTTTTTAGGTTTTCTTTTGTTTCGTTATAGTCTAAAATAAAGAAAAGAATACATAGGTACTTACTATTGGGGGGAACAATCATCTGCTTTTTTTATACAAACGAAACTACGCCCCTACCTCTTTCAATTTTAATACATTATCTCTCTAATGTCTACCTTTAAACAAGTCATTTTTCCTCGCGATATGACTTACATAATCAAAGACCATTCAAAATGCTTATAATTTCGCGCAACGCGAGAACGAGGTTTTCTCGGTCTCGTTGAAACGAGACGAAACCAAGAAAATCTAAATCTTGCGCGAAACAACGTAAGAAGATGAGTGTTGACTGTTGAGTCGTGTTGTATGTGTGGTTCGTATGTATGTCTGTTTGTGGCATCATATAACTTCTTCAATAGGTGGACCGATTTTTGCAGTAAGAAAATTACAGAGAAACGCCGCCAAGAAACGGTTTCCAAAAATTGGTTTGTCTGTCTGTATTGCCACCACTCAAGAATGCGCAGACCAATAATTGAAACTTGGTACACGACTAATTAACATATTATAGGAACACCTACGGACCATTAGACGGGGTTAAGGTCTAACTGCCAGCGTACGAATTAGTCACACCGTTTTATTCATGTAATAATAGTAAACAGTATGTACATAATTAACTTTAATATTGAAGTAATGAGAACCGTCGGTCATTGAGTTTAATACGTGAATAGTCCGGATACTAAAGTATACTAACCCCCCATTTCTGATATACACTACTCAGGCCCGTATTCACCAAACACTGTTAAAGATAGAAGTTACTAACCTTAGAATAAATTTATTCCTTGGAATAAAATAAACTTTCTATTCACCAAGCAATTTATTCGATAGAATAGTAACCTCAGGTAAAAATTTACTATATACCATACGCCTTGGAGATTTTGTCAAATATTTTGATTCTAAAGCACGTTTACCAAAGATCCGACCGATGGCGCATCGATCGAAAATATAAAATGGTGAATATTGACATATTTTACTGACAAAAGCCTTTACCTGAAAGATATAAAATTAATATTTACGTGTAAAGGTCGCCAGGCCATAAAGTAATTTATGCATTTCGTGCACACCCTATTTAACTAGGCGAATAAATATTTATACCCTTGAAATTGGACAGAATAACTATTCTTACGATTTATACCTGCAGTAAACTTAACTATGTTTGGTGATTTGAGTTATCACTATTTATTCCGAGTGATAGTTACCAGGGGAATAAATCAACGGAATAAATAACTAACTAGGCTCGGTGAATACGGGCCTTAGATGTATTATTAAGCTAGTAGCTAAATACCACACTCATTGAATTTTAATATGTTACGACTTTCGCTGTTAAGGACACACTTATCCGGTCTTTAGTCATTAGTATTACTGTCAAATCTGTTTTTGTATTGAGGACTAACGTGTAGATAGAATTACCTTAAAAATCACTGAAAATGTGCTTATGAAAAATTCAATGAGAGTACGAAAATTCCATTGTATCAATAAAGTTTTTGGCTGGAAAAGTGAAAACATCTTCATTAATAATACTTGACCTTTTCTGCATGTACAGATGTCAAGATCTTAATGCAAAATGTTGTGCATTCTTCGACCGGATATTCTCAAGTCGAATGGCTTGTTTCTGTCCAAATTTTACGGCTAACCAAACGATGGTAAGGGATAGCAAAAATGTTTCCGAAATGACCGCTGTATTGGTATCCTCCAAAATATACTAGAACAAAATTTTGAAATACCAGGTAGATTACATTTCCCATAACTGCATTTGGCACTATTTAGGTATTAACAAATAATATTAGTTTTTAAATTGTTACCAGGTAGGCCTGTGTTTAAACTGTCAATACTGCTTATAACAGGGGTTCCCAATCTTTTTTTTACTGCGACTCCCTATTTACAGGTTGCAATTTTTTTGCGACGCTCTAGCAGACAATAAAATTACTTTATTATTCAACGAAAACTCCAAAGAATATGGAATTTTAATTATTAGGTATTTATTAGATTCTAATTCTATAATAATTAGAAAACATAAAAAACTACAAACAATACAATTAATGAGCTAAGAGCTTGCTTTTCTGAGCATAATTTCTCAAATCGGGGCTGAAGTTTTGAAATGTCTACTCTCATTTCTTTTTCTAAATTTATATGACCTGTACTTCGATTTGATTTCGATTTGATCTGTGCGTATCGTCTCGCGACTCACCTATGGATAGCGCCGCAACGCACAGTTAGGGAACCTCTGGCTTGTAGGATTATTTGCATAAAATATTTTGGCATCTGTTACGTTTATTATTATAATTATTCACATATTATCATATAATATATGAATTAGGTTTTTAATTTATTCAATAAATGTTCTCGATCCATAATATTCAAATAACATGAACACAATATTCTGGCTGATTACACAACGTATTTTCAAATATATTAGACAATGCTGCTAAAATATGTAACCTTGTCACCAGTTGACAATGCAATTTTCTCTGCATATCAATTTGTTAACAATTCGCCATCAATTTTTTTCAACAGTGTGATATATTCACTTGTATAATTATTGTGTTTGCCTAACATAGATAGAATATTTATTAGTGAGCACATACACTATTGGCTTCAGCCGGATGGCAGAATCTAGAGGTGGGACCATAAAATCTCAACTTTATAAATAAATATAATATTTGCGTGTGCGGCCAATAACTCTCGAAAGATAATTGATTTTAATGAAATTTACTTCATTGGAATCCATCACCGCACGAAGCATTAATAAAATGAACGTCATCGGACCATTTTAAGGGGAGGGTAAGGTTAATTCGTACAAAAAAAGGCACATTTTTGTGAATTTTTTTCGACAACACAGTTAAAATCTATTTATTAAAACCAATGGGACATCAAAGTATAACATTTGAAGAATATTTTGTAAAATTTTCATGGAAAAATATTAAAAAATACGGCAATGGCAGCAATTATTTGGAAGCGTCTCAGAAAAAAAGTAGAATTGCGGTGCCCCTTATAACTTGGTGCTGGATCATCTGAAATCAAAAATGGAAATTTTTGTCGTTAGATAATCGCTTTCCCCAGGTAACGCTGGAAGGGTTTTTCGAAATTTCAATTTTTCAATTTTTGGGAACACTTCGAGGTAAAAAACGCGATTTTTGCAAAAAAAAATCGCGTTTTTCACTTCGAAGTGTTCCCAAAAATTGAAAAATTGAAATTGAAATTGAAATTTTTGGGAACACTTCGAAGTAAAAAACGCAATTTTTGCAAAAAAAAATTGCGTTTTTCACTTCGAAGTGTTCCCAAAAATTGAAAAATTGAAATTTCGAAAAAACCTTCCAGCGTTACCTGGGGAAAGCGATTATCTAACGACAAAAATTACCATTTTTGATTTCAGATGATCCAGCACCAAGTTATAAGGGGCACCGCAATTCTACTTTTTTCTGAGACGCTTCCAAATAATTGCTGCCATTGCCGTATTTTTTAATATTTTTCCATGAAAATTTTACAAAATATTCTTCAAATGTTATACTTTTATGTCCCATTGGTTTTAATACATAGATTTTAACTGTGTTGTCGAAAAAAATTCACAAAAATGTGCCTTTTTTTGTACGAATTAACCTTACCCTCCCCTTAAGGGTTGTATTTAGGAATTGAAAATTTTGGGCCCGAAATAGCACTGACCATTAATCTTGTATACCTATATCAAAACGAATCAATATTAATGTATAAAATATAGTAAATGGTCCTTATCAATAATTTCGTTATCGTGCGTGTTTTAAGGGTATTTTGCATGACGCCTAGATGGGAGAACGCCTTTTCAGAATTTTTGTCCGTCTCTGCGTTTGTACCGGCATCACTTGGGAACGACCGAACTGATGTCTTGATTAAAATTTGGTACATCAATAATAATTGTACCCAGACTTAAATTCCCATCGAAATCAACAAGTCAGCGTAAAAAGTAGTAGAGATACCAGAAAGCGAAATTTTCAAATACTTTCCAAGAGCTATAAAACTATTGAATCCTTTAATTCTAAAATTGTGCTGAGTTTTTTTAGTAAAACTCGCAGAATTTACTTTACATTAATTACCGTGTTGATATTTTAGGGTTAGAATTACATCATTCAGTAGTCGAATGCAGCGTTTTATTTTCTGCATGCAAGCGCACTGTCGTGTCGACCGAGTCACGTGATCATGCTACATGAGTTTAGTGATCTCTTGATCTGTGATCGCGCCCTGGGGGTCTTTAAATATGTACTATTATTGTCATGCGAATCCATAATACACATAATATGCATAATACATTGACATTGGGTAAGTTCAAATGTTGTGGCGTTACATATACTGTACGAAGTGTATTAAAAAGCTTGAGCATTTTTAGCGATTATTTTTGCGCTTATGTTGAACGGTCTCTGAGAAATATGCCTGTGACAGACATACACCGAGCTCCGAAGTGATTCAATAAGTGTTCCGTTTTGTCGATTTGGATACGGAACACTAAAAAGACTCTGTTTCCAATATTTAAAAGCTATGGAAAATTGTTTTCGTACTTTATTTTTTTTATGTGACCGTGTTCTTTTATGCTCACTTGGAAACATATTTCGAAGATTTGTCATTATACGTTTTCAAGCTTTTCAGTTGTCCAAAATATGAGGGTGTTTATTCGTCCCTCGAGTCTTGTAATAATCCCACAGCACACTTTATTTTGTTGCAGTTCAATTTTTACAAGAATAATATAATAATTATTGGCTCCACGTTTGTTTGGAATGAACCGATAGATTGATTGTGTAATCGAAAGAATTGTGTAGTGTTGACAGCACTCATCGGCGAGGGCAGATGTGGCATAGAACTTTTTTTCTATCGTCTCTCGCCGAGAAACAGTAATCTTGTTGAGATTTTCTATGATTAGTCACCGCGAACTGTAAAAAACCAACTGCTAAAAGTTCGTAGAATTATTTGTTGATTATAGACGCCCGCTAAAAATTCGTGAAATGTAAATTTAACTCATTTGGATTCCCGATTACAAAGGAATAGAAGACAATGAAATCGCAGATGTTCTAACAACTGAATGTTCTGCTGTGGTGCCTTCCAAGGTCCCGAACCAGTTGTGAGAACTGAGAATCTCACATGAAGCTGTCCATACAGAGTGAAACAAAAATTAGATGTATTACTTATACACAATATTTTATACTTATATTCTTATCTATGCTAATATTATAAAGCTGAAGAGTTTGTTGGTTTGTACGCGCTAATCTCAGGAACTACCAGTCCGATTTGAAAAAAAAAATGTTTTTGTTAGATAGCCCGTTTATTGAAAAAGGTTATACGCTATTCGAGTTTTCTAAATTAGCTCACACGGGCGAATGAGCAGTCAAAATCGACGTACATGCGAGCGAAAAAATCAAAGACTACTGGGTGGACGAAAAGCTGTTGAATTTTGATTTCAATTCATTGAGGTGAAAAACATTTTGGAGAGGCACATCGGCCCTCCCGCCTGAAATACGTCTCTGCAGACTTGAAAATAATCATATTTGCATCGGTGATTGCTCCCTCTCCGAAGTTAGCGCCCTTGGCGCGGGCCCCGGTTACCAGGCCCTAGCTGCGACGCTGTGTGTTTGTGAAAATTGTATAAATTTCTGCACGACTTACTCATATAAAATTTGACCTTGTGCTCGCCAGTAGTTTGCCGTGTCTGTCTATCCGTCTAACTGATTATAAACAAAATGCATGTAAGTAAATAATAATTATGTAAAGTATGTCTGTTTATGTTACTATTATTTATTGTTGAGTAATATTAATAAAAACAATACTATTAATAATTATTAATAATATAACATAGGTATGTGTAAGTGTTGAATTTTCCTGTTCGAACCGATCGTATTTAATAAATATTCGATTATCGAGTCGAGCAGTCTGGAAGAAAACTTCATATTACAAAAATGGACCTATTTTACACTACAGATGTGAAACTTCTAGTTTCGTGACTGCGTCGACTGTAGACATACATCCACACAAATAAGCTGTAGCCATGCCTTCCCAGCGTCCCACTCTAGCTCAACAGCGCAGAGGAGTGGAGGTGCAGTGTTTCATAATTCATTTCCGTTACGCGTTCAGCCGCATGAATCCAAGTCACTCTACCGTGCGTAAAAATATTTCTCTTCAACACCCCCCGCGAGAATTTCTCCCCCTACGAGACGAAGCCGGGCTGGTGATGTTTATAATATTAGTAGGATTCCGCCAATACGCTAAAATGCAAAAAATGCAGTTACGTTTTGTTATTATCCCACAGGAATTACCCCCTCCTCTAGAAATTCTACCCCTGCGAAGCGAAGCCGGGCTGGTGGTGTTTATAATTGTTGGAATTCTAAGTCAGTTTACAAAAATCCCTCTCTTATCTCATATATAATATCTTGTTATTTTAACAAGAAATAAATAAGAGTGGTTTTATACATTGTTTTTATACGGAGTTGTATCTAAATGTGTTCTGAGAAATAGTAAATAACCACTTAAACTATACACAACATAATGACAGATATATATGTGTCTAAGGGCCAAGGGCCGATAGATGAAATACATAATTTCATAATGCTGTATAATTTTATTGTAGAATTTTACATGAGAATAGACGTACCTTCCAGAATGCTCGCATTTAATAAAAACGAATTATGAAAGATTGAAATTGTACTAATAATTTATTTAAAAGAACCACGACCTCAATCCTATTAAATTCCAACAATAATATTAGCAGGATTCCGCCAAATCGACAAAATAATATCATTATAACATTAACCGAATGAAAACCCCCACAGTAGTTTCTGAGATTAGCGCGAACATAATAGATACAGACAGACGCGGCGGGGGACTTTAATTTATAATATGTAGTGTTAATATTATTTTGTCATTGTGGGGTGTGCACTTTCTGTGCTTTAGCACTTAATTTGCATACAACATACAAAATCCGGTTTTGTGAAACAACCTGTAAAATATATATTGAATTATTTTGCAATGATTGGCTTCCGGCCAGACCTTATAAAAGAACAGAAGTATCGGTATAATATTATGTTAAAAAAATAGGGTAAGGACACACGTTTCCAACCATTTTTTTTATCAAAAATTATTGTAATATCAATAAACCACAAATTATTTAAACTTAAGCTTCAAAACCGATGCTATATTAACATAATTTTCTTTATTACATATGGTGCATTTAATATTATATAATAATCTATCCTCTCAAGTATAAATATAAAAGCGGTCGACCACAAGTAAGTGGTCGATAACTGACGCCTTTACCTTAACTATTACTACATAATGTTGTGTGTGCGTATCAAATATAAAATTCCCTGCACAAAGTTATTTATAATTGTACAATTTCTGTGGTGTATAAAGTGTTGTTTTTAATTCACAGAGCACATACTTTTCACCTGCTATAATATTATCATATAAATAATTAATGGTACGGGTCCACCGCCACTGACTTTCTCGCTGAATTGCCTCGACCGCGGATTTTAGAACCTAGATACCCTTTCTCAATTTTTCCCAAATAAATGATGGCGTATTCTAGGATCAGAGAAATCGAGTTAATTGATTTTGACGAAATTTGGTAGGCACGTTAAAATCCATCACCACACGAAGCCTATTTAAAATGGGCCTAATCGGACCATTTTAAGGGTGGTCTTTAGGGGTTGAAAACTGTTTTTGGGCCCAAAAATGCCGAAAAAATTCTCAGAATCGTTTCAAAATTGAAATTTAACCCTTTAGTAACGATTAAAATGCGCTGCTAAAATTTTAATAAAATCGGCCCAACAGGACCGGACTTACAAATTTTATGAAAACACTAGTTTGCGGATAGTGCTTCACTTACTGAAGGGTGTATTTATTTTGGTACCGAGGTTGCATTGATAAAAATATTGAAATTAAGAAAAAAAATATTATTTTAAGGGATGTATAAAGGGGTTAAATTTTTTATTTTGTTCAAAAACAAACTTAAGTTCACATAATAAAGCAACAATGCCAGTATTATCAAATACACTATATTGTCGGCAGGGTTTTGGCACTGCGACCCGAGTTTTTATGAAATGTGATTAAAATCGTTAGAACCGTTTTTATGAAAATCGGAATTTTCTATTTTCTTCTTAGATTTTTCCCAAAAAAAAATGAACAGTGACGTTTTGTAGGGTACATCCAATAAGGTGCGTTAAATCGTTCGTGCGTTACACTATTTCGTGACGTTTCACTTTTTCTGTGTTAGAGGTCTCTGTCAAACGTGCGATAAGAGTTGTCTGTCTTAGAGTATTCGATAGCGGAAGTTACCCCCTGCACTCTTCATCTCAAATCCTTTCTCCTCGCCTACAAAACGGTTCCCGCTCTCCCGACGCTATTTTTAAAGAAAGGGTTCGGGTAAACGCTAAGTGAAGGACCCAGAATTACACTACAGATCCTACAGTTGAAAAATTGAAAAAAATTCCTGAAAAAACTTACAACTTCTTAAAAAAATACGCAACCTTTCACACGTATCCAAAAAATTTTTTTCAAAAAATTCGCCTGTAGGATATGTAGTGTGATTCTCGTTACTTCATTTGGCGTTTACCCAAACCCTTTAGCTTTAAAAATAGCGTCGGGAGAGCAGGAACCGTTTTATAGGCGAGGGGAAAGGATTTAAGATGAAAGATGTAGGGGGTAACTTCCGCTATCGAATACCCTTAAGTTTTAAATTTTGTGATGTGCAAAAGGGGCTACTTCTATAGAGATAAAGACACGATCCTCACACATGGAACTACATACATAATATCAAATGATATTATGATAATAAAGAAATATAAACACATAAGTAGAAAACACGTCGTGATATTTTTTACATAATACAAGAGTTTCTATAATTAACAAGGCGACCTTGGTTCTACTCACATGGATTTCCGTACATGCTTCTTACATACATGATAATATACAGATTGCATCTAAACATACTGTGTATAATAGAGATGTCTTGTTGTCGGTGACCTTGTATAAATTAATTATACATTAGGTCGTTTACATCAAGATAGGGCCGTTTTTGAGCAACAGCGAAACAAGCACGTCTTTAAGGGGAGGGTAAGGTTAATTCGTACAAAAAAAGGCACATTTTTGTGAATTTTTTTCGACAACACAGTTAAAATCTATTTATTAAAATCAATGGGACATCAAAGTATAACATTTGAAGAATATTTAGTAAAATTTTCATGGAAAAATATTAAAAAATACGGCAATGGCAGCAATTATTTGGAAGCGTCTCAGAAAAAAAGTAGAATTGCGGTGCCCCTTATAACTTGGTGCTGGATCATCTGAAATCAAAAATGGAAATTTTTGTCGTTAGATAATCGCTTTCCCCAGGTAACGCTGGAAGGGTTTTTCGAAATTTCAATTTTTCAATTTTTGGGAACACTTCGAGGTAAAAAACGCGATTTTTGCAAAAAAAAATCGCGTTTTTCACTTCGAAGTGTTCCCAAAAATTGAAAAATTGAAATTTCGAAAAACCCTTCCAGCGTTACCTGGGGAAAGCAATTATCTAACGACAAAAATTTCCATTTTTGATTTCAGATGATCCAGCACCAAGTTATAAGGGGCACCGCAATTCTACTTTTTTTCTGAGACGCTTCCAAATAATTGCTGCCATTGCCGTATTTTTTAATATTTTTCCATGAAAATTTTACAAAATATTCTTCAAATGTTATACGAAATGTTACAATTACTTGGTAATTGTAACATTTCGTATCTTTACACCAAAGGTTCCACCATTTTTTATTGTCAAATGTTATACTTTGATGTCCCATTGATTTTAATAAATAGATTTTAACTGTGTTGTCGAAAAAAATTCACAAAAATGTGCCTTTTTTTTGTACGAATTAACTTTACCCTCCCCTTAAGCCCTCAGCGCATTTTTCTCGACCTATTTCTTAGGGGCCCCCGGGCGACACAATATCAATAAAATTGAAAAAACTATATTATTTCTACAGTCAATTCCAAGAGAACATCGTTGTTAACCCTTTATGAGTCGGTGTAACTATATTATGGTTTCATAGACTTGCAAAGTCTATATTTCCTAAACTGACTCGTTTCTTAAAACGAGAAAATACAGCGCCCCTAACAGTCAAATTTGGCACATTTCCATCTATTACATACTGTCAAAATGTACTTAAACAATTTTAAAAATTATGTGAATACCCTGTTATCTAAATTATCGATTATCTGAATTCTAAATCATAAATTTACTTGTGCGCACGTTCAATTTATTCGATTATAATTTTCCGCAGTTTTACAATCTACCGAGTGATCAGTATTAATCATTACGAATATAAGAAGACAGCTTTGAAATGGCTTAAGGATCCAAAAATAATAAGCAAATACTGTTAATTTTGCATTTATTAGCTGACGTTTCGAGAATTATATTCTCATCCTCAGAGCTCTGTATAAAAATTATAAAATTGTGTTAGGAAAAATACTTAAAAAATAATATATAACAAATATTGATTAACTTACCACATGCCGTCAAACGTGACAGTAAAATTGTCCAAAAACTTAAAAAAACATACTAACATTTTATTTGGTTTTATTGAAGTGTAAAAAAAGTTGTTTTATTGATTTGAATTTGTACACAAAAATACTGAAAACTATGTTTTATAGAATTTGATTTGATTTTTTATTGTGGAAAAAAAAATTTTTTTTTTTGTCAGATTAACTGATTTATAATATTTACGTGTTATAAGCTAGATTTTTAGGTTGTTATTGCAATAACAACTTAAAAATCAAAAATTATTTCACTTAGTTTCTAGCTTATAACACGTAAATATAAATCAGTTAATCTGGCAAAAAAAAAAAAAAAATTTTTTCCACAATAAAAAATCAAATCAAATTCTATAAAACATAAAGTTTTCAGTATTTTTGTGTACAAAATCAAATCAATAAAACAACTTTTTTTTACACTTCAATAAAACCAAATAAAATGTTAGTATGTTTTTTTAAGTTTTTGGACAATTTTACTGTCACGTTCGACGGCATTTGAGCTCTGAGGATGAGAATATAATTCTCGAAACGTCAGCTAATAAATGCAATATTAACAGTATTTGCTTATTATTTTTGGATCCTTAAGCCATTTCAAAGCTGTCTTCTTTCATTATCATCAGGATTACCACTTTTCTGTTTTTAATTAAAAACAGTTCTTCACATCTATTACGAATATATTAAATAAATAATTTAAACATCTCGAATCTAAAATTGCTTAATTTATAGTTTTTCTGTAGGATTATCAGATTTCTTGCTTATTTGAACGTGGTTCGGTTCCAATTAATTCGTATAATCGACACGCTACTTGGGTAGTTACATAAATTGTTATCTTTGTTCAGTATATCATAAAAACAGCTTAGATTACGTCACATATTACATAAAATAATACAAACATTGTTTGAGCTAGTTGCTATTAATTGCATCTGAATTTATTACAATATATTTTTATTATCACGTGTATATCTCATCTTCAAGGCTAAATCAGTTGAATTTGTAATATAATATATTAATATTTCATTCCTGAAAAATTAAGGTCAATCATGCGCACTTATATCCCATAAGAAGTCAATAATGTATGGGTATATTGATGCATTACGCAGTATTACCAATACTGCATAATGTATCAATACATTATTTTAAGAAAAATAATTTATAGTACATCGAATCCAAATCCAAGAAATCCAAGGTATATGATATTATTAAAATTTAAATATTCGATCAAAATACACAATAACACAGCTAACACAAATATAGAAATCTAATTTTTATTGCTAAGCTTTTTTATAGAACAGATATTTTCTGAATGAACATTGTTGATCTTAAATTTTATTGTGTACTAAATAATTAATTGATGGCTGGTATTTTAAACATCAGTTAAATTTTAATTAGTACTTAATTCAGTCGATATATTTTTTGTTTACATTGTATTAAAAAATTCTTACGACACTTTTGGAACCGTTTTATTTGATTTTATCAATTAGTAGTGATTTTCTGTATATATACCAGATACATTACCAGAGTTAATGACCTCAGTTGTCGAGCGTCTATAATCTACGATCTCTATGCCGTACCGTATATTTACAAATCAACGATTATAGAATTAAATAATTATGATATAGACTCTCAGTATTTACCCAAAATATTCCTAAAATTATACTGCTAAACAAGTCTTCGGGTGAAATTTTTGAACGAATTTTATGTGGGCATGCTCGGTACATTTTCACGTACATTATGCGCAATGAGCATGCTTCAGTTGTTAGGTAGATATGTAACAGAAATACTGATATAGTGATATACTCATGTGTTCAACTGAAAAACTAAATATTAGAAATCGTGTCCATCGTGATTATAATAAAATTAAGAAAACTCGCAGGATAGTGGACAAAATATTTGATATTTTTATTGTTATTTTTATGTACTTGAAAAAGTCTAAATATATAGACGAAACGTCGTACATTTAATTAAAAAAATCAAATATTTTGTCCACTATTCTGTGATTTTTCTTAATTTTATGAAAAACTAAAAATCAGGGATCTTTTGCAAATATTTTTGGCCACCTGTAGAATGACGTCTGCAATTATAATATACGTAATGGCATATTATTGGCACGTAGTATCTTCTAATTCCATCTTACTATATAAAAAAATCGAATTTTATAGTGTCCTTATCTTGTTACTTCCCACCTCTACTATGGTAGGGAAGTAATGGATTCAGTCCGAAAACAATATTTCGAGATTTTAACAGATTTTCACGTTTTGAGACCCTAGCAATCGTTTAAGATCATTTTCTGACTGATGTCTGTATGTGTGTGTGTGTGTGTGTGTATGTGTGTGTGTGTGTATGTGTGTATGTGGTCAATTTTTCGCCTTCGATATCTTAAGAACGGAACAACATACGAGCATGCCGATTGTTCTATTGTGTTTATCAGCCTTTAACTTAGATCTGATTAGATTTTGAGTCAAATCGGTTCAGTGGATCCTGAGATATTCAAAAAAACGTCCTCAATGTCACGTATTAACATAGGTAAAAAAAATATAAATGAATTCTAGATGTTATAATATGAAAAAAATGTAAATATTTTTTTTCTCTAAAATGTATAGTTTTCGAGAAAAAAAATATTTTACTAAAAAAAATAAAAATTGTACGCAAATCAAGGTAACCATGATTTTTGCTATATTAAGTTAGCCATCAGTAGATCACCAAACAAAAAATTCGACTGATGACCAGTCCTATACTTCCCACCTAGTAAATATTTGCAAAAAATAAACACTCTTTTTTTTATTCTTTGACTAGGCCCAAATAACCTTAGCTGTTGGTGGTCTTTAAAACACAATTTAATTTTTATTCTTTGAAAAAAGCATGGCCCTCTTTTTTGTTTGGTGATCTATTGATGGCTAGCTTAATATAGCAAAAATCATGGTTACCTTGATTTACGTACAATTTTTATTTTTTTTAGTAAAATATTTTTTTTCTCGAAAACTATACATTTTAGAGAAAAAAAATATTTACATTTTTTTCATATTATAACATCTAGAATTCATTTATATTTTTTTTTACCTATGTTAATACGTGACATTGAGGACGTTTTTTTGAATATCTCAGGATCCACTGAACCGATTTGACTCAAAATCTAATCAGATCTAAGTTAAAGGCTGATAAACACAATAGAACAATCGGCATGCCCGTATGTTGTTCCGTTCTTAAGATATCGAAGGCGAAAAATTGACCACATACACACACACACACATACACACATACACACATACACACACACATACAGACATCAGTCAGAAAATGATCTTAAACGATTGCTAGGGTCTCAAAACGTGAAAATCTTTTAAAATCTCGAAATATTGTTTTCGGACTGAATCCATTACTTCCCTACCATAGTAGAGGTGGGAAGTAAAAAGAGGGCCATGCTTTTTTCAAAGAATAAAAATTAAATTGTGTTTTACAGACCACCAACAGCTAAGGTTATTTGGGCCTAGTCAAAGAATAAAAAAAAAAGGAGTGTTTATTTTTTGCAAATATTTACTAGGTGGGAAGTATAGGACTGGTCATCAGTCGAATTTTTTAAATTAGTCACCACTCACCTTATTCTCCGTCAATTTGACAGAACTGTTTCGTTACTGTAAATTGGGCGGTTTTGAATTTATATAAGTCACAATTATTTTTCCGATGCGGACATTTTTGTTTTAATGAAGAGATTCATGGAGGCATGTCTCGGTTGGATTAAGAAGATATAATAAAGAGAAAAGGCGTTGTCTTCCCAAACAGTTTCGTATAGGCATTGACTTAATTAAAGTCTACTGTACCTGACCCAAGAGTGTCAGTAAAAAAATAGATATATGACAATGTTATCAAGAAGCGATTAGCCAATTTCTAAACCGAACAATAAATATGCTGGTTTGGAATGACAAACAAATTTATTGTGTTCATTTAAAAATAGTGATAATAACTTATTTCTTCGTGATACACGACAAAGCAATGTGCAATAATTACAGTTAATGAATTTTATAATCTAAATTCCATGTATTTGATTATGACTTCAATGCTACTAATTTTTAACGTCATTTCAGTGAATTGATGGAAAATTGTGCCAGTGTACTGTATCTAATTTATTTATCTATCATGTACCTATAGTACAATGTACACGCAATGATACTCGATAACTGTGACGCATCACCCTATACATCAATGAATAATATTATCACGGTCATGTAATCTCTATTGTGTCTGTGGCGAAAAGGCAAAGTCGCTTATGTCGAATTTTTGGAAGGTTTTTAATCAAAGTGATTATGTCAAAAATATATAGTGAGGACCTTCATATATAAAACAAATCACTGCAGCAATTCAACCTCTTGATCGCCATCATAGTCAACACCATCACCGTCATTCTTCATTTTTTCCCCATCGCCAACTCATCATAGCAATCGCCATCAGCATATCATCCTCACTATGTTCAACTTCATCATCATTAATATCATAGCTTCCATCTTCTAGCAGTTCATAGCAGTGTTTTTTTCCCTTTCATTTTAAATAACGCATTTAGCCCCGGTGCTGTGCGTTTATATAATTAAAAAAAACATTAATTAGAACGACTATTGTATTTGTATAATTCAGATCATTAGTGTTATCCTAATAATAAACTCTCGAACACGGGTAGGGTTGCCAGGTGTCCGGCTTTTTACGGTCGTGTCCGGCCAAATATATACAATTCCGACCTGTCCGGCTTTTGTTAGGTTTTTTAGCAATGAAGTAGAGAACGCACATTTGGTTGGTTTATCTATATCTATGAAAACATATAGGAATATACACACGTTTAAGGTTGATCTCGCAAAAAACTGACCTAATTGATTATTAATAAACGATCGAGAATTCTATTTAATAAAATAGGTAGTCCGGCTTTTAGGGCAAAATGTCCGGCTAAATATAACGCCGAGTCCAACGTTTCTATTTTTGAACCTGGCAACCCTAGATGCGCAGTAAAGAGACTCATGAAATTGTGATCAGTTAGGTAAACTCGTCTGGACAAATTGTAATTGCATGCTTTAGTGGCATCAAAAAAATGTTTACGTTATCTTACGTATATAAATTAGATAAGTGTTACTGTTGACATAAACTTAAGATAAGTAGGTAAAAGTTATTTGATACAGAAATTCTCTATTTTTTGATGCAATGAAAAGAGACAGATCTACCTTTCAAAAGCAAAACTGAAATTTTTGTGGATAAATTTTTTGTACAACATTAAATTTGAACTGCATTTCAAAGCTGTTTTTTAACTTTTCAGTGGTGTGGGTCACACCGATTCTATTTTTCGTAACAATAAAAAAAGATATTGCACCGTCAAAATCAATCACCATAATACGTCGAGGTATCTTTCTATCACAATTATCGTCGTGAACGCAATGCCCAACGAAATGTAATCAATATTAATTTTCTCAAAACACCTTGTTTGATTTGGCAGCGACATAATCAAATCGAGCAACTTTCTCATTTATTATCACTTTATTGCTTTTCATTCGTCAAAATGGTGTCCATGACATTGCGATTTCATTCAGAAATGATTCATTCTGCAAAGTATTATGCATTATGCAGATACATAAACAATATAGACCTTAGTCCTTACCTACCTAATCTTTGTTGTCAACTTTATAATTATAAAAACAATAATCATAATAAATACGTTATAGTAAGGTACAGGGAGACTCCATTTTATGGGAATCCGAGTCCTCGTAGCAGACCCTTATGTGACCGAGAGGCCACCAACAAATAAAACAGCTATCAGTATAAAAAATGTGTATACTCGTGATTGTTATCTAAATATTATACCGGGGACTGGGACTGTCAAAAAAGTATAGTAACGAGGCACAAGACATGAACCACTCAAAATATCAGCCAAAATCTGTGCGCTTTCTATCATTAAAATTAAAAGGTTTTATTTTTATTATTTAAGTACAAGAAATAAACGTCAGATTTCTGAAATGAAATAGTTGTATATTTGAACGCAATTTATTTATACAGATTCATCATCGAAGAATTCGGATTTCGGATATTACTCAGTTCTGCCACTGTAAAGGCGAGTTTACACAGTGCGAGTTGAAAAGGCCAGTTACTGTCATGTCATGGTTTAAACAGAGTTACTTCGTTTTTGATTTTACTGGCCACTTGCCTTCCCCACCGCGTATTAGGCCAATAGCTCGCATCCTACTCGTCCAGTTTGATCGCAGAAACTGCCCAGACAGTAAGTGGATTTATCACATCACGATACAGTTAAGTGGATTGATTTATCACATCACTTTTGAAGACCTGTAATCCGGGAAACTGGTCAATGAGAGTATAGCTAGTAGCTACTGACCTAGTGTAAACAGCCGAGAGGCTGTCTATTTCGTTTCCCCATTTACCACGCGTACAACTACTGTCTACCGCCCAGCCCAGGAACTTCGTACTGTATAAATTCGCCTTAATATATTATAGTGTAATATTATTCTTGGATAACAAGTGCTCCCTGTATTTAAAAATATAATCTTTTAACCTGACATTTCTGTGTCAGTGAAAATATTTGCATTTATATCGCGAATTCTAATTCAGTTTTATAAATTTTCCTACATCCTACATGTTTATTTTTTCCTTTAATTTTACTTTTGATATGTAAAAATATTAAAAATAAAAAATAAATAGAGAAAATATAAATAAATATCAAGTGGAATATGGAATAGTTAAAAATAAACTATAATATTGCTGCACGGAGATTTGAACTCGGGACGTATTGCGTATAAAGCGGCCGTTCTAACCACAACGCCACGCAAACCTTACAGTAAGCTGCTATATTTATAGTATAGCGAGTTGGACGGTTTAAAGCTGTGACGGTGACGATCACGTTTTTTCTTGGTTTACTCTCGATTTTCTTCCACGACAGTTTTCTCATTATTAATATCAATTAATTAAAATTTTAATTGGTTTGTAAATGCATTTTGATGGTTGACTTTTGTGTACCTAATGACTAATGAGAAAGTACCAAAAAGTATCTGACATCTGTGACGAGGAGTGTCTGTCGCTTTCCATCGCAACGAGATATTAACAACTGGATCATTGTTATCCACACGCCCACTTAAGGGTTAATGAGCTATTTAACCTTTATCGTTTAGTTACTAAATTGTTACTTTATAGCAACGACAACCAGATCCCAACGCAAGTGCCGTGGCTCGAGATAATATATTTAGAGCGATGACACACACAGCGGTTTGTGCCGAAGCGGTTGCCGACTCGACGATGACACACACAGGGGTGTCAACTCGGCAGTCAGGCGTTTCTTGTGGAAAACGATGTGTCGAGGCGGCTGAGAGTCGACTTTCAGTCGGCAGGCAATTCTCGCCGCGGTGTATGTTTTGCATCATCGGCAACCGCCCCGGCACAAACAGCTGTGTGTGTGTCATTGTTCACGCGAAATATTTCCAAGTTTGTATAATATACACTGTGTTCATCCGGAAGTATTAAATCTATACATAGTCAGTGGCGGCCCGTCTTTAAGTGCGCTCGTGCACCGCACTGCCAGTTGAAATGCAACGCAACTCAAAATTAAAAAATAAATAAATTTATGAATTTACTTATTGATAAACGATGACACATCATACGCCTACACAGAATCAAATATTATAATCGGTTAATCATGTTTCATTGAACAAATCTGCTGACCAGTTGTATTTTACCCAAGGCAGAGCGTTTCTATTAGCGCACGAAACAGCTAGCATTGTACTCAATACTCAATACTTTTATTTTCCATAAGCAGACAGATGTCTAGGAATAAGTCACATATAAAAAATACACATTGAAATACAAGAATACACATTAAAATTTAGAAGATAAAAAGTCATCGACACTATAAAAACATTTCTCTAATAAAAAATATTTTAATTTATTTTTAAAATTTGTGAACGTTTTGGCATCTTTGATCGTACCTGGTAGTTTATTGTAAATAACACTGCACATATATTTTGGGCTTTTTTTAAATAGACTTAGTCTATGCTTGTCAGTATGAATACTGTCCTTGCATCTAGTGTCATAATGATGTATATTATAGTTTTTCTCAAAAATCAATATGTGCTTTCGAGCATACAATGCGACCTCAAGAATAAATACGCAAGGAAACGTAAGAATCCGTTGTTTTAAAAATGTCGGCTTGCAAGAGTCTCTGGGTTTCAAATCAAAAATTAATCTTATAACTCTTTTTTGGCTAACAAATAGTCTGTGCCAGTCTACAGATTGACCCCAAATCCCAACATTATATCTCATGACTGAATAAACAAGTCCCAATGTTAAATTAGACAAGGATAGAAAAACCGTGAGACAGATATATTTACGTAGTTTAATATAGACGAACTTCGCGCGCCGATCCAATACAGCCGAAAGACATCGAAACAACTTCGACTAAGTTCGTTACAGATTTTATATTATTATCCACTTCACACTTGCCTATCTGCAGTTGCATCCGTAGACCGTAAAGTAAACAGTTCAGTATAATATTTCATTTTTCAATGAAAATTCCCGGTTTTTTAAATTAAATTCTGTTTTGTAATTTGTAAAAAAATGTTTCGTGGAGAATTATGGTTTATCGACATTAAAATAATCAAGCTGTAATAATATAATGATTATGATTTAATTCATATTTGATTTTCTACTACCATGTTACTAGTATAATGTAAACAGGTTACTAGCGCTAGTACCGTGCTAGTGCGACTAGTATACCAGTAAAGTTAAAAGCATTTCTACTTTTACTGCTAGTCGTGCGATTTCAAAATGGCGCCAACTAACAGATGGACTGAACGTGATACCTTAAAATTTATTACTTTGTATAAAGAGTGCGAAATTTTGTGGAATGTTCGCGATGGAAATTACAAAAATCGTGATAAGCGGAATAGTGCATTCGAATACATACAACGTGAAATGAAAATGAAAAATTTGACAGTAAACATGATAAAGAAAAAAATTGAATCTAAAGAAACACATACAGTTTGGAGAAAAGTAAAATTAAAAAAAATAACAAATCTGGTACATTACTTATTTTCACTAAACTTCCAAATTAACAGTAAAATGTATTAATTTGCTGGTACCAATATGTAAACAGCGCTACTAGTGCTAGTCGACTAGCGCTAGTCAGCTGGTGCTAGTCAACTAGCATAGTGTCAACGGGCCTTGAGGAATGTTTATTTATAATAACTGCAGTCCGATCCGGATTCGCTCGGTTGATTTCGTATTGAATTCGCTATACTGAACAAATTTGAATTCGATTTTTACCATTCGATAACTCATTTAGTATGTATATAGCTTCGTAACGTTATAATGGCAACATTGTTGTTTGAAAACAGTAATTCGCCAATAAAAGTGAATTTGTGTGTCCACATATGAAACTCGATTTATATTATCCGGTCAGACACGGCGCGAGAACGTAGCGTTTCCGGCAAGACAAACATTATTACAAGCATTTCAAATTGATACGTGTCTGAACGGACTGGATCCGCTGAGTATAAATATTCGTATTTGAAATGCATGTAAAAATGTTTGTCTTGCCGGAAACGCTACGTTCCCGCGTCGTGTCTGACCGGATAATAATATAAATCGACCTTATAATCCATGAATTCGTATTTTTGACACGGGGTTTTATATAAGCATTAATTTATTATTACCTACAATATTTAACACGCCGATATATAATGTTATGTGGGATTTACACGGGTCGATTTCCGCCGCACGACTAGGCCGCACGGCGAAAATCGACCGTGTAAAGAGCAAATCGACTAGGCCGCAGGTGACTAAAATCGCAAACGCCAAAGTAGAGTATGATCCAACTTTTGCCGTGCGGCGACAGGCTGCATGCGGCAGGTGACCAAAATCGATCGTGAAAATGGTCAGTTGCGGACTGCAGTCGATCGCCCGCCCAAGGTGTGTTTTGCGCTGTGTTGTTCTGCTCAGTGTTGTTCTGCTCAACATTTTCGAAAAAAATGGCCTAGTCGCTTGCGATTTCAGTCAACTGTGTATATGGGGTAGCTATGCGGCTTTGTGAAGCGATTTGATAAGCGCCGTACGGCGGAAATCGATCCGTGTAATTTGTAAATCCCTCATCAAGCGTAGAAAATCGACGCCCTGTATATGACATAATCAATTAGCGGACGTAATCAGTGTTAGTGCCGGAACATTTAAATATATAAGTTGAACGTCGTTACGCCGTTCTGCGACATCGCGTGACGAAAGCAAGCGTTTATATTTTAGTTTTGCGCGAGGCTGAGCCGCAATGCAGTTCAATTAGAGTCCGGATAGTGAGGTCTCCTAACCCTTCATTTCTAGCATAATATGCGTTAGGTCATATTGTTTAATGGCACCAGTTACGGGTGTTTATTATATAATGTAATGTTATATACATGGTGTCCCAAAAAGAATGGGACATAAAGTAACAGCTGATTCCTTACAAAAAAATATTGCGATAGACCCCAACTTGTCTATTCCGAAAGTTGATATTAAAAAAGATACAGGGTGTCTAAGTTTAATTTTTATTTTTGATTTTCTTAAATAACTTTTAAAATAATTTAGGCATTTTAATGAAATTTGATATATGAGGATTTTTTGACCTGAGAAATTCAAATCTGACCTTGATATGGCTCTTACTTGTAGGGGGCGCCACTTACACACCTATTCACTCATTCAAATAGTCATAACTTTTTTGTACGCACTCGTACTATTTATTTAAATTAAAAAATTGATTTTACCGTCATTTTTACGTAAAAATGGTATACTTTGTAAAAGTGGCTAGGAGTAACCTTTTTCAAGATATTTGCACTTAAAGTAATCGATGCAAGGTGGTTTTAAATGGCAAATTTGGAAAATGAACATGAAAATGAATCTTGGTAATTTTGACAGTTTTATTTAAAAATTCAATGTTTCTTATTAAAATGCCGCGTCATAATGAATCAACTTTCGGAATAGACATGTTGGGGTATATCGCAATATTTTTTTGTAAGGAATCAGCTGTTACTTTATGTCCCATTCTTTTTGGGACATCCTGTGTAATGTAATGTTATTATAATGTAATATTGTTATGATGTCTGTGCTTAGTACGGATCTCCCGCACTGAAAGCTTTTCTGTCACATTAGGGGTGTGTAATCTAAGATATTTATATGGTTTCGACTCAAAATTGTTAAAAACTTTTTTCAATCGGTATGTACTTATACCTACTATTTTTTTCTCCAGTAGGTACTACCTATAGTTTGAGGAGCGAAAGAACGCCGGTCTCTCTCTCATCTCTCTCTCTCTCTCTCTCTCTCTCTCTCTCTCTCTCATTCTCTCTCTCAATACTCGACTCGAAATTTGAGTGTTAAAATCTATTCGACAGGCGAAACTTGGTTATCGGGTAGTCCTGATCGAAATATGGTTTTTCAAACCTACATTGTTTTCGAAAACAGGTACCTATACTATGATATTTATTTGTTTCCGTCAGCGGAATTTTTCTAAATCTTTTTGGGACTTATTTTTAACTTCACTAATCGGAATTATCTCAGTTAATTTGAATGAACAAGTTTACTATACTTTTATTGACGACATTTTGCAATTTCCCAATAATGTTGCCTACAAGGAAATTACCTGTCAATGTTTGTCAATCTAATATCCTAACATCTTGTTTTGATGAAACACTTTCCTTTTTGGCAACATTGCATATATTTTAATGCAGATGTTTAGTGAAAAATCAACATGAAAACGATGCGTCCAATTGCGTCATTGTCCGTTGAACGGGTATTACCTGTACACAAACTCGTATAAAAATAAAACCAGTGTCAGTCTATTTATTCCTCTTTATTCTTATGCGACCTTGTTCTGTGTGTAGTGTATATCGGCGACTCCCAAACTGTGCGTCACGACTCACTGGGGTGCGGCGTTGCGAAGTTATACCTGGAGGGTTGCGTCCCGAGCTAGCAAAATAAAGGAAACGTTAGATTAGAACTCCGAATATTGCGACGTAGTTAAAATAAATTATACAGTTCGGCCAGCTACGAGCATTTTCGTTTTCAAAAATGCTTAAAAGCATCGAGCAAGCTCACTGAAGTACTTGAAAAAATTAAACATTAAGCATTTTAAAGTAACTTCTTAACCTTACAGTACAGTATAAAGTTCAAAACATATTTTGTTTATCATAATTAAGAACATGACTCACTACCTTAAATTTTGAAACTATAGACACATCCGACTAGGTGTCTCTGAACTATCTTATAAATCATAGGTATATTAGGTTATACTTTTTTACGAACGTTGTGCGCTTGGCCGCAGGGGAGTAAACCGAGAGAAAACGTCACCATCACTAATTAATTAATTGTAGATTATAGACGCGTCGACAACGCAGTCATTAGCGTCTTCAACACAACAAATAATCCATTTGTGTATTAGAATCCGCCAGCCGGCATACACAAACCGACTGGTACGAGCTCGGATCCCTGGGAGCGCTAATTCCCAAAGAACATTGGAATGCAATTTGCGATAGCAACCACATTCCAATGTCCCCCTGGGGGGGGGGTCACCATCACTACTTTCATTATAATACCCTATTGGTATGTAAACCATCCAACTCGCTGTACCATAAATGTAGCAGCTTGCTGTAAGATCTGCGTGGCGTAGTGGTTAGAATGACCGTTTCATACGCAATACGTCCGGGGTTCGAATCTCCGTGCAGCAACATTAATTATAGTTTTTTAATATTTTTATATCAAACGGGAATACAATTTTTGATGATTTTTTAAAGTATAACTTCTAACTCGCGTATGTAAGTAGGTACACGCAGCCCCTTTTTTTTCTCAAGGAGACGCAATAAAAATCGAACATGGCTAGGGATATGCGCGCACCGAAAAGTTTGAGAGCCACTGGTGTGTATACTGTTGAGTGCAATTCCCACTGATACTTTGAATCGATGGACCGCAGCAGTGGACATGGGATGAAATAATAAGGTTAACCTACATACATAATAATGTTCTTGTTTCAATAATTGTATAACTTTTCTTTTGGCACAAACCTCATTTACGAATCCGAACCGGAAAACTAGTCCTTCAATGTGCGTTTTTTATTTATTTTTTTGAATCATTAGGTTATCTGATACAACTGTTAATTATTTTAATGATTTATTAAAACCATTCCAGATTTTGAAATAGTTATTTAATTAAAAAATTAAAATGTAAACATTAAATAATGAGGACATTTTACGATTATTCACTGTCAAAGCCATGCTCCAGTGGTTAGGGCCGCCGATAACAAAACAAAATTTACAGTGAACGCGTAGAGCAATGTTCAAATCCCAGAATTATGAGTCACCCACTTATTATTGTCGTTATATAGCTTAAATAGATAATGTTATTTAGGTAGTTTTTTGTGAAATGTAAAACAAAAAGCTATATTAATGAATAATGTAGATTGTACTATTACAGTGGTTCACAAACGAATTTGAGCTTATAGTGTCGCGTCCATAAAATTATATAGGTTTAGGTTGTGTGCACGAAGCCTACTAGCGCCGCTAGCGGGCAATAGTGTACGATTGAACTATTTTTTATTGTTGTCTTATATCGGGAAATTTTTTAATAAACGATTACCATTTTATCTAGCTGTGTGTAAATAGTATAAATAGCATAGCATAAAAGGGTACGTAAAAATTATTGATTTTAAGTTTTTTTCTTCTTCAATTTTGACGTATAATAAAAAATAACTGATTAATTGTATGGATATGAAATAAATTTATTTATTTATTATTATTATTATTATTTATATCAGACATGGAGGTGTGCCTACATCTATGTCTATGGTTTATATTGACAGGCGACAGCATAACCTCAAACCATAGCGCCTGTAATCTTGCGGACCGGGTTTAAAAGTGTCAAATTTATCAGATTTATAGTAATAATTTCCAAATAAGTCAGAAGTAAAATCATGGTTTTACTTACTTGACTTTTTGAACAATAATGCTTACTGACAGTTACGGAAAATTGCAGTTCAGAATTTACAACGGATGTCACAACAAGCGCTCGCGTCGATATTATTATAACTCCGCCCCCCTGCACACAGTCTATAGCTATATTATAAAATTGTTCTTGCACGGGGTCCACTAAACTGCAAAAATGAACTATTATAGAACCGCTCAATCCGTCTCATGGGGTAGTTTTTTTCTCAGGAAGGCGTACCTATACTAATAAAAATCTGACATGGTTAGGGAAGCGCAGCATGGAGAAGTTTTGGAACCACTGTACTATTACATTAAAAAAGCTGCACTAATGGACCTTTGAGTAAAGCTATTACTTTAAAGAGAAAAAAAACTAAAAAGAGCAATAATTCAATTTCAGTGAAAAGTAAAAAAAAACAAAGGAAAAATTATTCATTGTAACATATAATTGGGATTTGAATTGAACCCTGACCTACTAATTGACTGTTAATTTTGTTATGTTAGTTTTTTGTCTACGAATCAGCCAGAACTTTTGACATCATTCGTTGCGTACGTTTTTATAACAATTCATTTTTAATTTTGTTTATTATACAGGCAAGGCTGTATTCTGTAAATTTTTACTCAAATATAGTATATTATTTTATTTCGATGGATGTTCCTAACAGTATATAATGACGTATATCAAGGTACCCCATAGCCAGCGTTATGAGGACCGAGGACGTTTTGATTCAAACTCGACCTCGATTTTAATCCAGACTTGACCTCTATTTTAATCCAAACTTTGTTTCGACTTTATCCAGACTCTATCTCGACTTTTAGTAGTAACCAGTGCAGGGGTGGTACAACCTCCAGCAGCGCGAACCGACTGTCATGTGAATCTAGTGCTTCAACAATGTTGATCAAACATGCTTTCTTTTTTTATTACTTTTTGCATCCTTCACAGCCCACAGAATCTTTTCCATCGTAATATACGTTTGTCAATAGCACTCTAACGCTACTATAAAAAGATTTCCGTAAAAAGTTACCAGAATGATCAAAAAAATCTTCCGAGTGTCTTAAGTTGTGTTTAACGTTACCATATTGACGCTTTTATCAGTAAAAAATTACTTTAAATCGAGGAATTTAATACACCCGCTACGACGCGACTTTTTCTGTTACGAACGCCGCATTTTCATGAGATTTGGTATTAAAATTACGCCAATTAAATAAACTGAAAAGCATAAAATTAAAACTTATTATTTATAAAATTTGCCGCTGAAGGTCACATTTTGTAACACCATGAGACGCTAATGACGTGAGTTGTCGACGCGTCTATAATCTACAATAATAATAATTTTGTAACACCTCGTTTTATTGAAGCCATATTTACGCTCTTAAACATAGGCTAAACTTTGTTTAATCATAATACATACATTTGCACGTATGACCAGTGGCGGCTCCTCTATAAGAGCTGCGGAGCTGCCACACTGCCAGAAAATAACGCACAATTAAAAAAAAATTGTATTATAAATCTGCATAATATGTTTTAAAATTTCATAATTATGAAGTCATCACATAGCATTATTATAAATGACGGCATGCCGCAGGGCCTATATTCTATAAACAGTCCTCAGCCGTAGTAAATTCACTACGCACGTGACGCGTGCTGCATTATATGTTGCACCAAAATTAGTGTGTTAGAGAGAGCGAAAACAGTAAAGAATGAGACAGATTTGTACGCGCTAAGAGATATTCTGGGTGCACAGCACGTAGGTATAGGTAGTATAGATAGTAGTGTAGTACGAACTCTAATTTAATAAAAGCGGCATATCCGGGCATATCCGAACGTTTATATAGCATAGCTTATTAATGTTATTCCAAACTGAAAACGCTCTTGTCACATAGTGACTGGTGATATCTATCTGTTGGCACACACACACATACACACACTGGCTGGTGCGTACAGTCTATATTATGTTTGTGTTGATGGCTATATAATTCGTTTTCAATTGTAGTTAAAATTTCAAACAATGAATGTTATAGATAACCTCACGCGTGTGAAACGTTTTTCAAATTACAAATTTGAAGAAAAACTAAAATTGAAGGCACAAGGTCGCCCTTTGCCTGATATTTTCATAGAAAAACAGTGCTCTAGCCGTGGAAAAACTTATAAGCGGCAATTCAACAAAGAACTATATTTTAAAAATAATTGGATATGCGGTTGCAATATTAAAAACGCTCTTTTCTGTTTTCCGTGTGTTTTATTTGGTGGTGACAAATGGTGGACGGAAATTGGTGTAACAGACTTAACAGATCAACAAATACACTTAAAAATTGCATCAAATGTATTTTTGATTTTTTTTTTCTCGAGGTCCTCGCATAATGGGGGGGGGTGTGCTACTCCAGTCTCCAGGTTGACTTTGCAGAACACCCATTTAAAATGTTCACGCGCCGCCACTGCGTATGACACAAATATATAGGTACATAAATTTACGTATGTGCAGAACCTGAGAAAGGAAAATGAAACTCGACCATTTTGACACGCTGATTCCAATGGACACAAGCGTAATCTTTCTTGGTTTAGAAGTTGTATCCATTTAAAGTGTCAAAATATTCGCAAAAAAATCTTTGACCCCCCAACCAAAAGAGATACAGAAGTTTGCTTGTGCCCATTGAAATCGACGTACTTTTTTCTATGCACACACTTGACCGGTTTTTTATTAACTTTAAACTTCCCATTGGAAATTGTTGTAATGGGTCCGATTTTGCGAATGAAAAATTTTGACATATCTGCACGTTTTGAGGTCCCTAGAGTCCGAATCTATACTGTTTTTAGAGAGATGACATGTGTGTGTATGTACGTTCGTTCGTACGTTCGTGAACTTTTTTCGGCTAGCATATCTCGAGAACAAAGAATGATATCGACTGCGGACTAATTTCATTCGACGCGTAATTGCATAATTGATAAGGTTTGCAAAAAAATTGAATTGGCGGTTTTTTTATAACCAAAAAAAACATGTTAACCTGTAAAAATAAAACAATGGTTTAGACACTTCTTACCGCAATAATTTTATTCGTGAATGTACATTTCAAGAGCTAAGCTCTCATCTTCAGCACATACTAAACTGTTTAGTATGCGCTGAAGATGAGAGCTTAGCTCTTGAAATGTACATTCACGATTCACGAATAAAATTATTGTGGTAAGAAGTGTCTAAACTATTGTTTTATTAACTTCCCATTGGAAGTTATTGTAATGGGTCCGGAAATCGAAATCAGAAAGGAAAAAAAATTTTTATGTTTCAAGGTCACTACACTATTTTTACACTGCTTTTAGAAAGATGTCTGTGTGTGTGCGTGTGTACGTATGTACGTACGTACGTATATGTATGTGTCCATTTCTTTCTAAGACGAAATCTCGAGAATGAAAAATGATATCGACTACGTTAGGGTGCCAATCGACGCGTATTAACGTAAATATGATCTGAAAGAATTTTTTTCAAAATCGGTTCAGCCGTTCTTTTTTCTTAACCAAATAACCTCCAAAAAAGTAGATTTTACACAATATCTCGCGAATAAAAAATTATATCGACTTCGTAAGGGTGTCAATCGAGGCGTGTTAACGTCATTTTGATCCGACATAAATTTTATAAAAATCGGTTCAGCCGTTTTTTTTTTTTTTTTAATTGTTAAAAATAAATAATAATTATGTTTTAATGATTAAAATGATTACTTTTCTGTGTAATATCTAATTTAATTATTATTATTAAATATTTATCAAACTGGGA
Organism: Mongoloraphidia duomilia; assembly: GCA_039654895.1. Lineage (NCBI taxonomy): Eukaryota > Metazoa > Arthropoda > Insecta > Raphidioptera > Raphidiidae > Mongoloraphidia > Mongoloraphidia duomilia. The sequence continues at coordinate 35,823,705 of CM077524.1, read as the reverse complement.
AGTTCGTCGTGTGGACCTCATAGGGTCGCACTTTAGTCCTAATAAACGACCCACCTCACGGCTTGTTTTTGTTTAAAACCACAGTGCTCTTAATATTCCTCTGTTAACCTGTATTGCAAATAGTTTCTCTACGATAGACTGGTCTCTAAGCCCTAGGGACACCCTAGTGTAGTTTTACTCACACACCAAGCCTATTTTTTAGAATTAAAATGCACGTCGCGTCGATGAACGAATTTTATTAGATTCGTCGTGTGCTAGGAGTTGCCCTGAAGCTTGTGATCGACAGTGCTGTCGCTTTTCCTTGCAGCGAAAAATAGACTAATAGGTGACCCACATATTATTATAAGTACCCAATGGAAAATTAATAGACAGTTTTCAAATGAAGTTTAAATATAAAATCTATATAGAGATGAAATGCGTTTACACAATATTACATAAAATAGAATAAAAAAATATAAAGGCGCGCGCGTCATCGTTTAACGCTTCGCACGTCCGGAGTCGCATAAGAAGTATTCTCTTCGTAAAAGTCTGTCTGACACAAATTCGACATAAGTGTTTTTGCCTTGTGGTCGCATAAATAATGTAGTACAGTCCCAATTCCCAAACTTATATTTTCCTAGCATGTCCGTTCTTTCTATATTCTAGCATGTAATAGAAATCGACGGAAAATTTTAAATAGTTATAAAAAATAGGTCGGCATTATTGATTTCATCATTATTAAACCAACGACGTTAAAAGTGTTCTGTATTACTGATATACAAATGTACATTGTAAGGTCAGCAAAAAAAAAACTAGGATTTAAATAATGCCGCAATTGTCGGGGCGCGTTGATGGTACAACCGGGAGGCAAGCCATGGAGATGTTATATCAACAACGGCTCCCGAGTATTCTTACCAAAAACATTCTTACTTTTTAATTTATCTAATGCTAACAATCACTATAAGATCATGTGGGTCTAATATACTTTTTTCAGTTTATTAGTGTATTTGCCATATGGCACATACACTATTGGCGTCGGTCGGATGGCGGGACCTAGGGGTCGGACCAAAATTTCTCGACGTTTCATAGCCTCCTGAACAGTTTGGCACCATTTTTGGAAATGTTTATATATGTATATATATATATATGTGTGTGTTCGTGTGTTCGCGGCATAACTCTCGAAAGACTTAATTGATTTGAACGAAATTTGGTAGACACGTTGGCATCCATCACCGCACGGAACCTATTTAAAATGGGCCCAATCGGATCATTTTAAGGGTAGTTTTTAGGGGTTGAAAAAAGTTTTTGGGCCCAAAAATACCGAAAAAAGTCTCAGAATTATTTCAAAATTTGAATTTAACTCTTTAGTAGAGTTTAAAATATGTTGCTAAAATTTTAACAAAATCGGTACGACAGGATCGGACTTACAAATTTTATGAAAAAGTGAGTTTACGGATAGTGATTTATTTGCTGACGGGTGTATTTAATTTGGTATAGAGGTTACATTGATAATAATATTGAAATTAGGAAAAAAATATTATTTTAAGGGATGTATTAAGGGGTTAAATTTTTCATTTTGTCCAAAAACAAACTTAAGTTCACATAATAAAGCCACAAGGCCTGTATTAGCAAATACACTATATTGTCGGCAGGGTTTTGGCACTGCGACCCGAGTTTTTTATTCTTTACTTTCACCAGCTCTCAGATAATAAAAATCTGAGAACTGAAGTTTTGTAATAATTTGCAGACGAGTCGTTCGTGCAACGTGGGTAGAATAGATTAGATAAATTGTAGATTATTGACTCTATGGATCATTAGCGCTGCAAGCCATCAACGCCCAACGGTCTCAGCTCTTCAACTTCTTAAGTGCATTTATTTGTAGTCTCTGATTTTTGACCTTGATGTGATTCACTGAGATTAAAGCTATAGAGGGAGTATAAGCATTTAAAAGTGAAGCCAGTCGCCATTGTAATTAGGACCTCATTTTATATGTGAGGAGAAGAAGAAGAAGAGAATAATATTCTCAATCTATGTCGTGTTTTGCCGCTATGTTTGATAGGCCCTGTGACGTTAAACCTGGCTTCAATTTTGTATAAACAGTTGTATACGGTATGCTAATGCGTCCTCTATAGATTTTACCTCAGTGATGTGATTTCATTTTTTTTTTATACTTGAATTAAAATTGATAATTTTGTTAACAGGTCGGTGCTGAAAAGAAAGTATCGTTCGACAACGGGCTGGACGGTTCGGTCGCCGAAGACTGTTATTTCGCAATGAAGGCGTACAAACAGGGTTATTCGTTCAATTTTGTCGAAGGTGAAATGTGGGAGAAATCACCTTTCACATTGTGGGACTTCGTCCAGCAGCGGAAACGATGGTTACAGGGTATTCTGCTGGTAGTTCATTCGGACGGAATACCGCTCTGGCACAAACTGCTTCTCGCGATATCCTGCTACTCGTGGGTCACGTTGCCGCTGTCCACATCGAACGTGGTGTTGGCGGCGCTCTGCCCCATACCATGTCCGCCATTGATAGACTTCATTTGTGCGTTCATCGGTGCCGTCAACATCTACATGTATGTTTTTGGAGTTGTCAAATCTTTTTCTCTCTACAGATTCGGCATGTTAAGATTTGTACTTTGTATCTGTGGGGCACTGTCAACAATACCTTTCAATATTATCATTGAAAATGTTGCTGTTATTTGGGGACTTTTTGGTAAAAAACATAAGTTTTATGTAGTTAACAAAAATGTTATGCCACGGATCGATGTTTAATTTATTTATTTTTGTAATATAATCATATTTATGTAAGAATTGAAGAATTGAAAGAGATGCGAATGGTTTTTTTAGGTGTGTCTGATTTTGTTTTGTTAAAACGTTTATTTTTCAGTGTTTTTTAAGCGATCGAAAGCATTAATGAATAATTTATTGAACGGAATTTTTGAACCTTAAAATATAGACGTAATATTTTTTTTAATATAAATAGGTACTTTATTATGATGTTAATTTCTATCACATAATTTTGATCTCAGTAGCTTTGCAACTACATTAAAATGGAAAGATTTTTTTTTTAATTATAAAATATTTTGTATTTCGTTATTTTCTATCACAAGACTGAAAATGGAATACTTATATTTTTCTGAATGCGAAAGTATAAAGTCAGTAATGTTAATTATTTTGTGATTATTATGATTCAAAAGAAGAATCGATGTTGCCAGTATAAAATATATATTGTATAATATATAAGATCTAGAAATAAATACGTCCTATGAATGAAATTCTGTTTATTCTCAAATTTACGTTGTGCAAAAAATACCAATATTTTTAACATAGTAGAAATCTACATGATAATCTCCATAAGATCGCAAAAACTAGCGGAAATCCAAATTGCAATAGCTTTTAAATGTGTTAGTTGGATTATCTAGTATTGTCATCTTTTGGACATGACGAGACCGTCACTCTAACGTCAGTAACGATTGATGAGAATTTCTATTTTATATAAATGGTATTGTTTCTAAACTGGATAAGTTGGTACTTACGTCGACAAAAATTTGGAAAGGTCGTTATTGATTAAATATTTGTTTTTGCTTGTGTATCATATTGTCAATATATAAAACTTGCGCCTAGTTCATTTCGTGGAAAAAATAATTTTGTTTATCTGAAAATCTAAATTACTGAACAGTTTCTGGGCCTGAATTATCATAATTTTGCTGTATTACTTGAAAACTAAGTAAGAATATTGTTAATTTATCAAGTAAAACTTTTATCATTATTGTTTGCTATAGGTATTGATTTTGTGATAATATTTTTTGTAAGCTACGCAACTGTTAGCCTATATCGGTGTTGTATTTATTGTGCAAAAATACACGTATGAAAATAAATTGCACAGCAATTTTCTTAAAAGCAACGGAATAACTTCTTTTATTGAAGTTATTTTCCATCAGTTGTATTCGTATCCACTTTTATATTACAACTTACATTATTTTATAGTGCAATGAAAAAGTAAATGTCGACGCCAGCCGTTAAAACCTCCTATCTATTTCATAAATTGATTTTCTGTCAATTGTTGAATTCTGTGTTCATATTTTAGAGCCAAAACACACTCTTTATTTTCAAGATAGTCAACATTTTTAACGAACTGGATTTCTATTTGAGGCAGGACACAGAAAAAACGCAACTTTCGTACTTTTTAGGGTACTTCCGAACGGAACCGTATTACTGAGCCTACGATGTCCGTCCGTCTGTCACAAGGCTCTATTTCACAAACGGTAAGAGGTAGCTATAGTCTGACCGCTTAACAGATGGAGCAATGAAAACGCATATGATCACTGTGTGATCACCGCGTGTAAAGTACCCATTGAAATAAAATCTATCCAAAATATAAAAAAATTCAACAAACAACTAATCAGATGGCTGGTCACCGATGAGGCAATGAGCGCTTACCATATTCTCATCTGAGAATATGGTGAACGAATCTTGCTTCAGACTAACATTCAATTGCTTGCTTCTTTTTACTTATTATTATTATTTTAGTTTTTACCTTTATTTATCTCGTCGAAGGATTCATATGCACACACATCCACAAAACGTAAAACACAATAGACACCGACACACATGCATCCACACGCACGCACGCACACACACACACACACACAGAATAATAGTCTGCACTACACACTACACAATTAAATTTATTATGTTAACTAGTAAACCCTACCCTAGCACTGGCATTGCCAAGTTGGGTAGGTTAAATTCCTAAGAATTTTGTATAAAAAAAAATTGTGTATTGTGTATATTTTGGAATAAATTTATTTATTATTATTATTATTGGTTGATTGAACGTTCGGGAACGAAATTATATACAAAGGCCACGCCTGAGGCGCAAGCTATTCATGTGCTTTTCACGTGATCACTCCATCTGTTAAGCGGTCCGACTATAGTTCAATTTTCACAGATTGTGTGTTGTTGTGGCATGAATCCTGGCAAATAATATTAAATCGTATTCTATAAGTTAGCTGAAACCCGAAGTGAGATTCTTTTTCTTAACTTTTTGCGTTTTTATATACATTTTTTATGTATAATAATTGTAAATTACTTTCTAGTTTCTCTACATTATAACTTTACAGCAAACAAAAGTATTTTGGAACAGCTGATTAATCTCACCTAATTTAAAGTATAAAATAAAAACCTTTTAAATTAGATGTCGAAAGAATTTAAAAATTAATCTATGAGGTAACCATTGGGGTTTTTGACATCGAAATGTAGTTAATGTTTTATGCGTTTCGTATTAATTTGGCAACTAAAAATCGCTTATAATTTCTCAGTTAAACCACAAAATACATAAATGTGACGGGAAAAATTCTTAAAATGCGGCTTGTAGAATTTGAAATTACTATGATAGTGTCATATTTTGTGAAACAATTGTGATAACGATAAGATAACTTTTTTCCATTGTGTAAATTTATACAGTGTCAGCCATACGTGAATAAACGAATCAATAAAAAAATGAAAGTTCGTTCCAACCGACTTACCCGACGGGGAAAACTGTTAAAAAAGAACGAGGTGTATGGGGGCCTTTAGTGTCTAAAAACGAAAAAAACATGTTATAACCACTACCTGGCGAAGGAAAACAGTTCGTTTGTTATTCACGAAAAAAATTGTAGAGATACTTCTGGCCAACACTGTAATAATACATTGAAGTGAAGTGAAAATCACAAACATACTGATATTTATCGGCACTTGTCCTATAACACTAATAAAAATTATTTTGATTATCCGAAAACAAAGGTACTGTTTAATACTGTACTGACAATATGTAATTTGATTATCTATAAAGATTGCTTATATAGTAAAATTTTTATAAATTTATACGATGTCTCACAATAGTGTTCATAGCTTGAAAGTGGGTTTTTTTAGTGTCAATTGAAATCGAAAGTAGGTAGGTATATAATAAACACACATAGCTAAATGGTAAACATTATGATAAATAACGTGACGTTTATTCAACTCCTAAAGTTCGACTCAAAGTTATTATTTACATAAATATTAGCTTTTACTATTGTTCGGTCAGATCAATACGAAATTGGAGTTTAAAGCTATTTTTTGAGTAGCACCCCGTAAAAAATATATATTAAACTGTTAATTGGACTATAGGGCATATTGTAAACAACACTTCATTCTTGCGTATAGTGGAAATATCGGGTTTATTAATAAGGAGGCGAAACCTGCTAGTCATCATAAAAATAAATTTGAATTTAATTGCATCAGTTTTATTATTTTTATCTATACATACATGATACCTTAACACAAGAGTGCAAGAGAATGATATAAGTTCACATCACTGAAGTTTAATTTTAGTTTTGGCACATAAAAAATGAGATGCCAAAACAATTTTTTTTTCAGGAAAAGAAACATTTATTTAACTTATAAAATATAAAGTCAAATTTTCTAATGATCATAGTAAATGCTTGTCATTTTTCAAAATTATTGAACAATTTAACATGATTAACTTTTAATACCAAAAAATGCCTACGTTATTATAAAATTAATTCAATTTCGAAAATTTTGGACGATATTTTATTATCCCCTGCGACTTTCAAATGTTTTAGGAGAAAAAAAAACTGGAATGAAAAATCTAACCGCGGTTTCACATCACTAACAAATTATACAGTGTCGGCTTTTTCGATCCGAGCGCCAGGTGGCCAAGACCGGCGCTGATAATATATTTAGTCGGTTATTGATTTATAAAGTTTGTGACTCACAAATAAATATTTTATTAAACAAATCTATGTAGACTTTTATATGATTGTAGGAGTAGTGTGGGTCATAGGCGCCAACTACGTGAAAGCTCCGTAACTCGAGCACCCATGAGATTTTTTGTGTGGATGGTGTCCGTGCCATTAAAATGCACGCTCGAAAATACGGAACCCTCGATGTACGAGCCTAACTCGCACTTGACCGGTTTTTGCTCTTGGTTACGTGGATCGGGTGGAGCAGTTGCCCCAATTTTAAAAGAAAACTTGATTTGAAATCCTAATGTTTTTGTAAATGAATTATATTATTATATTGTCTTAATTGTATCCCGCCAAAAAAAATAAGAGGTCTCAGTGCCTGATGTTGAGATTGCTGAAATTCCGCCTACGGTATATGTCATCGCACTTCTACTAAAAAAGGCTGAGCAGTAGCCAACAAACTGACGTTACTTCAAGCAATAAATACTTTTATAATAAATCACATTATTAATTTCAACATTTAGTGCACACAGCGTCGTAGCCTGGCAACCGGGGCCCGCGCCAGAGGCGCTAACCCCGATAGGGCGCAATCAGGAATGCAAATATGATTATTTTCAACTTTCAAGCAAAGAGCGCGAAATTCTAATCTTGTCAAGAGCGCCGATGATTCTAACTACGATGCTATAAGTGCACATTCATGAGTTGCAAATAAAATTGACGAATATTGTGACAGTGCCTACGACAACTATCAAATGTTGACGCGTATGCGTAGGTACTCAATATCTAGAGTATTGAATGGTAATTATTATTCAGAAAACAATATTGATCCTTTTATTTATTTGGTTGTTTACAGTGGCGGATTTACCAGCAGGCTGAGTAGGCTGGAGCCTAGGGCGGCAGATTTTAGGGGCGGCAAATTTGGGGTCAAAATTTTTTTTTGTCTTACAGAAATTAAAAAGATTCATATTTATATTGGGATCCGTCAGATAGGTGGAGATTAAAAAACATGGCGCAGAGGGAGGGAAATTTCATATACGGTGTATACTTTTGCGTGTAATTTTATGATTTTCAAAGTGATAAGAAATGATAAATATAAGTGCAATTTGTGATTGGGCCGGTACGAATCCTAAACAAAGGAATTTTGTTGAAGGAGAACGGATTCTCAAAGCCGGGCATATTATCAAATGTCGGAAATATAACGAGAAAAATGCATGCAAAATGAACTGTCAAAAGCAGTAATCTTTACGACATATTGCTTAAAAATATCAAAATTAAAAGAAAATCTCCACGAAATTAATTATCCACGTTCAATGCGCCTTTAAGGTTGGGTTAGGTGAATAATGTAAACACATAACTGCAACATAATAAGTTATATTGTAATAAGTGGGTAAGTTACTAACCTCAAAATATTTGTATACAAAATTAATCCTATAAATTTGCCAATCATCAGGGATTCAACTATTGTTGTGCAGTATGATAATAAGTACATCTTATTATTAATATAAAATATTTTTTTAATTCATAAATACAATTTTTCCACATTTCATCAGAAAATAATTCTCTGTAAAGTAAGTTTTACAAGGCAATAACTGACAGTGTTTAATGCCCATGATATTAGAAAACGTCGCGAATTCCATTTTCGATACTTTTTGTTTATTTTACTTGTTTTATATTTGTAATAAACAATTTCACGATAAATTTGCACTGTTAGCATGTAAAATTTTCCCTCGTTTTAGTACAATTTTCTGCCACCAGTTGTCATATACTCATTTGACGGATCCCAATAGGTACCTACCTAAATGTTATTAGGTCTCCGCCTTATTAGTACTACATGATTGAGCTTTTATTAATCCCCTAGTTCACAATCATACTAATTACGGGAAAAAGGTGGTGTAATTAGGACGATCGATACGGTGCACAAATCATAAAGTTACAATTTCATTGACAAAAAAAATTTAATTAATATGATTGTGAACTAGGGTATCGAATTGTAGAGGTCGGTAGGGGCGGCAAAATTTGAATAGCCTACTGGCGGCAAATGTGTAAATCCGCCACTGGTTGACGCGGATGCGTACTTAATATCTAGAGTATTGAATGGTAATTATTATTCAGAAAACAATATTGATCCTTTTATTTATTTGGTTGTTTACTGTGAGGCAACAGGTCTCGGGAGACTGGCACAAGCTCGCCGCAAAACAAATGAATCAATACGGGAGAAGGTGCGACACACCTATAGCATATAATGCGATTTGAGAGTGAAATACAGGGGTCGCAACCCTACGGAAAAACAACACATTTTTGACATCAGCCCATGTTTATTAACATTTCTTGTGAAAATTGTTTAAAATCCATACGTTTTCAAATAGTAATATACAGAAAAAAACTGAGGTCGTATCGACAGTGACCAATATTTTACGTACTTACAGCCGAGCTTCGGTTCATAAAATAAAAAAAAAATATTTGTAAATAGAATTCGCGTAACTCGGGGTGCTGCGTGAATGCGGTCGTATAGTGCTTTGTATTGTGCTGAGGGTCGAAGCGGGAGGGGAAAATAAGCAATTGCGTAACTCCGACTTTGCTTTAGTCGAGGTATTACTGTATTTGTGATTGATAAAAAAATATTTTAATTGAAGAACCCAGGGAGATTACACTTTCAAAATAAAGTAATTACATATAAATGCCTTCTTGGGATTTTAAATTTTTTTGCAATGATTAGGAAGTTTCCATTGGACGAAAATACTAATTATGATACTGTCACATCATTGTAATGAAGATAACTTTAAAAATTCTCAAATAATTATTTTGATATCTTTAAATTCAACGGAGATTTTCAATTTCTTGTACGTGGGGTCGCAAACGAAACTGATTTATGAATATGACGTCACGAGGTACAAGTTTGCTTTTTTTTAGCTTTGTGAGTAATTAGAACCGAGATTACTTGGTAACTATTTTGTTTACTGACTTTTCTATTTATATTGTAAAATTAACTGTCAATATTTTCCGTCATCAACTGGTTTGTTTTTAGTGTTTCCATAACAATTTACGAGTTTAAAAAAAGAGATATATCGGAAGTTACCATGTTAAATTTCCACACATACAAACTGAAAATAACTTTTAAAAATATCGTGCCACGTGACGTCACCCGAACTGAAAACTGAATTTTTTGGAGAATTGTCGAATTCAAACTTTGAAGTAGCAACTTTGTTGTTTTTAAAGATATTTCAAAAATTCTTCCGCCATTAATTTTGTAATTTTTAGAACTATGATTTAGACTAAAAAAATAAAAAAGGGAATTTCCTAATTATAATATATCTGATAATAAATTAATATTATATTGCAGAACCGGGTGTCTATAATTTACACAACAAAAAGTCAAAATTAATTATTTTATGAGAGGCTTGAGAATAGCCGAGATAGCAGGAATGCCGTTTCCAAATTTTCTAACATTATTTTTATATTATTCGTGAAATCTATGGTTTTTAAATATTAACTTTCCTCGAATAATATTGCAAAATTACGAAATTGTTTTCTATTTTTTAAGGCCCTGAAACGTTGATTATTAAAGAGTTTAGCAAATAAACATTGTTATTATTTTGCCTTGTATCCCGGTTTTTCCTAACTAATAACTTCAAACAATATGTTTTAAAAACATTAATATCAAGTACTAGGTACATCGGAACTTGTGTTTTACCTAGAAATAATTGGTAAATAATGCGGGATTTTTCCTCATAACAATACAATATTGAATCCAGTAGACAATGCAGTAGATGTGTCACATGTTTACAATTTACATAAATGTAAATTTCGATAATGTTCTAGAGAATTAAATTTCAAACAGTATTGTGCATATATTTTTTTGCGGAATATTGTGTTAATTTAGCGCATGTTTTCAGTGGCGGACTTTCCATAAGGCCGACTAGATCCGAGCTTAGACCGGACAATCTGCGGCCGGCGGCACCTAGCGCCCGCTATCTGGTCCAATTACTGAGAAAACTCTTATAACTATCAGAAACAGAATTTGTAGTTCCTCTAGCTATATGAATATGGCTGCCTTACTTTGTCTATGACAAGTGACAATCAGTCATTTCATATGGCTCTGGGAGACATTCGTTTATGGCTCCTGTTAGAGACCTATAACATACTATAGTTGTGACCAGTTGACTATAATTTGCAGAAAGGGGCGGCTGGTATTGAACGGCCTAGGGCGACCAAGACTGCTAATCCGCCTCTGCATGTTTTATTCCATTCGTGTGTGTTTTACCGCATTCATTTTACAACCCAATTTATGGACGAACAGTACCTATTAAACAACCTATTAGAATAGCATAAACAAAAAGCGGCCAAGTGCGTGTCGGACCACGCACAGTGAAGGGTTCCGTAGTTGGGAAGAACGATCACGGTTGAAATTCAAAGTTAATAAAAATTTATAGTCTTATTTTAAGTTGGACATAATTTTTCAAAAATAAGTTTGTAATTCATAGTAGGTATTTCTCAAAGACACTATGAAAAGTTTTTTCTGCGGTCGGTAAACTCAAAAAAATAGCGTGTAACCGAAAATAACCCATCTCTCAAAAACTTCACAACATCTTATTATCTTATCCAAACCAATTTTCGTTGAAAGTGTTTTTTAAGTTCTACCACCTTAATTTTTTTCAGAATTTACCACGCCATAGTTGAAAAGTTATAGGGGGGGACACACTTTTTACGACTTTAGAAGCGCATGTCTCACAAAAAAAAAAGTAATTTTGTAACTTCTATATCATTTTTCACGACTTATCTAACGAGTAGTGATGTGCCGGATCGTTAAAAATGTATATCCGCGGATACGGATCTGAATACGGATATTTGGTCTCAAGATCCGCGAATACGGATACGGATACGGATCTTAACTTTCTTAGAGTACGCGGCGGTAAATACTAAATATTGCACATCGACCTTTGGAAAAAGATTATCTGTTATGGGAAAAAGTTATTGATCACGATATTAAAAAATAAAAAATAATCTGAATGGAATTTAACTGTTTTTCATTATTACCTAATCACCTATATTTATAAAATTTTATCTATGAATTGAAAATTGATAAGGTAAAAGATCCGTAAAAGATCCGCCAAAAAACTAACGGATACGGATACGGATCTTTCTTTTCCCTCGGATATCCGCGGATACGGATCGGATACCGATATCCGGCACATCACTACTAACGAGTAACGATACCCCACACGATTAATATGTGCACTAAATTTTTTTTTCATCCCTCAGTTACATGTATGGAGTGCCACCCCTAATTTTTTTTTCTCGTAATTTCAGTACACCATTGTATAGCGGTGCATAGAAGACACCTACCTTTCAAATTTTATTTATATAGTGCCAATAGTCTCCGAGTAAAATGGCTGTGACATACGGACGGACAGGGTCAGGACTAAATTATAAAGGTTCCGTTTTTGCCATTTGGCTACGGAGCCCTAAAAATCGATGTATTACGTTTATAACCTATTATTTTGTTTATTCGCATTAATGCAGTTTGTTTATAGAGAATTCAGAGCGTATAGTTAAAAATAGTGCTCTGCGCACAGCATGAAGAAAAAATGAATTTAGGTAGATTGTGAAATTGAAAGTTTTTTATACAGTGTGGTGAAAATTTGTGGAAATGTCCACAGTAAAAATCGTACAATGTTTTTAAATTCTACAGAAACCTCTAAACAGCTTCCGTAACGGAGATCTCTATACTAACTGGATTTCCAGTCCGTATGGGCTGAATAAGGCGAGAGTATACTGAATTAAAGTTCAAAATGCAGAAATAAAATGTTATACACAATGTAATACAAATATGCAAAAATATACAATTTATTATCGGAATATATAGAAAACAACGCTAAGAATTCAACTTAAACAGTTTTGTATTTTGGCCACAGATATAGAGTTAAATGTCCATTATAATATTTACTGATCATCTGAGTATCGGTAAACTTGCGTGCAAGGCTAAACGTCCTATTGGATTATTTTAGTTTTTTTCTCCATTTTTTATTTGTCGCATGCAATCTACATATCCGTGTTAGGTGTTTTACTATCAAATGTGGACAGTATAATATAATATCGTGTGATTTTTCTATAAAAAAAACAGTTGTCAGTGTCAGTTAGCATGTTTATTCAAGGGAGGCCATTGCGATGTCAAATAGTCAAACTGAAACAACAGCGCTAACCTATTTACATATTTATGTACATAATATGACTATTAACCCATCAGTGGGCTCGTAAATCATAATATAATGAATTAATGATCGTGGACAACGGTTGTTAACCTGGAACCCGCGAACTCCCAAGGGTCTTCCAATGCGTTATGTTTAGGGTAATAACAGATGGATCTCTTTCTGTTTACTCGGCACATCATCCTATATTAAACAGATAGTCAATTATCGTTACGACAACAATTCATGTCGTGTCATCTCGAGTTACATTTTTCAAGGCGACCGCGATGGAAGGAAATGCTGTCGCAGCGATTGACTGTCTTTAAAATTTTCAAAAATTTAGTCATATATTTATCCCAGTGTGAATAGATCAAGGTTAAAGAACCGCTAATCTGGTAAATAATAAAGAAATTTAATCCAATATACCAAAATTAAAGAACAAGTATAAAATGAAAATATTTAGGTAATTGTTTCGGCCAATTCGGCAAGGCCTTGGAGTTGGAATAGTTGCCTTTTTACTTCCCACCTCTACTATAGTAGGGAAGTAATGGATTTAGTCCGAAAAAAATATTTCGAGATTTTAACAGATTTCACGTTTTGAGACCCTAGCAATCGTTTAAGATCATTTTCTGACTGATGTGTGTGTGTGTGTGTGTGTGTGGTCAATTTTTCGCCTTCGATATCTTAAAAACGGAACAACATACGGGCATGCCGATTGTTCTATTGTGTTTATCAGCCTTTAACTTAGATCTGATTAGATTTTGAGTCAAATCGGTTCAGTGGATCCTGAGATATTCAAAAAAACGTCCTCAATGTCACGTATTAACATAGGTAAAAAAAAAAAAATAAATGAATTCTAGATGTTATAATATGAAAAAAATGTAAATATTTTTTTTCTCTAAAATGTATAGTTTTCGAGAAAAAAAATATTTTACTAAAAAAAATAAAAATTGTACGTAAATCAAGGTACTTAACCATGATTTTTGCTATATTAAGCTAGTCATCAGTAAATCACCAAACAAAAAAGAGGGCCATGCTTTTTTCAAAGAATAAAAATTAAATTGTGTTTTAAAGACCACCAACAGCTAAGGTTATTTGGGCCTAGTCAAAGAATAAAAAAAAAAGTGTTTATTTTTTGCAAATATTTACTAGGTGGGAAGTATAGGACTGGTCATCAGTCGAATTTTTATTATTTCATTACAATGAAAATACACAGCACTCTTAGTAACTAACTATTAGTTAGCTTTTAAGCGAAAATTATTCACGGACGTGTACATAATAAATAAACTTGAAGCGCATGTTTCCGTATGTTCGTCAGTGAATAAATTTCGTTCGACGCGTCGCGTTGTCAGTGTGGAAATACACCTGAAACATATGTAATCAGTGCTGTCTGTTGCTATTGCAGTGAAGAATACATAACTGGATGATCTACGCGACTAATAAAGAGTTAACAGAATTGGGCGTTGATATAACATTTTAGTTTTATTAATGTATCAGTGCGTATATTTTTGACAATGACGCAGCAGTTGAGTTTTAAAAAATTACGGCAATTGATATAAGTACCTACTGAGTTTATTGGCAACGATGCCAAATTTTTGAAACAGTTATAGGTACTCGAGAAAATATATCTTTACTAAATGTAACGCTTTAATTAAAATATTAGTTTACGTAATTTGGGAATACCTGCAGAAATTTGCAAACTGCGTCAGTGAAACATCTTCTATGGACATGAAAATAAAGTACCTAGATATATTAATTTATCATAATTACAATCGTAGATTATAAATTTATAATAATTGTACTTGATTATTTAATTTTTATAAAATGATTGTAGATAACAAAGTATCTTGTTTGTTCATATACATTATTGGGTAGCTATTTTGCGAAATCGTTCAGCAAGAATAGTTAAATTAAGAAAGAGGGGCAGTTGACGTTCTCTTAAAGTTGTTTAAATCAACCATTGTAAATCGCGAGAAACATGATCCTTAAAAAACGCTACTGTTAATAATGTCGCCGTTTTTTTATATGGAGCTCTTTTATTCCTTAAAAAAATACAAATTCAATACCGATTTTCTATAAAGAATTAAAATTGATAGTTAATTTGCATCGAGTTGCCAAATATTTAAACCCGGTTATACACAAGTAATATTTTATATTTAAAACAGTAGACTTTTCTTCAGCACCTAGGGGCTGATAGGCAAGAAAACTCTGATGTAATGAGAGTCCCTCTTTTTTATATCTAGTTCAACCAGATGATGAAATCGTATCACAGTCAAATCAGTGAAAGAGTGGGGACTTACAACGGTTGAAAACAGTACGGCGTAAGAGGTGAAGGGCTGGAAGCGCTGATATACCAAGCAACCATTTAACGAAAGAGGCTACTGTAGTCGCTAATCTTGACCCTCAAATCGATTTCAAATGTCTTTGAAAGACTAAAACACGCTTAATTTGAAATACTTACGCAAAAATATATATAATATTATGTATATTTTAAAAACAGATACAATGCTATCCACAAGTAAAAGTTTCGTGAAATAGATTAAGCCCATTTTATAACCGGTCTCGTCATATGCAGTATCACGGATAGGCTTTAATTAACCCTTGATTACAAATTTATGCGATTCCGGGTAGTCATTTTTCGACTAGATTTGGGCTCTGATTCTCAGAGGCGTTGGTGTAGTAGTAACTAAGTAATTAAAACAGAAAAAATCGAACAAGAAAATGTAGGTACATAGTTTTTTTAAAATGACTCTTATGGACTATGGTGTAGAATTTTATAAAATTACGAAAAGAGAAATTTTGAAATTATATTGTACAAATTTTGACCAGCTTGGAAAAATTGTTATTACTATTGCCATCGAAGAATGAGCGCTCAAATCTAACGGACAAAATTTTCTTTTACTGTCTGACAGGTAATCCTGCAATGTTTTTTCCTATACAGGGAAATTTCTGTTCGTAGGTAGGTTGAAAATATTACTGAATATCTGTGATCCTGTGCTATGAAAAGCCTGTTTCATTTTTAATTAGTACCTACCTATCTAATACAATTTAAAGTATTTTCAGTGACAACGCATTGAAAGTTTCAAAATATAAATATTGTATTGTTTATTTGCTAGTATTGTAGACTGATTAATTTTATTTTATTATTTTTTATTTATATTGCCTACCTCACATTGAGGTTTATTTTGTACGATCATACGTTAATGACATGTAGGTATCTCTTTCAGTTGTTTTTATTATTCATTGTTATAATATTGTTATCTTGTACTTTTAAAACTTTTAAAAATGACGCACGGGCCTACAGCAACAATATTGAGCTTTTTCGCGCCTGCGTTCTAAAAAATAATTACCTATACGTTTACTTTTTAATATTGTCGGCTATTTATTAAAAAAAGCAGCTGATTACGATTAGTGTAGGCACCGTCTCAACTCTCAAGGTACCTCAAGGCGTATTTACATTAACTAAATTATTGTTTACGATACACCAGTAAATGTAAATATGTTTGTAAATTGTTAATTTTATAATAATAGTTAAAATACATATTTTATAATTTGCTAGTTGAAATTATAACGAAAATATATATTTTGTAATTTGCTAGTTGAAATAATTTATAACGGTGCTTATATTATGTTTAAACCGATTTATTCCAAAATTATTAATGAAATATATTTAGTTTGTGTCAAATCAGTAAAACTTGCTAACAGTTTATAACAATGTCTTTTTTATTGTTTTCATTGTTAGTAGTTTTTATAGATTTGGAATAAACTGCTTAAATCCGTTTAATTGAAGAGACAGTATCACGAAATAATTTTCACTTTCATGATGAGCTCTCGCTAGTAGTACGTGTACGAAGATTCACTTCTACAATATAGCTATATTGAATTAACACTCGCATGTAGTGAAAATCTATTAACTCCGAAGCATATAAGGAAAATATTAGTTTGGTAATCATGTCACGGTTGAGTAAATGTAAGCTCACTCCGCCGCGAAAGTGGAAAGGTTCAGGTTAGAATCCTGACTATGACTATGGTTGGTAAAATGATTTTTTTCAGATATGTTTGGAATCAATTATATAATTGGCTGCTTTCCAATAAAATTTTCAATTGCAATTCGGCCGTATAAAAAATCTATTAATTTATAAAGTATCACAAAGATTTCCCGTTCTACTCACCGATCTCAAATTATATGAATTGCGGATAGTCGGCTAGTCCCTATGCAACGCTGTAGCTTCAGAAACTGCAAGCTGTTCTGCAGAAAAGATGGTCTTTGGGTGGCAACTCTAACGAGAATTTCAATTGTAACGCTACGGTTTGGGGAGATGTTAGTCTATCTCAACAACTTCCCATTCTAAAAGTTGCGCATCAGTGTGGCGCAATTCACAATCCATATAATGAGATAGTGTTTAGACGAACATTATGTGAATTGGTATATGATAAAATCAATCGATTTAAAACCCCTTATATCCACACCATATTATTCACATAACAATTAGAGGTGAAAATAATAAATATCTCAGACAGCTAAGCTGCCATGATTTTTGAGCTATATCTAAGAAAAAATCAAATGACCACTGTCGGGACTTGAACCCGAAACCCCCAGTTTCCGGCTAGGTGAGTTACCGATTTCTCCACAGTGCCCGAGAGTGGAAACCGATCTCTTCTTATATATAGCAATTTCACGTTGAAAACACACAACATGCGAGAGTCGACTATCTAAATAAACTGCACAGCATAGTACAGCTATTAAACAGTCGAATCATTATACATGCGAGAGTTAACATTTTATAAAATGGCAGAACATTATGTGGATTAACCAATGAACGGTCACTCGCTGATCACTCTCTCATCACCCATGCTATTTTCTCTTCAATTTGTGCGAACTGTAAGTAAATTATTATTGTAAAATTGACCAATCTAAAATATGTGTATATATTATAAATAGCTTTAAACTGATGTAATCAGTTGTACAGATTATTTGATACTGTGTGTATAAAAGAAAAGTGGAAATCAAAATTTAAAATAGTTAAGTTCCTTTTTTATGTTGGTTTAGATGTAAAAGTACAGGCTATCGGAAAGTCAAGCAATCCATTCGAAATTACGGTTTTTTTAATTTATTGTTATGTACTTTTGTAAATATTTTTTTTTCTTTTTTTATAATTTTAAGTGCCTATGAAGAAATGATAATCTTGTTACAGCATTGCTAACGTATTTTTTTTATATAAATCTATCTATTATAGTTTTGATGCTAAACTATAAGAGCCTTTATACTTATAAATTTGTTCAAAATGTGGTAAATTTGATCTCCTTTCTGTAAAATACTTACAATTTAATGGGTTGCATGACTTTTAATAATAATTATCAATTTATGATTTTTTACAAATTAACATGACAAAAGTCGAGAATAGAAGTCTCGTTAATAATTAATATATATGTATAAGCTGTCGCAAAACTATTGCTTTTCTTTTGAAATATTCCGCGCGGAAAAAAGTTCTTATAATTATAAAAGTGTGTTATATTTTGTGAATTTTTTCGAAACTGTAAAAACATACAAAATTGTCTACAGTTGAGTCCGAAACGTTTGGAAGGTAAAATGTAATATAGAACTTAGTCCAGGGCTTATCAGTTATCTAAACCTTTTTTTTTCAATACAGATGTAGACCGCTCGCATCACACCTAACTGTACCTAAGCAAGATAAAACTCATAATAGAATGCGCAGTGTCTAATAAATTTTTTTTCCCACCATCAATGCTATCACTTCCACCACGTGTTTTTTATTTGCATTTTTAACTTGTTATATAAATATTATAGCCAAATATCCGAATATCGTACTGTCATCAAAACAATATATTAGACGTACTGCAAAGTTTCACGTCCATTGGGCATTTGGAAGAGGGTGAAAATTGAGTTTCAAGATTTTTTTACATACGTACACAACATAGGTACAAGTGAAGCTCATGTAAGCATGTTAAAAAGTTATTATTCTCCGGTTCATTAAAGAGGATAGATATAAGTAATAGACATATATTTTTTCGTGTCTTTATAAAAGGAACGTAGTGTCGGTTAAGTGCGCGTTAGTTAATTAGCTCTGTGCGATCTCTACCTTCCAAAAGAAGCGCGTTCGCGCTAGTCTTTTTTGAGATACTGTTTGACTACAATCCCTATTTTGAAAAAGCGAATGAGACGTCACTGCAAACGAAATGCAGCAGTTTTGAAAGCTGGATAATATTATTATACACTTGTATCCATAGGAAACTTTTAACAGCAGCAAATAGATGGCACAAATGCACGTTTTTTCCAAAGATTTATGTAATGTATTTATTTTTAATTATATATTATGCCTACTGTTCAAGAGCGATGACACACACAGCGGTTCGCCGCCTGAGGCGGCTGCCGAGTTTGCACGTATGTTAGTGTTTTTCAATGGTGCAAAACACACAGCGGCTGCCAGTCGGCAGGCGATTATCGCCGCTGTGTGTGTTTTGCACCATTGAAAAACGCTAACATACGTGCCGACTCGGCAGCTGCCTCAAGCTATGAACCGCTGTGTGTGTCATCGCTCTAAGAGTGCATTCCACTTGGCGATCGCAACGCTTACAACGACCAAACGTAATGAACGCGGCCATAAGGCGCGAGCGTAGTGGGCGAAATGGTCGCCAAGTGGAATGCACCCTAAATGTTCTTTTTTTTTTGTTCATAAAATTGACACTTGAGATTATGTAATCTATTTATGTTATAAGTCGGTGGCAGTTTTCAATAAATTATATTTTAAATTACCGCTGTATAAATTGTGTTCAGATAAATATAATAATTATATTTTGTGATTTTTTGAAAAATCAATTCAGTTTCACGTACAGACAATTTTAATAAATATTTTGTCCTGTTTTACTGACTCTTTCCTATTCTCAAATAATAAAAAAAAACAAATATTATTTAACTAACAATTAAAATCAGTCAAAATATATTTATTGTATCAAATGGTATTTTTTCGTGAGATACTTATGGTCTTGTTAATAAAGTTAATAAATTTATTTTTGTCGACAAAAACACGCTTGTCGGATCAGAAGTACCCAAAACAAAAGATACTCTCTTGTCTTTATTAGTTAGTTCAACCTTTTTTTAGTCATTCGAGGTCAAAGAAACAAATTAATTTTACATGATATGTGAGAATATTAACAAAAAAAACTCAATGTTATTCAATGTGAACAGCACCAGTGGGGGGGTCAGATGAGTGGTCCGAACCGCCGGCTCCAAGATTCGCAAAATGGAAATATATCAATAACCATTAACCAGCATTTGCAATATCGGATTTAGGGCTAGACAGAGTGGACAAATACCTTAGAACCTGCACAATAATATACAATTAAAAAAAAAACTATTTGTACGAGAAAGTTGTTAAATAAATAGCTATTCCCCTTCATTTATATGCATCCATTCCAGACGCATATAATATGATGTCTGGTGTTCGCAAAGAGCATAAAACTAACTTTGCAAGCTACAATAATGTTTAAGTAACGTTATTCCCTTATTGGATTAAATTCGGTAGATGCTGACCATACACTTTTGAGCCTCGGAACACTGCTAAATGTACCTATTGTTTAGAAGCTGATATTTTAACTACCTACCTATAAAGTTTTATATTATACCAGTGACTATAAGATTTTCACTCAACGATTATACCGACCTGGGTGACAAATTTAGTGAAATTAAAAATTTATACAAAAACATGAATTCAGATTAAAAATATGAGTGCTAATAATATTGAAATATTTAATGTGACGTATTGGAAAATAACTTTATGATCTATTAAATATGTATATTTATATATTAATATCGTGTTTTTTAAGTCATTTAGTTCGAAATCGAGTAATAATAATTAATTTAAGTAGGTACTGTTCAGTATGTTAAATATTAATATTTAGCTATAACGTCCGAAAATTTTGAAAAATAAGGTATAATAATGAATGAATATAATTAGATAAATACCTACCGTGTTTCAGTAATAACGTTGCATTATATCCCTAGTAGTATTAAAGTTACAAGAATCCTAATTGTGCCTTCGGCTGCACAAACACGGGAAATATGAACAACGAAAACGCATGAGTAACCACTAATCCAACGTTGGTGGATTTTCAAGCGATATTCATCACATAGCATTCGCTTTTTGTGCAGATGAAGCCACGATCTTGCCTTATTCAATTTTAAATTCGAGTTCACTAAGAACCAAAAGTTTGGGACCGAAATTATTCTTTTGTAGAGATATGTTCAAATGGATTATGGAGGGGACCTCTACTCTTTATCAGGCAGTGAGAAGTAATTGTCCATTCAAGAAAAATTGATCCAAGAAAGTTCATCTATTCATCAATTTGTATGTACTGCAGTGATAATACAAGGCTTTTCCTTAAGATTCGACCATAGAGAGGGAAATGTATTCACTAAAATTAATTAAATGTACCTAATTTATCAAGCTGTAAGTGAAATCTGTAACGTTATTTGTGAAATACATAATATTCTATATTTAAAATTAAATTAGGGATCTATAGTAAATCATTAGTTACCATTTATTATCGCCAAACTATGTGTATTACGCAAAAGTAATTGATAAGTGGTAATGAATTTAAATGTTTATCGTACTTACAATAAAAAAATGTATAGCGTAAAAATATACAATACCTAAGTATAATAATCAAATATTTTATGTTAAAAATAAAATAAACACCAAAACAACTAATGCAAATTGGATTTTTAGTTTGTAAAATATAATTTTCCGTTGATAATATTATTATAAATGCAATTACATAATTATTTACTTGTAAATATAATAGGAAAAATCATTGCTTTAGGGTAGCTACACACGTGCCAGATGGATGCGATGTACAGGGCCGGCGCCGGGTAGTTGGGGTTGTGTTATAGACTAGTATGCACCGTTTCAGACTTGCCGAGTGAACCTATTCGGCGACGGACCGATTGCTGGCAACCGGATTGTCGCTGGCTACGCTCACAGGATCGTCGGGTACCGGGTGGTACGTAGTAGAATATGGAATTGTATTGTAACATACACACGTGCCGTGCCAGCAGTCTACTATGGTCAGCCGGTGTCGCGATTTTCCTATTTTCCAATAGTTGGTTCGCAGTGTCGGAAGAAATGGACATAGAAGTTTTGATTACCTTGTTTGAAAACAACTACCTGGGCACTGGCGGGACTCGACCGGATCAGGAAAAAACCGGACAGATATGAATGGTTGTAAACCGGCGCCGGCCCGGTATCGGACGCATCCATCCGGCACGTGTGTAGCCGTACTTATATTTATAGTTTTGTAGTATTAATTATGCCATTTTATGATTTTGCGTTATACGCTTATTTTGGTTTTTCAATAATTCAAAAGATTATTATAAATTTCTTGTGTGGCGATTTACATTATTCTGTTAAGGCTATGTTACCTGTGTAGGACAACATATTGCAAGTATAATTAGAAAAAAATATGTTAAAACGGAAATTTAGTTATTGGGTAGTTCTTACGATAAGTTAGAATTTTTTCTGTAAAAAACGGTGAAACCATTTTTAGGAGACAGGCCCAGAGAGGACCGGTGGGTAGCCGAGCAAATGCCCAGTGGACCGGTGCTTTAGGAGACAGCCAAAATTTAAAAACTCATTTTTGTCGTAAAAAGTGTTGACTTGAATCCTGGGAAATAAACTGATCCGGGACTGCATGGATCGATATTGACAAAAATCGTCCGTTAATTATAAAAACCTGTAAAATATCATTTTATATCCAAGTAAACTAGTATTGGGAGGATTTGGGAGGTAAATAAATTGATGAATTAATATTTTCAAAATTTAGTTTGAAACATAATAAACATCATTGTTTGTAAATACCTCCCTATTATTCATTTTTAAAATCAAACCTTGCTACATTTTTAAAAATCGCATCCATTTCTTCAGTCAATTTTTACGTATAGGTACATAAATAATATTAAAAGCTATTATCGGTAAATTTAAATTAAAAATATTATTTCTGCTAAATGTATAAGAAAAAATGTATATTAATTTATAAATTAGATTGTATTTTCCGAAACGTCTGTTATCGTTATTAAAAAAGTTATAAATTTTTGACAAAAAATAACATTTAATTTTTCGCAGATTTAAAAAAATATATTGAAATTGTCACACACTTCTAAAATTCTATATAATTATTTAAGTAAATAAGATTTATTATTGGTTTATTTAGAGTCCAGATTCTATACTTTAATAGTCTAATACATCACTAAAGAAGAATATTAACCATAAAAAGTTTATCCTAAGACCTATAATAGGACAGTAAGAATTTACTCTTCTTATGGAAACAAAAAAACGTGATAAAAATATTGTTACGCGCTAAGCTGCAAATCTTCTAAGCGTTTAGTATAAATTATAATATAATATGCTATTGTGACGATGGTATCCCGTATTTATTAAAATAAAAACGTGAATTTTCGTTACAAATTATTGCATTATTACATGATCAGTGCCGGATTTAGAATTAGGAAGTCCCTAGACCCTAGGATCTAGGCACCTGAGTCGTTGAGTCAAATTCGTAGCCGGCCATTGTTTGTATGGCCTGTCTTATTGCAAACACCCAGTTCCCAGGATCTAATCTGCGAACTGGTGAAAATATCAACTGGAGTTTAAATTTATTATGACAAATAATCATAAATTTAAAATTAGAATTATTGGTTCTAGGTCCAAATAACTCTGGAAGTCGGTTGCTTAAAAAAATGGCGGCACCGCCTTGGAAATGTCCCTGTAAGTTTAATCGCTATTTATTTAACTGTAGTCAGGGCCCTCGCGCCCCTGAGTGCGATGCACGCGGGCGGCGCATCCAAGGGGCGGCAAATGGCCTAGTTGACTTATGTTTTTTTGTACTGTATAGAAAAAATATACAACTGATATTATATCAATTTTATTTGTATACTCAAGCCTACGTGAAAACTCTTATGAGTAGTTATTTCTTTTTTAATAAAATTCGAATTCGAAATATTTCGCACGCAGTATTTTCCCGTCGATTCCTACAAGAGTGCAAGTGAAGTAAAGTATTTTTCAATTTGACATATCGTCTAGTGAGTTTATCCCCTATAAGGGGCGTCAATTATGAATCAGCACGCGGACGGCGTGAGGCCTTACGAGGGCCCTGACTGTAGTCTCGTGTCAATAGTAATAATAATATGAATATTTTAGATCTCGAGTTGTTGCCCATTTGTCAAGTCCTAAATCCGGGACTGTAATATAAATAGGTACACCTTCGAAGTTCTTTTTCAGATGCTATTCTACAGATGATGAACAATATACATTAATTTTTGCGCTATATCTTGTCTATCAGTTGTCCGATATCTTCCGGTGAAGAAAAGTGCCAAAATTATAATTACACATGTTAGTATGCAGTATTCGTGATATGCCATTAATTGTTGTAACTATAACTCAATAAATGACCAGGGCTTGAGAATAGCCGAGCATGTAGCAGTGCTGTTGTTTACATTGCGTTGCTATGGTTCCTCTATTACAAGTTCCCGGGTTCTAGCCCGAGAGCTGGTAAAAGTATCAATTGGATTTTCAATTTATTATTAAAAAAAAGTAAATAATGAATTGAAAATATGAATTGGTGCTAGGCCCAAATAACTTTAGCTGTTGATGGTCTTTAAAATATACAATAAATGACCAAGCATAAAAAAAATATCTCGGCGCTAAAAAGTATTTGACTTTAATGAATTTCGATGCCACCCCAGTAGGTATCATTAATTACTTCCTGTACGCGACTCGCCAACTTGGTCTGGCACAAAATAACGAGACATATTGTTTACAGCCCAAAGATTATACAGATTGTCCGACAGCTAATATGAACATACAGATTGTCCGAAATCAATTCTGAACATAGCTAATTAATAGAAAGGAATAAACAAAATTTTCAAACAAAATTTAAGTAAACATCCGAAGTATCCATGGAAATAACTGACCTAATAAATAAAGTGGAAAAAATGACCTCTTTGTTGCACTCATCAATTATCTATGTTCAGATTAGCTTTCGGACAATCTGTAGATAATTAATGAGCGCAACAAAGAGGTCATTTTTCCTCTTTATTATTTTAGTTTTTCTATGGATACTTAATTTGGATGTTTACTTTAAAGTCTAAAGGTGCCTCCACACAATCGGCCATGATGGGGGCGATTACAGGCCATCACGATTGTGTAGAGGGCATAATCGCCTGTAATTGTCCATGATGGAGCGTGATCGCTTCTGTACGGATTTTTCGGCAATGATTGCGCGCATTTCCACACGTTCGTCGATCACTCAGTTCATATTTGTTTCGATATCCATGTCGGACAGATGACAATTCACAAGTGGCACGGTTGTGTGGACAGAGCGCAATGATGGTGACAATCATGGCCCATTCTGTGATAGCCCATCATGGCCGATTGTGTGGAGAAGGCATGAAAATTTGCTTAGCCATGATTGCATTCTATCTTTGTCACGCTAGTCATTTTGTTTGTCTTCCTTGTTGTACTCATTAATTTGCTATGTTCAGAATTGATTTCGGACAATCTGTACCAATACTGCTTCCAGAATATTATTATATGTAATCAAAACAATTGAAGGATAATTATATAAGACTGAATTTTTATTGAATTTCGTGAATAGATAAACGATTAGTATAACTTGGACAATAAACGAGTTTACACATAAAATATTAACGCGTTTAATTATTTATATAATTAAATAGTTTAATTGTAACAATATTTTATTTTTGGAAAAGAGAATTAAGTCGCCACAATATGCCTACACATATTTTTTGGTTGCATGTTTAGTGGTTCTTCGGCCTTCACAATATATTGCAAAGTCGTCTGGGATTTTCCAGTGAAGATTGATTCAACGAAGATAATTATCATCATTTATTAGTTTGTTTACGAGTTCTCACAGGTGAGTTTTTCATTCATAAGACAAGATATCTATAATTAATTTATTATTTGTATTATTCTGACACGGTTACTTAACATTTTTTAATGAAACTAGAACTTTTTATCTGATATTTGAAAAACAATAGGTGTATTAAAAGTTATCTATATTAAAAATATGTATATTGTTCGTATAGAGATGTATTTGCCTCATGACAAGTTCGGAAATCAGGGTGTCCACAGGTTTTAGGGGGAAAACCCGACTTTTCCCTGATTATACATTTCGATTTCATATATTAGTGACAGCCATCCATCTTATCTAGCTTAGGTCTTTCACTTTTTTGTATTGTGTCTACTACATACTTCTAAGGCATACTACAATCATGTCAGGTTTTTGGACAATAAAGATGTAACATTTATATTACATGTTTTTAGTTGTCATGTCCATCGTAACTATATATGAGATTAACGGGAACTTGGACCGTGGGTTGATTGAAACTCAGTTAAAGTTTTAATTCGCAACGTTTCGTCTATATTTTAGATTTCTTCAGCTCTTAAAACATAACACGAGTATGTCAGTAATAATCTGTAGAGCCTGAAGAAGTCTAAAATATAGGCGAAACGTTGCGAATTAAAACTAACTGAGTTTCAATCAACCCACGGTCCAAGTTCCCGTTAATCTCTTATTTATATTACATTTTCTTTGGAAAAAAATCAAGCTTAATCCTTTGAGACACTTGCGTAATAGGACATGGATGGATCTAACAGTAACACTAAATTGAAAAATATGAGAGTATAATTCCTGATTTTCCAGAATGTTGAAACCCTGAAAATACAATGAAATAAGGAATAATAACACAGAATAAATAGTAAAGATAAATTTTAATAATAAACTACAATAACTAAATACTATAAAAATACAATACAAAGAAAACATTTAAAAAAAAGGTAATGGTAAATATATCACAAGCAATGAATTTATTTCAAAGCAGTTATGTAAAGTGTCAACAATTAATTTATCCATTCGTTTCAAAAATTAATTTGTGTTAAAAAAAACAAAACAAATGGCACGTACTGCAAACACTAACGTTAAGTTCCTGCAAAACACGACTGATAAATAATTTATTAAAATTATATACATAATACAGAAATAATGAAACATTTTAAAGTATGTATGCTTAATATTACTGCCCAATCCATACACTCTGACTTAATAAGCGGGCCATCCAATGACAATCTTTTCTTAATGAGCCATTTTCCTGAGTGTAGTTCTTTCAATTATCCACGAGAGGCTGCACTTGTGGTAGGAATAAACAATATTTATTCCCCATTTGCGTCGTGTCATTTTAGTGGTATAACTTAATTATCAAATTATACCACTAAAATGACACGACACTAATGGGGAATAAATAATGTTTGTCCCTATCACAAGTGCTGCCTCTCGTAGATAATTGAAAGAACTACTCTCAGGAAAATCGCTCATTGACAATCTGATTACGAGTGACGTGTTCCGTACATATTCAAAATTCCAATCATTCTTAAATTTTCATTGGAAACATAAAAATTGTATGTATTGTCTGTAACTCTGTACATTTGAAATTCTGATTTTGATATTTTTAAGAGAAAAAAAAACAGCCAATATAATGACATTTTTACAAGAGGTAGACATCAAGGCCCAGCTGAATATGTAGTATAAAAAAATTAACTCCTTTAACCGTTCACTGAGTTTTCCCTGATGAATTGTCAAGAGGAAAGACCGATTTATACCACAACAAAAAAACAAATTCACTTCGCGATATGACTCACATACCCACAAAACATACACAAGTGCAAATCCGCGTAGATATTAATATTCTTGGAACTTTCCCCCTAGGGACTAGACCGGTGGCTATTGACTTCTGTTTGAATAAGTGTATTTACATAATTTTCTGTCTTTGTATCTTATTATCTGCAATAAACAGGCCCAGTTAGGACGGGCAACTAGGGAGTCGCTAAAAGATAAAAAAGTATAAAAATGTTTTTTGTACTCATTATGGTTGTAAAAAATTCGATGGGGGACGGAGGCCGATCAAAGAAGTTATCGGATAGCAAAATGATTGCCGGCGCGGCTTCGAAGCATAATTTTTTCAATCAAAATACATTAAAAAGATCAAAGAAAATACAGATCTCGGTTTTATAATAGATAACTGCATTTTTTGCGACATTTTATTGCTACAAAAAGTTGACAGCTATGCAATTGACAATCATACAATCTATTTAACAAAATTTTTGCGGGGTAATTCTTTTCAGATTATAAAATATTTCTCAATTGTATTAAAATAGTTATTTACAATAGCACATTTACTTAATAAAATATGAACATTCTATTTTTGTCTCCCAGAAAGCGAATTTACAGATTTGATGAGAGCAAAGCAAAAAAGTCTTTCTTATCAAAACACTTTAAAATTTAGAAAAATTAACATATTTAAAGTCAATAAATAGTTTGACTCGTTTTAAGCGGATCGTCAAGAGTCTGTTACTTGAGCACTCCTTTTATTCTATTAAGGAATTTTTTTCCACAACAATGTAATCTATTGTATCCTTTATAACCTATTCCATACATTTATGTCACAGGAATAAATAAATAATATTATTATTATTATTCATACCATACATCTTGGTTTTCCGTCCCTTAAAATTTATCGCCTCGAAATTCAGTTTATTTGACCAACTAGTAAATTCGCTCCCGTGTCTACCGTTTCAAAAATAAACAAATTAAAAAAACATGTTTACATTTTATTTTTATTAGATCTTTTGCTATACAACGTTTTTTACTTTTCCATTATTGTATTTCACCTGTGTGCGATCTTTCGTCACTCAAAATAATTAGTATTGACCGAATTTAAAGTAGTTAATTTTGAGCAATGTACAAAAACTGATCAGTGAGCAGCCTACAAAAGCTAGTTTTTATTTATCAGCTTTTTTGTAGTGAGTAAATTGGATTGAATAGTTACATGAACAGAACTGCACTCCATAGTCAATT
The DNA here is from genome assembly GCA_039654895.1 of Mongoloraphidia duomilia. Lineage (NCBI taxonomy): Eukaryota > Metazoa > Arthropoda > Insecta > Raphidioptera > Raphidiidae > Mongoloraphidia > Mongoloraphidia duomilia. The sequence continues at coordinate 35,794,866 of CM077524.1, read as the reverse complement.
CGAGAATAATTAAATGTTGAAAATAAAATTTTGAACATTCTAAGTTACTTAAAACAAGTGGATAGAAATCATGTTAAGGGATTAACTTCAGTAGTAGTGTTGACCCAATGAATGTTAATAATTGAAGGAAGATTTGGTTGAGGGTCAAAATAATGATGCGATATTTTGGTAACGTAATGATGCGTTACCAAAATATCGCATCATTATTTTGACCTCAACCAAATCTTCCTTCAATTATTAACATTCATTGGGTCAACACTACTACTGAAGTTAATCCCTTAACATGATTTCTATTTATTTTTATTATAAATTAGTAAATTTACAATCGTAGCAAAGGCGTCCCTGTTCTGGCATCCAATTTCTGATATACTTAATAATGAGACCAGTGGCGGACTAAGGGGGGGGGAGGGGGCGGCCTGCCCTGGGCCTCTGATCCTAGGGGGCCTCCAAATCTCGAGAAGTCCTTCTTTTTCAAATCGCAAACAAGGCCAAAATATGTTCAGTAAGTAAGAGGCAGTTTAGAGTTGGAGGCCCCATACGTATACAAAATATACATGTAGGTAGGCCGTTTATTATAAATATTTGATTTTTTTGTCAGCCATTACATCTATATTATTCATTTTTTGCGAAATTTATACTACAAATACATCAATTTCTAAGCAGACCGGGGGCCTCTGACGGGCTTAGTCCGCCACTGAATGAGATATGATAAATTAAAAAGTTTTTTTTCTGGTTAGTTTGTTAAATATTCTCACTGTAGGAAACACATAGTTAGGCAACCAACTAAACGTAATCAAAATATAACGTCAAAATCAAAGACGTAAAAATATTTTTACGTCTTTGGTCAACATTAATACAAAAAGCATTTTATAACATAGTAAAGAAAGAAAAGTATTTTCTTTTCTAGAATTTCTTTGGCATTCTTAAGAATTTCATAATAACAACATTCAACAAACAAAACAATGATGCTATAGATAAGAAATACAAACAAAATGGAACAAATATCTACAATTAATAATCAGTCAAAAACACAATTTTGTAAAAAAAAAAAAAAAAAAAAAAAAACAATGTCCAATAAAAACACATCACAAAATTTCATCACTTCGTAGATATTTGTTACTCTGATCCAGGATTTAGTTTTAACTAAACAGAAATGTTTTTTAAAAGATAAAAAAATATAAATATTGTAGTTCACTGCTGTGTAAAGAAAAATCATGCGAAAAAAATTAAATTCTAATTAAAATTAATTAAAAAAAAATGAGATTATCGACATTCATAAATCGTAAAGATGTTCAATCTAAACGCTAGAAAAATACACTATCAAATAATAGATAAAAAAATCAAATTACTGCTCAGTTAACATACTGAATTTCTTTTAATGTTGCGTTTTTTTTTTAAACTTAAAAGTTATTTGGTCACAATTAAACGGTATAGAGATAACATTTAATAATAAAAATAATTAAATTGTTATTTGTTACATATCATAATCTCACTCGTTACTTTTTTCCTCAATATTATCCATGTTCTCATCTTCTGATGCTGGTGAAGAATCTGTTTGTTCTTCTTTTTTTTTCGAATTATTCTCATCGTCTATATCGACGTCGCCATCAATATCGCCAGCACCGACTGCTTCGTCATCCATTTCACCATTCTTAAACAAAAATATAAATTTATTAAATCAATAAAAAAAAGCATTGAAAAATATTTTATTAGTAGAAAGTTGATTAAAACGCTTGAAACATTAAAAAATACGCATTTATAAGAAACAAGTTATTGTTCATAGTGTCACCTTCAGTAACATTGAATCCTTACATGATTGGGGGTTATACATTAAATGAGACTCAAATTTTGAAATATTGCACCCTCAAATCTAACTTCCTACATATGTGTATATACGAAATAACTGTCTTGAAAAACGTAACCTCTAAATAATTGCATATTAGTTTCAATGCTTATTTGAAAATGCTGATAATACATAGGTAGGCTAGGCAAACAATAATAGCAATCATATTTCTTCTACTTTACTTTAACATCAGACATAATTCGACAGGGATGGCCACAAATATTTGGAAGAAATAAAAATCCCCGATTTTTTCAGGTCTGTTGGTCAACCTGTGAATTGGCATTAACCCTGACAATTGATGTCCTGAAATATTATAGTATATAATAATTTAATAAAGTTGCTTACATCTGCGTCCATTGACATTAAGTAAGGCGCAAGTTCATCTGCTTCTGGCATAAAAACTTTGACGAGTCTCATGGCATCGATATTTTTTGGCGAACGTTTTCCTGTTAATGCATCCTTTTTTTCTTTTCGTAATCTCGCTTCTTTGGGGCTGTAATAATAACCTGGATATTTTCGTTTATGTTCTTGATCGGCTTTACGTGCAGCGTCATAATATCCTTCTTTCATATCAGAAGTGAGATTTTTCCATTTATAACCCAACCTCACCGATATATCTTTATTACTTTCTCCTAAAAAGTATAAGAAATGTAAGAAACAAAATTAAGAATTAATAATAGAAAATTCTATTTTTTTTTTATTTACCAGGATGTTCTTGTGCTAATCTACGACGCCATTCGTTTGCAAATATCATGAACGCATTTGGAGGCCTAGGGATTTTTCCTTCATTTTTTAAATCCAAAATGGAGCTAAATTTTTTCAGTTCAGCAATGCGGAAAAGTGCTTCTTCTTTTTGATGAATCCGAATCAATGACTCTTCTTTAGGTGCAATAGGTACTAATTTGTTTAATGAGGATTTTTGTAAGATGCGAGATTTTCGTTTTAATATTCTAGGAAGTGAACCATGCGTATCTTCATTTTCATCAACAATAAGTTTTGAATTCTCCCACTGATTTATGCTACTAACTTCTTCATCGGCGTCTTTTGTATCTGGAGGTTCTATTTTTATCTAAAATAGAGCATTAAGAAATTAACACAAGATTTTTTACCTTTTTGAGAATACAATGTCTAGTTAAATATCACTTAATGGTATTACCTCAGAAGGCAATTCATTGCTATCTTTTTTCGATTTATTATCTGTTGTACCATTAACTGATTCATTTACGGGAGATTCGTTAGCCAATTCATTCTAAAAAAAATATATGCACATTAATATATTTAATTCATTGTTCAATTAGTTGACATTGTTATTACTGACGGAAAAACCCCGCGGTATATTCTCTTTAATGATCAGCATACTAATATATTTTGTTTCCATAAAAATTACTTGGCCATACAAATTAAGGAAAGAAACTAAACTAATTTTTTGTACAGTACTGTGTATGTTAAATCTAATATATAGGTCTGCAGCAAAAAACGCAGTTTTTACGAGCTGGTAAGTTCGATATAACTAATTTCTGTGTATCAGGTAAGGATAGTTACGACCAAAATTACCAATAATAATAGGATTTACCAAAATTGTTTTTTTAAGGAGAAAATTGTGAAAAATGTTTTGTTTTTTTTTTATTTATCAGGTTCCGAGTTACTCTTAATAGTCAACCGTTGCTATGGAAAATTGTTAAAATTCACTGTACTATTTTTCTATGTAATCCAGTACATATTTTTTGCCATACCTACTACAAAGTAGCTAGTGTGTGTTTTAAAGACCACCAACAAATAAACTGAAAATCCAATTGACACTTTTACCAGCTCTCGGGCTAAAACCCGGGAACTGGGGACTTGTAATAGAGGAACCATAGCAACGCCATGTAAACAACAGCATTGCTACACTCTCGGCTATTCTCAAGCCCTACAAAGTAGCTACTTTCGATGTATATATAGCGGCCTTTAATGAGTCATTTAACAGACCGGTGTCCGGAAAGTGTTTTACTTACCGCACATAGGTTGCCATAGTAACTTCTGTCTATTCGCTCTATAAGTGAAAAGTAGGTATTTTGTAGTGGATATGGCAAAAAATGCCATATATATCTGTGCGTAATGGTATTACAACTCGTATGACTGTAAAAATTCGCTATCGCTCGTTTTTACATACTGTCATCACTCGTCGTATTATAATTGGTAATTGTGTTTTAAAGACCACCAACAGCTAAGGTTATTTGGGCCTAGCACCAATTCATATTTTCAATTCATTATTTTTTTTTTTTTAATATTAAATTGAAAATCCAATTGACACTTTTACCAGTTCTCGGGCTAGAACCCGAGAACTGAGGACTTGTAATAGAGGAACCATAGCAACGCCATGTAAACAACAGCGCCGCTACACTCTCGGCTATTCTCAAGCCCTCGTCGTATTATAGTCCATTACACATCCAGATATACAATCTACTATAAAGGAACTTTACCACTGTATGTGACATTTTACGTTTCTTCTTCAATCTTCCTGTTTGCGACTGAGAATTGTTTTCATTTTGATCTTCAGGTGGTGTGTTCTCATTATTTGCTTGATTATTAGCTGATTCTTTCTCGTATTTATTTCTAACATGGCACAAACCTTTAACCTGTAATTGCTCAGCTACTTCTAATAAACTATCAATGTCAGCTTCAAGAACTTTAACTTCTCCTCTATACATGAATTCAACAATCATTTTTATATCTCTGAATTTCATTTTATTCAGTATGACTACAGGGTTTATCACTGTATGAATCTGAAATAATTCCTGAAACAAAAATATCCAAAGACCTGTTTAATAACATCAATCTACGTAGCATTAATTATTCATTACAGTTGCCTGTAGAACCCAGATTAACCGAGCCCGTTGTATCAGAGTTCGCGATTTACTAATGTTACAACTTATTTTTCTCCCTAAATCACCAGAGCCTACGGGGGTAAGAGCCCAGGTTATCCGAGCTTCTAATATGTACATCAATATTTTATTGAGTAAATAGTGATTTTGTCATAGAAATATCCATAAAAAGTCCGTATTTTTTTGATTATTTAAAGTACGGTCGGTTCTAACTGAGATATCGACGTTCCACTATACGTACTAACTTTCAGATACAAAATATATTTTGTAAATACGGATTGTATTAACAGCTGTAGTAGTCTGCTATTTCTATTTTATAATTTTAATAATAATTATTTCATATTTGAAGAATGCATTAATGAAAAATATTTTAAAATGAAGTTAATTCAAATCATAGGTAAGTAGGTATTTGTTAAATGTAGTTTTAAATGTATTATGTACGTTGCAGGCTGATATAGTATTTCAAAACTTCTTAGATATAATAATTTTAACTGCGAGCAATAACATATCAAAATACAACATTCATTTGTTTACTTGAGATGTAAGCATGTAGTGGTATTACCGTGGATTGTAATATTATATTACTTTAAATTATTAGTATTGTATTTTGTTTTTTAAAAACTGCAATCTTTTGTTTTTAACGTCCGTACCTGAAAATATGTGCTACAAGCAGATAAAACCATTTTATGTGCCTTCAAAAATTTTCCTTCAGCTGATAAAGTGACATCAACTAATGTTTGGTTAGTATACTGTTCCATAAACACTTGTAGGAAATTTGATGTATGATTATTCCATCGTAAATTAAATTGTTGATCTGTAGTCCCACCACTTGAAGTCATTTTTGGGCCTTTTTAATCTTCTTTTAATGCAAAAACAGACAGATATGCCTAAGCCCTAAAATTTAAATGCATGTGCCTTAACAAAGATATTTATTTCTTAAAGTTGGCTTTCCTATTGTAAATGAAGAAGTTTAAATTTAAGGTTAGAAAATTATTTTGACTAGAAACGCAAAAAATAGTAATAGAAAACTTTTCACAAATGTTTAGTACTGTTAATTTATTATTGTTTTATTTAAATTTGAAAAAACAATTGTGAATCACTTAATGTTTCTAAACTACTATACCATGGCGCCATTTTAACAAACAATAGCCGCTTCCACAAAAACGCTATAACAATACTCTGTCACTTCTAACAAAATTGATTGTTTACGATAAATAAAAATTATTTTTGTTTTCTGATAAATATTTCAAATAAATATACTTTTTATACTTACAATTAAACCATAAGAATGCCCTTGGGCAGTTTATTTGTTAGCAAACCTCACTGTAACAATCGCTGTACGCACAATGCTATCTGATGTCCAGTTACGATACTAGGGTGTCAGGGGTGCCAGAGTTTCGTAGGGTGAGTGATTACAAAACTGTTAAAGTTTTTATTTTGGAATAAATTATATCCAGTGACAAGTATTTAATTTTAACGCTATTATTTATTAAATTATTGTTACTTGAACAATAATATAAATATTATCTAAGATATTCGATTATTGTTTTTAGCCATAACAACACAACAATAATTTTATTGTTGTTTAATAATGTTAAAACAAAATGTAATACAAACAGATTTCGTTTCATAGTTACCAGTTAAACAGCTAATCACAAATTATGACTGTAACCATAGTTAAAATTAACTGACGGCGTAATATACTTAAATAAACCAAATGTTGCTATCCTTTCAAAAATGTTGAATAAACAATAATGTCGGTAATTGTTTCTTATGACAGGGATGACTATGATCAAAACGTATTCATTTCAGTGTTCGAGACTTTTTCGAAAATATATAAATCTCATTACGAATACATTACAGTTTATAAAAAATTGTAAACTTCATTTATAAAAGTAATCAAGGCCAAGTCTATGGTTTACTTTAATATTATTATATTGTTGAGAGCCACTGATTGATTTGTTTCAACTTGAGGACAATGCTTTGTTGTTCTCAGTTCTGTACTCTTGTATATTAATAACACCAATAGGCTATAGCTATTTCTTTTTAGCCTTAGGTAACGTCGGTCGTTGGAGTCATTCTCCATTAATTGTCCTGGAAAATGTAAATTGTAAACAATTTCGGATGAGTTCATTGAATAGTTAAGTTACATCGACGCATTGAAGAAATGTTTCACTTTGTTATAGGTTTATCGCGCGCGCTGATGCAATATAATACTAACCATTGTTACTTCATCAACAGTTAACGGTTAAAAATAAAGAAATTCGGAAATTTATTTGTTCTGCTCATTCTAGGTACTTAATTAGGAGTCATAAAATAAAAAAAGATAATCAAACTAACATTTATAAATTATATTATAGACGCTCGACAATAGACGTCATAAGCGTCTATAAACAAATGTATGTTACAGTAAAGCCAAATTTATTTTGAAGATTCTGTACTGAAAGGGTCCGTCTGTCACAGCCTTCTTGTAGCCTCAATTATAAGTGCTACAATAATAAAACTAATATCAAACTCAGACAAAATATGCTAATTTTAATTACTGGACTTTACTTAGGGGGCTCCTGTACCTACATTGAAAAGAGGGTATAAAAATTAAAATTTTCGAAGTTAGTTCAGTAGACTTTCTCTGTTCAAACGGATTTGGTACTCGGTCGATTTTTTTTAAGGACAAATTCTTCTATAAGGGTATATTAATTCAACAAATCAAGCTCTCTGTTTTTGTACTGGTGTAATATAAGGCAACCTCCGATTTTTAGGTGTATTTTGTGGTTTTTAAGGGTCATTTTATATGCTGATGCATACCTTATATAAAATTTCAGAATATTTCAGTCGAATTTATCATTTATTTACATTTTCCATAAAAGTAAAAATATTTAACAAAATTGTTGAAATATTACATATAGTATAATTAATAAGCAACAATTATATTTACGAACAGATAATATAACAAGAACTTAATATTTTTTTATAATATTATATTAAAAATATAAATAATGCATATATCGTAAAGAAAATACATTTACATTCATTTTGAAGCTTGATTTGAACGGAACATATTTAGTGATAATTTTTAATTATTTCAAATTAGCTGAAATCGTAAAAATAACATTTTGTTGTCGTTCTTAAAAAATATTATACAATTACCTAATAGTGCATACATAAAATTCTGTGACTTGGATCGGTGTCAAGTTTAAATTGAAAAGAGATAAATTGTAATAAATATATTATTCAAATCTATGTTAATCTATCAGCAATATATTATATTTATATGGGTTTTTGTTTGTTGAATTCGTTGTTGTGGACTGTTGATATTACTCCCTGTCAACTCTACTATAAATTTAATACGAACAGAATAAAGATCATTTTAGATATTTTATTTTTCAAATCAATAATAATACGAAATCAAAAAACAGTATGAAATACGCGAAAGAAGGTAAAATGCACGAATAATACAAACATTGATTTTATTTTTTAATTGATCTTTTTACACAAGTTAGGTACAGTTTTTAATTATGAAGATGTGCAAGGAATGTGTTGGAAGAACGTAAGTTTTTTTTTTGCTTTTAACTGCATAATATCGAGGCTTGTACACCTTACTTAGGAGCAGTTTATCACCAATATTACAAACACATTTTATTCTTTTTCACTATACTTTCTTTTGATTAGAATGGTTTTTTAAATACTCTTAAATTATTTTGAACATTTCAATATTTTCCAAGCCTCTTTAAAAATTATAAGTTCAAAATATCTACAATTATTGTCAAAAAAAAAAAAAAAATACAACCGAATTGAGAACCACCTCCTTTTTTTGAAGTCGGTTAAAAATCAAATTAATTCTCAAAAAAAAACGTTTTTATTTTGAATATATGTACTCGTATTGTAGTGAAGCTATGTAAGTTTCTACTCCTGACATGCAGCACCAGATTAAAAAAATGTGTACAAGCCTCTTAAAATCACATTTAAAGAACCATCATTGGATTCACCGAAAAAATAATGTTTGTAATTCTTGTACAAAAAATTCGTATTTTTTATAAAATTGTACACTACCTACCATATTTACAAACTGTATGTTATTTCTACAGCTAAATTTGATTTTTTTTACGAGATTTACTTAAAATATTACTGATACAAGTTCAATGTATTTACAAAATACATTGAGCATTTTATTTTATCGAATAAAAAATCAAGCTCAAAATAATATTGTAAAAAAATGGGTCTTGACTGACGGACACCCAGCCAGCCGGACAAATGAGTGATCCTATAAGGGTTCCACTTTTTCTTATTGAGATACGGAACCCTAATAAAAGTAATCTACAATTCATATTGTTGGTATATGGTATGTTGGTATGTATTATATTTATACATATAACATGGTATAATATTATTATTAATCTTTTTTTGTTTTTTTTTCTGTTTACAAAAATGTATTAAAATACTTATTACAGACACCAAAATGAAATATAAGAAAATAGTTAAAAAATATTAAATATTAAAGATGGCACAGAATGATGTGTATTGCATTTGCTTATTGATATTATTCACTCATTTGTAAAAGTGAGTTGACTGTTCCATCTTTGTTACCGCGATTGGCTTCAAAAACTGATTTGATAACTTCTTTATCGATATTTGGAAACATTTCTTCAATCTGAAAAAGTAATAACCATGTAACATTTATAATGATTACAAATTAATGTAATGTTGAGTAAGTTTTACAGCAAATCAAAATTCCTTTTTACAAAAAAAAAAAATAATTTTGTTTTAATTTCAAAATAATTTTCATTTAGTTTGTCTTTAGTTTTCTTAATATGTGTCACAGCGAACTAAAAACAAATGAATATTACCTGTTTCAATTCTTGTTCACTAAGAATTGGAGGCTGTACAGGAGTCGGACTAACCGCTGTTGGTGGAACTACTCCCATAACAGGGGGTGGAGCAGCATATACTGTAACAGGTGGACCCGCTCGACCCATACCATATGCTGGCACCATCATCACTGGAGCAACTGCTGGGTACATGGCATATGGATTGACTGTCGGAGATGTCTGCTTATAGAGAAATTAATTATTATTATTAATTATAGTTTGGCCAAGATTGTAGCCTGGATAAAAATCATATTGTCTACAGAATGAGCAAAGAGAAAATAGTATCAATACAGTAATTTCTTCTATAACGCGGTATGTGTTTCCAAAAACCAGTGTTATGGGAATTCGCCATAATAAAAATTACATGCCTTATAGGAAAATTAGGGTATTAAAGGAGCAAACAAACTGTGGTAATGCTAACTGACTGAATGAAACTACATAAATATTAAATACAATATAAGTTATGCAAAGAAAATAACCGACACCTGAAAATAAGCTTGCGGTTGTAAATGTCGGGCAACTAAATAGTTTGCATCTACTATTCAGAAATAATTTTATCCTTTTTCATTGACTCACCTCTTCACTGACCGATAACGGGAATGGCTTCTTAAATTGCTTTTTGTAAAAAAAATCATGAATTTATAATTATTATATAATAAAAAATGAACGTTTCAAGTATGCACATATATTAAGCAACCATGCATGAACAAATGAATCAATGAAAGAGGATCAAGAATAGAGACAAAACATATATTTTATAAGAAATACATCTCATTACGTACACAGATAAAATATACTATTGTTGGCATTCGTATATAAGCTTTGTTCCTACAGAAATCCAAAAACGTCCCCATAAAACTTGCACGGTGAACACTACGTACTATGTCAGGAGTATGTGCCGTGCAATTTTTATTGTTCCAACCGCCGTCTCACTCAAATTCCTCATTACTAGTTCGTAGTTTCAACAGATTTGTAAACTGTTTGCTGACAATCAGAAAAGTTTGCGGATAGTACGCAATCCTGTTAAACTATGATCGTGCACGTGCATGTTGCAGTAGAACTATAGAGGGTTTGACGAAAGCTCTGAAGTCTAAAGTTACATGTTTTGTTTGTCGTTTTTTACTTCCCACCTCTACTATGGTAGGGAAGTAATGGATTCAGTCCGAAAACAATATTTCGAGATTTTAACAGATTTTCACGTTTTGAGACCCTAGCAATCGTTTAAGATCATTTTCTGACTGATGTCTGTATGTGTGTGTGTATGTGTGTATGTGTGTGTGTGTGTGTGTGTGTATGTGGTCAATTTTTCGCCTTCGATATCTTAAGAACGGAACAACATACGGGCATGCCGATTGTTCTATTGTGTTTATCAGCCTTTAACTTAGATCTGATTAGATTTTGAGTCAAATCGGTTCAGTGGATCCTGAGATATTCAAAAAAACGTCCTCAATGTCACGTATTAACATAGGTAAAAAAAAATATAAATGAATTCTAGATGTTATAATATGAAAAAAATGTAAATATTTTTTTTCTCTAAAATGTATAGTTTTCGAGAAAAAAAATATTTTACTAAAAAAAATAAAAATTGTACGTAAATCAAGGTAACCATGATTTTTGCTATATTAAGCTAGCCATCAATAGATCACCAAACAAAAAAGAGGGCCATGCTTTTTTCAAAGAATAAAAATTAAATTGTGTTTTAAAGACCACCAACAGCTAAGGTTATTTGGGCCTAGTCAAAGAATAAAAAAAAGAGTGTTTATTTTTTGCAAATATTTACTAGGTGGGAAGTATAGGACTGGTCATCAGTCGAATTTTTTCGTACTGCAAATACCGTGTCAGCTGTTCCAACAAATAAGCTTGATAATCGTTTCCAGTTAAGTTATATTTTGGGCATGCATAATGAAAAAATCAGAAACTTTTGAGGGACTATTCTGTGATTGCGTGTAGGAACAAACCTGTAGTATTTTATTTGTTACTGAACCCTCTGCTTCCTGAACATTCCATTTAGTCTATATTCTCGAGTTTTTCATTGAAATTAGTAAGACAGTATCACCCTGGTGATAAACCATCACGTTTTAAATAATGTGCACAGAGGGAAAATGTAAAGGTAGCTGACAGATCGCGTACATGGTGGCAGAAAAGGGAACTGTGCGACTATCTTTGTTTCAGGGGAGCTATTGTGTAACTTTTGTGAATGTGTTCATTTTCACATTTTCATGTCATGTGAAAATTTTCACTCAATTGTGTAACATATGGATTCACTCGTGAAATCACTAGGCCACAAAGTAGGGATTTTATTTTTTGTTGGATATTTTCACTTTAAAAATACAAATTAATGCGGATATGAGGTTATATTATGCGGTGTTTGACAGATAAATAACAATGAACGTAAAAAGAATCAAAAATTGATGAAGTATATAAATAAAGTGAACTTTGTAATTTAATTTATCGATCTTATATTATATATTCATAATGTGTTTTTGCGTATAATTATGTTTAAAAAATTGAAGAGAAATTTATTTTCAAATTTATTATTATAAATAAATATATAAATTCATAATGTGTCTTTGCCTATATTATGTTTAAAAAATTAAGATATTTCAAATTTGTGTATTATCGTTTATTGCAGTTCTTTTATTATCTATCTATAAGAACAAAGCTGTCATGTTAAGGTATTTTTATATGTGTCCTTTTTCAATTTATTCTCTGTCTCACTCTTATTTCACGTTTCACGGACAAATTCGATGGTGAATAATGTCACGTGAAAAAGTTCACTTTTCACTTGTGTGAAAATACACAATCGCGTGAGTAATCTCACACGAGTGAAATCACTAAAAACGAGTTACACAATAGGTACCCAGTATATTATATTCATTTATAGAGATTATATTGTTGAATTGAAATAATTTTTTCTAATAATTTAATTAGTTATGTACTATGCATATTATATTAATGAGGTCGACTATGCAACTCAAATGAAAATAAATTAGTCTATTAGAACGGATAGTGGTAGCGCGGTGTCATTACATGCAACCGTGCACATAATCTATAAAGTTCATATAGGTATGCATCGATTGAGTTTTTAGGGATTATTATTATTATTCATATAATATATTTGACATTTTAAGTTGATCCAAATATGCATCATCGGAGAGCAAAGGGTTAAAACATTCTTAAGCTTTCTTTTTAACCGACTTAAAAAAAACGGAGGAGCTTCTCAATTCGACAGTATTTATTTTTTTTTTATAATTATAAACAATATGGCAAATTGGATAAAAAAACTGGTGGTTTGTTTTACATTTCCATCTGTTTTGTATAATAAAACACGTTTTTTATGAATATATCAGAATTTATATATAATATATTTTATTACTACACATCTAGATTTTGCGCAAGCGCAAAGGTTCATTTTTATGAAGGATACTAACACTACATGCTAACAAGTAACAATTGTGGAACTTCTCATGGCATGAAAAGTAACTCTGGTGAGTAAAAAAATATCATTAAGTATTTAATAAAAAACCAACTCAAAAGGACATTGGGTGATAATTCAAAAGTTCAGGAAATATTTAAAAAATATAAACTTTTGATTTGTGAAAATTTAATAATTTCCAAATATTTCCTGAACTTTTCAATTATATTTTTATATTAATTAGTGTTTTGTAAAACAACAGGACGGTCATGACAACAACAAAAATTATTGTACAATCCTATTGAAACCGGGACATATGGTCAGCCAAAAACTATCTTAACTTGCCCTTCAACTCAATAATACTAATATTTAACAAAAAAAAACTAAATTTAAATGTAATCTTGTAGCATCTAAAAATTGGCTAGGGAATGTTGTCTCTATTTTTTTCACTGATTATATTAAATAATTGTAAAAAGCCAACATCTGACAGATAACAGAAAGCAAATAGTAAACTTACCGTGTAACTTAACACCAAGTTAATCATGCCTTCAAGTCCATCGCCTTGTTTTCCATTTAGAGGATACCAGTCATCGTGCGTCTCTCCTTGCAACACAGGCTGCGGAATGGTAATTTGAGCCCAAGCTATTAACTCATCCGTGGTGAATGAACATTCATCATAAATTTCAAGATATATATTCGTGACTCCTTGTGGAAGCAAACTAAAAAAAATATAATTATTTTACAGACCTGGGTACCTATTGTGTAACTCATTTCTAGTGATCTCACTTTAGTGATATCACTAGAAATGAGTTACACAATAGGTACCCTGACTTGGCGAGCGTCTATAATTAATCATTAATCCATTTAACGTATTTTGTATTTGTTATACACTGGTGGGTGTTTTCTTCTAGCCTACAATCTATATCAAAAATGTGTTTTTATGGAGCTGTTGGCGAAGAAAACGCTAACTTTATTTTTTCTTACTCCAAACCAAGTAGGTATACTGTGAGATCTAACTTACCGCAGTCTCATCAAGGTGTAGAACGGAAAGGGATAGAAGTTCTGACTTAACGAAAAGCTACAGTAATTCTAACTACATATTCTAATTAAATTAGCATACCATTGAATGACTTTATTCCATCTAGGACTTTTTCCTCCATTTGGATCTGTAGGAGTTTCATATACATAGTGTCCAACTCGCAATCTCACATAAGGATCCATTCGTGTAAGACCATAATTCTTAACTAGTTTTGCTTGAGCAACTGTAATACTCAATCTAGCAACAGCATTCTGTACATACGACGATCCAACCAAATGCTGTTGGAGAGCGATTGCTGCTTGCTGATCAGCAGCTTCCTGCTGTTCTTGAACTGTTGCTGATATTTTTAGGAAATCCTGCGGTAACGGACCTAAAAATACCTACACAAAATGCAAATATACAGTATGTTGTGCGATAAGAAATTAATAATATAATCAAATTAATAGATACACATACTCGACTTCGTCTCTCGGTGTTCTTTCCCAGTGCAGTAGCCATAATTGTATTACACAATGTATTTAAAATGAGAATTAGAATATTATTTTTTGAAGATCGCAATTCTCTCAAAGAAAGATGACAGCGGCTGTCAATTTTTGCTGAAGTTTTGCGCTGGTTTTGTGATCATGTGATGGCAATTGGCAGCACTGAATGCTCTGAACGTGCCAACAGAAAATGGCAATTTCCATTGGCAATAATTGTGTTGACATGTAAATTATTATTATTGACAATAAACAATTTACTCCAAAAATATAATATATAAGTTTGCAAACATTTTAAAAAGTTTTACAAAGCATTAGTTTTTGCAAAATATAAATAAACAGTAATTTATATTTAAACCACAATATTGATACATTACACTTTTATCGGCAGATAAATGTTTCTTTAAAAATTTTATTATCGCAAGTGCTCATTGCTCAATCGGTAATTTGATGGCATCAGCCGGTTCCCGATTTTTTTCAAGGAGCAATATTTATAAATTATTTAAGGAAATAAATATTTAAGTTTAGATTAAATTTTTAATATTTATTATAAAAATTTGTAATAATAATGTGACATTGTATATGCATGATTTTTGTGTTATCTTTTACTTCGTTTAAATAGAGGTTTGATTTACATTATTTGAACGCATGCTTTTCAATGTAATTTATTTTCCTGATTTTTGATACTTTTGTTTTGTCATTGTTTCATTTCTGGAAGGAAGATTTTATTCGGACATTTACTACATATACAATTTTTTGTGTGTGAACATTAATATTTCAGTATTTATAACCATACAAATTTTCGTAAATTATAGGTTTAATTCGAAATGGCAGGAGCTGACGTATCAGCCTTAGCTGCAGAATTAGCAAGGGCGGTAGAACTTACAATGAGTGTTGATGCATCGCAAGTGACAAGACGTGAAGCATATGATGCCTGCAATCATTTTAAAGAAACTTCACCGCTTTGTGCTGAAGTTGGACTTTTCTTGGCAGCTGGCTCTAATCATTCGTCAATTGCTCGACATTTCGGCTTACAATTAATGGAGCACACCGTAAAATATAGATGGAATAATATATCACAAAGTGAAAAATTATTTATTAAGGTAGATAATATATATTATATTTTTTTAAACGTTTTGTACAGCTATCTTAAAGTAGAATTATTATATTTGCTAAATGTTGATCTATGGTCAAAGAATGTGTTTGAACATAATTGCTTAATTCATCGATTTCTGTATTTAAAGAAAGCAAGGTCAACGTTCCGACTTGTCAAGTGTCTGTAATACACAATAAATCGGGTCTCGGTATTCGCGAGGGTTACAAAGACAAAATTCCGCGAATGTCTGTATTCTCGCCCAAACAGCCCAAGATAATTTTGCAAACACTAAATCTATGTTTAGATTAATGTCAATCTATTTCTGAAAATTGTGGTGCATGCTTCTGTTTTCCAGGAAAACGCAATGAAGTTAGTAGGAATTGGCAATGTAGGCGACGAACCTCACGTGAAAGACGCCTTGAGTCGTGTGGTTGTCGAGATGGTAAAGCGAGAATGGCCTCAGCAGTGGCCGAGTCTACTGGATGAGTTGAGCACAGCTTGTCATTGTGGTACGGCTCAAACGGAGCTGGTTTTATATGTTTTTCTGAGATTAGTGGAAGATGTTGCACTACTGCAGGTTTGTTTTTGCTTTCCCAATACTAAATACAACCTGTTGAACTATTCAAGTCCCCAGTACTGTTAGGAGATGTGTAAACATGCAGATCCGAATACGATGAGAGCTACATAATAACCTCTAGAAATGTTGACAACTAACCAAGGAGACCAAGGAGGAAAATTTTGACACCTGGGTAGTCTTATGAAATAACCAGATTGGGGTAGTGTAATACTTCGGAATATTACAGAATTTTCTGTTATTTATAATTGTTACTCAAGCAATAACACAGTGAAACTCGGCTATAACGAACCCTCAAGTAGCCATAGTTTACGTTCTTTATACGCAGGAGTTCGCTATAGATAAACATTTTGACTAAACTAAAACAACAAATAATAGAAACCAACCAAAGGACAGTGTGGTGTAACGGTTAGCGTAGCGGCGTTTGGATCACACTGTCGTGCGTTCGAATCCCACCTCCGCTCATAGATGTTTTGTGATGTCATTTAGTTTTAAGAGAATTATTATTTAATGTATTTAAGACGCTAATGACCTAAGTTGTCGACGCGTCTATAATCTACAATAAATAACCAGGCGACCAAGTGTAAGTCGGACTTAACCGTTTATTATAGTTAACAGTTTTGACATTTACATTAACGGTGGCACATACAGAAACACTCGCATTTTAAAATTGACATATCTTTTTTATTTGTCATTCGATTTAAATGAAACAAACACTACATGTTATACCAAGCTTATCTCAAACATTATCCCTTCCTAAACTCCTTATTTTTATTATTATACAGAACCCTCGATGCGCGTGTTCAACTCGCACTTGACCGGTTTTTTTTTGGTCTGTCAAAACAAACCACGTGATTATTGACGTAACGCACGCTAGTGATGGGCGATTACGAGATATTTTAGTCGATTGTTCAAACATCTCGATGACTCTCGATGGTTTTCACTTAGACTCGATTGTTGTTGTTTCATATTTCACCGAGACCAAGTTGCATAGTACTGAATCGTACAGACGATGTCCACTGTCGAGAGCCACATAATATATAATCGTTCGTCACTCAACAACTGTGGTCGAGTCGATGGATGGTCGATTGTGCAGTAATCGAGTGCTCTGAGACCGACTGAACAGTGAATCAACGATGAACGAGTAGCGTAAACGTCAGACTTCATTCGACCAGCATATAACCTTGAATCGCGATTATATGTATTCTCATTCGCTGGCAAATAATCGACTTGAGCAATCGAACATTTCGATTGTAAAATCAAACTCCGAGTCGATTGTGGACTCGATTGTTATTATGAACGATTGCGATTGTTTCGATTGTAAAAACATCTTGTATTCGCCCAACGCTAACGCACGCTTACATGCAACCAATTTCACCCTGCACGTCGGTTTCTATTAGATAATTTGACATGATAGTTCGTTACAAGCATGCTAATTTATGTGACTACAAACAATAGGGCGTAATATCCGTGTGTTCGTTACAACGATTAAAAATAATATTGAACAAAGCATATCTTTAATCAGACTTTTAATTTTGTTCGTTATAGCCAATTGTTTGTTATATCTAGGGTTCGTAATAGCCAAGTTCCATTGTAATAACATGATTTAATATTAATGAATGTTCGATTCAGTTGGCAATACCACAAGGTACCGCACAAGTCGTTTAAATTTTAGCCGGGTAGCGCGCTCATTCGTCAGATTCTGGGGAGGAGTATTGTGGTTGATAAGTAACTGTTAACATTGTCTATAGTTCCATAGGTATGTCTGTAAGAAGAGTGTGCGGTACTGTCAAAATCAATAAAACAAAATATCTTAGTCGATTTTGTTTTTTTACATTTATAAAAAATTTGAGTATAAATTGTTTTTAATTTTAGACACTAGAATCAAATCAAAGGCGGAAAGATATATATCAAGCTTTGACAACACATATGGCTGAAATATTTGGCTTTTTCTTAAGATTGATTGAACTGCATGTGAATCAGTTTAGAGCAAATACCGAAATGGGAAATGTCGCTGAAGCTAATTCTCATGGCAGAGTTGTACAGGTTTGTAAGAAAAAATCCATTACTCGTTTTTCTTTTAATTTTTTAAGTCTTTGGTGCACTTTTAGTCAATAACATATTTTTTCATTGTCTCTTAAAAATGTAAAGTCATTGCCGATTTATATTTTTTAACAATACTATATGAGGGCCGTCAGTAAGTTCCTCTTAATAGGAAATCAAAATTGAGAGCATACTTTTAATTTTGAGTTCTTTTCAGGTTGTATTGGTCACACTAACAGGATTTGTAGAGTGGGTGTCGATTAATCATATAATGGCACACGATGGACGATTGATACAAATACTGTGCATTTTATTGAATGATGTCGCTTTTCAGAATTCAGCTGCTGAATGTTTGACTCAGGTAAATAAATAGTACAGTTTGTTCTACGGGTGTAACGTGTGTATGTATTGTGCGAATTTGCTCTTACACTATTGGGATCCGTCAGATAGGTGGAGTTTAAAAAACATGGCGCAGAGGGGGGGAAATTTCATATACGGGGTATACTTTTGCGTGTAATTTTATGATTTTCAAAGTGATAAGAAATGATAAAATATATAAGTGCAATTTGTGATTGGGCCGGTACGAATCCTAAACAAAGGAATTTCGTTGAAGAAAACAGATTCTCAAAGCCGAACATATTATCAAATGTCGGAAATATAACGAGAAAAATACATGAAAAATGAACTGTCAAAAGTAGTAATCTTTACGGCATATTGCTTAAAAACATCAAAATTAAGAGAAAATCTCCACGAAATTAATTATCCGTTCAATGCTCCTTTAAGGCTGTGTTAGGTGAATAATGTAAACACATAACTGCAACATAATATGTTATATTGTAATAAGTAGGTAAGTTACTAACCGCAAAATATTTGTATACACATAATTAGTCCTAATTTTGTCAATATTTAGAGATTTAACTATTGTAGTACAGTATGATAATGAGTACATCTTATTATTAATATAAAATATTTTTTTAATTCATAAATACAGTTTTTCCACATTTCATTAAAAAAGAATTCGCTGTAAAGTAAGTTTTACAAGGCAATAACTGATAGTGTTTAATGCCATGATATTAGAAAACGTCGCAAATTCCATTTTCGATAAACTTTTTGTTTATTTTACTTGTTTTATTCTTGTAATAACCAATTTCACGATAAATTTGCATTGTTAGCATGTAAAATTTTCCCCCGTTTTGATACAATTTTCTTCCACCAGATGTCATATGCTCATTTGACGGGTCCCAATTGACAAATAGTGGAATAAAATTACTGAAATCAGGAGATATACTTTAATATTATCGAGTAAAACTGTTTTTGAAAAACGCCATCCAGCTGAATGTAATTACCCACGTGTATTATTTATGATACTATGCATGTTTTATGTGTTCTGACACACCTTATTTTTCCCATAAGCTCCGTTATTTTTTTCGTATGCATGGTGATTTGTATGAGCACATACATAGTAAAACTTCGTTTATCCGTCAAGTGTGAGGACCGCGTTGTTGGTGGAAATGGGAATAGACCCACAGTCGTAATTCCAAATCATGTTGGTTAGCAGCAGCTGACGGTAAATTGGGTGACAGATAAAAGAAATTTACTGTACCGCGCTAAAAGAGAAAACATTATTTAATAAAAAATATCTGATTCATAAAACAGCGTCTTAGAGAATGAATGAATAATTATTATTGAAAACTTTTGAAATAATCGATTACGAATAAATGAGATGTACTGACAGTAGTTATATTCCAGATTGTAAATAGAAAAGGTCGCGCAGAGGAACGTAAACCCCTGCTTGTACTATTTAACGATGATGCGGCTAGATGCATTTTAGCAGCAACTCAGATAGAACGTCCTACATTTGATGAACAACATTATTTATTTTTAAAAAAATTGGCACAGGTAAGTCATATGATTAACTGAATGTTTTTAAATTAATCTAAGCGTAATAGTTGTTTCTCAACAACTCAAATCCAGCTTCCACCCACTCCTTTGTTTTTATTTATTTATACCGATATAAATGTCAACTTTTTAACTTCTAACGGACGAGCAAGCAATCAGTTTCAGATATGAACCCGTAGTTGGAAAGCATCGACACTCCCACCTGCATGTAAGGAACTTACTTAACCCATTCAATGACAAAAGGCTCAAATACACTCTCATAGTTTGCCCGGGCCAGTCAGTTTACTGGTGAGTGGGCTAGTTGCCTACCTGCCAGAGTATGTACCAATACTTTGTAGTCTCGTTAACATTAATTATACCTTGTTTATTTCATACTTTTAGTAAAATGTTTAAAAAAAAAAGTAGAACCGTGCAATTCATATAAAATTGTTAAGGGTTTAAGTTGAGTCATCTATTGTAAATTTTTTAGGTCCTCGTTGGATTATCGTCTCAGTTGTGCGCTTTATGGGGAAGAGATAATGGCATTTCGACTCGACCAGCCAATTTCCAAATGTTTCTCGATGCTGTTTTAGCATTCGCACGACATTCTAGTTTGACTTTGGCACATTTGGCGAATCCAATTTGGTGTTCGTTTATGAAACAAGATCACATTTCCAGAGATTCTATCTTTGTGTCATACATACCACTTTGGTTACAGTGCACTGCACCCAAACTAATAAAAGTCAATTATCCTAGTGGCCGTGCAACCGGACCTGTTTATGACACTGCTACTTATTCGAAGTTCGATTTTGACAGTGAAGAAGAGTTCCAGTCGTTTTTCTACAGATGCAAGTCAGATTTTTTAGACACGTTCAGACAAGCTACAATGATAGCGCCGTTAGTAACGTTTGGATACGTCGAACAGTGGCTGATTAAGTGTTTACAACAGTCACCTACAACTTCCGGATTAGGATCTCAAGATCCTGTTGTATTAGAATGGGAAGCTGTGTCTCAGTTATTAGACAGTGTTTTAAGTAGAGTTTTGCAGGCTTCAGAAAGACCGGCCATTACATCGGGTTTACAGCTTTTAGAAATGTGTTTAACGTGGCAACCGTCGGATCCGTTATTATTGTCTACACTGTTGAGTTGTATTTCGGCACTGTTTGTGTTTCTGAGTATGTCGACGGGTCAAATGACTTCGGCGGGCAATTGCGTAGCTATATCTGGAGCAGCTTTATTACCAAGAGTGTTAGATAAAATATTTTCTGTTCTTGTCTTTTCGCCGCCAGGACAATCAAAAGATTCTAGGTCACGCGCTGTTAAAAATGTTAGAAGGCACGCGGCTTCGCTTATGGTAAAAATTGGACACAAATATCCACTACTTTTGTTACCAGTGTTCGATCAGATACGCAGCACGGTCGATTCTTTACATAGACAAGAAGGCTCTACTCAGTTGAGCACTTTGGAACGTGTCACATTACAAGAGGCATTATTACTTATTTCTAATCATTTTTGTGATTACGAACGACAAACTGTGTTTGTCGGTGAAGTAATGGCTGAAGCAAACGCCCAATGGTTGGCGATGGCCAACGCCCAGGCATTCCAAGGAGCCGTTCAGTTCATGAGCTTTATCGGACTGGATAAACCCCCGGTAGAACCTAGCCATAGTGACAGTTGTGGTCAGAATCGTAGTCAGTTGTGTTTCTGTATCAACATGGTTTTGGGAGCAGTGAAAAGATGCTCTTGGCCAGACGATCCTGAAAGAGCGCAACGCGGCGGTTTCGTAGTCGGATTAACTGAATCTGGAAATCCAGTTTGTCGAAATCCGGCCACTCCACACGTTGTTCCATTGTTACCACACATATTGTCACAAATGAAAGTATTTAATGAATTGTTTAGGCCTGAAGCACAAAATAGAATATCGCCCGGTTATAGAAGTGCATTAGCTATGCTAGAAATTGAAAAAGCTAATTTATTGGGTTTAGTTGGAAGTATAGTTGGTAACACTGAGTCACATGATCCACAGAGTAAGACGCAAACACCTTTGGAAAGAATGCAACACTTTTTGAGTGGTATATTTGATTCATGCTATCATATGCTGGGATCTGCTAGTTTATCTTTGGGAAGAGATTTGTACCAATTGCCTGGACTCGGACCTGCTGTTGTGGAAAGCGTTTTGGCCAGTTTAGACGATGTACCAGACTACAGATTACGTTCCATAATTAGAGTATTTCTGAAACCCTTTATTTATTCGTGTCCACAAGCGTTCTACGAAAGCGTTGTTCAGCCTATTGCAGTGCATATTTTTCCTTTCAGTAAGTTGATTTTATTTTACATTAATATATCTTTATTCTCTGATAAATAAGAAACACTATAACGATAGTCCGATCAAAATGGATTCAATAGTTTTTGAATTAATTCTGGAATAAACAGATAGACACGAAAGTTTTGAAAATGGCAAATTCGGTATCCTATAAAATGTGAACTGTACATCTAAGTCGAAATTTAGTTAAAAATTGAGACAGTTACAATTTTATTTATTTGGATTAATAATAATAAATTCAAAGTATTTTTTTATACTAAATATGAAGAATTTTTCAGTGGCAAATCGTTTAGCATTGAAATGGCAGAAGATGTCACAATTACAAGATAGCGATAATGTAGACGAAGATAGCAATGACTCACAGGAAGTGATAGAAGATATATTAGGCCGCGCCTTAACACGTGAATATTTAGATGTATTACGTGTGGCTCTTGTTGGAGGTACTTTGCCAACAGAAACAATGATGGAAATGGAAGATCTCAGTATGGATGCTCCTCCACCGCCCACGCGAAATACAATTGCTAACGAAGTGATATCGGATTTAGGCACAACTTTGCTGAGAAATGAGAGAACATGTCATCCTCTACTTCTAACAGTTGTTGGGTAAGAACTTAGCTAACAAATTATTTTCAAACAACAGTAGTATAGTTTCAAATGCAGGATTGGATGAGAAATAAAGCAGAGAAATTTTAATTTAACCACAGTGTATGTTTTGTTGAAAACATCTTTTTATTACCCTCAGTAGATGTTCGTGGCACATGTTTGTCATTTTGTTTCGTGTTATTTTTTTTTTTTGTGTTTTATTAAACAAAAATATAACGCCAATTATTTAACGCTAATATAGCGGTAGGCCGTTTTTTTTGAACGTCGATCTAATAATATGTAATAAAGAATATTATTATATTGCGTACGTATTAGTTGCATTATTCAAACCGATTGGCTGTTCACTGTCTGCTATTTTCTTAGTAAATTTTACGGCTTTTTTCGCTATCACTCGTTTTTACATACTGTCATCCCTCATCTTAATATAGTCCATTACACATCTAGATGTACAATCTACTATTTTAGGGCGATTTCTTGTAATGACAGCATTGCCTCATATAAGGGTACTCAATTAATATTACCAATCACACGTCAGCTGGTCAGTGATAACTCGTTAACTAGTGAAATGGCTGCTCACGTGTTGGCAGCCGTGTTGCGTGCACTTGCCATTCATGGACAACATCAAGCCAATCAAGGACCATTGTTGTCTTTTGGAGCTCAGTTATATGAAGTGATGAGACCCAAGTACCCCAGCGTTATGCATGTGATGCAACAAATTCCAAACATTAATTTAGTTGAACTACAAAAATTAGATGAAAAAATTGCGGCGGGCGGAAGCAAAGGAAATAAAGTAGATAAAGGAAAGAAGGATCTGTTCAAAAAACTTACAAGTCCTGTAAGTAAAAATACTTACTTTTTTATTTTTCTGTATTTTTAAAGCTACGAACTACCTGGGCCCAGTACAAGTTCATATTTTGAATGTATTATTATTTTGATACCTAATTGAAAATATTGATCCTATCACCAATTCTCAGATAGAACCTGAGAACTGGGAGTTCGTAATAGATGAGCCACAGAAACGTATTTATGAAATATATTTTGCGATCAGTACAATAATACCTCGAACGTACGCGATAGTTGGAACCGAGTAATAACCGTAAGTCGAATTCGCGTAAGTCGGGGTACAATTTTGAATATAAATATATACAAATTATGTTTAATTGGGATCGGAGACTAAAGAAAACAATAATTCAGAAGAAAAACGTGTAATAAAATGTTAGATAATACAACAAATTACATATATTTTTATGAATTGCAAAAACGGAAACTGAAGTTGTTTTGACATAGAAGGCTTCATAAAATCTAACGAACTCGTCTGACGAGACAATGATTTCTTCTTTTCGCGCAGAATTTCTTTGTAGTACGATATTAATTTTTTTGTATCGTAACTCCGAGTTTGTGCTAGTCGGGCTATTACTGTATTTAATTTTTATTTTCTAGTTAATTGGCAGAAGTATTGGACAACTATTTCGCAGAGAAGTGAAAATAGAAAATTTGCCGCAGATGTGGTTGCCACCGCGACCTAAAGCTGCACCTGTTGATAATCCTGCGTTAGATCAATTTTTTTGAAAAATCTGAAATAGGAAATAACATCTAAAGGAAGCTTTATTCATTGTTAACTAATTGTTCCTCTTTTGTTAAATATTTTTTAACTGCATTAATGAAAAATAGGTAATTTAAGACCTAATCGACTTTCTGTTTTAAAATAAACGAACTTTTGTAAATATTTATATAAATAAATACAAACACTTTCAGTTTAAATTGCGTAGTTGTTCTATTTTAAATTTTTAGTTGCAATCCTTTGAAGTGTTTTACAGTAGAATCTCACATGGTTCAATGCCTCTCAAAAATTATATTTTTCCTTGGGTGCTTTCAGTTCCCAGTCGGTACAATGGTCGCACGTTTAATGAGTTCACAGACGATTGATGTTTATTGTGAATTCTTCCATATAATCGAAGGTTTTAGGACAAATATTGAAAGATTAGGATTGGCATTGCTCGTATGTGGGTCGAGACTGTCTCGTTTCGATTGGAACAAACACTACAGAAAAGGTTCGATCAAAATCGGTTCTGTAGTTTTTGGCACAAACAAATATCAAAAGCCATAAACATTTCATATGTACGTAATAATCACGAAAATCTTTCCATTATTTAAAGTAGGTACAAAATACAAACAACCAAAATAATTTCATCGCAAGGTTATCAAAATTTGAAGGGAATTAATGTTTATTTCAAATAAAATTATAAGAGGTTTTTAATTGTTTAAAATATTGTATAAATTTATTAGTTATTATTTTCTTTTTATTATTGGTTAAACTATGGTCAAAAAGGGTTAAAAACGTCAATTTTAAAAAGTGCATTTTGTGTTTGTGTGGTTGGTAGTATTGTGCTGTGATATTGTGTACGAATGTTGCTTCGTGCACGTTCTTAGTTTTTTTCTTGTCGCTGGTCCGTATTTCTCAGCCAACAGCTTTGCGTGGATAAATTGCAGCAAAAATGGTAAGTTTTTTTGTAATCGGTAAAAATATAAATAATCTTATGTCTTATTTGTATAAAATTGACTAATATTATTTAGGGCAGATTTTGTTGACCACTTTTAATAATTCTTTTTAAGATGTGTTAACTAACATGAATTATTATTTCATTTTCAGTCTGCACACAAAACTTTTAGGATTAAACGCAAGCTTGCGAAGAAGCTTAAACAAAACAGACCGATCCCTCAGTGGGTGCGAATGAGGACAGGAAATACAATAAGGTAAGATTATTTTATTATAAAAATAATAGGGTTAACAAAATATAATAGGTGTGTAAATGTTTGCTTGAATCCGTAGATTTTAATTAACCTGTACTAAGTTGAGCAGAATCTTCTCTTGGCCATGTGAGAAGAGAACTTGATCGATTGGTAAAATTCTGCCAATTACACAGTCTAAAAATTAATCAAAAAACGTATGAGTGTAATAGGTAGAATTTTACCGATTGCAAGGAATTATTCTGTGGCTTGTGTATTTTGGATGACAACTTGACAAGCGATTGATCACTCTTGCAAACGGAGGAAAATTAGGCCGATGTAAAGTTTAGCCCGAAGAACTTTGTTGTTAAATTGATATTTTTTTATTATCCGAAATATATGTGTTTTTTAATTTGTCAAGATAAACATTAACAAAATTGTTTTTGATTTCAGATACAATGCTAAGAGACGTCATTGGCGCCGTACCAAGCTGAAGTTGTAAGAAGCTTCATTTCTGTATCATTCTTATTGTATAATCCAAATTATAAATAAATATAAGTTTGTAAAACAGATCTTTTTGTGTTTTTATTGAGTGAAGAAAACTTGTTGCGCCTTTGTCTGTAAGGCTTTTTGGTAGTATTACCGGGTGTTTAAGTTTTGTTGTGTGTTCGTAGCATAGTGAAGGAATAAAATAGAATAATTATACAAAATGCCGTTTCAATTTCTGTTAGTTATTTGAGACAATTTTTGAGTCATTTTTTAAATGCCCGATCGCTTTTCGAACACTGACCAGCGATTTAGCAACACTACTTGTAGGTATTAATTAGGGAGGTGGTTCATGGGCTCTAATTAATTGTAGGGCTTGAGAATAGCCGAGAGTGTAGCGGCGCTGTTGTTTACATGGCGTTGCTATGGTTCCTTTATTACAAGTTCTCGGGTTCTAGCCCGAGAGCTGGTAAAAGTGTCAATTGGATTTTCAATTTATTATTAAAAAATAATGAATTGAAAATATGAATTGGTGCTAGGCCCAAATAACCTTAGCTGTTGGTGGTCTTTAAAATACAATACAATACAATTAATTGTAGATTATAGACGCGTCAACAACTCAAGTCATTAGCGTCTTCAACAACAAATTTGTGTATTAGAATCCGCCAGCCGGCATACACAAACCGACTGATACGAGCTCGGGTCCCTGGGAGCGCTAATTCCCAAAGAACATTGAATTACAATTTCCAGGGGGTCTAGACCCCCACAACAATATAATTAGTTCGATTCTTAAAACATACATTTATTTATACTGCCAAGCAAAATACATTTACCTACCATTTTTTGCGATTATAATATTGGTACGAATTGGTCGGATATAAACAAACAATGCATTTATATGTGGGTGGTTACAATGCTTACGAACATTTGTTATGAATTTGTACGACCTTCTGATGCGATCAAATTATTTGTTCTTTCGTCAGAATTCGTACTAGTGATGTGCCGGATATCCGTATCCGCGGATATCCGAGGGAAAAGAAAGATCCGTATCCGTTAGTTTTTCGGCGGATCTTTTACCTTATCAATTTTCAATTCATAGATAAAATTTTATATATATAGGTGATTAGGTAATAATGAAAAACAGTTAATTTCCATTTAGACTATTTTTTAATATCGTGGTCAATAACTTTTTCCCATAACAGATAGTCTCTTTCCAAAGGTCGTTGTGCAATATTTAGTATTTACCGCCGCGTACTCTAAGAAAGTTAAGATCCGTATTCGCGGATCTTGAGACCAAATATCCGTATTCAGATCCGTATCCGCGGATATACATTTTTAACGATCCGGCACATCACTAATTCGTACAAACTTGTTAAAGAAACAGAAAAGATTTTAAATTGAAAATTAGAAAACCAGTCAAGTGCGAGTCAGACTCGCGTGGTACGCGTGTACTATTCCGTTTACCGTGGGAATTTAAAGACAGGATTTCCGTTTAGGTTTTCCTGTAAACCATATACGGGTCTTATTTTTTTTAACACATTGCGATCCCCCATATTCCTGAACGCGACCCCGAGGTTGAGAAACGATGCTATAAGGGTTCCGTTTTTTCATCGGATGTACGAGATGGGATCAGTAAAACAGTAGTTAACACAATAGAGAGTTAAGAAATAATCGTTTTTCGGTTTCATCAAATAAAAGTTTTTTAGAGAAATCTATGTTTCGTAACAGTAAAACCGTTTGGCAGCTGAAGTAATTACTCTCTATCCATTGATAGTTGACCGCGAGTGAGACGTCGCGTCTTCCAGCGTATAGGCGAGCCACTTGCGAGTGTTCGCGCGAGTGATGTGGACGCCGACGCGGTACAGAGGACGCGATCAGTATTGTGTTCTGAGTTTCAGTGCGTACAGAAGTGTAATGTCGCCTGCCTGTGCCAAACAATTTTGTTATCAGAAAATTTATATTTAAAATGGCTTCAAGTGGAAATCACTCTCAGTTGGTTTATATATTGGTATAATACTAAAATACCTAATATCGGTAAATTGTTAAATTTTGTTTATAAAAACGTTCTAAGAAATTTTGTTTGTATTGATACTCAATAGTGTTGAATTGCAAATGTTAATAATTATGTTTGTTTATAATAACATATTATTATTTGTATTTATTTTTTGCAACACTTAAAAAACAAATCCATTTTTTATTTTAAATTTCATCCATTTGGAATGTCCAAATATTTTCATTTTTATGTACTACCCTGAAAAAGATCCTAAATAAGAATGGCTGGAAACGTATAGTATTATAAACGCTTACAAAATTGACTCAAAACATTTTAAAATATCGGCCTTTTATAATAATACAATAATTATTGCATAATCTGAAAATATTGCACAACCAAAAAATAATACAGATGAATCAAAAATAAAAATTACAAGAAATCAAAAAACAATATTTCAATAGTCAATTAACTGCGGTTTTGGTAATTAAGGCTGACACGTGGTTATTAGTGTATTTGCCATATGGCACATACACTAATGACGTCGGTCGGATGGCGGGACCTAGGGGTCGGACCAAAATTTCTCGACGTTTCATAGCCTCCTGAACACTTAGGCACCATTTTTGGAAATATATACATATATATATGTGTGTGTGTGTGTGTGTGTATTCACGGCATAACTCTCGAAAGACTTAATTAATTTGAACGAAATTTGGTACACACGTTGGAATCCATCACCGCACGGAACCTATTTAAAATGGGCCCAATCGGACTATTTTAAGGGTTGTTTTTAGGGGTTGAAAAAAGTTTTTGGGCCCGAAAATACCGAGAAAAAATTCAGAATTGTTTCAAAATTGAAACTTTACCTTTTAGTAAAGTTCAAAATGAGCTGCTAAAATTTTAATAAAATCGGCCCAACAGGACCGGACTTACAAATTTTATGAAAACACTAGTTTGCGGATACTGATTTACTTACTGAAGGATGTATTTAATTTGGTATAGAGGTTGCATTGATAATAATATTGAAATTAAGAAAAAAAATATTATTTTAAGGGATGTATTAAGGCGTTAAATTTTTTATTTTGTCCAAAAACAAACCTAAGTTCACGTATTAAAGCCACAAGGCCTGTATTAACAAATACACTATATTGTCGGCAGAGTTTGGCAGTGCGACCCGAGTTTTAACTTCCCATTGGAAGTTATTGTAATGGGTCCGAAAATCGAAATTAAAAAGGAAAAAAAATTTTTATGTTTCAAGGTCACTACACTATTTTTACACTACTTTTAGAAAGATGTCTGTGTGTGTGTGTGTGTGTGTGTACGTATGTACGTACGTACGTATGTATGTGTCAATTTCTTTCTAAGACGAAATCTCGAGAACGAAAAATGATATCGACTACGTTGGGGTGCCAATCGACGCGTATTAACGTATATATGATCTGAAAGGAATTTTTTTAAAATCGGTTCAGCCGTTCTTTTTTCTTAACCAAATAACCTCCAAAAAAGTAGATTTTACACAATATCTCGCGAATAAAAAATTATATCGACTTCGTAAGGGTGTCAATCGAGGCGTGTTAACGTCATTTTGATTCGACATAAATTTTATAAAAATCGGTTCAGCCGTTTTTTTTTTTTTTTTTTTTTTTTTTAATTATTGATGTTTTGATGATTAAAATGATTACTTTTCTGTGTAATATCTAATTTAATTATTATTATTAAATATTTATCAAACTGGGAAGTTCGTCGTGTGGACCTCAAGGGTCGCACTTTAGTCCTAATAAACGACCCACCTCACGGCTTGTTTTTTTAAGTATTTATCATGATTTATCTTTGCTGATTTGGAATGTGACGGTTAAAAGCTAAGCCAGAAACCACGTGCGTATGGGCAGCTATTGGTTACTGTTAGTGGTTACATTGCGATTCTACGAGACGAGAGAGAGTGGCACGGAATTCGCGGCTACTCGTCGCGTCGGTCGGTCGTCAGCAGGGTAGCCCACAGTCAGCACCTGTAAGATCTACGGTGTGGTTTGGTTACATTACAGTCATTTCGACTTACCTATTGTATTAACAGCAGCACCTCGATCGCGCACCTGTGTTTTTTGTGTAGTGTTTTGTGTACTCATATAAACAAACCGAGTGTGTCCGTGTGGGCAATGAACTTGTAAACTGGACATTATCTATTCTCTATTATTACTTTGTGCTGTAAAACGGTTAACGTATTTAGTGTTTTGAGTGAAATCATTGGATATAATGATAAACGAATAAAGTGAACTGTCATAATTAATTCATTATTAAGAATATGTGATGTGTGCTTGAGGATTTTAATACATTGCCAATTTTCATTTGGGTAAATATTAATTTTTATGTATCTAAGGGTTACCATTATAAGTAGTACAGAATCAGTTAATTTAATTTTATTACCCATGCAAAAGGTGTAAACTTCTGGTATGTATAGGTATGCCAACGCGCGAAAACCATTGCATGTCATGAAATTGCAACAGACCAAAGCCAAGGCAACCATAATGGGTAATATGAATAAAAATGAGCATTATTGTACTTCATGCTCCAAAAAATGAAGAAAAAACTCACAAGTCTTATGAATAGTCTTATGATTTGGAACAACAATCTTTATATTTGGTATAAAAAATAGATATTAGTAAACCATTACTTCCGGCTACTTAGAGTAATAATTGATTTCATTTTAGTTCATTTGGTATTGTGTGTAGAATCTTCAAAATTTTAATTGAGTGATCTTATCATAATCATTAATAATTTCCTTTCTGTTGTAAACCAGATCATTTTAGAAATGCAGGACTTTGTGACAAATACTATTATGTTATATTAATTACGTAGATTTGTAAATATCTTAAATATAATTTAATTAGATTTGATTGATGAAATAATATGAGAACAGGTTTTGCTGTAACACTTTTTGTATAATTTTATTTAGTTCTTAGATATTCCAAGTGTTCAGTATAATAAATGAAGATTAAAGCGCACTGTTGTATGAATTAATAATGCAGTTTAGGAGAAAAAATTTTTTTAATTTAAATTTTTAATAACGATTACAGTTGCAATTTTTTATGAAATCATTATTAACTAAAATGCCTTATTATACGTCCATTAAAATAAATGCAGTTTAATTTTACGAAATGATATGAATTTCATTCAGTCATCACAGGCAAAATAGGTCTCAAGAAACACGATTTTAACTTTTCCTTCCAATCGAAGATGGGTGCATTAGTCTTCAGAAGGTCGCAAAAGGTCTAAGAATTTAAAAAACAATTATTTTTACTTAATTCGAAAACCGTTGAAAAAGTCCGAAGAATATAGAAACATTGTATACACAAGATTAGAATAGTCATTTTCTTTAACTTTGTTTTATGATCAATGGAGCTTTTCTGAAATTAAATGAAATTGTTATGCTTATGGTTTATCCCAGCGGGACGGTTTCATGGAACTCTAAAGCTACTTGCGGCGACTTATCTTGATAATCATCTAATTTTTGTTATTTCAATCCAGTTTTTAAATCACCGGAAACGATTAAAAGGGAATGCTCGCATCTCAGTTGATGTTTCTTGATTCTTCGTCGACATGTAAAATATAATTATATGAGACTATGCAGTATCATGTTCGTTGTACAATCTATGAGTCCAAATGTAAGTACTAAACGAATATTAAACAACTAAAAAACGAATGAATTTTCGTGGAATTTCTTTTGATGATTTGTCCCTTCCGCGACGGCCAAACTGTATCTACGCAATGCCGTTCAGCAAACATTGATAGTACATGCAGATCCAACTTTACGAATTCTTTTTTTTTCCAAGTAAATCAATAAGATCGAAAATATAAATAAATGCTATCTATTAAGGTACCTACCTATACTCCGCACCTTAGACGAATTAACGCGTAGAACTAGAATCGGGGACAAAAGTATAATTTAATGTTATACGAAGCTATTATTTGGCATATTAATCCTAAATTAAATTTTTACCTAGCATTATTTTTCAAAATGCTAAAAACATGAACCTATTTTTCATTAATCGGGATAGTTCTGTATATTATTAACGGAAATAAATATTAGTAAAAAAAACTTTTTAGAGACAAGCTTTTATTTAAATGCACTAAAAAGGAAAAAATAATTTTTAATAAATTAGATTTATAATTATAAAAGCGTGGGTCGTGAACTCTATGATAGTTTTTGGTCTCGACCCACTCTTTTATAATTATGAACCTAATTTATTAAAAATTATTTTTTCCTTTTTAGTGCATTTAAATAAAAGCTTGTCTCTAAAAAGTTTTTTTTACTAATATTTATTTTGTTCATTTTAGTCTTTCAAAATTTTACCCCGCTTTGACACCCGTAGGGGTTGAATTTCGAAAAATCCTTTCTTAGTGGATGCTTACGTCAGAAAAGGAACCAACTGTTCAAATTTCAAGTTTCTATAGCTTCAGCGATTTGACCTGGGCGTTGATTAGCCCCCGTTTGAACCCCTTAGGGGTTGAATTTATTTCTAAAAACGATTTATTCATGTATTGTCATCGGGAATAGATATGTGTACAAAATTTCAAATCGATCGGATATATGGAAGTCGTTCAAAATTGACTTGTAAGATTTGACCTAAACAAACACACAAACCAACAAATACACAAACTAACTAACATACATTGCAATTTGCAAGTTAAATAAAAGCTTGTAAAAAGTATTTGACTTGCTAACTATGGACGATGTCCACTGTTCTCAATTTGAAACGATTTGTTGCAAGGCATGTCTGAAACACTAAAATCATTCTCGCGACAAATAGGGGATGAAATTTATCCAACACACGCAAGATGTCATGAATTTGTTTATTGAAAGACTTGTTGCAAGCGCGTAAATGCAATACAGCGGATAAAACACCTCAACAAGCTTGGGTATCCGTTTGTATTGCAATTAAATACATGCATGTGATTGATGCGATATGTTTTCACCATGGATGAAAATATGACGTTATCAACACTGCTCATTATCAAATAATTCACGCAGCTGTGTATTTATATCCCCTGTAAGCCCTTCAGTTACTTTGACGTATCATTTAAATATTTTGTGGTGTTACAAAAAATTGTTATTTTTAGCTTCTTTTTTTTAGCCAGGCTGGTGGTGCTTATAATATTAGTAGGATTCCGCCAATACACTAAAATGCAAGACAATTGCAGAGTAACGTTTTATTACTATTCCACAGGAACTATACATTTTTCCGGGATGAAAAGTACCCTATGTCCTATTCCAGGACCTAAAGTAACTATATATACCAAATATGAAAATCTGTTCAACCGTTACGGAGCTGAGTGGTAGCAAACATACACACAAACTTTTGCATTTATAATATTAGTAGAGATTTTAACTTACGCTACTTTGCTCTAAGATAAATACATTTTGTAATGCCTCTTTTCAATTTATAAAAAATTATAATTTGAATACATGAATTGGCACCAGACGCAGATAACTTTGACAGTTGCTAGATGGATTATGAATCCGCGCGGTAATTATGTGAATCCCGAGCTCTAGTAAGTCTGTTGTTATAGCAGTTACAGGAAACATAAACATTTTAACCATTTTTCGTTATCGAGACGAGAATTTTCGCTATTAAGATCCCTCGAAAAAGTAACGAGGTGAGAGTTGCAAAATTTCTCGTTTCAAAATACGAGACGAGAACGAGCGTGGCCATTTCTCATCGAAACGAGACGAATGGTCTGTCTGTATCTGCTACGGCTACCACTGTCTAGACTCCGGCTATTACAATAATATTAGCTTGTATTGGTCACCTCTCGGAGGTGGCTTTTTTATTTAGCATTTTGATGTGGGAGGGACTATTGTAATATAATATTAATGTTGACAAGAAAACTGAGTCTAAAATAATGTCATAATTTTGAAATTTGGATAGAACAATGAAATACGTATTGTCAACACATTTATAATAGTTATTTTCGATACGTGTGCGTAAAGTGAGGTATTCTAGTAGGCTTAAATTGAGACACGAGCTAAGGGACTGACGCATACACAACCAGATCGAGTGCGCTGTATACCCCCACGAGCCGTTAGGCGAGTGGGGGTAAGCGCACGAGATCTCGTTGTGTATGCGTCAGTCCCTTTAACGAGTGCCTCAATTTAAGCCTACTAGATGTCTCACTTTAAGCGGACGTATCGAACATAATTTTTTATAACGACTGCTTCTAAAATTTAATAGAGAGAAAAAAATATGAAAACGGAAAATTCGCTCTTCTAGTCCTTAGAACTTTACAAATTACAGACTAAGTTACGATTTAGTTTATTTTTATTAAAGTTATTAACTTCTGTATAAATCATTAAAAACATGACTCTCTCATGATGTGGACTTTGTATGCGCGATACTATATATAGGAACACATCGATCGATAGCAAGTAAGTGCTTGTATTGTACAAAGTGTGGAAATTTCGAATTTAGAAGATGTAGAGATTGTACTTTTACGCCCGCTTTGGATTTTTACGCACTGTGACGGTACTTTTACGCACGTTTTGGACTTTCACACACGGTGACTAAAATACGCCTCTTTACGCCCGCCTCACAGTGCTCGAATATTGAACTTTAGAAGCAGGAGTTATAAAAAAATATTTTTTGTCATAATAAATTATTATGCTCGTTTTCAGAAAGGACAGGTACGGAACTTCGCGACGGTATCAGTGCTGTTACCATAGTGACCAACCATAAAACTAACAATACCGATATACCGTCGCGAATTTAAGTACCTGTCCCTCTGTTCTGTGACCTGTCCTTTCTGAAGACAGGCATTATGAGACCTAAATCAGTCGACATCGATTTGCGGCGTACATACATACATTTGTTTCTTGATGGTACGTAAAATAATAATGAATAATGTAGAACCCAACGCTAGAATGGTAAGTTGGAGCGGCTTCTAGTTTGCTGATTTCACCTTATGCATTTAATCTTCATTGTACCTGAAGACGTACGTGGGAAGGGGGGACGAATGCGTATATTATTATAGCAGTGTTGTCAGATTGGAAAAAAAATTGAAGACATGGAGATTTTATTACTCACTAGCAAACACTGAGCTAACAGGTTATAGACTTATAGAGACTATAAGCATTTAAAAGTGAAGTCAGTCGCCATATTTATTGAGATCATTCATTTTATATCTAAGAAGAAGAGAATAATATTCATATGCATATCCATCCCCTGTTTGGCCGCCGTGACCTGTGACGTAAGACTTGGCTTCAACTGTGTATAAGCAGTTATAGGGCAGGGATGGCGAACCTTTTCACATCTACGAGCCAATTTTTATCAAAAAATGTTTAATGCTGCCATGACTTGCCAAAACTTGCCTAAAGAAATTTAGTGGACAAAAATTTGTCCAAACGTAGATTAAAAGAATTATTTCGATAATGCAATGAGTGCCGTGAAACTTTCGTCGACTTGTGTCGATCTCATAATATAATATGTGATTTGAATGATAGTCAAATTTTTTCGACAGCATTTAACATATTTTTAATTATTTCGATTTTGTACCTCAATCAATGGCCTAATATAGGGTATCTATTATTCAAGTCAGTGCTAGCAAACACTTTTTAGCCACTATATCCACAGGCATTGAGTTTCCATAAAGTGTCTTGAGGGAAAGGTATAAAGTAGATACTGTAAGGTTTTTTCGTTTTAAATTTTAAGTGTGCTTATAAGTTATAATTTATCTATTAGGACCAACTCTGGCAATTAAGAAAAAAAACTCGGGTCGCAGTGCCAAAACCCTGCCGACAATATAGTGTATTTGCTAATACAGGCATTGTGGCATTATTATGTAAACTTAAGTTTGTTTTTTGACAAAATAAAAAATTTAACCCCTTAATACAGCCCTTAAAATAATTAAATTTTTCTAAATTTCAATATTAGACATGGATTTCATCAATACACCCAATTAAATACACCCTTCCA
Organism: Mongoloraphidia duomilia; assembly: GCA_039654895.1. NCBI lineage: Eukaryota > Metazoa > Arthropoda > Insecta > Raphidioptera > Raphidiidae > Mongoloraphidia > Mongoloraphidia duomilia. The sequence continues at coordinate 35,758,677 of CM077524.1, read as the reverse complement.
TATCTAAGTAAATCCGTATCAACAAACTAGTGTTTTCATAAAATTTGAAAGTCCGGTCCTGTCGGGCCGATTTTATTAAAATTTTAGCAGCACATTTTAATCTTTACTAAAGAGTTAAATTTCAATTTTGAAACGATTCTGACAAATTTTTCGGTATTTTTGGGCCCAAAAACTTTTTGGAACCCCTAAATACAACCCTGAAAATGGTCCGATCGGGCCCATTTTAAATAGGCTTCTTGCGGTGATGGGTTCCAATGTGTGTACCAAATTTCGTTTCAATCGATTAAGTCTGTCGAGAGTTATCGTGTACACACATATATATATAAATATATAAATATATATATATATATATACATACATATATATATAAACATTTTTAAAAATGGTGCCAAAGTGTTCAGGAGGCTATGAAACGTCGAGAAATTTTGGTCCGACCCCTAGGTCCCACCATCCGACCGACGCCAATAGTGTATGTGCCATATGGCAAATACACTAATTATACTAATTCTTGTGTTAGATGTATTACATAATATGCATTGTGAATTCTTTTTGGGTACCTACTTTGAATCGTATAGCGAAGTGAGAATGACTTGTTTTTAGCTTTGATCACATGGGATCTGATCTGATTCAATCTCCCTTCTTGACTTTTGATGGAAAAGCTCAATGAGCAATTAGGTCACATAAAAATTGAAAGCATGGAATTCTTTGCCCCTCTTCAGTGTGCATTAGCTTATTAAATTGACAAAAAGTAAGTAGTGTTTAATTTTGGAATTTTTCGTCTCGTGTTTCCCTGGTTTTCCTGAACCGAAGAATGTATTTCCATATTATTTGTGTCTATTTGTGCGTTAGTATCGGGCATCACTCAAGAACGGCTGGACAGATTTTCATGAAACTTGGTATACGCTATCTGTTGTTACCTAAAGTACATAGAATACATTTTATCCGGCTACGTCCGGGCTAGGATTAATATTTTTGTTAACGCGAGCGAAACTCCGCATGAAAGCTAATAAATTTTTTTAAATGGAAAAAAAAGAATTCGTTAGTACTTTATCCAACATAGGAATTTTTTAGAAAGCTGATAGGGACTTTTCCAAATGCATCTGGCAACATCGTGTATAGTTTATACATACTTGCGAGTTGCGACGCTGCGCGGTATGGTGTCTGTGTGAAGTTGCTAATCATCTTTCGCGCGGCAGGTAGAGAGCATTTTAAACGCGGTGTAAGTTGAATGTGTCTGCACGTTGTTGTAACTTGTAAGGTAGGTACGCCACTTCAACAATCAGCCAATGCCACGGCCAAACAGTCGAAAGTTGTTTTCGTTATCTAGCTCATCCGCATCGACCGATACACTTGAACATGAGGTTGAATAAAACATTGCATTTTTAGAGAAGTATACAATACCAACTAAATAAATGAAAAATAATTTAACGAATTGATTTGCCCTCAAAAAATAAAAAAAGAACTTAAAAGTATGAAATAAAATTTCACTTATGTCAGTTTTCGAAGACCGATACATATTATCTGAATATTTGGGTAACGCGGCAAGGAAATATAAGGCATCTTACTAAGTTACTACCAAATGATCAATTTGAGGATAATAATAACGGAAGTCGGAAGGGGCGTTATCTGCTTGCCTGTGATTTGCGTAATAGAAATATGGAGTCGTTCAAGTATTATGGAGGGCAGTATAGCCTAGTGGTTAGCATGCTTGGTGCCGCAACCTCTAGACTGGACTGCCGTGGGTTCGAATCCCACCTGCGCTCATGGATGTTTTGTGATGTTATTTAGTTTTAAGTTAGTTGTTATTTAGTGTTGTTGAAAGACGCTAATGACCTTAGATGTCGACGCGTCTATAATCTACAATAAATAAATAAATAAAATTAAGTATTATGTAAGCAGATTTTTTGCAATTATTAACCCCCCTCCCTCTCGTCAGCAAAAGTAAGCAAAGCTCTTACCCCCCCCTCCCATGCTTACGTAAACATTAGTACATGGATTTTTCAATGTGTTCTGGTTTCTTTATTGATTCATGAGCAGCAGTTATAAGTTTAGAAATACTAGGAATAGGCTTGGAATAGAGGTCTTTAACGCACATAATATTTATTTAAGCAAATTTTATTGATATGGTGTTCAGTAATTATAATCTTAATATATTAACGAACAAAACAAACTTCTTTTAAAATGTTGTTATATTAATTCAAATTAACAGTCCTCAGTCCATGACACACGAATCAATGACTCTAAGTGTTCGATGACATTGGATGTTTGCTGCTCAATGAATAGCGCGCGGTAATATTCCTCTACTCGGTTCTTTTACTCGGTTCTAAGCGAGTAAACGTATCCATTATTTTTGGGAATCCCTGAAAATGCGTTTCGTTTTCAAGCATAGACAAGTAGGGTTGCCATATGTGTTCAAATCAAAATCGACTAAATTTTATAAAAAATCCGAAAAAGTAAAAAAATAAATATTGCTGATGTAATCACCATCCAGACCCCCCCATCCCCCATGTCATCAAAAATAAGCAAAGCAAAGCCCCCCGCTGTAGTGCTTACATAATACTTGAATGGCCCTTATGTATTATAGTCTAGTAGCCCATTAGAAGAGACTGTAGGGCGTGGATTTATCCATATTCTATTAGGAAAAGCTCATCCGATGGGTTTAATCCATTGGTGCAGAATATCATCCAAATATCGCTTGCAATTATTATTAACAACATTCACGATTAGTTATCCTTTATTATGGTTGTGTTAAACCTGAGTCACACAGCACACTTTGTGTACAAAGTTGGATCCAAATTTGGCTTCACCATTTGCTTCAGTTGGCAACTTGTACTCCCGGTCAAATTACGGTCCCAATGTTGAAAAACATTATAACTTTGGAGGGTCCCATCGACGCAGAAAAAAAACCGACAACAGTTCGAACGTCTTCCAACGCTAACGTTGGACATTCAACACCCGACACTCAACATTCGTTTCACGGCCATGTATCAAAGCGTCCAACGTTGGAAGGCTTTTCACATGTAGTGTGACGGGAGCTTTAGTTGTTGGACGGTCTGCTGTTGTTTTTGTAGACAAAGCGACGCCTTTACTTCTTTCAATTTTTATTTAATCGTGCAGTGTTTTGTCAATAGTCGACTCAGTGTGGCTCCCATCCTAATTGTAGACTTGAAAATAGCCAAGATCGTCAGAATGCCGTTGTTTATATAATGGAGGTTCCATGACTCGTCAGTTACAAACCCCAGTTTCCAACTTCTGAATTTGGAACTGGTGAAAGAAGCGTGGCCACATTTGAAATATCTACGTCAGATTGTAATCTATGCCGTATTCGATTTCAGATTTCAATTTCAGTATCTCATTTAGTCATTACTTAAGCTTAATTTATTTTACTTCTTCTATTATATAAAGTAAAATCTTCTTTTCGTGTTTTTCTGCCTGTGTGACTGTGATTCCGAAAAACATGAAAACCGCTGGTTCGATTTTCACGGTTGATAGAGCATTATCCCATAAATACTTTATAGGACAGTGTTTTTTTCAATCTGTGGGTCGCGACCCCCAGGTGGGGTAGCAAAGTCTTGCTCAGGGGGAGGGTCGCGGTCGCAAGCCTGGTAAAAGTAAAAAGCAAGGCTTGTGCCTTGTAGGTTCTACACTACATAAAAATACAACAATTTCAGTGAGAAGGCTGTGTCTGTGTATTTTTTAATAATTTGTCGAATCGTGGTTCTATTTTTGAGACTCAAATAACCAAATCATTGTCTAATTGGAGCCTATTTCTCTTTTTAGTTTTTATGTTCGCCATTGAAGAGAACGTTAGTTTACATAGGTAGAAAGTGGCGATTGGCATTAATAATTTCAAAGCTTCCCTTGCCAGCTCTGGATATTTTTCTTTTCTCTGTATCCAGAAGACGTCAATCTTTGAAATCACTGACATAGTTTTATTACGGTCCTGGGGGGTCGCCAGAATTTTTTACTTGTAAAGGGGTCGCGTATTCAAGAAGGTTGAAAAACACTGCTTTAGGAAATATCATCACGCGTCATGGGAGGCACGGGCGACGCGACGCCGGAATTAATTAACAGTGTTAGCTGCATACTAGCAATACCAAGCTGTTATAATAAGCTCTTAGCTAAGCATTTAACCGCTGCTTCTAAGAAGATGTAAAGAAATTATTGAAATTGAGTTGCTATATTTAAATAGAGCAATTAATTGATCCTTGAAAACAGTTTTAAGAATTGTTGGAAATGAGCACTTCCGTGGCACAAAGTATCAATAAAAAGCTATACCGATTTTTTTAAATTTGCATTTTACTAACGTTTCGGTATTCTTCATACCATCTTCAGAGTCAAATGCTGTCAATTTCTTTCAGTATTTTGTTTGAGCGATTAATGAACAACATGGTGATGACATTATTGTTGTTTTTTTTTTTTAAATAAAAACTCATAAAAATTGTTAAAAGTAAAAAGATGTAGTTATCCCTGATAAAATTGGAAATAAAATCTGTGTTCACCTCTAATTAATATCCGTTAATCGCTCAAACAAAATACTGAAAGAAATTGACAGCATTTGAGTCTGAAGATGGTACATGAAGAATACCGAAACGTTAGTAAAATGCAAATTTAAAAAAATCAGTAATGCTTTTTATTGATCCTTTTGCTACGGAAGTGCACATTTCCAACAATTCGTAAAGAAATTATATTTTATTACATTAACCATTTTAAAATGGGAATTACGCTAGGTCCGTACGGGCAACGCCGCGATTAACAGCTAGTTTATGCTTCTTATGATGAATGATGATGTTAATTTAAAAAGTCAGAACACATTCATTGTTCTATTGCAATGCATTACGAAATGTGAAAACAATATTTTTGTTATTTATGGCTGTAGAAAATTATCCATACCTACCTAATAAGTAAATTGGGTTTATATAGAGGGTACTAGTAATGCAATTCGTGAATGCATGACTCATGATACTGTTGTAGTTTATAAATAAACAATGCATTGTAACAAATGGATTAGTTTGATGGGGGCGAACCCTCCTGTGATACGATATCATGTTCAAATCTACAAGGTTGCAGGTGTTTCAATAGTATCAGTAGTCACAAGGCAGTATCGACTATGTCCAGTTTTTGGTAATAACTAATAAGAATAAACCCTCAGTATCCCAGGGACCTCAATAAACTAGGTATAAGATGGGTATGAATTCACAATTCAGGAAATATTTCCAAATAGAACACCTGTTTTTTCATGTCAGTAAAAAATTGAGAGTTGGATCATTAAATGCAGAACTGGAAGATTATATCGCCATCAATATTTTTTTTATAAAAATCTGACATAAGCAATTTGGCCGTTAGACCTGCGTGTTTTTACACATTGACAAAAATGAGCCTTACGCTGTGTCCTCTACCAACGGAGGCTCGAGACATCGACCTACAGATAAAAGTTGCCAAGGAGATAAATTAAACAAATGCATGTAAAATACACTCAATATTATTGTTGGGTGGGTTTCTCCATTCAGATTTCAGTTATACAGAAGTACAGGCGTATTTCAGAGTAGGAGGAGCGGTTACGGCGTGCTGAAAATTTCGTTAAGATGGGACCATAGTAAAATATACCAAAATACCTTGCCTTATTTTCGTTTTTATTCAAAATATTATGGTTAACGCAGAGAATGACAATAGTGGAAAGTAGTTTAGAATCTAAAAATTTTTAAGTAAAAAAGCCACTAAGTTATAGTCAAGTTCAAAAATTTAAGATAGTGAGTCATACATAGCGCATCTAGGATTGAAAGATTAGGATTTTTACTTACCATGGAGATGGTTTTTGCCTATAAGTCAAATGCAATATTGATAAATGATAATACAGAAAACAAAAGAATATTTTACACAAAATAGAATTTCTATTAATTGCATTTCTTTTCTTTTAAATGTGAGAACGGAACACTTTTTAACAAAACATAATGTCCATTTATAAACAAATTCAGATATAAAAGCAATTATTTTGTTTATCTTTGTACAGCATGGGAATTTGACTAATTGTTATGGTGTCATGTCTAATTGCACAATAGATCGTGTTGATTTGCTGATATTTATCTTTGGAATTTTGTTGTAAATTCAATGAATAGAAACGAACGGACACTGTTCATGTAAATGGTAAATTTACACGTATTTTTCAATTATTTTTCCCCAACTGACCCGCTTAGAAATCCCCAGCTATTAATAGTGAACGATTTTTAAGTGGAATATAAATAATTTTAAAGAATTAACCGGCTTCAGAAAATGATAAAATGGGTTTTCTCTTAGTTTTACTATCACCTTCCCTATCTAAATATAAGTATTCAAATATTAGAAGTCGACTCAATAATTTCTATATTATAGTAGTCATAGTGGTTTATTTACGCCGACTTCTAATGGAATATAGGTCGAAAAGGTATAATTGTACTTATTTTATTCCGGGTCGCTCGGATAAATCGACTAGTCTTAAGTCCTTCCTCATATTATGGTAAAAGTCTCATCAAAATTGGTCCAATATAGTTCCTGAGATAATCGCGGCAAGACAGACAAACTATATATTCCCGACTTGTTTAACATTTTTTCCTCACTGGTCATCCCCCTTTGGTCGTAGCGTAATAATATTATCTTGCGTTACACGAGAAGAAGTAGGCTCCCAAACAGCGAACATTTTTAAGTTGGTCAAACAGTTAAGACAATCAGGCAATTACAGAACTACATAATATTTACAAACATACACGTCGAATTGATAACTTCTTTTTTTGAAGTCTGTTTTTCCAAACAAACAATTCTGTACTTTCCGTTAACAATGTAATGGGATTTTGTCAGTAATTTAGTTTTTTGCGGGTTTTTTAGATAATTAACGCAAGCGAAGACGCTGGTAAAAACTAAAAACCACCAATTCAAATTTTTTGCAAACGTATAATAATGTAATTATGCGTCGAATGAAATTATTGGTCCGGAGTCGATATCATTCTTTGTTTGACGAAAAAAAGTTCACGAATTCGTACCGTATATACACGCACACACAGTCATATCTCTAAAAACGATGGATTCGAACTCTAGGGACCTTGAAACGTAGAGATGTCAAAATTTTTCATTTGCAAAATCGGACCCATTACAACTTCCAATGGGAAGTTAATAAATGTACGTATTTCCGTAACAAAATCGTAACATCGAATTTCTGAAGATACTTGCCATAATAAGACACCCGCGCGTAAGACGTTTTCCGTCAAAATTAAAGATAGACTTTTGCGATGTTTGGCAGCATATGAAATTTCTGAATTTTTTTATTACTATTGTTCGTGTTTGTGTAAAATTGTGCATGCTGATTAGAGTAAGCATATAAGAAAACTTCTCGAGCTTTTTTGTAAATTTTTGTAAAATTTAAGGCATTCTGATGCCTTTGTTGAAGTCGGCTCAATTTTTTGTTGAATAAAAATTATTTTTATTTCTGCACACGCATATATCTATATAATATTATGTTCCTGTAGTTTATATAATTTTTAAGTAACTAAACTTTTTCTACTGCAGCTGCTGATTAGCTAGTTGTCGTTTGTGACTTTTTTTTGCTATTTTTGGGTCCAAATATTTCCTTCGCATAACAAGTGAGAGGTTTGATTAACGATCTTAATGATCTATAACCTTCGCAGAGAGATTCTAAACGCATGAATTCCGTTACAATGGATTCAGCTATTTCAAAGCTAAACGCGACGGCGAACAAACGAGCAGAGATACATAATAATATATATAGGGGAATTAAACGCTAACGACGTTAGTTGTCGAGCGTTTGTAATCTGCAATCTCTCCTACAGGGGAAACTCAAATGATCCTCTTTTGAAGTGAGTTAAAAATATAATAATTAAAAAATAAATAGGTGGACATTTTGCAATTAATGACAACCACAAAATAACTTTCGGAAACAACTATTATTATATTACAGTGCAGCTCAGCGAGATTCCTTGTTTTAAACAATGCGTATTTCACAATAATGCATAGTTCAATTCTTTCTCAAAGTAAACAATACAATTAACAGGCGTACAATGCTCGCTACAAATTATGCGTACGCAGATGGGTACGAATTCTGAATTTCTAAACAATATTGTGTATAATATGTGCAATAAATAATATAATTTAACCTTCTAAGTAGTATTATAGTTTAAAAATAATGATACGAAGAGAAAATCGTTTATCAACTTTGGGAAACACTATACAAACGTAATTAAAGAAGAAAGTAAAAGTAACACTTGAAAACTGGAAAAATGTAATGCGTTAGTAACTCAGTACTGTATATAAAAAATTCGACTGATGACCAGTCCTATACTTCCCACCTAGTAAATACATATTTGCAAAAAATTCGACTGATGACCAGTCCTATACTTCCCACCTAGTAAATATTTGCAAAAAATGACCACTCTTTTTTTTTTTATTCTTTGACTAGGCCCAAATAACCTTAGCTGTTGGTGGTCTTTAAAACACAATTTAATTTTTATTCTTTGAAAAAAGCATGGCCCTCTTCTTTGTTTGGTGATCTACTGATGGCTAGCTTAATATAGCAAAAATCATGGTTACCTTGATTTACGTACAATTTTTATTTTTTTTAGTAAAATATTTTTTTTCTCGAAAACTATACATTTTAGAGAAAAAAAATATTTACATTTTTTTCATATTATAACATCTAGAATTCATTTGTATTTTTTTTACCTATGTTAATACGTGACATTGAGGACGTTTTTTTGAATATCTCAGGATCCACTGAACCGATTTGACTCAAAATCTAATCAGATCTAAGTTAAAGGCTGATAAACACAATAGAACAATCGGCATGCCCGTATGTTGTTCCGTTCTTAAGATATCGAAGGCGAAAAATTGACCACATACACACACACATACACACACACACACACATACAGACATCAGTCAGAAAATGCATCTTAAACGATTGCTAGGGTCTCAGAAACGTGAGAATCTGTTAAAATCTCGAAATAGTTTTTTCGGACTAAATCCATTACTTCCCTACCATAGTACGAGGTGGGAAGTCAAAAATAAACAGCGTCCTTGTCTTCTTATTCTTTGAAGAGAGAAAGCATGGCCCTCTTTTCTTTTTGCGTGATCCCCCCCTACTGATGGCTACGTAATGATAGCAAAAATCACTGGTTCTTACCTTGGATTTACGTACAATTTTCTTTTTTTAGTAAAATATTTTTTTTCTCGAAAACTACATTTTAGAGAAAAAAAATATTTACATTTTTTTCATATTATAACATCTAGAATTCATGTATATTTTTTTTACCTATGTTAATACGTGACATTGAGAACGTTTTTTTTAATATCTCAGGATCCACTGGACCGATTTGACTCAAAATCTAATCAGATCTAAGTTAAAGGCTGATAAACACAACAGAACAATCGGCATGGCCGTATGAATTGTTCCGTTTTTACGATATCGAAGGCGAAAAATTGACCACACACACACACACATTCAGACATCAGTCAGAAAATGATCTTAAACGATTGCTAGGGTCTCAAAACGTGAAGATCTGTTAAAATCTCGAAATACTTTTTTCGGACTAGATCCATTACTTCCCTACCATAGTAGAGGTAGGAAGTAAAAAGTGGGTGCTTGTACTGTACGCGCGTTAGATGTTATACTTTAAAAAATCACCAAAAATCGTATACGCATTTCATATAAAAACATTAAAAATAAATAGAGGAAATAGAAAAAAATATAAATAAATATCAAGTGGAGTATGGAATAGTTAAAAAAAACTATAATTAATGTTGCTACACGGACGTATTGCGTATGAAGCTGCCGTTCTAACCACTACGCCATACAGACCTTACAGCAAGCTGCTATATTTATGGTATAGCGAGTTGAACGGTTTAATACAATAGGGTATTATAATGGAAGCGGTGATGGTGACGGGTGACGCGTGATGATCACGTTTTTTCTCGGTTTAGTCCCCTGCGGCCAAGCGCACAAATAGTGTATTTGCTTATGAACTGAGAGTAGTGTCATTAGGTGAACTTAAATTTGTTTTTGGACGAAATAAAAAATATAATCCCTTGATTCCTTGTCGTAGCGTAGTAATAATATACTACTCTAGAAGAAGTAGGTTTTCAAGCATTGAAATGATTTTTCAAATCGACTCAGTCGCTGCTGAGATAAAAGCGCATACATACATATTAACAAACATAATCGTCGAATTGATCACCTTTCTTTAAAGTCTCTTAAAAATAAACTAATAACTCGGACCTGAGTTTGTTAATTGCAGTTTGTATTTTGCTTTTCCATAATCCATAGGTACATATAAAATTATTGTAGATAACAATGAAAATTATTAAAAATCAATATTAGTTTCCTTACTGCAAATAAATTCACTACATTAGTAAATTAACATAATATATCAGACGATTTAATCTCCACGATATTTTTTAAAAGGCTGTATAAGAAATATGTTAATGCCACTACCGGGACTCGAACCCGAAACTCACAATCACGCTTCGGGCAAGTTTCCAATTACTCTACAGTGCCAACAGTAGGCACTTTTAATTTCTCTTATATACCTATTATAGCACAATGTACCGCAGAATTGACTAACTGCGAGAGCTAATATTTTTATTACAACATTACAATGAATGTCGTGTTTCTCTACGGCCTACCTTATATCTGTATATTTTAGAATTATTGTATTTATTTAGTAACAGCCAAATTTCTTGAAATGATTAATTATTAACTTCATACATGTGGGTAACTATACTTTTACTTTCTCCCTTTCAAAATATTGCAAATGTATAGTTTCGAAAAATTGTCATTATCAGTGTTAATACATGGCCGGTCTTTCTAATGGTGAAATTTTACTTTTAAATAAATTATTAGATTGAATATTAATTTTTAAGAAATCTCTTCAATGGATAATATTAATGATGAACTATTAGCAAGTGACGTGTAACATTGACTATGCAAAATTAATTAAAATGTGCCCAAAGCATTATGTTTAATAGTTATTATAAAAATTGGAACATCGTGAATAAATTATGCAAAATGTGTCTTGAAGAAATAGAATATGTTTAGCATATATTATTTTAACACGCATCATGTTCCCTTTGATTATTCATTTTTTCTACTTATCGTTTGACGTCAAAATGAATCAAGGAGCCGGAGGTATATGATTCTAATTTCTTTGTTTCTTTCTAATTCAATCAGATGCTGAAATCAACTTAAATATATGCACCAGCTTTGACCTGCGGATAATCGGGACGTGTTAAAAAAATGATTTCGTAATATATGATAAAAACATGTATTCGGAACCAAAGAAGGGGTCGATAGCCATATAAAATCTGTCTTCTCTTAAAAAAAAATACCTGGAAGCACTATTAATTTTTAATAGTTTTTAGCTGAAAGTACCTAACAACAACAAAATTAAAGTGCTTCTACCCTGCGAGAGATTGAAGAATCGTCCGTCAAAAGAGATTGTTTTTCATTTTTTTTTAAACAATCATGTTTTTTGACGGACGATTCTTAGTTATTGGGTACTCTTTCAGCTAAAACATATCAAAAATGCATAGTGCTTCAAGTTTTTTTTTGAAAAGGCGTATTTTAATTGCTAATGAGATGCCACCCAAACGCGATATTTTACCACATCTGCACCCGGCGCGGCATCACGTTGCATCGTGTCAAAAATTTATTGATTAGGTAACCCATTGTTCTTTCCAGAAATTGTTATTTGGTACCTCAATATCTAATCAATGAAACATTTTTACGTGCTCTTGTGAAGCATCATTTACCGTTCATAAATAAAGGATCATTCTTCTGTAATATTTTCTATTAGGGGTCACGTTTTTGAATATCCTGATCCCCAAAACGTCTCTGCCCATCACAGAAATAAAATCTTTTTTCATTTCGAAATAATTTAATATTAATTCTATGAAAAGTAAATATAATATATGCATTTTTGGTGATACATATCTACGTTCTCCGAGTCCCAACTGAGTGAAAAGTGAAAAATTTGTTGTCTGTTTGAGATGGGCTAGAGAGAATAATATTCAAGTAGAAAGTTGATCAAAATGCAATATGTTTATAGATAGGCAACTCTTATATTGATTATTTATTAAAATACGTATATTATTATTTGAATTTGAATAATTTGCTTGAGGTCAACAAATTATTTACAGATACATTATGTCTGTTGTTTAATCAACAAATTACAGTATACATTCATATTTGAAGTAAACAGGGCCGGCGTAAATATATTTTGAATTTTACGTGTAGCCGTAAGTACAGCAATTAATATTATTGCTTATTCAAGGATATGTAAATAAGCCCATATAGCCGTGGCAGTAGGTGGCCTTATTCTTAATTAAAAAATATATAAATACAAAAATTGGTAGATATAATGTTTTCTATAAAATCTTATCATTTTTACCATTTTAAAATTTGAAACTAAATTACAAATGTTATTCCATTTTTAGACTTGAGCAATAAAGTAACGAACTTTATCTTACTGAAAACATCACAATTGTTTTTTGATAAATGTACCAAAAACAATGGAAACCTAGTTCTTTTGTAATATAATATGCAACTTTGTCTCAAGGTCTTTTCTAAGCACTTATTCTATTCAAAGAATAAGTCGTTTAGTTTTGAGTATTAATACCAATGATTTTTTGTCAGCGGATCACTAAAGTATCATCAGGGCCCCATATTTTGAGACAGACCTCCTGGCCACGCCTACGGCGGGTTTCCCACGGTATTAAAAATCGAGTATCTCTTGAGCCTTTTGTTAAAATTTCTTGGACAAATCACTTCCAACAAACTGACAGATAATAATGCAGTACCTATTAATAAAATTCATCTTATTTATTTGTGCAGATTTATGGAGTTTATGAAATGAATCCCACAGTCCGGTTCTACAAAAGTAGTCACATTGACCTTAAAAGGTCAACAATACTAAACACGGAAATGCGATATATGTGGAGTTCCATTGGCAGGTGATAAATAAACATTTCTCTTTATTAGAAATGTAGAAAGCTGGTATATCACAAAAAATATTTTCTTATATTTTTTACCGAAGACATGTATTTTTATAACGTTATTTTGCGTTATTTATAATATGGAAAACTTATATCTTAGTGCCATTGAGAATAAATTGTTTATATACAACTTGCGTGATATTTGATAACTTGAAAGTACTTATTTATTTTACATAGTTTTTGTTTGAATATTTTACGTCCGAAGGTTTTTGAGTTATGTTTGTGTGCAAATATTGCTTGCTGGGAATTTGTTCAAATAAACTGACTCTTAGAATAAATAATGACTTAGGTATATTTTTTTATCTTGTATCGTAGATTGTTCATAACCATTGTTTCTCAACGTGGATCATATGGCCCCCAGGGGGTCACATCCTAGACCGCCTCAAGCCAACAATCATTTATCGCCCTTGGAATTCCTCAGAGTCGAGATTAGACTCAAGAAATCATGCTGTTTTGTTGATCTTGTGCTAAATTGAATTAACTACCTATACCTACAATAAAAAATGGTGGAACCTTTGGTGTAAAGATACGAAATGTTGGCAAAAGTTGGCATCATCAGGAGATGATTAAAAATTTTAATCATCTCCTGATGATGCCAACTTGGTTGGCGAAACGTACGTCGAGAGTGTTTGTTATGGTTTGGTGTTTTGTGGTGATTGTAACATTTCGTAGCTATACCTAGTATATATATCGTTCGAGCGCCTCAAAATATGCCTATCCAAACACTTGTTAATATGAACCAGCAAAGCCTTGAATTAACGTTAATACCGAAATTGCATGAATTCCTATCTAGACTATGAATAAATGAAGTAGTTTTTCTGAAATCTTGATAACAGCTATTCATTTATTTCTAGGAATCCATTATTACTCTGCTTTACAGAAAACTTTAGATGACGTCTTATTTCTCTATTGACAAAAAAGTATTCCGTAAACGTATCCCAAGTATCTAACACAAAAATTGTAGGTACATGTTGACTCATATTATCTTGACACAAAAATTTTAATTTACGATGCTCGCTACAAAAATAGGAGATTTAATTAATGATTTTATTATAGCTTAAAAATGCTAAATTTAAAATCATGTTTATGATATAATCCAGCCATTCTTACTAAGGTACGCTGTACAGTTTATCATACATAAAGTGACCATCCGTCCCGATTTAGGCGGGACAGTCCCGATTTTGAGCCACGAGTCCCGATTCAACAAGCGTCCCGCTTTTGTCCCGTTTTCATTAAATCACGTGCATTAAGAATGTTTATTTTTTGTCATTAGATATTTTTACCCACTCAAAGTATTTTATTTTTCAATAATTATATAATTGATACCTACCTTAAAAAATAAATAATATTTAAAATAAAAATATTAGCGAGTTTTTGGGGGTTTCTAGCGATTTTTTGGGGGTTTTTAGCGATTTTTTGGGGGTTTTTAGCGAGTTTTTGGGGGGTTTCTAGCGAGTTTTTGGGGATTTCTAGCGAGTTTTTGGGGGTTTCTAGCGAGTTTTTGGGGATTTCTAGCGAGTTTTTGGGGATTTCTAGCAAGTTTTTGGGGGTTTTAGCGAGTATTTGGGGGTTTCTAGCGAGTTTTTGGGGTTTTCTAGTGAGTTTTTGGGGGTTTCTAGCGAGTTTTTGGGGGTTTTTAGCGAGTTTTTGGGGGTTTCTAGCGAGTTTTTGGGGGTTTCTAGCTAGTTTTTGGGGGTTTCTGGCGAGTTTTCGGAGGTTTCTAGTGAGTTTTTGGGGGTTTCTAGCGCGTTTAAGGCTTTTTTGGGCGTGGAACCCAACGGTTGCCTGCGCCGAGTTTTTATAGACCTTGTCCCGCTTTTTGATATTCAGGATTTGGTCACTTTATGCATACATCTCTTCTGACGTAAACTGATTCGAGCAGTTCAGCTCAACAGTGGTATTACGTCATCACGGCAAATATGAACCACTGCAGAACGACATGCGAACTGTTCATCTGTTCATGTTGCACGTATAACGCGTGTTTTAAGTGCGTTATTATTATTGACGACTTTAAATTACGTTTTCTTACAAAAAGAGTTTCAAATCGATAGACGAGGAGACGGAGGTTGTAGATTATAGAAGTTTCACAGCTGAGGTCATTAGCGTCTATCCAATGACTCGAAGTGTCAAACAGAAATATACTTTTTTACAAGCTTTTATTTAACTTGCAATGTATGTTAGTTAGTTTGAGTGTTTGTTTAGGTCAAAACTTGCAAGTCAATTTTGAACAACTTCCACGTATCCGAACAATTTGAAATTTTGTACACATCTGTATTCCCGATGACAATACATGAATAAATCATTTTTAGAAATAAATTCGGTTCCTAAGGGGTTCAAACGGGGATGTAGGGTTTTTTTGACTAATCAACGGCCAGGTCAAATCGCTGAAGCTAGAAACTTGAAATTTGGACAGTTGGTTCCTTTTCTGACGTAAGCATCCACTAAGAAAGGATTTCTCGAAATTCAACCCCTACGGGTGTCAAAGGGGGATAAAATTTAGAAAGACTAAAATTAACAAAATAAAATGTTAGTAAAAAAAACTTTTTAGGGACAGCTTTTATTGAAATGTACTAAAAAGGAAAAATAATATTTAATAATTTTGGTTCATAATTATTATAAAAGCGGGGGTTGCGACTAATAAACTATCATAGAGATTACAACCCCCGCTTTTATAATAATTATGAACCAAAATTATTAAATATTATTTTTTCTTTTTCAGTACATTTCAATAAAAGCTTATCTCTAAAAAAATTTTTTTTAGTAATATTTTTTTAAGTCAGTTAAAAACAGCTATAAGACGACTACTTGGCTCGAGTGACATCCGTGGCTTTTAATTATGTAGGTAAATGTGACTGTACGTAATACCTGCGCAAGTATGTTCATAATTATGGTTGTTTTGTGTAATCATTTACGACAGTGCAGTGTGCTGAATATTTTCTAAATTTCTACACGGAAATTTGAGTGTGCAGATAGATCCAGAAAAGAATGTTTTAATAAGTTCCGTATTATTTTATAATGGATTCTGTTGCATGAACGTACCTGCGGCTAACTAATTATAATTTACGTTTTGCAAATAATATTGCATACTGTTTGTGACATAAATATTATAGAAAAATATTAACTTTAAAATTATTAAATTTATATATAACATTTTATTATACATTTATTAATTATAAATTTTTTGGTGATTTTGCTGTTTTCATAGCCAATTACGAACTCCCAGTTCCTAGGTTCTAATCCTGGAACCGTCAGGGAGGAATTAGAAAATTTGGCGCCCTTGGCTATAAAAACCATGCCGCCTTTACAAGTATCATTAAATATTGACTTGAAAAATACAAAAATATCATATAAGGCTAATTTCATATTTTGTGTTCGGGATAAGTCTTCCGGATGAAACTTGTGTAGTTGGTATCTTTAAGAAGATTATAGGTTATGTTCTATATATCCGCAATGAAGGAATAAATAATTAAAAAAAATACTTCTCTTTTCAGATTGTACGAATGTTATGATCGAGTATTCAAATTACTCGATGGGCGGCTGTTCAGAACTAGAGCGCAGACGCGCTCGTGTACGCACCATCCGACTTATTCGACCATCTGCTGGAACTGCCGTACTCCCACTAATACAGAATATACAAGGGCAGGGATTCGGGTTCTCAATCCGAGGTGGCCGGGAGCATGGAACAGGATTTTTTGTTTCGGCTATCGAAACCGGATCAGAAGCACACAGACAAGGGTTAATGGTGAGTTATTATTTGTCAACACAAATTTTCTTAAAAAAATAAAAAGATATACTGTAACATTAATATTTTTGGTAATTCTTCTGGATTTGTAATTTCATTTTTGTGGGTTTTTCGGGTGTATTTTGCATGATACCTAATCGGGAAAACGGATTTACAGATTCTTTGTTTGTTTATGTATACCAGCATCACGGGTAGACTGTACACAATCAAATGGTACACTACCATAAAGTTGATATAGCCTCGGGTAAAGAGAAGGTTCCTGATCGATAAATGAATTATTTAAGTCAGTGCTCCTAGCCCTTTCCCTCCGGCCTCCAGCGTATTTCTGTTTTCAACAATTACAAATCTCCACTCTTGCACGCCGTGATGAGACTATAGTAAGGATATCACAGTATATTATGATGTTTGGTTTGGCCTAAAAAGAAATAAAGAAAAGGAACTGCTGTTAAATCGGAGTTTTCTTCCCAACCACCACGTAGACTCTTAAACCTGCTCTCTAACTAAAATAATTTATAAGTACTAAGTATTGTTTGGTCGTCAAAATCTTGCTGTGATGTATTGATTTAGACAGATAGGTGGGAAGAAAAGTATAAATTTCTTTTCCCCCACACAAGGAAAGACGCCTCCGCCATTTAAAACATTTAAGCTTGACATACTTGACAAAGTTATTAAGTTCAAGAAAAATATTAGTTCAAAGCCGCATAATCACTAGAAGAAAGCTATTGTAGAACATTACGAAGCCATGTAAATTCTTTGGGAAATAGTACAAGTAGTCTTTATGCATACTAAATGCAGCACTAATTTTATTTTCTTAATTTAATCACCTTAGTCAAATGGAGTTCCAATTACTGTCTTTTAGAAAAATAGAGGATATTACGAGAAAATAAGGACAGTATACAGTGTGTCACATTTTTAGTTGTACCTATTTGTAGGGTATCAATCGTGATTCGTGCTTCAATAACTACAATAGGTAGGTAGCGCAATGGTGAATTATCGCAGAGGCACAAGAAAGAAATATTGAAGGTCTCAGTATCGCGTAAGGGCCTCAAACATCCAAAAAAAGCTAATAGATGTATTTTTAACTTTTTTTAAATAGACATCCTTTTTTAAGTCTGTTAAAAATTGAATCATCATGCGGATATCCGCACAATAAGGGTCGAGTAAAAGAAGAGATAAATAAATCAATAAATTTTAAGCATCATTTTGACCGCCGTCAACCGGGAAACTGGTTGCTAAAGGAAACAACATTATTTTAAATTCCTATAAACATAATGAATTCAGATCAACGGCCTTAATGCATGGTGGTAATGGCCCCTGAGCAGACAATCAACCTGCAGTATGGGTTTGATATAGGCTATAATTATACCGTGTGTCCGTATTGTCGGTCTCAGTACAATCCAGTGCATTCCGTAGACTTTTATTTATAGCACTACTAGTTCTTGTACACGGCTTCACATCACGTGCACGGTGTAGTTTAGATGCTAATTCAACTCAACTAATCCCCCTTTCACCCCCGTTCATTCGTCGAACATAATTATTGTAATTCTTTATTTTTTAAGAAGGATTATTTCTTCCGAGTTTCACGTTTCTGGCTTAAAGGGTTTCAGAGATACGCGTACTATTTAAGAAAAGTTCCACCCTCGTTTTCACTTCACCCCTTAATACGCGAATTGAAAATTCGGTGAATACGTATCTCTTCGGTTTTGACAGAGAACAAAAATAAGGTATGGCTACGTCCAGGTTAAAGGTATACGATTTCTGTAGAAATTGTCATTGAAATAAGTGAATCTACGAGTAAAATCGACGTTTACATGATCGAAGCCGCGGGTAAAAGCTAATTAATACTAATAGGAATACAAAATAGTAACGGGGTCTCGATATTCAAATTCGTTTTTCGGATATTTTCCACGATACTGGGAGAATGCATTTCCACAATTTTTTGTCTGTCTGTTTGATCAAAATCGGTATACTCGGTCCAAGTAATAGGTACTGACTACTGATAGTTGGTACTATGTATTACTTGGATCGAGTATACCGATTTTGATCAAATTTGGTAAGAGGGATTGTAGATTATAAACGAACAGGTCATTAGCATTTTTAAAACTTGGAGCATTATCTTTAATTTTTATTTATTGTAAATTATAGACGCGTCGACAACTTAGGTCATTAGCGTCTTGATTACATTAAATAAAAACTCACATCTAAATTACATCGCAAAACATCCATGAGCGCAGGCGGGATTCGAACCCACGACAGTCTGATCCAGAGGCGGCGACGCTAACCACTGGACCACAGTGTCCGCTGGGACATTATCGGTTGGTGCCAAACCTTAGAGCGATGATACACACAGCGCGGTTCGCCGCCTGAGGCGGCTGCCGAGTCGACACGTATGTTAGTGTTTTTGAATGGTGCAAAACACACACAGCGGCGGTAATCGCTTGCCGACTGGGAGCCGCTGTGTGTGTTTTGCATTATTCAAAAACACTAACATACGCGTCGATTCGGCAGCCGCTCAGGCGGCGAACCGCGCTATGTGTATCATCGCTCTAAGGTTTTTCAATGGTGCAAAACACACACACAGCGGCTCCCAGTCGGCAAGCGATTACCAATACCGCCGCTGTGTGTGTTTTGCACATGAAAAACATGAAAAACATACGTGTCGACTCGGCAGGCGGCAAGTCGGCGCAAACCGCTGTGGGTGTCATCGCTCTTAAAGTCTAATACATTTTATTTGGCTACGCCATAACGCAAAGGTAAAAATGAATGTTTTTGTCAAAATCAACATTGATGTAAGCAAATGTTCGGGTAAAACCAACTAATAACACGAGTGAAGCCGTGGGGAAAGGCTAGTAATACAATAAAAAGATGTCGGTACAGTGGGTTTAGTGGTATTAATGTTGATGGAATAGTCTGCAAACAAAAAACTCACAATCTGCTTTTAGAATAGCAAAGGTCATTGCATGTATTGTGTTACGTACTAGCCGAGACGAGACGCAAGTCAAGCTCAACTGGCACTTGTATAATATTACGGCAGGCGGATATCCTCTCATTTGACTTGATTTAATTGGTCGCACACAGCGTTGCCAACCATTTTTTTCGTTCCAAACCAAAAAATCATTAGTTCGTAGAAAAAATTTGGTGTAAAATATTATTTTGCTTTAAAATGATGGCATGTTATTTAAAAAAAAAGTCTAGTTTTGGGTAGTCGTTGAAAAGGATGTTGATGGATTTTAATCAATTCCAATTTTTTTTAAATCTGTACAAAAGTGCAGCTATCTATCTCAATGTAAGCACTTTTTGACCTTTTTGAAAAGTTAAAAAATAGTGAAATTTTTATCAAATAATGCGTATGTCAGAAAAATGTTAATCATGGTCAGGGAAAAACTCAAAAATATGAAATTGTGTAAAGCGAATGTATACGGCAAATTTATAACAGCTCATATCTGAGGTCTACCGATACGGCACCGTACTATACTTGTGAGCAGAATCCAGAAAAGTCTTAGAACGTTTTCTACCAGTTGTTTGTGGCCACTCTGTATTAAAAAAACATAATTTTTTTTTTAATTTTTATTTTGGTCATCACTGAATGCTGGCCGCTGGGTAATCCCTTGTTTTATAGCAGCAATACAATCTTTTGTACATTTTTCTAACACTGATATCCATATTTCGTGATCTACAACAGTAAAAAAATGATAGATATAAGAAGTCGAGGATTGTTAATTTATTACGGACAACCTTGCTTTGTCGCGTAACTTCTAAGGTGGTAACTCTAGTAGATGCACAGTTCACTGGAAAATAATTAATTCAATAATAAATGCTTGTTTTTGCACTCCAATTACCCTTTGTGTACTGAACTGCTGTAGGTAGGGTTGCACAAAAACTCAACATTTGATATTTTAAGAAGTGTATTTTCTGTTCTTTCAGATTGGTGACCAAATTCTTCGTGTAAACGGATTTACAGTCGACGATGCAATTCATAAAGAAATTCTACAGCTCATTTCAAACCACACGCATTTGACGTTAAAAGTTAGAAGTAAGTTTTTTAACAATTGTATATTACCTACATTTTTTACATTAGTAGATTTATATTATCCGCATAGATACGGAACGTATCAGTTCAGCACTGTAGCAAATACATTATTTTGTCAGAAGGGGTTTGCACTGCGACCAGTATTTTTTGTTATTTAAAATTGCCTAGTCATTTACAACGCTAGTCTGTCGCCAGGCCCACCCAGTCTAATAGAGACGCAGCCCAATTTTTTTTTCTAAAATTTGCAATTTCCTAAATTTTGTCATTAAATAAAAGATATTGAAAAACGAAGTTACAATTCTATTCATAAGCAAGTACCAATTGCCAATCCGCTAAATAGTATTTATTAGTAGTGTTTTCTGAAAAATTTTGAAAAAACTACATGTTCTCTGTAATAAAGATAATTTTAACAAATAAAATCAATTCAGCCATTGATTCACAAGGGTGCCTGATGGACCGATGGTTAGCCCAGTCCACTTAATGTCTTCGGATGGTCCCGTCTGTCGCCCTCGGCGGAGTTCACTGTAACTTTTAAAAGTGATTTGGATCAATTTGGATAGATAAAAAAAATCGTAATTGTTTTTTCTTGAATTATATTAATAAAATATCGTGTGACCGAGTCTGTTTATAATAAACTAGCGGTACCCGTCCGGCTTCGCCCGGGTGCAATACACTACTCACTCGCTTCGCTCGTTCGCTTGGATATTATAAATACACTACTCACTCGCTTCGCTCGTTCGCTTGAATATTATAATTACATTGCTCACTCGCTTCGCTCGTTCGCTTGGATATTGTAAATACACTACACACTCGCTTCGCTCGTTCGCTTGAATATTATAATTACATTGCTCACTCGCTTCGCTCGTTCGCTTGGATATTATAAATACACTACTCACTCGCTTCGCTCGTTCGCTTGAATATTATAATTACGAACAAATTTGATTACCATAAAAAAGTTAGGTATAGTGAGTCAACCTTTAAAGATAGACATATGCTGTCGCGGACTTTTTTTTAGAACTTTTAAAGAGGAACAATTCCGTCATACATGATTTTTGCGTAACTTTAACCGTTTACGCAGCGCACGCAACGGAAGCTCTCAAAAGGAATAATTTTTCCCGTTTTTGCAAACATTTTTCATTGATGCTCCGCTCCTATTGGTCGTAGCGAGATATTATATAGCCTATAGTTTTCCTCAATAAATGGGCTATCTAACAAAAAAAAAATTTCTCAAATCGGACTGGTAGTTCCTGAGATTAGCGCGTTCAACCAAACAAACAAACTCTTCAGCTTTATAATGAATGAATTGTAAATTATAGACGCCCGACAACTGAGGTCATTAGCGTCAATATTAGTATAGATAAGAAAACGTAGGTTATATTTTGTATTCAAATGTGGAAAAGTATTTCTTTAGTTATACTATTGACGAGATTTGTTCCTCGGGGGAGTTATTCAAGGTCATGTTACCTTACTTAAACTTATAACTTATTTTTTAAATTTTACGCATCAATGAGGGAGTTTGCAAAAAATCCTTTGACAGTTTTTAATTACTTCAAACTAAAAAAATCATGCTATTAAAGTTTTTTTTTAGTTTATTTAAAATAGTTATAATTTATATTCAGTGTATGTCACAAGAGCAGAACTGCGCATTGTTAAGTCAGGAACTTCTTAATATACGCGACGTAAACGGTGCGACACGCATGGTAAGTTCTGGCTTTATTTGTTTCGTAAAAAAAATCATTGCACAAGTTTGTTATGATTATTTATGACGTGGCTCTAGGTATTTTATAAACTGCGAGATATTGTGATATGAATGTTTTGCAAGTGACAGTTATGGTGCATTATATAGTACATCTTCATGCGGATATTTATTGTTCAGTAGGTACCAGTTTATTAAAAATATCAAATACTTGTTGTAAAGAGTAAGTAAGTGTTATAAAGAGGCGACACTTCTAGCGGTTGCATTACTGTTGGATGGCCTTGAAACGTTCTGTTCATATAAAATACTAGCGGTCCCGTCCGGCTTCGCCTGGGTGCAGTGAAGAAAAATTTGAAATCGTTTCAGTAATTTCTGGGTTTAACCCGGTCGATTTTCACTTGGACGAAGCCGGGCCGGCCAGTTATTATAGCCTATGTTCTAAAGCTAAGAATCACCTATCAAACAGTAAAAAAATTGAAATCGATCTTCTGAGATTATTCCAGATTTTCACCCGGCCGGCCAGTTTCAATTATTCATGTAAATTCTTTATCGTGAATCAATCTATCTAATCGTGAAAATCGGAACAAAATCTGTTCAGTAGTTTAATACGGAGAAAATCGGGCACAAACAGACAGACGCGGTGGGGGACTTTGTTTTATCATACGTATAAGTATTGATGATGATATTGAGAGTGCATAAACGCCTCTATCTAGTTTTTTTAAATAAAAAAAGAATGGTCACTGGGGACTTGAATCCGAAATTCCCAGTTTCACGCTGCTTAAGTTAATTACTCCACAATGCCTACAGTTGACATTAATTTATTCTTTCCTACACATAGCTAACTCATGAATATTTTTCCAGTGCGTTCGAGGGGTACTTAATATTTAATTCAAGGTAGGAAACAAATTAATATCTAATTATTGTAATATTACTGATTGACTACGTTTGAAATGTCGGTGCAGTAGGGCAAATTATTATAAATGTTAGAATGAAAGGATTGCTATTCCCGAGCAATAAATAAATCGAGAATACACAAACGGGTTTGTGAATAAATTCTCGATTTACTTAGTGCTGTTCTACGATAGGCTACTTTTAATTTGTAGCTAATGATCAACTATATCAGTCAAAAATAGGGTCCTTGTTTGAGTGTCGTGTCTTATAGAAATACCTAGTCTTTAGCAATTGTTATAAGTAAATGCAAATTTAATTATTTTTTTCTTTAATTAGCAACAATTGTTACAAAACGTGGGATATTACAAAATATGGTTAACATTATAATAAAACGAAGAGTTTTATGGAAAAAAATAAGAGGGTCGATCCAAAAATGATTTCAAAATGCTATCTTTATAATCTGTGCTGTGAAACTTTATGAAAGTCTTCCATCAGAAATTACGACTGTGAAAAGCTACAGACTGTTTAAGAAAAAAGTTAAAGAATATTTAATTATAAAATGCCCGTACGAACTTAATTATTTGTACCAAATGACATTGTCATTTATTGACGCTCTTCTTTGTCACCATGACAATTTTGAATAAAGAATTTTTATATTATTATAATATATATTATATATTTCTTCTGTCCGTGTGTATGTGACTGAACCTAAACGGCTGGTTTGATTTTGATGACATTTTGTGTGTGTGATTAAGTTGATTCGAGAATGGTTTAGGTTTACAATTTGATCCGAAATGTAGCGAACGAGCGAAGCGAGTGACTAGTGAGTAATATAATTATAATATTCAAGCGAACGAGCGAAGCGAGTGGGTAGTGCATTAATAAAATTCGAGCGAACGAGCGAAGCGATTGAGTTGTGTAATAATAAAATTCGAGCGAACGAGCGTAGTGAGTGAGAAATGTATTAATAATATTCTTAGCACCCGGGAAATTGCTAGCACCCGGGATTTCTTAGCACCCGCGCGAAGCCGGACCGAGCCGCTAGTAATAGTATTAACATATTAAGAGACCATTTTGTCTACAGTCTACACAACACAGTGATATGCGTTAGCCAATAATAAGACAAACATCGCTTGAAATTCACTAATTTTGATTTTTTCTTATACTCTGCTTGCCTAACAAAAAAATGTTTTTAATGACTATCAGTTAGTGTTTCAATAAAGCTTAATTTAAACAGTTGACTCGTCTAATTGATGCAAAATTTTACACTAATTTCCATTTTAAAAATACTTATTTAGTGCCTGTCCAGTGACCAGTCATTGTTTTCAAATTTACAAAAATTTTGAAAACTACAAATTCTGTGCAACAATTTTTTTAAATAAGTATCTGCTTGACTATTTAATATATTTATAAAACCACGTCCACACAATTTAATGTTATTATTTCAAAATTATTGTATTGATGTTTAGTGAAGTGTTTAATAATTTCACACAAAGACAATTGAAATTAGAAATTAAATTTAAAAATATGTATGTATTAAATATGATAAACGCGTAATTAGAATGTTGAACTTTAATTAATTATTGCAGTTGTCAATAAAAAAACAATAATATAAACTACAAATTGAAGTGTATTTAAGTGAGGTACAATACTCGGTTTTACGTTTTTTCCGGAAACGTTATGTTTTATTTCAAGGTGAATTTTGCAGTTCAATTTCTACAGAAGACTAGCCAAGCATATCAATAATTACATTGCGCGCGGTATCATTTTCTTTACTATTAATTTATTGTTACCTGTATTACAATATTTATGTTAATTGTTAAATTACAATAAATTATTTGAACTCTTGAAAAGTTCAATTACTTTGTTTGTAAACACAAAGTAGAGTCGGAGGGACAAAAAATCGCTTAGAAAACGATTGACTGACCAGTGACCACCGTCGCGTCGATATAACAGCACGAACTCATATTATACAGTCAAAATGCTAATTCGATTTTTATTCCAAAATGGCGATCAAAGAAAAAATAATATTAAAGCAAAACAAATTCCGGGGATGATTTTCAAATACAAAACAGTTTTTTTTTTGTTAAAAAATAGTTGTTTTTTATTTGTTAAAAAAATCAGTGGTAACAAATTATCAATTTAAAAGCAATTTTTCTTAAAATTAAAACACTCATGACTCTCACTTATATTTTATTTTAGAAACCCCGCATTGGAAAATGATGCAACCCGTATATAGGGTACAGTCGACAGACACGGCGGTTTTAACCGAAGCGTTTACCGAGTCGGTTCCCAAGTCGATAGGTTGTTTAATATAGCATAATAGTGTAAAACGCACACAGCTATTTCAAAACCGCCGCACGAAACGCACCGAACGGCACAGCTGTGTGTTTTTTACACTATTATGTTATATTACACGACGTATCGACTTGGAAACCGACTCGGTAAACGCTTCGGTTAAAACCGCCGTGTCTTGGCCCATAGTAATTATTTATTTTTTTGTGTTGATTGACATAAAGTTTAGAAAGTAATGTCTGCGTAATCATGAAAAATAAAAGTATTTAAATTTCCAGAAAGCAGACAAAAAAATTGTATCGAGGCACTCCCTAATATATACGTAATATCTTTAGGCTGTGAGCTCTTTTGCAGGTAAAACATCGGAACAGCTAAAACTGCTTTCTAATTAAAACACTACAAAAAACCTAATAATTGATTGTGGGAAACTTAAAATATGGTTGTCGAGCGTCTATAATGTACAACCCTTCTCCCAAAATGTGGTGTAAAGTAGACAGAAGTGTTGGTGTAAAAATTTTTACTGTTGCCTTTTTTGGTTGACCAGCTGAAAATCTAGTTAATCAAGAAACTATCGTAAATAATTTTATCAAGGATGATTTCGTAAAAATCAATAATTTTAAATATGAATTAAAAGTACTAGATAGTTATTATTTTGTTTCTGCATTAATAAAGGCTAAGACAAAAAAATCGATATACTTATATGTGAGTAGTACCTAATTTAGTAATATGGAAAATAGTAACTCGGGACGTATTTCTGTAATGTCAAGTTTTGGGAGATTTTCGGGTATTTTGTATAATACCGAAATGCGAGAACGCGTTTCCAGAAATTTTTTTATCTGTATGTCATGTGCTGGCATCATCCGTAAACGGATGAACCAATTTTGATGAAACTCAGTACACTGTCATGGTATCCAAACTTAAAGTATAGTAAGGTACTATGCTTAGGTTCTAATATAGGTTCCCATACAAATGCTATAGTTACAAAATCGATGTTCACGCGAGCGAAGCCACGGTTAAAAGCTAGTGTTTGATCAAATTATTCACAGATGTGTCGAAGAATTTTATTTTATTTTTTTAATACCTATGCTTCATTTTATGAGTGGTTCTAGTTCTATGTGCCAATGTATTGTTTGAAATATTGCAAAATTGTTCCACGAAATAAAAAAATCGTTAAAATTAGCAAAATAATTTCATGGTAAGTATTGTATACCTATAGTCGTATAGAATCGGTTGTCCCAATGACATAACGTAACATCCTGCATTTTTGATACTGTTTACTAATTTATCAATGCAGTGGTCTCCAATATTTTCCAACTGGCTTATGATTCGCAAGTGAAAGCGTGGGGCACAGACCTGGGGGTTGCCAATTCGAAATTCAAGATTTCCGGGACATTTCTGAGACGATGATTGAAAAATGGATCATTAAAGAATTTTAGACATAGTACCTACAAAATTTATTTCAACGCTAATGATCTCAGTTGCAGTAGCGGCGCTAGAGCTTTTTTCTAGGGTAGGCCAGTGTTGGGCACGGTGATGTGAAGGTGGGCCAATAACATTTATTTCCAAAATTTCGATAAAATTTTAACCCAGGTTACTTGCTATAGAATTTACAAGAAAAATTGTTGAAATTTCGGGGGTTAAAAACGTATTTAAAAGATAACCTAGAGATTGGGGATTATGCCAGGGTGGTCCAAGACAGTTTGAGGTGGGCCATGGCTCACCCTCTGGCGCCGCCACTGCTCAGTTGTCGAATGATGTTCTACTTAGCGAGCTCTAAACAATATTATTGTACCAGCCTTGTCCCTTTTACATGTATGGAACCTCCTTAGAATAAAATTCTGAAAATTTTAAACACGATTTTCAGTTTTGGGTCAAAGCAATACATAATCTGAAAATTTCAACTTTCTATCTTACTCGTTTACGAGCTAAAAGCCACTGATAGACGGACGGACAGACATTGTGGCGACTAAATATGGCCAGAGCCTTATAAATTGCGATATATAGGCTACTGTGACAAAATGGTCGTAAATGAGAAATGTGTGGATTAATTAACCATGAACGATTTCTAATTTGAATTCCAAACTAAATCATGTGTGAACAATTTCATCATAATTCATCAGATCATCACTTGGTATTATGATTCTTTTGGGTATAATGCAATATATCATGAGCATAATATTAATTGTTATAAACTAGGCAATACCTAGATACATATTACCACAGAATACATATTATATTACTTAATTACAGTCGAGCGTCGATTATCTGAATGCCAATATAATTATCCGAATGACAAAATGACTTCTGCGAATTTTCAGTTAACTTGAACATTTCAGTAAGCAATCGATGATTTCAAACCAAAAATATACTTAATTTAAAGAATTGAGTTAACTCCGATTTATGTCAGTATGACACTAGCTATATTACCTATATTTCTAAATATAAAAAAATCGGTGTGAAGACTGAAGAACCACGCATGACTTATTTATTTATTTATTTATTTATTCCTTCAAAAAAAATACACATTTATCGATAACAATATAAAATGTTTAGAATTTTCCCACCCAACTTGACAAGCCAGTGCTAGGGTGGGAGCACAAAAATTATATGTTGATCGGACTGAAAAAAAATAGAAGAAATAAAAAACAAAAAAAAAAACAAATACAAATACAAAATGTGTAGTTATGGTGTAACTGATCTGATTGAAAAATAGTTAATTATTGAGTCAACCGATGATATCACACACGGCAATCCTCGCACTGCCATCCTCTAGCAACCATCGTGTTATAAGCCTACTAAATCTTTTCCTATTTGCAACCATTTTATACTCCATGGGTAATAGATTGTATAGCTTGGGAGCAAGGAATGTAATGTGTTTCTGGCCAAAGGTCTTCGACATTTTTGGAACTTGTCGATAATCATTTTTAATATGAAAAATTTCAATGAAATTCGCCAAAAAGCCTTTGTCTACCTGAAACTTGGAAGATATTGTTATAGATATAAAATATACGCAAAATTACGTATATTTCCAAAACCACTGATCCGAACAAAAGACAGATACACAACACATACATACATACACACACGCGCGACCGCTATGCAGAAAACCCACTTTTCTTTGCGTTTTGAGGATAGTATAATCAGAATCGAACTTTTTTCGACCACAATACGTTCATTTCCTTGCGGAATATGGAAGTAAAAATTAATTTTGTGAAAAAAAATTTTTACGTGTTTCGATTTGCTAAACAAAGTAATTGGAATATTTCCGTTCTAAAATGTCTATGCCATTTTTGTGCCTATAGTAATTTATACGCTGTTTGCGGGGTGTTCCATTATCTGAATGTTTGCATATCTTAATTAATCCGGTCCCAATTAGTTCGGATAATCGGCGCTCTACTGTAAAACAAATCATAAAAATTTGTGTCACCTTTTAAATTAAAGATTAGATGCAAAATTGCCCCGAACTAAAATTCTTCATGTTTAAAATTTGTAATAACTTTATAAGTAATAACATTTGCGTATACAATTATTAATATTTCATGTTAAACAGGTTATGAGAACTTACATACAACAAATTAAAAAGAAAGTGACATTTTCCCGCGCCTAGTTTTGTTTGTTTTAAACCGAAGAGTTGTATAATATCTTTGAAATGTTAAATTATTTATAATTACTATTACTTTATTATAATTACTTTATGTGAGAGACTAAAGAATATAGTTTTGTTTTTTGTTACAGTCAAATGTTTCCTTAAATTCGACAAAAGTAAAAGTGAAAAATTATAATTGAATAACTTTTGAATTATTTTATTATGTATTATTTTTAATGTATTTATATATGTGTTTTTTATTTTTCAGATGTTGGAATGATTCCTGTTAAAGAGTAAGTATTTTACGATTCACTAGCAAAAAACCACCCAATTTTCGCACCGATGTTTTTAACCCATACTTCACATTCTTTGGGCTAAAAATAGCGGTCCGTGGATTTTTTCCTAAGTTTAGGGATACTATAATTAAGTGTCCAACTCATTTGAATATTTCCGAACAACAAATTCATTTTTTGTTTTATGTAACAAATATGAAAGACCAGTAAATTCTTCTGTTGTGCTGATAATAATTTATATATGAACTAGCGGTCCCGTCCGGCTTCGCCCGGGTGCTAAGAAAGCCCGGGTGCAATACACTACTCACTCGCTTCGCTCGTTCGCTTGAATATTATAAATACACTACTCACTCGCTTCGCTCGTTCGCTCCCGGGTGCTACTTAGTCTCGCTAAAACTCAAAAACGGCTTGACCGATTTTAATTTTTTTTTAATCTAAACCATTCTCGAACCCATTTAAGTACACACAAAAAATTTCATCAAAATCGGTCCAGCCGTTTAGGAGGAGTTCAATGACTAACACACGTACAGAACATTTATATATATAAAGATAATAATTTTATGAGCCGCAGTCAAATGATTTTAAGACATTCAATTTTACAGTTACAGTTGATAAAAATTTTGGAGCATACAAGTAATTCAAGAATTACAAGGCGCGATATTCATGTAGGTATTGTGTGTAAACGGTTTTACCGAACATAGGGAAAATAACACTAAGAAGATCAATTTTGTAGTAGGCTATGGCCATAAGACCTAATGTAAATATGTATTGGATTACATAGAAAAAATAGTGCAGTGAATTTTTTAAACAATTTTCCATAGCAACGGTTGACTATTAAGCGAAACTCGGAACCTGCTAAATAAAAAAAGTCATGAGGTGTCGTAAGATACCCGACAGAAGCTATGTTTCTTACGCATTGTATATAAAACCGAATTTATCAAAGATATAAACAATACAATTAAAAAGTTATTATTTGACTGCCATTTTGAAATCTGACGCCATTTTATTTTTTTGTGTCTTATTAAACTCTCAAATATCAATTTTCAAAAGGATCGGATAATTTTTACAAAGAAGTATATACCCATGGCCGCCATTTTAAAATATGACGTCATTTTATATTTTTGCGTTCTATAAAACTCGTCAATATCTATTTTCAAAAAGATCAGATAATTTTTACACAAAAAGTACATATTGCCGCCATTTTGAAATCTGACGTCATTTTATTTTTTTGTGTCTTATGAAACTCTCAAATATCAATTTTCAAAAGGATCGTATAATTTTTAGAAAGGAGTACATATGGCCGCCATTTTTAAATCTGATGTCATTTTATTTTTTTGTGTCCTTTGAAACTCTCAAATACCGATTTTCAAAACAATCGGATAATTTTTACAAAAAACTACATTTGGCCGTCTTTTTTAAATCTGACGTCATTTCATTTTTTTGTGTTCTATGAAACCCTCAAATATCAATTTTCAAAAGGATCGGATAATTTTTACAAAAATGTACATACGGCCGCCATTTTGAAATCTGACGTCATTTTATTTTTTTGTGTCTTATGAAACTCTCAAATATCAATTTTCAAAAGGATCGTATAATTTTTAGAAAGGAGTACTACATATTTCCGCCATTTTGAAATCTGACGTTACTTTATTTTTTTGTGTCCTATAAAACTCGCAAATATCAATTTTCAAAAGGATCGGATAATTTTTACAAAAAAGTATATATAATGGCCGCCATTTTGAAATCTGACGTCATTTTATTTTTTTGTGTCCTATGAAACTCTCAAATATCAATTTTCAAAAGGATCTGATAATTCTTACAAAAAAGTACATATGGCCGCCATTTTGAAATCTGGCACCATTTAATTTTTTTGTGTCCTATGAAACTCTCAAATATCAATTTTCAAAAGGATCGGATCATTTTTACAAAAAAGTACATATGGCCGCCACTTTGAAAAATCTGACATCATTTTATTTTTTTGTGTCCTATGAAACTCTCAAATATCAATTTTCAAAAGGATCGGATGATTTTTACAACAGAGTACATGTGGCCGCCATTTTGAAAAATCTGACGTCATTTTATTTTTTGGTGTCCTATGAAACTCTCAAATATCAATTTTCAAAAGGATCGGATAATTTTTACAAAACAGTTCATATGGCCGCCATTTTGAAAAATCTGACGTCATTTTATTTTTTGTGTCCTATAAAACTCTCAAATATTAATTTTCAAAAGAATCGGATAATTTTTACAAAAAAGTACATATGGCCGCCATTTTGAAATCTGACGCAATTTTATTTTTTTGTGCTTTATTTCCTTAGTCTGATTTTATAACATTTATCCGATCCACTGAAACGTTACCGGAGAAAGACCTTTTGCCTGTGAAAATTCAAAAGTACGATTTGCACCCGGACGAAAGCCGGGCCGGTCAGCTAGTTATCATAATATTGTATTGTCACCGGAGCTACACATGTGTGCAAAATTTCAACTCAATCGGATCACGGGAAGTGGGTGAAAATTCAAAAGTACGATTTACACCCGGACGAAAGCCGGGCCGGTCAGCTAGTTACTATAATATTGTATTGTCACCGGAGCTACAGATGTGTGCAAAATTTCAACTCAATCGGATCATAGGAAGTGGGTGAAAATTCAAAAGTACGATTTGCACCCGGACGAAAGCCGGGTCGGTCAGCTAGTTATCATAATATTGTATTGTCACCGGAGCTACACATGTGTGCAAAATTTCAACTCAATCGGATCACGGGAAGTGGGTGAAAATTCAAAAGTACGATTTACACCCGGACGAACCGGGCCGGTCAGCTAGTTACCATAATATTGTATTGTCACCGGAGCTACAGATGTGTGCAAAATTTCAACTCTATCGGATCATGGAAAGTGGGTGAAAGTTCAAAAGTACGATTTACGCCCGGACGAACCGGGCCGGTCAGTTAGTTACCATAATATTGTTTTGTCACCGTAGCTACACATGTGTGCAAAATTTCAACTCAGTCGGTCGCAAGATTTGTAACAAATATACGGGATCAAGCTAAATTAAACCATACCGTTTAAAAAACAAAGCATCTACTACCTACTTACTTTTGCGTGATGCCAGAACATACGTTTTTATTTGAGAATCAGTTCGGTTGCTTTTGCGTGATGCCAGAATATTTTAAAACTCGCAGTCGCATAAGAAGTTATTTACTTAAAAAAAAATCATATAAATCGGATCAGTGGTTCTTGAGTTATAAGCGTACAAAGAGACATACAGACAGAGAAAGTCAAATTGTTCGGGAAGGTATGAACGTCGAGAAATTTTGGTCCGATCCCTAGGTCTCGCCATCCGATCGACGTCGATAATTAGTTACACGTCATTTTAACTCAGTAGGCCAGGGTTTTTAAACTTAAATTCAAACATCAGCAGTCAAAAAATTGAATAACTATATTAAAATAATGCAATATAAGATAGAGCATACGCTATCTTCCAATATCCATATCACACTGTGCAACAGACAAGGACAACCGAAACAAGTTCGCGATTTATTAGATAAAGTCGCATTTATTTCGTTTAATAATCATATAAATCTGTATAAAAAAACTGTTTTGACACAATATTATACATGAAATCTATCTAAAATTTTCTGCTCTTTCGTTTAAGACAGGTTTCGAATCGATCTGACTTAAATTGAGCAAACTATAAGCAAAAAACACCGTTTTTTCTAATTTGCTCCCCTCTGGGGCCAAAATTCAAAAATCGGGCGACGTTAGGATCAAATAGACCCCGAGAGGAATCGAACAAAAAAAAGTTTTTGAAAATTGGTTCATCCGTTTGGGCTGTACGCGTGACACAAAATAGCGTGACAGATTCACAGATTCACAGATTCACAGATTCACAGATTCACAGATTCACAGATTCACAGACAAAGCGAGTGTATATAGGCGCTTCTAGCTTCGCTAAGATCGCGCCTAAAAACCAATCAAGTTTTATTTTCTAGTTATTTATTTTTTTAGATTGAAAATGTAGATAACGAAAAATAAGAACAATATTATTTAGGTATCTTAGAATCACCCTAGGAAAAAGTTTTTCGTTAAAAAGTTATACTTTTTCGTTTCTAATCCAAATGGGGTGTCACCTTTACTTGTAATTTGGGGGTATAATAAACTCTTTGAATACTACCTTGCTATATTTTTCAATAAATAATGATACGAAATGATATTGTTCGACGTCAAAAAGTATTTTTATCTGTCAACTAGAAGCTAAACCCATCTTCTCATATTTCTTTACAGATCATCCCAAAATAATAAATTTATCGAAAATGTTTGTAAAGACGAAAATTATTATTTCTGTTTGTTTTTTATTGAAGTGTAGAAATCAAGGCCTTGAAGATGAATTTATGAATTTTTTGATGTACATTCTTACAATTTTCATCTGTTAATCAAATGGATCGTTTTCCCGTCATTTATTTTATTTATTGTAGATTATACTCTACTTAGGCGGAGGTGGGATTCGAACCCACGACAGTCTGATCAAATATGCCGTTACGCTAACCATTAGACCACACTGTCCTCTTTTTCCCGTCATAATAAATTTATCAAAAATATACTGTCCAGATTGTATGTATTTAAAAACGTGGTATTTTTATTTATTTTTAGGAAATGCACAGATCCGTTAGGGTGGCAAATAATTCAAGATACGCCATCAATAGGAAGTGGTTCTCCACCGTTGGGTGAGAAACAACGGGAGGTCAGAATCAGCATGTGTGTTGCACCTAGATCGAAACTGGGATGTGGGTATGTATCAAAATTACGAATGATATACTTACGCGCGATTTATTCTTAACTTTGGGAGTAATTCCTCTTTTTCATTGCAACATGCACGTTGCTATCAAAATGAAGGTCTACACTTAAGGTTAAGAACAATCCGCGACTGAATCACCCAACACCAATGAATAAGTAATAAAATCTCGTATATAATTTATCTTAAAAAGTTTACATAGTGGTGTAACTATAATAATTTTTTTATTACCGGGGCCCCATATCAGATAATAGCAAATGTTCAGTTATAACTGGGCTATCATTCAGTTAAAGTTTTTTTTTTTTTTGTGGAGGAGGAAATGCATTTACGTACACCCAAGGGTAGTGTGGGACTCGGGCACAGCCCCATACCCACTAAAACCCCCTCTAACTCGCTCCATAGGTCCTCCCCGCGGTACCGACGGCAAGTTAAAGTATTTATATTTCTATAACCTGCTACTGTACAACAATATTTTGATAAAGAATTCCGAAATTTGGATTTATGCCACTGCCTTCTCGAAAAGTTAACGAATAATCAAATAATAGTTCATGGCCATGGACGTAATTCATTGTCAATTTCCAATAATACAACAAAAAATATACCATGAGTAAATTTTATAATCAAAGTTATCATCGTCATTTAAATTACGTTTGACTACAACAAAATTTGAAAATTCCACAACAAAATTTGAAAATTAATTACCTAAACATTAAATGTACTTTTCCAGCGCGTAACGCTTAGGAACTAAAGCAAAATATGTTAATAATAGTAATCCCTTTTCCACAATACCTAAGGGATTACTATTATTAACATGCATTATTAATTAACAATTATTCGTAGACGAATGAAGTCGCAACAATTTTATTGCAAAGACTAGACGTTTTAATATCATTTTAAATGTTTGAGTTAAATTTTTACCTGCTTTTCGGTACACTGCACAGTTTATTGAACCGATTGCAAATAAACCTGCAGGCTGTTCTTCGAGTCATAACTGAACATCTTAACTCACTTTAATTTCATTGTAAAATTACAGAATATGCAAAGGTCCAGAGTGGAAGCCCGGCATTTTTGTTCAATTTACAAAAGAAGGTGGAATCGCAAGAGAAGCTGGATTGAGACCAGGAGATCAACTGCTGTATTGTAATGGCGTTGACTTTAGCGACATTCCATTTAACGAGGTAGTTTATCATTTCCTGTGTTTTTGTATATTAGCGTATTTTTTATTTTTAAACAAGAAGACTACAGGCACAAAAATCGATTAATCTTTTTGAAGCTATACTTCTATAGGCGCGCTAGATGATTTTTGGGAGGGGAAAAATTTATGGGTTCGCGTCACGTCACCGACATGCTCATGTTAAAAGTATATGTATAGCTACGCTCATAGCTATAAATATACTTTATTTTATACGTATTGCGCTTACCCAGCTGTGAAAGTAATATATTGGCGCACGCGCAGTGGCCTATGTACACGTATATGCACCAACACAAAGATAACGTGTTGTACAACATTAGTTGTGTGTATTGTTTAAATTGTGTTTTTAAATAATATAAGTATGTTAATTGTTATTTCAATTAAATTGTATTTATATTTTGTACTGGACTTGCGTAGCCCATCGCATGTGTTGACTAAAAAGCATAGCTTCTGTCGGGTGTCTCATGACACCTCTTGACTTTTTTTGTCGCAGTAGTTTCCTCCATTCCTGCGTTTATTGATTGATTATTAATATAAAAATGATTAAATTACGGTATTACCAAATTATTAAAAAACTTGAAAAAACATTATTCCACTATTTTTTTTTGTATATTGTTTTCAGGCTGTAAATGTTCTTAAAACATCGTATCAGTTGGACTTATTGGTACGGAAGCAAGCCGGTTTGGAGTTATTTCCTGGTGAATCTAGCGGATATAATAGTTCAGCAAGCTCGGTAACTGGTGATCAAAGTCCGTCTTGGTCAGACTCAAAACGTCTATCAATTGTTAAAGAAGAAACGCTTGATCTAGAAGATCGACTTATACATTTGGATACTTCAAGATACCAATCAAAACAATGGGAAAATTGGGATTCGCAATCATTGGACAGCGATTCAAATAGAAATAATTTTAAACCAACGATAATTAACTTAACTGAAAACGGGACAACAATACAAAATAACGGAGATTCGGAAGATTTATTGTGCCAAAATAATTTATTGAATGAAACAGTAGTTAGTAACCACAAACATAATTTAATTGATAAGACAAATCCAAGTAATTATCAACAGTTGATGAATCACGATACTAAAACAGTGGTTGTTGAAGTACATCGTAGTGAGACTGATCATTCTTCAGATGAAATATCCAATAAGTCTGAAAATGTTATCAACAATAGTTCGTCAACAAATAGTTTTACAAGTCTAGCGAGCAGTTCTGCATCTAGCAGTTTGTCAAGTGCCATCACGCAAGAATTACTCAGGAGATCAGAAGTAAGAATACATAGCAATCTTAAGAATTTATAATTTTATCAGCCACTTATCAATACCTCTATATATTATTAAATTAAAATTTAAGCACAAATTGCATAAATGTTTTACTATTAAGAAAGTTAGGCAATCATTTTATTGAAACGTTTTTTGGCTGTTATAAGAACTTGCTAGTAACTATAAACAAATTGTATTTAACACTTTTGGTTTCGTAGGATTGTGGTCATTGAAGACAAGTGGTCAATATACAGAGAACTTATGTTTAGGACTTAGCAGTGATTAAGTTCTGAGGGTGGTCAGTAGCTCAGACTCTACTGTAGTAACTACTATCATTTTCGGCAAAATTGTTAATTTGAGATAGAGGTACGGATAGATCGCTCGTTAAGGAGCAGGGCCATCTTTGTCTTTTAACATCCCAAGAAAACGATCATTTGCTGCCCTTGGAATTCTTCACAATCGATACTTCATTTATTTATTGAGCTTATTCCAAATTGAGCGAACTTTATGTCGCCAAGGCCCTATTAAAAATATGCCGCCGCAAACGCGTATCTGTTTCGCTGCTGTTCAAAGCCGACCCTGTTAAGGCGTGGCTTTCCTAATTATTTGTAACTTTGCGAAAATTATTGTATGAAATTATATTTTGAGAAACTGACTAAATTCTAACCGATATTTTTCAAAATAATCTTCCTTATAGAAAAAACATGACGTTATGTAGAAAAACGAGACTTTTGCGGAACATTGACCGAAATACGGAACCGTTTTAGACATCAAAGAAATTAGGGACGTGGTGTTGAAATACGGAACGGTGCCGTTAAACACTGAACTTAAACCCACTTATTTTTTATTCATAATCTATTTTCAATATGCCAAGTTTTAAACCAAAAGCGCGATATTATATAATACAATTAATTTGTTTCAGAGAAAAAAAGAAAACGGTACAAAGAACATCGACGACGAATTGCAAAAGAAGAAAACTGTAATGAAAGCGACTGATTTAGATAAGAAACAACAGCATGATAAATTAATGGATGAATTTAAAAAAGTGCATCGAAAGATGTTTGCTAGTCCAGATGAAAATACAAATGAAAAGGAAGGAAGCAATTCAAGTCACGAGCTCAATACTTCACAGTGCAGCGAGTTTATAGAAAGATCGACTTTTGTTTCGACGCTGTCTCATGGAGAAATCAAATATCCAGATGAGGTTAGTCACATTTTTTCAAATTAAATTTTATCAATACTAATCGATAAAATAGTATAACAAGGCCTCTCTTTGCAATTTCATTTTCTTGAGTGTGTGTGTTTTTTTTTTGTATTTTGTAAGATACCTAAACGGAAATATATACTTTTGGATTTTTTTGTCTGCCTGCCTGCTTGTTTGTTTGTACTAGCTTCCTGCGTCACCCGAGAACGACTGGACAGATTTATATGAAACTTGGTACACTATCAGTTGGTACCCAAACTTAAAATATTGGGTACTAATAATATATATTATAATAGTGACGGAACAGCTATCTGCAATTTCACTTTTTTAC
This sequence comes from Mongoloraphidia duomilia, assembly GCA_039654895.1. Lineage (NCBI taxonomy): Eukaryota > Metazoa > Arthropoda > Insecta > Raphidioptera > Raphidiidae > Mongoloraphidia > Mongoloraphidia duomilia. The sequence continues at coordinate 35,720,332 of CM077524.1, read as the reverse complement.
AGGCTTTTTAGGGTGCGCATTTTCAGATTTTTTGTCTGTCTGTATTGGCGTTATTTGAAAAAGACTAGACTGATTTTGATGATGTTTGGTACACCGTTAATTGGTAAATAAAGTATAAGGTAGTTTTTACCTGACTACACTCGGGTTGAAACATGGTTCCCATCAAAATCGACATTAATGCGAGTAAAATCACAAGAAAATCTAACGACCGCGCCAACCCATCGAAAAACGCGTGCTTCGTGAGGTAGTTGTGTACGCCATCCATGACGTCATGCCCAAAGCAACCGTGGTCATTATGCGTTGCGGGCCGCCGGTCGCCAAGTGAATCGCGCCTTCTCATAGCGAAGCATATGACAATGACATTAGACTGTTTCTGCATATATAAAAACTGGAATAATGAGATCACAATCTAAGGCCTGGCGCATACAATCAATTTTTAAGAGGGCAGTGTAGCTTAGTGGATAGCGTATTTGGTATCGCAGCCTCTAGACTAGACTGTTGTGGGTTCAAATCCCACCTGCGCTTATGGATGTTTTGTGATGCTATTTAATTTTAAGAAAGTTGTTATTTGGTGTAGTTGAAAGACGCTAATGACCTGAGATGTCGACGCGTCTATAATCTACAATAAAATTTAAAAAAATCAATTTTTAATCGTTCAACTGTTTAGTTGTTTGTCAAAAGTCTATTGGAGCAGATGGGACTGTGCATACTATCAACACGATAGTTGTTCGACTAAAAAATCAAAAAAATCGCATCGATCGTTTTTTGACTTTTCTGTTGAACAACTAGCGTCGGCAGCTTATGTCCACAGCTGTGCAGTTGTTTAATAGTGAAATTCTGGCACTGATTGATTGTATGCAGTATGCACACTTCTAACAACTAAACAGTTTAATCGAGTTGAAATCGCGACACGTACACCACTCCACTAAACTGTTTAGTCGTGGAAACAATTGTGTGTATGCGCCTAGCCTAAAGCCATTGTCAAATCAAATTTTCTGACTGTGCGTTCTGCAACCCAGTATTAGTATTTATATACCGTGCGAGTTTTTTCAAAACGTACATAGGCTGTTTCACAATTTAAAATCGTGGTATAGATATTGTTAGAAACTATGGAAACGAATGTTTTTATTTACAATATTTATTATTATTGAGTTGTGATAATACATTTTATAAGTTCAGAGATTTATTTGTAATTTTTTCTATGAAAAAATGTACACCGTGGATGAACAGGTTCTTATGTACAATTTGTATTTTGGGGGAAATAGTTGTCGGCAAGTTTCGGCGTTATTTAGTGTGCAGCTTCCAGGCAGACCAGATAGATACCATCAATGTCTATACCACGATTTTAAATTGTGAAACAGTCTATGTACGCTTTGAAAAAACTCGCACGGTATACAAAAATTCCTATACAGGGTGGTGACCGTGACTGCTGCACATAGGGATTTAACCCGTAAAATCAAACTTTCGCGATTTCCTGCTTCCCTAATTATTTTAGGAAAGATATCTTCAAATAATTGTTTTAGAACATAAAAAATTCTGCATCTAAATCATTAAACAAAATTAATTTTGCATGCTTTATAGGCAGAAATTTGATATGAAAATGTCAAAATTACCTCAAAAACAGATAGCGATAGCCATGGAATTTGAACAAAATGATTAGAAATTATTCTGAGAGCTAAAACGTTGTCATTTTGTTCAAGTTCCATGGCTATCGCTATCTGTTCTTGAGGTAATTTTGACATTTTCATATCAAATTTCTGCCGTTACAAAGCATTCACAATTAATTTTGTTTAATGATTTAGATGCAGAATGTTTTGTTCTAAAACTTTTATTTGAAGATATTTTTCCTAAAATAATTAGGGAAGCAAGAAATCGCGAAAGTTCGATTTTATGGGTTAATCCCTATGTGCAGCAGTCATGATCACCACCCTGCATATAGGCAATAAACGTTACATGATTGTGTCATACTAATATTGAAATTTAATCAAACAATATAACATATTTTATTTTTTCCGCGATTTCGCTAGCGTTAACGTTGATTTTGCCGGCAGAATCCCTCGCATTAATCTAGATTTTGCGTGGAACTCAATTTATTTACCCAAACGTAACTAGATTTTCAATATTTTTCAAAAAAAATTGACAGATCATTTACGTCGCCAATTTTACTTCTATAGTAGTCTGAGAGTAGCTGTCAGTAGGTAATAGCGGGCGGATCAGGGCGAATAAACATAAATCACTATGGAAAAGGTTTGCCTTTCCACACTAGTGTGGGAAAGATACGTTCCCGCACACCGGCCTGTCTGCATGCTTGCATACAAAGCAGCTATTTTATAGTGGATATGGCAAAAAGAAATGTATCTAATACTTTTAAAATTATTTTTAATGGTGAATAATACCAAACTTTACTTTTACCTTTACCCACGTGTCAACAGCAGTCAGCGTGATAAAAATTCTGGGCGAAATATATTAAAATTCACAAAGTCGCTAAAAGAGCTAAGCGCGGGCCTGCTTGGGAACCGGTCCTGATTTTAATACATAAAACGTGTTAAGTATGTATCCCGTATCAGATATTTGAACAATATTATCAGTGACGTATGAAACATGAAGTAGAAATCAGTTTAGTGAAACAGTACCTACACCTATGTAAATCACCTCATGTTATCGTTTTAATTGCTAATGGTTTACCTCCCCCTGCCGTGTGCTAAACGAAATTTACGCGATGCCGCCATATTGTTAATTGATAGCGTAATATAGAAATATGACTTCTCACTTCTCAGAAAAATCGAATAAAATGGACAAGTCAGTATAGTGTTTCGCTAGTGTGCTCATAACATATACATATCTCCATAAAAGTATGTTTCCGAGCGCTATAATCTACTTTTAAATACTTTTTTAAATTTTTTCTTCGTTTTGACCATCATGTCGTCTATTACCCGCCGAGAATGGCCCGAGGCTACTGGCTAATCCTTGACCTCTATATAATCATTTAGAGCCAACTCACACCTACAACTTTTTGTATCGAAAACGCGCGATTAAATCGCGATTTGACGATTGCGCAGCTATTTGAAATTTCTCGTGACATATTAGTCGTGTATTTCATTTTTCAGCGAAAAGTGTGCGACCTTACGTTATTACTTATTAGTAGTTACTAGTTACATCTGACGACCTCGACTCGAAGCGACTGAATCGCAAATTCGAGCGACAAAAAGTAGCATGTGTGTTGTCCCTTGAAAAAGTAAAACACGTTCGCTATAAGAATCGAGCAGTTGCAAAAAAAAATATCGTGTAAATCGAATACATATATTTGATTTTACTTGTTATCAGTACCTATGTAATTTCTAATTATCCGATGCCAACGATACTCTATAAATTATTATTCTTGACAACTTATGATGAATAATAATCATCGCTCAATCATAACACTCTGATATTGTTATCTGATTGGTGCATACCTGATACATATATTATGCTAATTCCCAATATATAAAATACGCTAATGACCTCTGTTGTCGAGCGTCTATATATAAAATAGAAACGGAACCTCTGTTTGTAATTTCGTTTTTTTACGGGTCTTCCGTGTATTTTCTATAATATAATTTTGGTGTGGGTTTGTAGCAGGCATTGTAAAATATAAACGCTCGACAACACAGGTATTAAGCGTCTATTTTTAACATTTAGTCGGCAAAGCTGGAAGTAAGGAAGAATGTGTAATTTTTGAGTAATTATCACGGTCAAAGAATATTTTTTGCGATCTGATTATTATCGGAAATCAAATAACCAGTATTTTTCTAGTAGCGGGTGATTTTTTTATCGGTTCAAACTTCTGGGAATCCGATTTTACTCATTCCTATATTTTAACATGCATAGTTATTGTCTTCTTATATTTATTATTTTTCTATGATACTTGCTATCTGTGTGAAATCTATTAAACAGAAACAATAATAAAACAGAGTTTCTAAAAAAATAAGATACCTAAACGTGTTGAATTTATTTCCTTGAGGTACCTACCTATGTCAATTTAATGTTAATATTTTTTGATACTCGACAGTGACACTTATAAAAAGAACTCGTAAATCAAGAACTATCTTTATTTCTAAATAAGCTCAGATGTAGCTAATGAACTGTTGTTGCAATAGTATACAGGGTGTATCACACGATTGAAAACATAGAAAAAACAATCTAGTGAAAATCATTAAGGATCCGTGGATATGTAATATTATGGTTTAATGATGAATTAATCCCTCAGGGGGAGCATTGGAATGTACTTGTTCTCGCAATTATTGTATTCCAAATTCCAATGTTCTTTGGGAATTGGCGTTTCCAGTAGCCCGACCTCGTACCAGTCGATTTGTGTATGCCGGTTGGTAGATTCTAATACACAAATGGATTATTAATAATGTTGTGTTGAAGACGCTAATGATCTGAGTTGTCGACGCGTCTATAAACTACAATAATAATAATAATGAATTAATACACATTTATTATATCCACTGCAGGTGTTCTATTAATACTTAAACATGATGTTACATTATAATAATGACTGAAAATGTGACAATGCCATTAACATAGCATGATGCACATGTGTATGATAATTATAATCAAAAAATCCGATTTTATTTTTTCGCTAACGAAAAAAGAAAATCGGCGAACTTATTCGCGGACGCATCGATTTTTTTTGTGATAATGTACACGCTTTGTTGGGAACCGCTGGTTTTAGCATCACTGGTCGAAATGAGAAAGAATGAATCTTACGACGCAGTTCATTCATTCATAGTTCGGAAACAAAATTTAATTTTGTGAGTCTGTTGTAAATTCTGATAGCAAATAATAGTACCGTCTGTTCTGAAAGAGTACCGATATCAAGTTTCATTGTTTCAACTAAATAGGTCCAGAAGTTTTTGAGTTCGATACAAGCAGTCAGACAGATATTATACGTGCTGATTACAGAAGCTCGACAAATGAGGTCATTCACATTGACGAGACTGATGTTGGGTTTACCGTACAATTTTATTTCTAATCACGCTGTTAATTAATGACGGTTTCTATGGTAACGATCAACAATTTGCCAAAAAATTTAACAGTGTGATTAAAAAACAGCCTGTTAAAATTGTACGATAAACCCAACATGAGAGTTATTCTGGACACGCGTTCTACGGTTTAGGTACCATACAAAATACCTACCCGAAAAAACCTCAATTAATGAAAATACCGTCACCCTAGTGCTGACTTTTGATAATAGGTAGTCGTGGATGCTCTCTCAATATTCATTAATAACTAATAACAAGCATCTATCTCACAAACGATAAGAGGTAGCTAGTTGAAATTTTCACAGATTGTGTGTTGTTGTGGCATGAATCCTGGCAAATTATAATTAGAATTAAATAACCAATATTAATTTTAATAACGTTTTTTTATTTTACTACAGTACTGACTTTAGCCTGTACTGTACTGTAGGAATGGAGCTGTACTTTGTGATTGGCTCAGTTGGTAGCGTGTTCGACTGACGAGATACCCGGTTCGATCCCGGGTTTCGGATCGCAATATTTTTGTTGTTTTTATTCATCAAATATTCTGTTAAAATATTTTTTTTATAATCATCACGAATCACTAGACAGGATATCTTGTTCCAAGCATCCACCCAGAACCTAGGGTCCACTAAGAATTCACTAGTATCTGATTTGAATATAAAATTTTTACGAGCGTGCATTTTGAGATCAGAGAAACGGTTGATCTGTACCACAAAAAAATCTCATGGCTTCTTAAATACCGGAATACATATTACCCCATATCGTCGACGCCTATGTATTGATTTTACCTGCAGTGATAAGTTTTTTAAGTTCGTTACAATGAAAATGGAATCGTTCATTTTTGAAGAATCACAAAATTATACTTCCACTCTCCGTACGTACGTGTATGTAGGTAATGTGTGTGTCTAGCAATTTAGGTACTTAGTACTCTCGTAATCGTAGTTACTGCATCACTTGCAGTCAGAGGAAATGCTTTCAAAATACCGGTAATATGCATCCCTGTTTATAAAACAAAAAGATTTTGAAAAATAATATAATTCAGAAATATCTACGTTTTTTTAACTGTATTGTGTTCTTGAGATCATAAGTTAGGTAAACAATAATATGAAATTACGGTTCACGGTAACAATTTAATAATTGTTGAAAATAAAAATATTGCAAATTACATAATATAATCTTTTTTTGCAATAAAATATTTTTTTAATTGAAAGTGTGGTGAAAGTGTACCAAATTTACAAAAATTAATAATAATTTGTTCTTTTAAGAATATAATATGATTAAAATGGTTATACGTAATTAGTAGTTTTAATATTATATAAAATAAAAAATTTTCACAAGTAGGTATTCTTGGAATATGAAAACGTGGAGAAAGTTACAAGTGATGTGAATTCTACAATAGTTGAGTTTTTTTGACGTAATTTTTATCATATAGATAATAATTAATCAATAAATAATAATAACAACGGGACCTCTGAAATTTCGTTTTCTTCCTAGGTTTTCGGTATAATTTGTGTGATACCTAGACAAGAGAACGCATTTCCGGAATTTTTGTTTTTCTGTTTGTACGGCATTATTAAAAAGCGGCTGGACTGCAACACGTGTGAATTGCTGCTCTCGTTCCTCAGGCAGCAAACTTCACACTACTTGCAAACGCTGTGTTTCGCCCCTTGTAATGCAATATACTAATCAATGAAATTATTTTGGGGAATTAAGATAATGTCAGGAGTCTATCATGCTAAATGACAGTTATATGTGTAAAATGACCTTTATCACGTTAAATTTCACCTTGGATATTGTTAACGTAAGGTACAGCGTGTACATTTTTTCGTACAAGCATAATCAGAAAATAATACAAGTGAGAGACAATAATGTATATTTGCATATAGCTTATGCCTTTTATGATTACTTTAAAGTACGTATTTAAAGAACAATAGCTGTTCGATCGGGTTTTAAAAAATGATTAACATAGGGTTTCTAACAATTGTCTTCTAATAATTGTTTACAGTCTTGATACAGACCTTTTTGTACGTATCAACAGCGTCGTAGCCCAGTGTAAGATTCTGATTTGGGACTTTGCTTGAAAATAATCATATTGATTGCACTGATTATGCCCTCTCCGGAGTAATGCCCCTGGCGCAGCCCCCAGTTGCCAGGCCCTAGCTACGACGCTGCGTACCAACCAGGGCCGGTCCTTGGCCGATTTGATTTGTTTGATCCAATCAGGTCGTATGCGTTTTTAATCTAAAAAAAAAACACTAGAGGAGACAAATTTTTAAAGCGATGAAAAATCAATATTTTTAAAACTTGTTTAAAAGTTAATTTGAAAATATTATGTTTAGAGGCCCTCGCGTATTAGATTTTAAAAAAATCCAAAATTGGACCCCTCGTTGCTGTGACTAACATACCTGCTGCATTTTTACCTACGGTCCGAATCGCGGCGAGTCGAACGGATGAAAAAGAACGAAATGTATGACAGCCGCCAACCTTATTCTAATTTTTTTTTAATTAAAAAGTGGATCTTTCCATGTTGTGTTTAAAAAAGCTCTTTCTAAACTACTATAATTGAAGAGAAATTGTATTAAAAATAAATGAAAACTAATAAACAGTGTCGTTAGAGTTCAGTGTTAAATTGTGCAGGAAGAATAAACGTTAACGTGAAATTAATAAAAAAAAGTGAATACATCTGAAACAAATTAGAAACAATGATACGATGGTACATGGACTATGAATAAATAATACTTTATTACATAGCTGAGTTCCCACAACTTTCGTATGCTGTAGTATTTAATTCCTGTATCGTAAACCGCAGTTATACAAATCTGTAACAAGTTTAAAAAAATGTTATACAAATAGTGTACCTATAACAGTGTTTCTCAATTTTTTTCCTCCAACGAATCTCTAAGTCTAGTAACGGGATAACAATTTGAATGCCCATGCCCCCAGTTGCAGTCTCTTTTTGAGACCCTCCCTCTAAAAATTAAAAAAATGTTTTTTTTAAGATGCTAAATCTAAGGCGGCGGTCTCCAATAAACGCTGTCGGTTGCGTCAAGAAGCGTCACGTCGTACGTAGCGTCGTTGTATAGAAGCGGTGTCCTTTGCCAACGTCGTAGGCTGCGTCTAGACGCAGCGTACGACGTCAAGACGTTATGCGCTGCATCAGTAGTTACAGTGGACGCTAGACGCAACGCACAGCGTCAGCTAACAAGAGAGACCGCGTGAAGTGGCGTGTAACTTCCAAACGCATGTAGCTGCGTCAGCAGACGCTAGACGCTATATACAACGTCAAGATTGGAGACCACAGCCTAAGAAATCTAGTTTTCTTCTTGATTTTTTGAGTTCCTCGCGATATTGAGCTCCCAACGGTCTTCTTGCGCTTGTGCGGTGATTCGCCACTGTCCAAACTTGATCACAAAATACAAATAATTTTTTTGTTTTTTCTATGATCTATATCGAATTTTAGAGTAATATTGCTTAAAAACGTTTAAAAAATTAAATTCAAAAACTACTTAAATTTAAACTGCATGGGTGTGTGGATTAGTCTATTTAAAAAAAATACATTACAGCACTATCGAGCTTCTGTACCTTCCTTCCACCCTAGCTTCTCAAACGACGAGTCGAATAAAATTTTAATCATTTTGAAGAACACTGGTTTATAAATTCGGATAAATATTAGATTCATACAGATGTTATGTTCAGGAACCTTCTACGAGCCTGTCGCTCATCTTTATTCAAACACGCTGAGTAAAATTAAATAATTTTAATAGAAATGCATTCCAAGATTATTATGTTTAAAAAGGTCTATTTACATTAAATCGTTCACAAGACGGTCCCCGTATCCATTTTTATTGAAATTTGATAAATAGTGAACCCAAAATCTAATCTTTTTTAAAACTTTGCGCCAGAAAGCTATACGGCTTGTCGATTTTTTTTTGTAAAATAAAACTAATGACGATTGAAGCAACCATATTTTTAGTAGATATAGTGCTCCATTTTTCCACATAAACTTGTTTTTGAATTTTATTTCCCTTTTATGTTCGTGGTGAGAAAATATAACTGCACGCAGATAATCGACATGGCTACCTCTTTTTTCACAATGCTGCACAAAAAAGAAAAAAAATCTAGATAGAAGCAGATTGGATACGGATATTTTAATATAGTATAGTATAGCCGTATAGCGTAATCAATTTTATGAAAGAATAGTAAACAGGCTGTATACCCAGATTTTGTCTATACCTCTTATCTCCAATTTTTATTGAAAATGATTCTTCTTTTGCCGACTTTCTCTTATCTGCCACAAAATGTGTATTTTTTGCCATCTTAAAAGTATTTGTGATTTCATCGATAAGTGTTATTACCAAATAGCCTGTAGTATTAAAAATACTTCGGACTTGACAATCAGTATTTTATCAATTAATCGTTATCATTCTATTCAGTTCCATTTATGAGGTAAATTTCTAGTAACTGGTATCTACTGTAGTTAAACTCTTTAACAATACGACGATACTAATTACTGTACCGTATCTAAACAATAACGTAGTGGTGGATAACAGCTGAGCAACGGTGTACATTGCAGTTGATATATTATTTATAATAATAAAAACTTGTGTTTAGTCTTCAAACAATATGAAAAATCTACAAAGTGCGAGTGCTGCTGGAAATAAAAATAAACCTATTGTCATTATTCAAACATACGAAGTAAGAAATTATTATTATTATTGTTTTAATTTTTATTGACAATAAAATAGCTCATTCGTGTTCTTAACTAATTATTGTAAACAATTTTAAATTAAAGGCGATATTGCAATACAATTTTTAATTATTGTATTCACAATATTTATATTGCAGAAGAATTCTTTTTTTGCACGTAATTATTATTTTTTTTGTTTTTAATGACAAATCTGTCATGCAGTGTTTTATTTAAAAAAAATCTAACTACGCTATTTTTAAGATTTCACAGGCTGGATATTCACTGAAATCAGTTAAAAATTTTAGTTTATTGACCGTTTTCTTGTAGCGTAGGGACCTAGGTATTTTAGCACGTTACGATACCTGCTTGGCATTTTTCGAAAAAAGATTAGTTAGATAATTGACATTTTTGTGATGTTAAATTTAGAAGGCGCAATTATTATTGTTAAAATTTAAAAAAAATTGCGAGAATTTTAAAGAACCGTTTTGAAAGGATGCTTTTTTGGTTTCCCTGAGCTATCTCAATCCAAATTACGCCTCTGCTGTTTAGTTAACAGTATTTCGTTATTTTATTTATAAGAAATATACGTTTAAAAATATATACATACGTATTTATATGTTGAAAAACCAAAAACACACATATTCAGGTTTCCACTTCATACAAATTCTAAAATTTTAAAAACTTGCTAACTGTTGTCTTTTATTGCAGTTTTTAGATTAAACGATTAAAGTATTTAGAATTGTAGTATAAAAATATTTCAGTAAAAACAGTTTTTTTATAAGCACATTCCACAGATAAACGCGCATCCTTCATATTTGGTGTGATAGAAGGATATCATAGTTCAAAGTTTTCGTGATACCTTCTATGCGTTTAATTTTTATTTATTTGTTACATTATGTTTTTGAACTAAATAACGGGTGACGTTAAGGGCCTTTTCAGGCCCCGTTAATAGAAGAATAGAAATTTTCCGCTTTTTATGCTTATTTAAAGTGACCGACTATTGTGATTTTTGAGAAATATATAATCGTTTTTGTCCACACGCCGATTTTCAACAAAAAAAGGAGTTTTTCAGTGAAAAACTTATAGCACAATTTGAGAAGCACTTTATGTTTTTAATATATTATTGTCTCGTTCACGAATAATCATATTATGTAAAATATATCTATATATCTAAATAATGGTGATGATTCTTTACTATATAAATTTGTCATTTTAGAAAAATTTTGTATAAGGTGGGTTTTGCCGATAACTAGCATTTTAAGGTGATTTTGAAACATTTTTTAATATAAAAATGTTTTGGACAAAAAGTTATGTTTCAGAAAAATCATATCAAACTTTCACTTGAAATAAGCACAAACAGTTTGCGGAATTCTTCATTTTTTACTCAATAGTCTAAGCGCTAAACGCCCTAAATGTTACCCTTCCTTAAAAATTCGGTCGTAAACCATTAGTAATTTTCTACTTAAAGACATTTTTAATAAGCAGAAATAAAAGATAATCTAAGTAATAAACCATGTAGTTTTTTCTTGTGAAGTTTTAAAGAAAATGACTTTTAGGGTACGGTAAAATATTAATGGAATTCCTATCAATATTGAGTACTTTATGTTAAAAATTAGTAAACATTTTTTCATGATTTTTATCTAAAAAACTGATAACCAGGTGTGATGTCGCCTGTCGTGTTTTATCTTTACTATTTAATGATTTTTGGGAAATATTTACTTATTGATAAACTGATAAAATTCTGAAAATGTCTATTTCATTAAAAAATTCTAAATATAATTTTTTTTTTAATATTTGCTGGCTCTGCTAGCGACGTCACACTACAGTAGGTACAAAGCAGGATTATGGCTCGTATATGTATTGATATTTAAATCATTATAGTTGTCAAAGAGAAGTGAAACCAGAAAAATATTATTCAATAAATGTTAAGATGATTAAATTTAGATAATATTTTGTTTTCTATTCTTTACAGGATCGAGAACAAAATAAATCATTTCCACGGCGCTCTGCAGATTCTTCTTTTGCTGTTACGAAAAACAATACTGGAGAGAATGGCGTCTCGAAACGACAAACTGACACTGCAAATAATGGGATGGCTCCGCCTCCACCACCGGTGAGTTTTGAATTAAAATATGTAAAAAATTGGCCATGGAACACCCGGCCCACCCTCTGGCGCCACCATTGAGTCCCATAACTGTTCCCTCCGCATTCATAATTTCTACTATGAACCTTTCTGTAGATAATCCATCTCCATTGCTAATAATTTTTAGTAAACTAGTTATTTTTTTTTCAGTTGCCATTCACAGAAACGAATGGCAGTTCTGCTGTGCCAACATCGAAATCAACATCACCATTAAAACAAAAAGCACCAGCTCCACCTGTCCCACAAAAAACATATAACAAATATCCACCCCCATGTCCGACACCTGATTATGACACTATCAGTATATGCTCCAATAGTTCAGCAAATAATATAATCAAACCAAACAATCAAACAACAACGAGTACATTTATGACATCACGTATGACACCCTATAATACAAATAACATAAACTCTAGTCATTCAATTCCGGTTAGCGACGCAGTTGAAATGGAATCACTTGAATCCTTTAAACTTAATAATCCTTCTGGTCCAAAACCGAAACCTCCAAACACGTATTTCAACAGGCCTAAACTGAGTCCGCAGTCGTCAAACGGATCCGTTAGTTCAGCCGATTCGAACGCCTCGAAGAAAATGCGAAGACCTATTTCGGTAACAATAGGTGAATATCCAACTGGTGTTCAAAGGAGAACTCCAACTAAATTCGAATTTTTAAGTCAATCTGGTGATTATGATGAACACGATCTTCAGAGTACGAATACAGGATTTACAGATGAACCAATCACGAGCAGATTAGCATCAGAATTATCACAAACACTCTCTAGATCCAATTTAAGATCTCGAACTGAAAGTATGGTAAGAATGGAAATTTACATAGTATTCATAAATGTGATTTAATTGCTTTCCAAAACGCAAGTTGACTGTCTACCTTTGTTTTTTCTTAGTTTATTAGGTATATTATCAATTTCTAATTTTCAGGAATAAGTTTATTCCTAATATAAACTAAAGGTACTAGCTATAAGCTAAAAAAAATAATTTTTGATTCAGAGAAATGTAATATCCTGAAAGGTTATTGCAGGTAATTCAAAATCGCACTTAATTGTGGGCATAACAAAATTGCTTAATTTCTAACAGGATATCAGCAACAGATACAATAATTCTACAGCAATAAAGTCGCAGTCTAATGGTTCTGTGACAATAAGCGTGACAAACATGTCAAATAATGGTAGCGGCGTGCCAGGGACCGGCCAACACAGAACATTAACGAAAGCGCAGTCTATGAGCAGTGCGATGGCCAGCAGCGTGGAAAATCTTTCTAATCTGTTATCGAATAGACTTACAATAAGGATACAGGAAAATGAAGCTGCATCTCCTGAAAACAAAACGCCGCCGAATGGGATACTGAAAAATGGAAATAGCAACGGTAACGGAAATCCATGCTTGAATAATCATCATCATAGACCTGTTGTACAGCAGAAGAGCATTACATTCGGGGAGATGTAAGCCTTATTTTCAAAAAAATATGTGGTGCTGTCATTCTTTTAAAATTTCTTTATTGGATTTTGCATGTTTTTCTTAATGGGTGATGTACGAGATAATATTTAAAATTTCAATTTTCAAATTTATGCTTTTTTAACTTTTTAATTCAATACATTTCTGAAAATCTTTTAGGGTTGTTTTTGGAAAGAATCTATTGGTGTGCTATTTTTATAAGGTTACACAGAAATTGCGTTTGGTTTTTGTGAATATACCCTTGCGACGACCCGCATGTCTTGCTTATTTTTCGATAAACTAACATAGACAAATTCCACAAAACACGTTCTTATTCATAGTTTAACTTCAAACAAAACATAAGAATTTAGGTCAATTTCATTTGATATTTTTAGTAACGCTTCAACAGTTTTGTAAAGGGGGTCGAGGGCGCCAGGCTGACTGTTTGCCCCGGCTGAAATTTGATCTAGATTCGGCGCTGTGATTTTCAATGTTTTTCAATAAATATTTCCATTTTTTGACAAACGACACTTGAAATAGATGGTTTCAGTTGATTCTTAACTTGCTGGCGACTTACGACACGAATGACCTTTAGCAAAATGCAAAGCGCGATTTAGCGGGTGTGCTGAATTTACGTATAACTTATGTTGACATAACTTTTGTAAACTATTGATCTTAATATTTTCTTCCATTGCTTTAAATTTTTTCTGCTCAATAGGTTTAATTTAAAAAATTCTAATGCGCGGGACTGGTCCGTTTGATCTCCTGGTTACACTGTTTTGATTATGGTTTACGGCAATTTACCATTTTATTAAATACAGTCGAGTCGCATTATGAAGCTGCTTAGGGAGCTGTAGGGATAAGAATTTTCAAAAAATGAGTATCATTACAATTATTCTTCATTCATGCCCGCTATAAGAACGACACGTCATTATCAGGGTGTACAACTATTTCCCATTTTTGCAAAAATCGCTCGTTCATTTCCTTTTTAAGTTCGTTCACATAATCACAATTCCTTTACATCGCTAATGTGTTATTTTTGTTTGATCATTAATCGAGCTTTGGTGAGGAAAAGGATGCAACAAAAATCGAGGAAGTGACTTTATAACGCGACTCAACAATATTTTATTATTTTCTTCGGAAGTTATGTATGTTTCAGCTTATTAATTTTTTTAATTTTTATTTTAGCACGACCGTCATAAACGACAGAACACATAACGCTACGTGAATACCAAATCTTCGCAAGACAACATCTCGAACATTTAAATCGTTGAATAAATAAGAAGATTGCATTTCTGATTACAAAGTTTTTACATATTTTATATCAATTACAGTAATTCCTCGCTGTAACGCAGTTCGTTTAGAGCTGCTTGTATAATTCCTATAGCGTTCCAAGAACTCGCTATAACGCTGTTTTCGGGGATTTTTGGACACTCCGATATAACTTGCCAATTTTTATAGGATTATCGAAGATTTTTTTTATCATGCCATTCCATTGGAACATTCCTGATAACAGAGTGGGCATGCCCCATGGGGTAGCTAATTATTACCATATTATTATAAATATCAGCAAAATATGCATACCTAACCTCAAGAAAAATATTACTCTTCCAGATCTTTAGTTGACAATCATTATTAGTTTAACAATTAAGCCTTTTCAAAAAATCCTCTGAACTATATTGAAAAATATTTCCAAGAATATTTTTAAAAAAATGTAAATTTTTAGACATTCTTTTTTAAATCGTTATTTTTCTAATTTGAAATCGTTTTTATATTTTTTTATAAAATATATTTTTGTGCATTTTTAATGTATGCACATGATTTTAAATAATATGATTATCGAATTTTTTGAGAATTTTGGGCCCCTAACAGTGAACTCAAAAAATTAAAAAAATGTAGTGTAACTCTTTCATTTAACATACCTATATATATTTTTTTGCTTTTTGAACAATACCAGATACTAGTTATGGCTGCAGATATCAGTATGTGTAAATATTAAAAGAAAATAACACTGTAAAATAATATCATTAAGGCTGATTCTATTGATTGATTGTCTCGAATCGCATAACTTATGTCAGATTAATTGTTTGGCTGGAATTCAGTTAGTTTTTTTGAGTTTTTTATAAATTAAAAAAAGCACGTTGGTCCGTTAGACATGAACTTTAAAATAGTCGAAATTATAGCTTGAATATAATTTATGACGTTAAATAGATTTAAAAAAAATGCTGTTACAATTTTAAATTTATTAAAATCTCTCCGAAGTTTAAAAATAAAACATAACTTTTATGATTTCGAACAATCAATAACACCACCATAAATATTTGTTA
Organism: Mongoloraphidia duomilia; assembly: GCA_039654895.1. Lineage (NCBI taxonomy): Eukaryota > Metazoa > Arthropoda > Insecta > Raphidioptera > Raphidiidae > Mongoloraphidia > Mongoloraphidia duomilia. The sequence continues at coordinate 35,704,699 of CM077524.1, read as the reverse complement.
AAATGCCATATTTTTATCATTATATATATTTTCAATTAATTATTGTAACGTATATTTTTATTCTGTGGATGTGCAAATATTTATATTTAGCAGTTTTTGTCGTATTTTTAATATAATATTGAATATTTGATACGAAATACGGAATTATAATATTATGTATACATAAAAATAATAATTTTATGTTAAGGACTTTAAAAAACAAATAAAACATGTATTTATTACGTCATTTTTGCATTTATTTTTTTTACATTACGTAGCCTTTTTCACTCATAAAAATAGTAATGCTCGTTCATAACAATACCTACTCACAGGTTATGTAATAGAAATTCGATGTTAATTATTGTCAAAAAAAAACGGACTATTTAAATTTAGTATTATGTGCGCACGCTGTATCCTTTTATAGTTTATCGTGAAATAAAAAAATGGGTGTGTGCTTATAACCACACGACAGAAGTGAAAACTTCAGATTTTCTAATTTTTGGTGTCATCTATTATAGCGCATTTATGAACTAAAAATAATTTATTACTAAAATACTAAAATTTTATTTTTAATTAATTTCACCTTGGTTTCAAAAGAATTATAACTATTGTCAAAGAAAGAATATAATCTTGTAGAATTAAAAAAAAAGACGCCAAAAATTCTACGCTGCCATCAGGTCTCGAACCCACGTTCCTATGCATAGAATACAAAGACGTAACCAACTGCGCTATGTGTGGATGTATGTAGACGGCGGTTATTATGATATAAGTATGTTGCGAATTCGTACGGTCGGGTTGCGAATTCTTACGGAAGGAGTTGCGAACGCTTCACATTTTTGCAGTACCCAGGTAAAGAGTGCCTAACTTCAATAACGTGGTGGCTTAAACTGGTCAATAAATTATTTGTGTTAGATAAATACAGCGTTTTGTTCTTTTTGGATATTTGTTTTATTTCAGACAGTTTCTGCTAGGTGCCCCCCCCCCCATTTACGCTCTCACTTAACCGATTTTTTATAAAATATAATTCATAATTATATTGTTTGTTCAACACCCGCAAGAAATATGTAATTTCGTTGCTCTACTGAGAGTGGGCGAAATAATGAATTCTCTGACTGTAGACGTAGAGAGTGGGCGAAATGCCATTTCGCGCACTAGTGGGCGAAATAGCATTTCGCCCACGCTCCTGTAGACGTAGAGAGTGGGCGAAATACCATTTCGCCAAGTAGTGGGCGAAATAGCATTTCGCCCACGCTCATTACGGGGAACGTTTACGCAAGTGTTGATAGTTTCGTCAATCAATCAGGTCACCCATTATTTCGCCCACGCTCATTACGGGGTACGTTTACGCAAGTGTTGATAGTTTCGTCAATCAATCAGGTCACCCATTATTTCGCCCACGCTCAGCAGAGCCACGAAATGACATATTTCTTGCGGAAGTTGAACAAAATATTGTGTGCGACTATTGGTCGAAAGAGGAATCTCCTCTTTCTCTCACTAGTCGCATAATATGCTATTGTATAATCATATAATGTATATTGTATATCCATGGTAAAATTATTTATTTTTTCATTATTATTTTTGCATAAGTATGTAGTGAGTGTCATTTTGTAGTACATAATATTTTTTTATTATTCGAAAGGGGATTTTATTAAAAATTAATCTAAAATAACATTATGCAATGTGATACTGTTATTAACAATGTCTATAAACCGCATACAGAAACTATTATTTTCGGAATACTGTGACTTTGAAGATATGGTATTGGTTGAAGGTCCATTTGCAGAGACAACTAGAGAAGGTCGTGGTATTCGACAAGTGCATTTGGGTATGTCATTTCTTTCTATCATCTATTTTATTTTTTTAATTTAATTTTTAATGTATTGTTTTTATTGTTCATGTATTATGACAAACTCTCCTGCCTCTGGCATGATAAGATTATTTTTTCGTTTCTTTTATGGATTAATAGAGTGGCTCTTAACGTGTGCTATTCCATATTTATAAACAGCTACATGTAAATGACAACATTATAGGATATATAGGGAACCCCGGTTTTCTGAGTGAGCTACCCCAACTTCATTGTAGTGTAGCAATAAAATGTTCTTTAAAGTTTTTTTGAGTAATTTTTTATGACACCTAGACGTGAAAGCGTGTTTAAGAATTTTTGTCTGCTTGTACCAGCTTGTCGGCTTGTCTGATTTTGATGGATCCTGGATCCTGGTTTCTAGCATTTGATACCAGAGTTAAAAGAATTGATCCAATAATTTTCAACGCTTTTGTCAATCAGGTTTGACCCCAACAAAACTTGTAATTGCTACTGATATTCTCGTGCCAGCTTCCGAATGTCCAGTAAAATACGAACGTGGCGGTGTTGACCCCGACACAGAAACTTTTGAGTTGATTGCTGTTTATCCAGTCGAATGTGTTAATTTGAGCATATTTCGTCGTCGAAAAAGACAATCACTCAAAGCACATTTCTGTAATAACCGAATAGTCTATTTTGAGCTCGGAGGATTTGAGAAACGTAACGTATGTTTAATTTGTATCTTCGTGATAATATTTTTCTTTATGAAGATTAGTACCTAATCATTTATGGACATAAAAATATACTGTATTGGTGATAAAATAATGTTTATAGATGTTTTGGAATCTTTGGTGTGAAAGAGTAAAATTTCTCTGTCCAGAAGATATTGGATCGTCACACACAGAAACTTCAGTAGCATCTTCAACATCAAATAGTACGATTTATTTATTAGCTAGTCAGGAAATCATTGGGGAAAATGGAAAAAAATGGCTGTGTACTTTTGGGGCTGGCGACGGAATTCATTCGGTAAACAGTTCAAGATCAACTTCAATATTCTTCAATTACAATTTAACCTACAATCTATACAATAAGTTATTTATTTTACTAATTTGTAGATGTTTCGAAAAAAATGGACAGAAAAACATATATTTTTGGGTGAAACTATAAAAGAGGATTGCGAAGACGAACTTGATCGAAACAATGACTCTAGCAATGATGTGCAAACTATATATAAAATGAAACGCAAGCCAAGGTAAAGCTTGCATAATTATCGAAATTTTCAGTAACTATCCCTTCACTTCCACCATAAATGTTCCGTTCCTCTCGCCAAGAAGTTTCTGTAAGGTACATTGTAATGCAACGATTTTGGAACAATTGAGCTCATTGTTAGTGACTGTTGCAAACTAAATATTTTCATGTTTCCGAAAAAAAGCTGTTTTAAAAGAATTAACTAAAAACTTATTCGTTATTGAGTTTTTATTTTTATGAACTATTTTCAAGGGCAAAATGTTCAAGTATCGGACAAACAGATTATACAGTCGGTACCCTTCATCATGTGAGCAGATTCAAAAGTGGCGTGGAGGAGGGATGTCTAACGGGGCTTTACCTTCCAGTCGAAGACTATGTGGTTCCATCTCAATTCAGCACAACTACTGATGTAATTAATTGAAATTAACCATACGCAGGGTTCGACAAAACCTTACTCGCCATTAAAATTTCTCCAGTATTCATATTATATATTTTTAGTTTTTTCCACTTGAATTACACATTTTACTAAATAGAACATTCTGGTTGAAATAATCAGTTGTTCGTTCATTAACTGGTACTGTCAAAAAGTTCTCAAAACTAGAAACCGTGTTTGCCAAGTCCTGCTAATATGTTAAATATGTTGTTTATAAATAACGTAAATTATAATATTAGTTCTATTTTATCTCAAAAAAGATGTTACACAGAAGTAATGGAATCGTAATTCTATACTATTAAGTGCTAAAGATTAAATAAGGATTAACAAGAAAATTGATTAGTTAGTTAGCTTGTATGACCATGTAATAAAAAAAAGTCAAGAGGTGTCATGGGATACCCGACAGAAGCTATGCTTTTTACGCATTGTATATAAAACCGAATTTATCAAAGCTATAGACAATACAATTGAAAAGTTTTTATTTGACCGCCATTTTGAAATCTGATGCAATTTTATTTTTTTGTGTCCTATAAAACTTAAATATCAATTTTCAAAAAGATCGGATAATTTTTACAAAAGTACATAGGCCGCCATTTTGAAATCTGACGCCATTTTATTTTTTTGTGTCCTATAAAACTCTCAGATATTAATTTTCAAAATGATCGGACAGTAGATATACTTTTAACATGAGCATGTCGGTGACGTGATGCGAAACCATAAGTTTTTCCTCTCCCAGAAATCGCGCCTATAGAAGCATAGCTTCAAAAATCGATGAAATTTGCAGGATAGATGTCAATCAACGGTAAAACGAATTAAAATTTTTTCTCCGTACGTTTTATGGACGGTAATAATGATTTATCAAATATTACTTTCAATAAAAATGATTTTAATGAATCTACAGTCTACAGATGATTTTATTCTTTATCCATTGGCGCCTCCCAAAACTCAAAATTATATACGAGAATTAGCCGACGAAGCCTTGAGACGATGGGAACGTGCTACATCCAAAGGTTCACCTGGTTTGGTGCCAAGCGTCCGCAATAGGCATCGACGACGCTATGCTTTTGCGCCACAGCCACATTTCCACTACGGACTTGGACCATGGAATCCAACACCTGGAGATAGATTCTCTGTACAGGTAAATTGTTCTATGTTCACATGGAAAAGTAAGAGCGCTGAAAATTTCGGTTAAGAAACAAACACTTGTTCGTAAGTTAATAAAAAAAATGAATAGGCAGATTGATTTAGCAAGTTCTTATGTAATCCACTTGATCCCAAAACAATTTTAAATTGATTTTATGGTCCTAAATGGGTCATTTTACTTCACCTTTTTCTAGGGGGATTCAGACGGGCAGTCTTTTTTGGATTTTCTTTTTTAATTAACGGCTGGTCCTAGAAATTTCTCCAACATTTTACTAATAAAATAGAAGGTGAAAAATCATAAACCCGAATATAATGAAATTCAAGTGAAAATTCGTTCTGATCGCATAAAATTCGAATTTTTGTATTTCTCTGGCTTAACAAATCGACCGTTTATGTATTATATTATACTATTATTTATTTTTTAGCTCAAACGGGTTGTATCTGCAATATCTATAAGAAGACAACCATCCGAATACGATCTTAGGCTACCAATTTCTCGAAGACAACTGGTCACAACAATTTCGCAGGACGCTCTTGATTTGCACCAACTTCGCGGACTCAAATCAATTCCAAAGTGAGTTTTATCAGCGGTTACTACAAATGAGGGGCTAGGAAGTCATTACGCCTATCATTGGTTTTACAGGGAAATGCTTATGCAAAGGGTACATTTGCATCTCCCAATAATGTGTTAATTAACAGCTTTTCCATTCATTGTTCTTTAACTATAATATCAGACATCAACTGTTTTTTTAAATTGAAGGAAGTTTTCTATGCAGCGAACAAAGTTTTGATCACGATGACCGACGTTACTTTGAAGGAAAAAAATTGCACGCTGGAATTTTAATAACCGCCTACGTCACTGACACGTACTACTGACAACCTCCATTTTTTTGCATAATATATACGTTATTGCAGATCTCCTACCACACCAGTCATTTTCTTCTGGACTCCAGATTACTGGTATCGGCCTCGCTCAGCTAAAGAAGCCTACCAAGAATTACAGGTGCATTTGAAGAAAGTAAAATGTTATCAACAACAACTTTATCAAAAAAGCTGTAAGCATAAAATTTTTTTAACATAATATTATACCTAATCGATGGATTTTTCAAGTCTTTTCGGCTATTTTGTATGTAGAATTTTTCTCAGTCTATCTGTTTATACTGGCATCATTCGAGAGCGGCTGACGCTAATGATCTCTGTTGTCGAGCGTCTATAATTTATAATTCATTCGGGAGCGACTGGGCCAATTTTGTTGAAACTTGACACACTATACAAAGTTGATTGCTGCCTAAACTTAAAATATATTTTTATTCGGTTATGCTCAGTTTAGCAAAACTGATATCATGAACGTGAGCGAAGCCGCGGGCAAAGACTATTTTTTATATATTATAGAGTGGGTGCTTACTTGATGTAAATTAATATTAAACATTTTGAATAATAATAAAACACGAAGTTTTTTTAATTTACACTATATCTTTATTTTATAAGTATTTTTATAAGTATTTCATAAAATAAAGATATAGTGTAAATTTAAAAAACTTCGTGTTTTATTATTATTCAAAATGTTGACAATTTTTTTAATAAATTGCTTGATCAACAGATATACCAATTTCAGTATCTGGACGACGAAAAAGAAAAATATTTCGAAAAAGAAAAACGAAAGAGGAAACTTTCGGTGACTCAGATGAAGAAGAGGACTTTGGTAAGAATGTCAAGTTTGGTCATAAAGATCGTAAATCAAAACAAGCAGTAGGGCCCCTCATCAGTTTCCATAACAGAAAAGCTAAATCATGTATGTATAAGAAAAATGTAAGAAAGTTGAGGTTGGTTTTGGTTTTATAGAAAGTCACTATTCATTTCCATCTTTATTTTTGAATCTGCTGGTCAGATTTTAAAAATCTCAAAACTTTCCTCAACAGAATTCTTGTTTCAGTGACCGATAAACAATATCTTAAGGGACATTTTTGTTGTATGTATTTTGGGCGAAAAGGTGCTACAAATGCTGTTGGAACATCTATTGATTACTTGAAGCGTATTTTGCATATGGACGTTGCTCTTACTACGTGGGATTTCGATTCGACTTGTCTGGCGTATCAAATAACAATGATAGACCGTGATCTCTTTTTGAAAATTACGGAAATTGAATTAGCTATACTATTCTGGCAACAATCGTCAAAAAATACGCCAAATGTCGGTGCTGTTATTGCGTTCTCCCATAGAACTAGCTGCCTTGTAACAACAGAAATATTAAGAGACGAGTGCCCTAAAGTTAGTGATTTTCTTTTTCGAACATTTAAATAAAAAGTTTAATATAGAGTTGTCCATTTTGTCTTTACAATATAGAAAATGATGCGACCCAATTAAGACATTATTCATTTCCAAGCCACATTGTCCTTGCAGTCATATGTAAAAGCTCTGATCTCCAGTTGTACACTTGGAACCTCATATCTCTAAACACGCACTTAGAAGTCACGTAATTCTAATTTGAAAATAACCAATCATGTAATGTTATTGGGTCAGCAATAAATTATTATTCTAATCTATAAAGAATATTTGCAAGCGCGATGTCAGAGCATGGGTGTAACTAGAGGGAAGTCGGGTGGGCTAGGATTTAGGATTAATAAAAAATAATACCTTTTTACAATTTATTCTCAACAAAAACTGATCAGACAGACAGACTGGGACCCGGCCTACCCCAGATTCAATTCCTAGTGATGCCAATGCATCAGAGAAAATTCATATAAAAAATCTCATGGCTATTTGAGCAGCGGAGCACCCATATAGGCGTTTGTTTCTATACAAGAAAATGCACAATTTTCCGCTGCAGGTTTTACATAAGGAAATATAAAGTCAGCGTGGTAAGAATTTATTTTTCATTTTTTCAGGTTAGAGCCCGTTTAATAGCCCGATTCATAAGTATTGCAGAGAAATGTCATCAGATATCAAACTTTCAATCTTGTCGTAATATTTTATGCGGCCTGCAAAGTCCGCCCGTCTACAGACTCCATTCGACGTGGACACAAGTTAGGCGAAGGCACGCTTCAAAATACGTGTAAGTTTTTAACCCACTTCAAAAAAAGGAGGAAGGTTCTCAGGTCGACGCGTATATTTGTTTTTTTTATGTATGACCGCGCATAACTTTTCACAGAGTATCCCGATTTTGATGATTCTTGTTTTATTGGATAGGGTATACCTCGAAGTTGGTCCCATATAAATTTTACTCAAATCGGTTCATTAGTTCGGCTGATTTTAATAAAAGTGAGTAACGGCGTGTGATTCCCTTAAGGTAAATGTCACTTTTTGACACAGCGTACTTAAGATGTCAATCAAATTTGTAGAAGTGAATCTATTGGCAAGCGACTAAACTACGTATTGTAAAGCCACTAAAAAGTAAAAAATAAAAACTTTAACAAAAAATAATCTTCCAAAAGCCACTAAAAAGAGGAAAATAAAACTTTGAGGTCTGCGCCAATTTAAAAAAATATGAAGTCGGTTAAAAAGAAGATATTAATCACTATACTATACTTTTTAACCGACTTTACCTATATTTTATTAAATTGGCGCAGACATCTTTTTAGTGGCTTTTTGAAAGAGGTTTTTTTTGTTAAAAAGTTTTTTATTATGCCATTGCTTGCCTGAGCGTAGAGAAGATTAAGCCGCCGCAAAACGCATGACGTGATTTCTCTCATATTCTTTATCTGATATTGATGAAATATTTCTATAATATTTAAGACAGTATGCGAAATGAAGGAACAGTTGTTGGAGTCTCATGTCCCAAAGATAAATTTAACCATAGATAAATAACATTTGTCTGAGCGTGACTAACCTGTCACAAAATGTATCGTGCATGTCACGATTACTCTCATATTTTTATCTGCTGTAATCTGATAGCTTTATTATTTTATACTAATATTAAATTAATTAACGCACCACATTTACAGATCTTTTGAAAAAATGTGTCGTTTATATCGTGATGCACGATTACCAGTCTACCAACGGGCATTTTATAACGCTAAACAAAATTCACCCTATTTACCTTACATCGGAGATATTATAGCCCAGCTTCTAGACAAAGTGCCCCCTATGAATGAAAAAATGTTCCTTAAATCATTTTCCGAGATACAAGAGCAAGGTATAATTTTTGTTACGTACATTTACAATACAATCATGTGGGACTTCCACGGTGGGATATGAATTATATATAAGTGTCCAGCCCTGAACTTTAGAAACTTATGGAAATATATCTGTAAAATTCTCGAGAACGGACACACGTTTGTACGTACTCTCCCCCTGCGAACGTTTTTTGGGAAACTCCCCCTGAACCACCCTCTTTTCACCAGTGGCGTAACTTTACTTCGCGGGGCCCAGGTGTAAAATTTTTTTTGGGGCCCCCCGTCCCCCCACTTTACTCAACTAAGAAAAATTTCCAATTATTCATGACATCATCATCCCATCAACATTTGATTGTATTCTCAAAATATTCTACGTCATATATAAACGACTCTGTAATTAAAAGAAGTTCTACTGGTATTCTTCAGATAATAATATTGCGCTCTTTTATATTTAAGGATAAATAAATCCTCCAGTCGTCTTCATCAAATCATAATTATTGACATAAACGATATAGAGTTTGCTAAGAAAATTTATTACAGTAATGTCAATTATTATTACAAATAGTGTAAGGATTAATCAATCAGTTGTTGACCCAAAAATTGGGAGCCCCTCGAGGTTAGGGGGCCCCGGTGATTGCCATCTGGAACACCTGTGGTAGATACGCCACTGCTTTTCACCCGCCAAAAAAACGCCATTGCACCAACACCCCCGCGCGAGAACCCCCCACCCCCCTGCGGGAAACTGAACCCCGTGAAAATTCATCTAAAAATCACCAAAAATCGTGTGTTCATTCTTGAAAATTTTATCAAAAATATCATTAAAGATAGAAAAAATTCCAAACATTTTCATCGGAAAACTGGATTATTAAATGAATTGTATGAGCTTATTTTTCCATAAATTCGACATAAACGTGTTTGACTTTTGATTACAGATATATTCATAAAAAATATGCAAAAATATCTGCGACATTAGATTTAACGTTCAATTTTCTATCCTCTTACAGATATTCAGTTACCAGATAAACAGTTCAATTCTATTCACAAGCAGTGCTCATATATGTCTCAAAAATCATCTTTACCAAATATTTTAAGAAGGTTTATATCAGCATTTAGGATATGGCCATCACCTTCAAAACAACTAAGTCTAAATCATCCAGAAACAGATTATAATGGTTCTTCTGTATCTCGTAAAACCACTACTGTGAAACTTTATCGCGAGCATAACGCAATTAAAAATATAAGGAATTATTTTGATCCAGTATCTTTTTGTGAAAATCGTCGCGAAGAAAGACTACAACAAATGGCCGAATTATTACATATATTTCAAAAGGCAGCTGCAAACTATGGGTTTACGCATAACGAAGTGGCGTTGGATTATTTATTAAAAGCTAGGTATAGGGAAGAAAAAGAAAATTTTTTTTACTCATTTAAGATTGAAACCGTAAATCAGTAAAAGATTGTTGGTTATTATAATATAAATAAACTTGATATACTTTATATTAATGAGAAAATTATTTATAACTAGGCTTTATCCGTGGCTTCGCTCGCGTTAATGTTATTTTTTCGGCTACTACTCAGCCCCATTTAGTAGTTACGCGGGATTCCCTGTTAGGCTGTTGTGTTGTATAACAAACAATTCACACTATTGTAATAGTCAGTTTCAGTAGTTTTTGAGTATGAGTAAACCCTGAACATAACTGACAAACAGTAATTTATTCTGAAAATGGCTAATTTGGTGTAGGTATCCTATAAAATATCTAAGTCGAAATTTCGTAAAACACTTTACAAAGTTACGATTTTATTTATTTGTGTTGACAGATTGTTGTTCGTCTTCGTGACTCGTGAGATATATTTGGTCTTCCAAACATTGCATAATATACCTATGTTATAGCGTTGACTGAAAGAGTTATTTCACTCAACGGTTATAGATACTAAATTAATTGTATGTTCTTTAGAAATAGAACCGAAGAAGGAAGAATCTTGCACATTTTTTATTTCATAAAAATAAGAGTGAAAAGTTCTTTAATCCAACAATGGTATTCATTTGGTTTAAAACTATAATGCAACAAGATAGCTTTCTAAAAATCATGTAAGATGACGCTAGTATATCCTTATAACGGCTGATTTCGTTTGACATTATTGACATATTTTCAAGTTTCCTTTACATATCAGAAAATTTGAAATTTTCTTTTTTTATATATAATTATATGATCGATTTTTAATTGGTACTTGATTTTCACAATAATCGTTAAACAATTAATTATTGAAAATATTATAGTTCATTTGTTAGTTGTCAGATTGGAAACATTGTCAAGCGATGTTCTCAACGTAAAAGAAAAAAAGTTCAATCGCAGTCACACCGGTGGCCTGTAGCAAAGTACATCATTTGAGTGTAATTGGTGATTTTAATAAAAAGTGTTGTATGAAAAGTAGTGATAATGGCTCTGGGCACAGAATTAGCCGGTCACAATGAAGAAATAAAAAGCGACAACACACATGTTGGACATCGCGATCAAAAAGGTCAGTTTATTATCGTCCTATCTAACCTTGTGCTCACTAGTTCGCGATTACATAATGTATAATAGATGCACGTTTATGTGCACCGAGATTAATTAGATGGATGGAAAGAAATGATTTGTTTAATATATTAATTTCATACAAACTCTTGATATTGCATCATTGATTTGAGTGATTTTGTTGATATATTCGTGCGGTTAATGGGTTTCTTTATAAATTATTAATTATTTTTGTTATTGGTAAAATAATTAATCTTCCTTCAGTAAGAAAAAGATAAATTGCAAATTACCATCATTAGAAAAATACTATGTGTGATTTGAGAAAAGTAATATTTTAAACATTGATTCTCCCGGTGCGGCGTATTGATGCAGGAGCGCTCAACAGTCAGCGCAATCAATGGGTAACTTTCCAGTCAAGGCACAATCACCATGTGTTGACCACATTGCTGTCTTATTTCATAAATTCATTCATTAAAAAAAGCTGCTGTGCCATTTTGGTTGCCTAATTATATTTTAAAAAAATATTCTAAATCTGACTGAAACAAGTTTAAACTCGTGTTAATTAGGTAGACATGATTATTTTTCAATAATTTTGAAAGTCATTCAGTGTGGCCTATTTTCAGTTGCCATTATCAAATTATTCAGTAGAAAATCTAATATAAACTTAATGCTGAACACACAAGATAAAAAATAATATGTATTTGTGTATTTTTATCCAAAAACAAAGATTCTGTAATCATTTAAAAACCTTTTCAAGGTTTATTTTTTCTGTTGTTTTCAGTAAAGTTAAGTTTAATTAATGCCATGTCGAGTAGGTACAATATTAGTAACAAAACAAACCAAACTGGCATAATTTATATTTTGATGCATAATGCATGGGGTTGATGACGTTTGTTTTGTGCTACTAACCAATCACTAAGTAAATACATTTTCAAGTTGCGTTTGTGTAGTTCGCAAAATGTCAGCTTTAGCATGACAATATCATCATCAAATATCAATCATTTCTTTACTGGGGATCGTAGGTCTATCTGATAACAATATTTATGATTAGCATATTCATAATTATACGTCAGTGCATAGGTACTTACGGAGTCTCGAACCTATTATGTATGATACCTAGACGCGTTTCCAAAATTTTTGTCTGTTTTTACCGGTATTACTGTTAAACGACTAAGCCGATTTTAATGGAATTTAGTATATTATCAACTGATAAGTACTCAAGCAATCATACTTTTTATTAAACTCGATACGGTTTTCGTCAAAGCGAAGACGAGCTAAACATCAAAGGGACAGCTCGAAGCGACGTTCTTCTAGATTCTAGAACTTTACTCTTTGCGTGGTTCTTAAAGATCTTGACCTGTACATTTTTAAGCTATTTTGTTGGTTATTCTAAATTGGAACGTTATAAACGAAAGCGTTTGAACTGAAGAGGTCATTCGATAAGTTAGTTGTATCGATAATTGAATGATAATTGCGTCATATCAACAAAAAACAACTAACGTTTTCGATTCGTCCCGTTCCTCGGCCTTCGCCCCTCATTCTGCATTCCTCGTTCGAGTCATTATAGGCGGTCGGTTTGGTTGTTTTGAAGCAGGAATAGGATAACTGAAATAGACTGATGCAAGTTCACTGTTCTTTTGGACTGTTTCAAGCTAAATCGTCCGTCTGTCACTATGTACGTTAGTGTTTTCAAAACTTTGGTACGCGTACCGCCAGTGGTAAACAAAGTAAAATTCTTTATACACCACTGCCGGTATGCAACTGACATTAATTAATTTTTTCGTTTACATTCATTACTTATCTATACTGGTTTTCTACGTGTATAAACTTAAGCTGAATAAATAGGTTTGAAACAGAATGGTACGCAAAAGATCGAAGTTTGGGGAACACAGCTATACATAATATTATTAATAAATAATAATATATGTTTGCCTTCAGTGTTTACAGTGTTTAACTTATTTATATACAGGTACGTCCTAAATTTTAATTACTAAACTTCAAAAACATTGTAAGCCTATAATGGCAGAACTCAACTTTTTTTATTTCTGTAACCGTATGTATTTTTCACTCCCCTCCCTAAGTTTCGTTTAGGACCTCAAAATATCTTTCCATTTATCAGAGGGCGTAACTTCGAAGAATAAAGAGAATTATTCGTTCAATAGTTGAATGGAAAGAGCTTCAAGTTACTAATATTTAAACGCAATATGATGGCGTATAAGAGAGTCACACTTCTTTATCTATAGTAAGAGATGTACCTATGTAAATAAAATATCTGACTCGTTGTTCGACGGATCATGATTACAATACAATACTGATTACAATACGGTTAAATTACTTTAAAATTCAAGTTACAACCGATCTTTTAATAAATAATTTTGTAATTTAAGCGTCAAGACGTCTTAATTAATTAAGGTAAATTTCTGGGGGGAACGTTGAGTAATTTTCTTTCTGAAAAGGGGGCGGTAAGCCCAATAAGTTTGGGGACATACGATCTAGCTGGATATTATCTACATCATTTTGGTACCGTACAATTCTATGTTTAAAATTTCATTTTTGGAGATTTTTTTATTATAGAAAAAGCATCCGAAAAATTCTCAAAAAAAGTTGTTTCATAATCTATTTGTAATGTAGATTCCAACAAAAAAGTGGAACGATCACATTCTTGATTTCCCCTAAAAGTCACGACAGTTTGAGAACCACTGACATATGGGTTAAAATTTAAAAAAAGTCGTATAAACGCATGTTATTAGGAGTCTCTTAAAGAAGGGACTAAAATTCAAGGAAATACCCTTCTGGTTCCGACATTTATTTACAAGCAAAGAGAGGCTTGTCGAAAGTTGGTTGTTTCCTAGTATAAGGTAGTGAGCAAAGCCGTGAGTTGTTAGTCTTTGATGAAAGTTCTAATCTTACTTCTTTAGTTGTAGTGGTTTTATTATTTTTTTGTATTTTTACCTATTTATCAGTTTTAATGTCAAAACAAGGTAAGTACTTTATATGGTGTTATAACCAGTATAACATTATAAGATTTTCAAGTGTTTTTCGGTCGCCGACTTCAAATTAGAAATCAAATTTAAAATAGGGAACCCACTATGGCCGATCAAAATTTTGGAAAATAGTTATATATCAAGTCTACGTGAACACGGTTCTTGAAGATTTTTTGGGTTGCCAATTCCAAATCTGAACTCAAAATTTCAACACTAAAAATAGTGGATCAAAATACGGTTTTTTTAAATTTTTTGTAAGACATGCATAAAATAAATCTGGTTGAAAAAACATTTAAATCTATTGAACATTTTTCCGAAGTTTGACCATCAAAATACGGGACACTGTAGGTATATTTGTCTGTCCTTACTGTTTATACCTGTTGTATTTTTGTACATTCCAACGGCTGTGTTTTTGTAGAACTAAATTAGAGTTATTGTTGAAGAAGATTCCAAAAAGAAACTCAATTTCTGTTATACAATTTACATTTATTGCTGACGTCAGCAATAAATGTATTTTTTTGGATCTTCAACAAATAACTCAGACATTCTAGGATTGCATTGTCTACTCTTAAAAAGTAAATTTTGATATTAATTTAGTTAGGGTACATATTTATGTGAGACCATACACGTTGTTATAACATAGTCTATTTTAGTTAGGGCCAAGATTATTATATTATAACAACCATTTGCAATGTTCCCGTTTTCCCTGTTGATGATAAGTAGAACGGAGGTTACCAATCGGCGGTATTACACAGGTCCGTCACTAGGGCTATTTCCCACCCTAGTGAGTATAGTGAATCAGTTTATGTTGTGACGGTTTTATGTTATTGTATGAAATCGACGAGCAAGTATTTTTTGAAGCTATGCTTCTTTACGCACGTTTGGCATATAGGGAACCTAAAATATAAAAAACGTCACGAACGCGACGATGCAACGCATCTCATTGACTGGGCAGCGCGTATTGCTTGGTTTCTATAGTTTTTATATGTAAATGAATTCGATTTTATATACAATGCGTAAGAAGCATAGTTTCTGTCGGGTGTCCCACGACACCTCATGACTTTTTATAAAGAGGCGTCGCTTCGAACTGATCCTTCAGAGAGTTTCAATTATTATTATTATTATTATTTAATTAACTCTGTGTACACCAAAAGTGAAGAGTAGGTCAAAAATACATAAGTACAGTAAGTTACAATAATTACAGTAGTAATTATACAGGTATCCTGCCATGTGATAAAAAAAATTACTGGGGTCATTCTGATAACCATTCTCATCAAGCTGGGACAATGTTCGATTATAGGGTCAGCTATTCAGTTAGTATAAAGATCAGGGATGGCCAGTGATCTGTGATCCTTCTCTGTCGAAAATTCGAGTGTTGCATGTTATAGACATGTCGAGCCTTTGATGAAAGTGAAACGTAATAAAAAACTTTTTAATAAACAAAAACCTCCTTCAAAAAGGCACTAAAAAGAGGAAAATAATGAAATTTTGAGGTCTGTGCCAATTAAAATATGAAGTTGGTTAAAAAAAAGAAGATATTAATCACTATACTATACTTTTTAACCGACTTCATATTATAATTGGCACAGACCTCAAAATTTCATTATTTTCCTCTTTTTAGTGCCTTTTTGAAGGAGGGCTTTTTTTGTTAAAAAGTTTTTTATTTTTTACTTTTTAGTGTCAAAAAGTATAACATTTACCTTAAAGAATCACACGCCGTTACTTACTTTTATTAAAATATCAGCCCAACTACTGAACCGATTTTGATGAAATTTATATGGGACCAATCTGAAAGTATATCCTTTCAAATAAAAAAAATTTTTCAAAATCGGTTCATAAACGACGAAGTTATCCGCGAACATACATAAAACATTACCACATAAAAAATATATACGGTCGAATTGAGAAACCTCCTTTTTTTGAAGTGGGTTAAAAAGATAATTGTAAATCGAGCCTGCAATATTTTTTTAAATTTAATTTTTTGTCACCAACTGCCAGAACTGTTTGGGTTTAGGACCAATTAATATTTTTAGTTTGTTAGGTAAATTAATAATGATTAATAATTTGTAATGATGGCTAATTCCTTGGTTATCGCTTGAGGACTTGGACGTCCATGTATTAGCGACAGTTGTGTTTCATCGCAGGCAGAACAGATCCGTACAGTTCTCCATAAGCGGGAGACCCCCGCGGAGACCTCACCGTTTCGAATTTATTCAGATTTAATACGTACGTTAATAAACGAATTTTAATCAACTTTATATTTTTGGCGTACTTGTGGTAGGACATACGCGTTTTTGTCTTTTACCCACATGTATAACGGTTGATGTTAATCATCATGTGTATAAATTATTATTTGTAGAGTGTTTGTAATATTTAGCACATTTTATTATTTGTACTGCGTTTATTAACAAAGTTGAGAAACTCTGCCCTGCTCTATGTATATCTTATCTTTATTGTATGTCACTAACGTACACACCGCAAACATATCGAAGTACAGTCCGGCACATGTAACGTACATAATTTCTGATGTTGATCTGATTAGTAATAGTGTCGATTAACAGGACTGAGCAGGGCCGTCCTAAGACATTTAAATCATCAGTCTCTCATAAAAAATTGCAAAGTTTAGAACAAAACATTATAAATTATTGTGAGTCTTTCGGTGCCTGGCTACTGCCCTATTAGCCCCAATTATTAGAGTGGTCGACACTCGACGAGCTGGGCTTGAGAATAGCCGAGAGTGTAGCAATGCTGTTGTTTACATGGAGTTGCTATGGTTCCTCTATTACAAGTCCCCAGTTCCCGGGTTCTAGCCCGAGAGCTGGTAAAAGTGTCAATTGGATTTTCAATTTATTATTAAGAAAAAATAATGATTTGAAAATATGAATTGGTGCTAGGCCCAAATAAGTAATAACCTTAGCTGTTGGTGGTCTTTAAAACATATTTTTTTTTCTCGACGAGCTTTCGGATTATCAATTTTCCAAATGGATCGGTATTGTAGATTGAGCGTCTATAATCTACAATCTCTCTCTTGACCGACGTTTTTTCATTGGTCAAACAATTTGTCATTTTCGTGGTGACTTACACCGTGCGAATGGAGTTTTAGCTAAACCACTCGTGCCCCGTGCACACAGACTCAGATATTTGCTTTCCGTACACATGTGGTTAGAGAATGGGAACAATATTACGACATTAGTAATTACATAGACTAAAGTATTGTAATAAACAAAAATTCGACTGATGACCAGTCCTATACTTCCCACCTAGTAAATATTTGCAAAAAATAAACACTTTTTTTTATTCTTTGACTAGGCCCAAATAACCTTAGCTGTTGGTGGTCTTTAAAACACAATTTAATTTTTATTCTTTGAAAAAAGCATGGCCCTCTTTTTTGTTTGGTGATCTACTGATGGCTAACATAATATAGCAAAAATCATGGTTACCTTGATTTACGTACAATTTTTATTTTTTTTAGTAAAATATTTTTTTTCTCGAAAACTATACATTTTAGAGAAAAAAAATATTTACATTTTTTTCATATTATAACATCTAGAATTCATTTATATTTTTTTTTACCTATGTTAATACGTGACATTGAGGACGTTTTTTTGAATATCTCAGGATCCAATGAACCGATTTGACTCAAAATCTAATCAGATCTAAGTTAAAGGCTGATAAATACAATAGAACAATCGGCATGCCCGTATGTTGTTCCGTTCTTAAGATATCGAAGGCGAAAAATTGACCACACACATACACACACACATACACACACACACACACATACACACACACACACATACAGACATCAGTCAGAAAATGATCTTAAACGATTGCTAGGGTCTCAAAACGTGAAAATCTGTTAAAATCTCGAAATGTTTTTTTCGGACTAAATCCATTACTTCCCTACCATAGTAGAGGTGGGAAGTAATTAACGGATAGATACGTTTTTGTCAGCGTTACGTGCTATAGTCAAGTGTAGAAATGAATTCACCCATACATAATTAATCAATGTCCATTGCATGGGTGTATTTTTAACACAGAGATATTGAGATCGCATATTATTTATTTCTTATAAAATAATTAATGTACGTTTACGCATGGACTTCGTATCCAATAGCTGGTTGGAGTTTAGTTGTGGGGAAATCGTGGCGGTTAAAATGTAAAACCTTGTAAGTAAAATATGTTGAATTTGAATTTTCAATGTGATATCAAAGTATTGTCAATGTTTTAAACTTGTAAATTAATATTTCTAGAAGTTTTCTAGCATCTGAGGGTTTGACATGTTGTTTGCCGAAAATGACGAGGTTTTATATTTTAATTAAGTATCGATGTAAAGAGCTAAATCTTTGTACGAAACGAAATGTAAAGAAATTACCTGCGAGGTAGGCAACTAAATTTACTCATATTATTTTTTATATTGTACGGGAGATACTATATTGTTGTTTGTGCTTTGTGGCCTAGTTAAAGAATTTGCTTTATTTTACGTATTACTATATTCTATAAATATTTAATTCAATAAATTCTCGCTAGATGACTCTTTGAGCGTCTAATCTACAATATCCTTAAGGCGGGTGCAGACTTGAATGGGCATGCGTTGAGTCGCGACTCGCAAAGATTGCGCATGCATATGCATGTAGTCAAGTTGTTACTATTAAAAAAAAAAGGGTATGGGTCTTGGGACTCCCGACAGATGTGAAACATCAAAGAAAACGTTATTGAACTCGGTGGTATTCTCTATGTAGTAGTATATATTTTTTCAAAAGCAGCAACTAACTATGCTGACGTAATCCTATATACTGCACTGTAACACCGCGTGTGTTACAGTGCACGCCTGAGCCAAGAGAGAGAGAGAGGGAGTGCCGCAGTGGTGGGGAGAACAGCAGCGAAGGAGCGGACCAAACATTTCATTGCATATTTCTTCTCACGCGGCTGTTCACAGCCCGACATAAGATGTTTCACATCAAAAAAATTGAATTCAACGCATGCACATTGTTTCAGTGCGCTCCGTTCATTCGCGTTGGCATTATAAACATCCACACTGAGAGCGAACGCGTAACATATTTCCTTCGAGCGGTGTTAAAAGACCTGCACGAGTTGGCTCACATAACGTGCGTTCGCAGTGACTCTCGAATGCTAAACATGCGTTGAGAAGCTTCGCGTACACCGTACACATTGGCATATTCGTCACGACTCAACGCATGCAGTCATGCACATTCAAATCTATACCTGCCTTTAGACCGGGTGCATACAATTGTTTCCACGACTAAACAGTTTAGTCGAGTTGTGTACGAGTCGCGATTTCAACTCGACTAAACTGTTTAGCTGTTAGAGGTGCGCATACGATCAATCAATTGTGCCATAATTTCACTATTAAACTAATGGCTCACCGAACAACTATTTAGTCGAGCTCTGGACATAAGCTGCCGACGATAGTTGTTGAACAGAAACGTCAAAAGACGATCAATGCTATTTTATGATTTTTTTTGTTATACAACTATCGTGTCGATAGTATGCGCAGTCCCATCTAATTCCATAGCCCTTTGACAAACAACTAAACGGTTGTGCGATTAAAAATTGATTGTATACGCCGACTCTAGACCTATACTAAAAACCGAATCTATTTGAAATCACCAGATCTGGTTACTTTTGTATTACTGTTTTGTTGTAACAATTACAATAAAACAGTAACAAAGTAACCGGTTACTTTGGTTACTGTTTTTTGTTGTAACAATTATAACAAAACAGTAACCAAAGTAACCAGATCTGATGATTTGAAATAGATTTGGTTTTTAGTATATCTATAATAGCTAGATGACCATAATTTTAGCAACTGTTTTGTTTGTTATCAGTCATTTTTTAATTTTTTTTTAATGAAAAATTGATTATTTTGAAATAAATTCAATTGGGTTTTTAAATGAATTTTTTTTTACTTAAATGAAAGGACCACATACAAGTTTTATAGCAAAACTGTTTTTTTTAATTTTTTTGCTTACTAATTAAAAAGTTATATTTAAATAAAAATTAATTTTTAAACTCAGTTCCGATAACGCGCCGAAAGAATCCGAACGCGTGTGACGTCATTATGTTATCTATGGTCTTTGTATCCATGGTTACCAAGTTAAAAATTTATTATTTTTGATAGTATGTGTAATACATATACACAAATACCAACAAATGCAGACACATTTTAACATAACGACGTCACAAACATTCCTGGCGCGTTTTGAAGTCACGTGATATTTTTTAAATTTTTATACATTTTAATTAATTTTTAGTAATTTATCTATAGCTTTAAAAAAATTTTTCTTTTCGATTTTCAATATTATTTATGTTAAATTATTAGAAAAAATTAAAAAATTAATAATTTTTTTTAAACTTAAATACCTAATTGTTTAATTTATTACTAAACGAAACAATACTTTTTTAGTTTTATAAGTACCTATCAAAGAAATGTTAGATATTGTGACATTAGGTACAGTATTTGTGAACTAAATGATGGTTTTTCCAACTATTTATGTGATTGTTAATTGTGATTAGTGTTGCCAGATGTCCCGATTTGCGCGGGACGTCCCGATTTTCTGGGGTATGTGGACACGTCCCGATTCACCCTTGATCGGGACGCTGAATGTCCCGATTTAGGGTCGATCGGTAATTATAAAAGGTTCAAACTTCACACATATTGTTTTGTGACTGCGAATAGCGCGATAGACGTATCGCGCTCTCCCGTTCTTTTCTGCCGCCGCGTACGATCCAAAGATTATGATGACATTATTTTGATGATATTATAAAGACATTATTTTCACCACTTAATAACAAAAATTAACGTTGATTTACGAACACCTTGTTTTTTTTAGTTGTCCCGATTTCAGAACCAAAATCCCGATTTTTTTAGCCTTCTCTCCCGAAATTTGGCAAATTGGACCTGGCAACACTAATTGTGATTCATTTGTTGCAGGTGCCAGCGACAATGATGTCAAATCGGAATCGACTAAATGTACCGAACCAGGCAGCAATGGACTGGATCATAATATCAACGACGGTAATTCAACTTGATTTTAATTTGTTTTTGTCTTAAATTTCTTCATCTTCCTTTTGTTTTTCAGTCTAAATCCGTGCACAGATCCAGTACAAACTTTTTTAACTTTCATTGAGTTTTTGCAAGTCGCTGTACTTAATAATAATATGTAGATACATTTTACTGCATTTTCTGTTTCATAATACTAAATTTTCAACGATAACTTTAGTGTATTTAACTCATTATTTTTTCTGTCACATTGAATATTCCAAAAGAACACTCAAATGCCTATTTTTTCGCCCAGTCCAGCTGTTTTTCTTAAATTCGGTTAATAATAATATCCTTCTGGAAACTTACTTAGTATATTTTTTAGCCATAAACTTCTTTCATTTATATTTATCGCTCACAATTTTCTAAATTGCACCATGAAAAATAACCATTTTTATCAAGAATACAATCTGATAAGTTTTGAGTGAAATTTTCACAATAAATCCGAATTAATGTAGCAGATAAAACATTAGATAATTTTCACGAATGTTCCTATTAAAGGCTACCAGACTTCTTTTCTGCCACCTGGTGGCACCATTAGCAAATATCAAGTGAGGTATATGATGGGTATATGTGTCACTTTGATGTCATTCAAATATCAGAACTGCTTATATTTTCCGCCCTGATGGCGCCACTAACAAGTAAAGTAGCTGTCATTCAATCATTTAACGGCAAAATCGCAGTTTTGTATTTATTTATTTATTTAATTATTTATTCGTTAATAATGGATAAATGAAGAATGACTAAATACAAACCGTTAATCTCGAAACCACTAAACTTTTTACATACCTTGTTACTAACGCCATCTGACGAATAAGAAATGTAAACGTTTGACGTATACTTTACTTGCCACTAGCGCTATCTGACGAATAAAAATATGGTAGTCCTCGTTGGATGCTCTTGTGCAATCATTTGTCCAAATATTGCGCTCCACACATTCACTAAATTCGTATTCGTGAACAAACATGCTGGCAAACCATGGAAAATGAAAATTAAGTTGATCGATTTGATTTACCTGAAGTTTCTGTTCACAGATGACAATAAAACCGTTAGCAATGGAGTCGATAAAGAAGCAGATTCTGAAAACAAAAAGGACGAACATGAAGTGGTGTTCATACAGGATCTCAGTTTCACCGTTAAAATAATCAGTCCTCCTGGAGCTGAGCCTTTCGATATTCAGGTAAAAACACGTAGCCACAAAATATTGTGACAACTGAACAATGATTATTGCACTGCGTTTATTTATTGATTATTTTTGTTTTAAATAATGCATTTTGTTTATTTCAGGTATCGAGCATGGAGTTAGTACAAGAAATCCACCAACTGCTTATGGATCGTGAAGATACGTGTCATCGTACTTGTTTCTCACTTCAATTGGATGGAAACACTCTCGACAACTTTACTGAATTAAAAAATATCGAAGGTCTCAAAGATGGTTCGGTCATAAAGGTAAGCCATTAAGGCTGTTCGCCAATCGCAAATGCACGCTTATCTACAATATGTCTCCTTTAGGGGCCATCCATAAATTACGTCACACGTTAAGGGGGGGGGGAGGGAGTCAACAAAATGTGACATCGTGTGACAAGGGCCGGGGGGGGGGTCATAAGCTTTGTGACGTCACATGTTAAAATTTAAATTTAAAATATTAAAACGCGAAATTTGTATGTAATGTATATTATTTAAATTATTAGTGTATTTGCCATAATATGGCACATACACTATTGGCGTCGGTCGGATGGCGGGACCTAGGGGTCGGACCAAAATTTCTCGACGTTTCATAGCCTCCTGAACAGTTTGGCACCATTTTTGGAAAAGTCTGTTTATGTATATATTATATTAATATATATATATATATATATATATATTATAATATATATATTTTATTATATATAATTATATATTATATAATATATATATATTATATATATATTATATATATAATTATATATATATATATAATAATAATAATATAATAATTATATTATATATATATATATAATAATATTTTAATATTAATATATAATATGTGTGCGGGCTATAACTTTCGAAAGAGTTAATTGATTTTGACGAAATTTGGTAGGCACGTTGAATTCCATCACCGCACGAAGCCTATTTAAAATGGGCCCAATCGGACCATTTTAAGGGTGGTTTTTAGGGGTTGAAAACTGTTTTTGGGCCCAAAAATGCCGAAAAAAATCTCAGAATCGTTTCAAAAATGAAATTTAACCCTTTAGTAACGATTAAAATGTACTGCTAAAATTTTAATAAAATCGGCTTGACAGGACCGGACTTACAAATTTTATGAAAACACTAGTTTGCGGATAGTGCTTTACTTACTGAAGGGTGTATTTAATTTGGTACCGAGGTTGCATTGATAAAAATATTGAAATTAAGAAAAAAAATATTATTTTAAGGGATGTATTAAGGGGTTAAATTTTTTATTTTGTCCAAAAACAAACTTAAGTTCACATAATAAAGCCACAATGCCAGTATTAGCAAATACACTATATTGTCGGCAGGGTTTTGGCACTGCGACCCGAGTTTTTTTAACTTGATGTTGATTTTATTAAAGATTTTATTAAGAAATTTAAAGAAATAAAAAAAAATTTTCAACTGCTGTTTTATTTTAATTATTTCTAATTATAAAATTAAAAAATATGTGACGTCACACCAAGGGGGAGGAGGCTTTAAAAATGTGACCATCTGTGACAAGGACGGAGGGAGGGGTTAAAAATCGTAAAATTTGTGTGACGTAATTTATGGATGGCCCTTTATGAGTGCAAACACCATTCAGTTTATTGTGATGGTTTAAATCAAAAATGGGCAAATATTTCTGAAGGAAGGCCTTATGACCAGATCCCTAGAAATGTTATTGAATTACAATAAAATTAAGAAAAATCGCAGGATAGTGGACAAAATATTTGATTTATTAAATTAAATGTACGACGTTTCGTCTATATATTTAGATTTTTTCAAGTACATAATTTTTATGTACTTGAAAAAGTAAATATATAGACGAAACGTCGTACATTTAATTTAATAAATCAAATATTTTGTCCACTATCCTGCGATTTTTCTTAATTTTATTGTAATCACGATGGACACGATTTCTAATATAAAGTTATTGAATTACTATTGAAATCAGTGTTATGTGTAGTTCATTCTTAAACATAATAGAATTGGTGTTTTCCGGAGCGAAATAAGCAAAATTATAATGTTGCTTCAATTGTACGTAGGTCGTTGAAGAACCCTACACAATGAGAGAGGCTCGCATACACGTCCGTCATGTCCGAGACTTGCTCAAGTCGCTGGATCCGGCTGACGCATACAACGGCATCGAATGCAACTCGCTGTCCTTCTTGAATCTCGTAACGCAGGGCGACATACTGGAGAAGAAAAAGACAAGGCCAGAAAGTGTCGACTGCACTCCGCCAGACTACATTATGCCTAACTGTAAAGACAGACCCCTGTTGCCACTGCAGCCACAAGCCAAGGAACAGAAGGGGCCGCAGTGCCTTAAAGTAAGACTCATCGTACATAAAATCTAAAACAAAAAATATATTTAAACAAGGATGTACAGGATAACCGATGAAATTAAAAATCCAGCTTCTTTTATCCGGTATGACTGGATCTTTGTTGTATTGTTCACCGGATATTCGGTGAACATATTTTATCTGGTAATCTCATTGAAAATAAAACATAGATTGAGTTTTATTTTTGATTGTTGATTGACCGAGTTCTAAATTCACCTGACAATGCATTAGAGGACAGAGTGGTGTAACGGTTAGCGTAGCGGCCTTTGGATCACACTGTCGTGGGTTCGAATCCCGCCTCCGCTCATGGATGTTTTGTGATGTCATTTAGTTCTAAGTGAGTTGTTATTTAATGTAATTAAGACGCTAATGACCTAAGTTGTCGACGCGTCTATAATTTACAATAAATAAATAAATAAATAAAACTGACAATGCATTGTTATTCTTACAGGTTCTAACAACGTCCGGCTGGAATCCACCTCCCGGCTATCGTAAAATGCATGGAGACTTGATGTATTTGTATGTCGTTACTCTAGAAGACAAACATTATCACATATCCGCATGTTCGAGAGGTTTCTACGTAAATCAGTGAGTTTATAGATGCGTATTTGTTATAGACAAGATGTTTAACTATTTTAACTTCCTTCTTAATAAACTTTTTATTATTAAAAACAGACACTTGAATAAGTTCTACAAACGTTTTATTTACTCTCCGATTGTTTCGGAATGTTATCAGAGGCACAACAAAGCTAATATAAGTTTGTTGTACTCCTGATGATGGAATAATATTCTGAAACGACCGTAGAGTAAATAAAACGTTTCTAAAATTTATTCAAGTGTCTGTTTTAATTATATATTGTAACAAAACTGTTTTCTTACGTGGGCGGAATAAATTATAAAAGTCAATTTCAACAGTCAACACTGTTTATATAATAATAACACGAACAGTATTTCTCAAACAAAGTGAAAACACTTCAATAGCACTGTATTTATTTCAAATCGCACTGTCACACGACACTCGTTGTTCTTTCTCCGGTGACTGCTCTGCTTATATAGAGCTAGCAGCTTGACCCCCACGCTCGCGCGCTTTCTAGAACATTCTTGTGTCTTCGATATAATGCCACGCCTCACCATTGTTACTTGTTCTGGATGCTTCGATTGTCGCCAGTGGCGTAACATCTGGGGTTTTCGCTACAATATTATTTACTCATGTTCTAGCAAGTGCCAAACGCACTCGACTAATCAGTTCATGCTATTTTGTTATCAATAAATATTAGCATTTATGGGGCATTACTCAGGAATGACAGCCCCCTGTTTGGATAGTGTAATGAGATGTAGCCTAAAATCTTCTCAAATATTTTCTCTTCCTATTCGCGGGAATCGTATGTAAATCGGTTGAAAAGTTTCCGAGTTAATCGTAGTCAGACAATTATCCATTATCAAAATAATGTTAATATATTTTTAATCTAGTTATGGTAAATTAACTGTACGAAATTTCGTTTTCAGATCGTCTGCAGAAGAATTCAATCCAAAACCTGCTACTCCTAGTCATCTCTGTCATTCATTGATTGAACTGCTGTCTCAAGTGTCGCCGGCGTTCAAACGGTCGTTCACATCACTGCAAAAGAAACGAACTGCCAGACATCCGTTTGAGAGAGTCGCCACCCCGTATCAACTGTATGCTTGGTCGTCTCCTCAGCTAGAACACACCGTTGATGCCATTCGGGCTGAAGACAGTAAGTTTTATGAATTAAGAGTGTAATAATATTCAAAAAATTTCTTGATTATTTGTATCTTTTAATTATTTAATGAAGAAAAAATTTTCTAATCAACTAAATATAATACGTAAATTATTAAAATTGTACAAGAATTATCAAAACTAAGTTTATTCTGTGTGCAATAGTAACAATGACATTATAATATCAAGAGCTTGATAAAGTATCAATAACGGAAACGTTGCTCATAATAATGAGCCATTTTCCTGAGAGTAGTTCTTTCAATTATCCACGAGAGGCAACATTTGTGGTAGGGACAAACATTATTTATTCCCCATTAGATGCCATTAGTGACGTGTCATTTTAGTAGTGTAACTTAATTATTTAATTAATTTAATAATTATGTTATACCACTAAAATGACACGACACTAATGAGGAATAAAAAATGTTTGTCTCTATCACAAGTGCTGCCTCTCGTGGATAATTGAAATAACTACTCTCAGGAAAATGGCTCGATCTATTGTATTAATTTGCATTTGAATAATGTAACACCAATAAAATTGTTACTAAATTGTTTCGAGAGATGACAGAGCATTTTTTTTGACAAACGTTTTGAAGAATAAAAGTTTATGTACAAGTTTTGCTTTGGTCAAGTAATTGTACATCATTATGTATTTTATAGCATTTTCATCTAAGCTTGGGTACGAAGAACACATTCCAGGACAAACTCGCGATTGGAATGAAGAACTACAAACAACGCGTGAACTACCGCGAAAAAATTTGCCCGAAAGACTTCTTCGAGAAAGAGCAATATTTAAGGTTGGTTTTTTATTCAGCGTAAAAAAAGTTATTTTAGAAATAATTAGATTACTATATAGAGATCACTGGTCGTGTCAGAAACCAAGCATAAGATGTATATGACATCATAAAGAGAATTACTTTTGACTTCCATAGGTACATAGTGACTTTGTGGCGGCGGCGACACGTGGCTCGGTGGCAGTGATTGATGGCAACGTGATGGCAATAAATCCTGGAGAGGAAGCCAAAATGCAGATGTTCATTTGGAACAACATATTCTTCTCGTTGGGATTTGACGTACGCGATCATTACAAAGAGCTGGGTGGCGATGCAGCGGCACACGTCGCGCCTCGGAACGATCTGCAGGGCGTTAAAGTGTACGGAGCAGTCGACCTTCCCGGCTTATATACTCTTGGGACGGTAGTCGTTGATTATCGTGGATACAGAGTTACCGCGCAAAGCATCATTCCCGGCATATTGGAGAGAGAACAAGAACAGAGCGTTGTGTACGGCTCAATCGATTTTGGAAAAACTGTGCTCACTCATCCCAAATACCTCGAATTGGTGAGTGTTATATATCTTTCATAAACCTATGGAGATGGGTACTACCAAACTTGACCGCTAGGGGCGCCAGCTATGTAACTGCCGTGGTTTGTAGATAGTTCATAGTAGTGTAGTTTATTTAAAATAATGAATCATCGACAATGCTGATGTGCTATGTTTACCGATGTTCAAATCATAGAGGTTTATGTATTTCTAAAGGATCCGGAACTGAAAAGAAGTGGTTGCATGCTATCAGAAGGGAAAAGACTTGATTTCTCGCGCGTTTTTCTATGAAAACCAATGATAACATTACAATCGCTGAAATTATATTTCGCATATTGATGATCTGATTATTTTTATAGCTGAATAAGGCGGGTCAACAACTGAAAATTTTGCCTCATCACGTTCTCAATGATAAAGATGAATCAATAGAGTTGTGTTCGAGTGTCGAATGCAAGGGTATTATTGGAAACGATGGCAGACATTACATTCTGGATTTACTGCGAACTTTTCCGCCCGACGTAAACTTCCTGAAATGTAAGTCAGTTGGAAATGAATTTCCACCATTTTTATTGCATATATCTTAAAAGCTATTTCCTTTTTTACTATTAAGAAATGGGTATATGCAATTAGGCTTAGCTATTGGGATCCGTCAAATGGGTGGAGCTTAAAAAACATGGCCCAAAGGGGGGGAAATTTTATATACGGGGTATACTTTTGCGTGTAATTTTGTGATTTTCAAAGTGATAAGAAATAATAAATATAAGTGCAATTTGCAATTGGGCCGGTACGAATCCTAAACAAAGGAATTTCGTTGAAGGAGAACTGATTCTCAAAGCTGGACATATCAAATGTGTGAAAAAAACAAGATAACTGAGCTGTCAAAAGTAGTATTGCTTAAAAACATCAAAATTAAAAGAAAATCTCCACGAAATGAATCATCCGTTCAATGCTTCTTTAAGGCAGGGTTAGGTGAATAATGTAAACACATAACTGCAACAATGTTATATTGTAATAAGAGGTAAGTTACTAACCTCAAAATATTTGTATACAAAGTTAGTCCTATAAATTTGTTAATCATCAAATGATTTTACTATGATAATAAGTACATCTTATTATTAATATAAAATATTTTTTTAATTCATAAATACAGTTTTTCCACATTTCATTAGAAAATAATTCGCTGTAAAGTAAGTTTTACAAGGCAATAACTGACAGTGTTTAATGCCATGATATTAGAAAACGTCGCGAATTCCATTTTCGATAAACTTTTTGTTTATTTTACTTGTTTTATATTTGTAATAAACAATTTCATGATAAATTTGCACTGTTAGCATGTAAAATTTTCCCTCGTTTTGAGTACAATTTTGTGCCACCAGATGTCATATGCTCATTTGATGGGTCCCAATACACACAATTGTTTCCATGACTAGTGTGGTCCAGTGGTTAGCGTCGCGGCTTCTAGATCAAACTGTCGTGGGTTCGAATCCCGTTTCCGCTCATGGATGTTTTGTGATGTCATTTAGTTTTAAGTGAGTTGATATTTATTGTAA
Source organism: Mongoloraphidia duomilia (assembly GCA_039654895.1). NCBI lineage: Eukaryota > Metazoa > Arthropoda > Insecta > Raphidioptera > Raphidiidae > Mongoloraphidia > Mongoloraphidia duomilia. The sequence goes on along the minus strand of CM077524.1, from coordinate 35,675,277 downwards.
TCAAGACCCTAATGACCTAAGTTGTCGACGCGTCTATAATTTACAAAAAATAAATAAACTCCGTGACGTAAACAGTTCAGTCGAGTTGTGTACGTGTCACATCTAAACTGTTTAGTTGTTAGAGGTGCGTATGATATCCAATCAGTTGTGCCATAATTTTGCTATTAAACTAATGGACCGCCGAACAACTATTTAGTCGAGTGTATGCTAGTGTCAATACACAGCTGTGGACATAAGCTGCCGACCGATAGTTGTTCAACAGAAAAGTCAAAAGACGATCGATGCGGTCTTTTGATTTTTTTGTCGTACAACTACAGTGTCAATAGTATGCGCAGTCCCTTCTGATCCCATAGCCTTTTGACAGGAAACTAAACAGTTGAGCGATCAAAATTTGCAATAATTCGCCACTCTGTGCATAGCAATTAATAATGAATAATATTTGAATTTTATTGTACAGTGGAAGACGAGACATACTCTAAAGAAGTTTCTGCCCTCGGTTTTCCTCTCGAACACAAACACAAGTTGTGTTGTCTCCGTCAAGAGCTGGTCGACGCCTTCGTCGATGCACGTTACATGATGTTTATCAAATACGCGGCGTTTCATCTTCAGCAGTTGAGCGTCAAAAAGCTACAGGGCGACAAAGTGGCGAAACAAAAAAGCGTCACCAACGGAACAGCGACGGATAAACAGGAACATGAACAGAAGAACGATGAGGAGAAAACAAATGATAGCAGTACGCTCGAGCTGGAAGCGGCCGAAGCAAAGAAAATTGTCGAGAGCATTACCGATTGCGGTAAAGAGGAATGTGAGTTGACCTTTTTTTCAAAAATCGATATTGGCCAATGAAAATCCATTAGTCCTAATGTAGTGATGTAAATGCGTATAATACTCTGGTATAAAACGGTATTATACGGTATGTAAAAAAAATAATATACCCCAGTTTTTATACTAGGTATAAATAATGCATATTTTACTATTTAATACAGCACATATAAAACGTTTAACACCGTTTAAAACGGTTTAATACCGTTTAAAACGGTTTAATATCTAAATGAGAACAGGAACTTTTCCTATTTTGCGATTGGCAATACTGAATAATGCACTGTAACCGTAGTGTGAAAAAGTAAAAACCCGTTTTATACTGAAAGAATGCGCTATTATACCATGGGTTTAATACACAAAAAAAGTTTAATACCGAATCGAGAATCTATGAACCATTTAAATAAACAATGATTGTCCAAGTCAACTTAGTGTCGCCTCTCATAGAATACCTAGTCTTTCACATTATTTTTGTGATAAAAATATACAGTCGAACTTCGATAACCATGACTTGCCACAAAAAAAAAATCGAGTTATCACATATACTTTAATTATATACCACGGATTGTCCATATACTCAATGTGCGGTGAGTGAAGTCCACAAAGAGAGCAAAAATATATCTGTGTCTCTTTTGACGAAGTTATTCCGCATTTATTCCGATGATGTCATTGGTCGATATACGGACGTTCCATTTCGAACAAAATGTAAACAAAACGCTTGACAGCTGTTGTCATTATAACGTAACCTAGTTTAATTTTGTTAAAAACAGTTTTTTACTCATATTCCTTGAAATTCATAGTGATATAAGAAGTACACACAGGTTTTGGATCTTTTTGGGCATAATAATATCACTATCAACTGAAGTATAAACACCACTTGAAACGTAATATATAAAGACAGAAATATGTCATAGATGCCATTGACGTAAAACCTCAGTGCCCCAGTATACCTGCTCTCTTTTAAAAATTCTGTCTTTGTCTATGGAAGTAGCCAATCAGGAACCTGCCAGCTGGCTTCCCATAAAAAAAGACAGAAATATATACCCGCACGTATGTTGGCTTCACGATTTTTGATCTATCAGCAGTACAGATTTCTTATGTACATGAGTTATCATGACTTCGAGTTATCAAATAATATTAATTTTCACTCTTGACGCTACTGCCAACCAATTTTGTTTGAGTTATCAAGAATTCGAGTTATTGCAGTTCAAGTTATCGAAGTTCGACTGTATTTAAAGTCTTGGTGAATAACCAAAAGAAATTGAGCGTACTGAAGGATTAGGATAATTTTATGAAAACAACCCATATTTTTGTGTATTGTATTTTGTGTTTATGTTGAATCAATTTCAGTAATGTGTTTCAGTGGAGGACAGTACTAAGGAAATAGTTCGTATGGCAGCGATGGCAGTCAGTTCATTGAAGGAAACTGAATTCGATATTCGTTTTAATCCGGACGTTTACTCGCCCGGAATAAAACACGACGATGCCGTAGGACCTGCTATTACTAAACAGCGTCAGTTGGTGAAAGACGCAGCTGACTTTTTACTTACTGTTCAAATACCCACATTTGTAAGTGATTTGATTTTTTTTATATGGATACTATTTTGTTTTCGATGGAATTGCAGCATAACTGAGCTAATATGATAGATAAAGAAAATATTACTTTCCCCGGCTTTAGCGTACCCAGGTAAAATGGTTGAAAACAGTACGGCGCAAGACGAGAACGGGATTCCCTGACTTAAAAAGAGACTGCTGTGTAATTATATTTAATAACAGAATTAATTTAATTGAGTTGACATCGTCGGGTGTTATTTATAAATAATTGTAGTGCAGCGTAATCGTTCAAATGTAATTGATATTTAATAATATCCGACGACACTTCAAGCATATATTTTTTTCAGATTCGCGATTGTCTCGACCATTCATCAGCACCGATGGACGGTACAACGCTTTCGGACGCGTTACACAGCCGTGGCATCAACATTCGTTACCTCGGCAAAGTAGCGATTCTTTTGGCCAAAGTCAAACAACTGGAATATTTATACAGCATAGCAGTTGCAGAGTTACTTCTCCGATCTGCCAAACACGTTTTTAACTCGTACATGCAGAGCACTGAACTGATGAATCTATCGGTAGCTGTTTCACACTTTCTGAACTGCTTCCTTTATTCGGGACAAGTGCCAGCGCCTCAGGCGGCAAGCGACGAGGTTAGAACGAAAAAAACATGTTTTTACTTTAAACTGTTCAGTAGTGTGTTTTCCGCTGCAATAGAAAATAAAATGGATTTTAGATGTATTTTTACTGCTTGAGTTCTTTAACGATACAATGAATGAAACTCGCTTCCCACTACAAGAACCTCGTGAACGACTCGTTCGAAATTTAATTACAAAAATTTACTTGTTTATGGAGATTTAAATTGAGTTCTCTTAGTGGGAAGGTATCTAAAAATATATGACGCTGATCTTCTTTGTAACAAAAAATCAACAATTGAATAACATCATGCGAGTTGATTTAATTAATAATTTGGTAGTTTGACTATGTGAACAATTTTCGCGTTTTGATTTAATTGAAATGAGGCCTGACGTTTGATTGCAGCTACAAAGTCGAACGTCAAAACGTCGCAATAAGCGCAGGGGACGTGGAGTCGGAGTGTCGGCACAGACTGATGGTGCGGAGTGGGCAGTACTGACGCCGCGAACTTTGTGGACGCAACTGAAACAGGAATTGAAGGCCTATTTTGACTTTGAGCTGCAGACAGACAACATTGACGCTGCCGTCCAGCAGTATTCACTTCAAAAGATTTCACTTCTGAGGTACAGAATTTTAAAAATATTTTTGCAATACCAGACAAAAGCATGTTTTGACAGTAACCTAGTATCTTAATCCAATGAGCCATTTTTCTGAGAGTAGTTCTATCCATGAGAGGCAGCATTTGTGGTAGGGACAAACATTATTTATTCCCCATTAGTGTCGTGTCATTTTAGTGGTATAACTTAATTAATTTAATAATAAAGTTATACCACTAAAATGATACGACACTAATGGAGATTAAATAATGTTTGTCCCTGCCACAAACCATTAATTCCTGGCACCCGGGCGAAGCCGGACCAAGCTGCTAGTATACTTTAAATTTGGATATCACAGATAGACCAAGTTACATCAAAATCGGTTCAAGTGTTTTCGAGTTATATTGCTACAAACAAACAGACGGATAAAAAGTCTGAAAACATGATTTACCATCTAGATCAGGGGTCGGCAAGTAATTATAGGTGGGGTCCGGATACTGTTGAAAATTTTTATCGAGGTCCAAAAAAAAAAAAAAAAAACAACTCATATTCTTTACTAATTTTTTATTTTAATTTTCACTCACAAAATAATATGGAATACAATAGATAGGCGTAATTGTATTCAAAAATCAATGGAAGAAATTACATTTGCGGTCTTGAGTCAGTTTTTTAAAGTTAGGTTCACGCGGGGAGCAGCTTATGCGAAGAGTGTTTCAAGGTGGGCGGTCGTTAATCTTGAGTGATATTGGTTCTTCAAAATGTGCCTCTTTGTTATCGCCACAAAGCACTCGAAAATAAAACTTTCGTAGCGGAAAGTACAAAAAAATATCTTTTAAATAATTCAAAAAAATTTTGGTGGTCCAGTTTTTGACCTTTCGCGGTCCGGACTTGGACCGCGGTCCGCCAGTTGCCGATCCCTGATCTAGATCCTTAAAAAGTATTAAAAAACCTCCAAGAAAACGAATTGACAGACATCGGTTCCATTACAATTTCGTATATTAGTACTACAGTCGAACTTCGATAATTCGAACCATGATTTGCCACCAAAAAAAGCGGGTTATCAAGACTTCGAGTAATCAAATAATAATAATTTTCACTCTTGACGCTACTGTCAACCAATTGTGTTTGAGTTATCAAGAATTCGAGTTATCGAAGTTCGACTAATTCAAAAGTTGTTAAACATAATTTCTCTAAATCTAAAAAGCACGTAGCTAGATGCTAGATATTAAATAATAGAATGTTTTTTTACGCAGGGGATTTTGCATTAAAACGGGTCTACAGATTCTGTTGAGAGAATATAACTTTGAGTCAAAGAATCGAGTAACCTTTTTCGAAGAGGATATCATCAACATTTTCCCCGTAGTCAAACACATAAATCCACGCGCTTCAGATGCCTATAATTTCTACACGACAGGCCAGAGCAAGATTCAACAAGGTTATCTCAAGGATGGATACGAGTTGATTAGTGAAGCCTTGAACCTTCTGAACAACGTGTATGGCGCAATGCATCCCGAAATAGCTCAGTGTCTTCGTATGATCGCCAGACTTAATTACATAATGGGCGAACATGCTGAGGCGATGGCCTACCAGCAGAAAGCGGTGCTCATGTCGGAGAGAGTCAACGGAATTGATCATCCGTACACGATTACCGAATATGTGAGAATTAAATATTATTTTTGCAATTTTTGTTTATACCGATTTCGTATTATTCTAAGGAACTTTTTTGCAATTGTCTTGACCTTGATTGTAGCCTTCAGTCAGTTAGTCAGAAGCTTTATATTTAGTACAATTAATAAAAGAAATTCTTCGTAGCATCAAAGGGTTCAAATAACGTCTATAATTTCCAATCCATTCATTCAAATAACAAAAACGGTGGTCTTTTATAGTGCAATGCATTTGTTTCAGTCACACCTGGCGTTGTATTGTTTCGCCAATAGTCAGATCAGCACAGCGCTGAAACTTTTATACAGAGCACGATACTTGGCCCTGCTCGTGTGCGGAGAAAATCATCCTGAAATCGCACAATTAGACGTACGTATATACAGCATACACTGTGTTCCACGAGTTTGGAGAAATGCTCGTTAAAAAGGAAATGTTCTTCATTGGAGAGGGGTTTATTTATACATGTTTCAAATGCATATAGAGATAGATAGAGATGAGTTTTATTGGTTTCAAGTTATACATATAAATATGTTAAAAAACAAGTCAAAAAGGTAAATATAAACAAAATCAATTTCTATGGCACATTTTTTGCATCTAAAAATTCTTTGACAGAATAGAAACACTCCTTAAGTAAGTACTTATAAATAATTTTTTTAAAAAAATCTAGTTTCTTGTTCCTTGTTTCCATGGATATTTTATTAAACAATTGAATGCCTAAGTAATTAGGGCCATATGTGGTATTTTTATTATGGAAAAAAGGAACCAGAAGATTTTCTTTTTTTCTAGTATTATTGTGGTGCAGAGACATGTGATCTTGAAAATTCTCTGAATGTTTTTTAATAAATATCAAACAGTTAAAAACATACTGAAGTACTGGCTGATACTATATGAAGGGAATGTAGCCGATATCTCGCTATTTGATGGTTTCATCACATACCATATGCGACACTTGAATGAGAGAGTAATAGGAGCGACAGAGATAGTGATGTATCTAATTTAAAGGAACTGGGTCCGTTGCATGCGTAGATGGAAACTTCATGGACGTTGTTGTGAGATTGTAACCAATATACTCGTTTCCGAATCAGACCGAATTTAGCCGAGTAATTCATGTTTGTAGTTCTGTTCACGACATCACGTGCATTAACCTAACGTGACCTAACCTCAAAAGATTCTCATTGTTTTTTGGCAAATAATATACCCGGCTTAAACACATTCTTAAACACATATTTACAACTAAAATTGGTTTTTTAATAAAAATTAACGCAACTGATAAAGGTCAACAGCTAAAGTTGATATTTACAAGTCTGGCAACGCAGCTAATCCAATTTAAATGTTTCAAGATCATGCGGCGTTTGCGTGACATCAAAAGAGTGTCGTATGTGGTATATGTGGTTTCGTTATAGAGGGATTCTATTGTATTTCCTATGTACGGCAATTCCGTGGGACACAGTCATAGACATAGAAATCTAGGGGTGTAGTACAAGCGAGTGTGGCGGTTGCTGTTAAGGGGGCGTGACGATGAGGAAGCAAGTGTGCGCAAATTCTATTGGTCGCTTCAGTTGCCCAAGCGCTGTACGAGCAATTGAGCATGCGCAAAGACACGGCCTATTGGCCTATTGTGCCCACGTTCTATTGAACGTGGGCACATGCATAACATGGACATGTCCATAAGATAGGCACGCTACCTCCCCTGAATGGCTTCCTCCCCTCATCTAAAGTAGTAATTTATACTTCGTCCCTATAGATTCCTATGTCCATGGACACAATATAATGTTGGATGTTCAAAACCAAATTTATTTGCTATGAAAATAACTCGATGACGTTAATGTTTTAGAGTAACATCAGTCTCATTCTGCATGCAGTCGGAGAATACGAGTTGTCTTTAAGGTTTTTAGAAAAGGCACTGGCATTGAACATTCGTTACTATGGCGCCAAGTCGCTCAAAGTTGCTGTTAGTTATCATTTAGTGGCGCGAACTCAGAGCTGCATGGGAGACTTCCGTTCGGCTTTGAACAACGAGAAAGAAACATATGCCATCTATAAACAACAGGTAAATTTAAGAGTTTATCTATACTAATTGAGAAGATATCAAAGTGTAAACAGAATCACACATAAAGGGAGAGTTGAGAAAATGATAACGCAATGAACCTTTTTTCTTAAGAATGAAAAATTGTCCGTCTGCGGCACTAGTGATACATTATTTAGTACCTACCGTACAACTAGCGCCACAAACATTAAGTTTTCGTTTCTGAATAGTTGTCATATGGCAGTGAAAAAATATTAATTTTATTTTATTAGTGTATTTGCCATATGGCACATACACTATTGGCGTCGGTCGGATGGCGGGACCTAGGGGTCGGACAAAAATTTCTCGACGTTTCATAGCCTCCTGAACAATTTGGCACCATTTTTGGAAATGTTTATGTATATATGTGTGTGTGTGTGTGTGTGTTCGCGGCATAACTCTCGAAAGACTTAATTGATTTTAACGAAATTTGGTAGACACGTTGGAATCCATCACCGCACGGAACCTATTTAAAATGGGCCCAATCGGACCATTTTAAGGGTAGTTTTTAGGGGTTGAAAAAAGTTTTTGGACCCAAAAATACCGAAAAAAATCTCAGAATTGTTTCAAAATTGGAATTTAACCCTTTAGTAGAGATTAAAATGTGTTGCTAAAATTTTAACAAAATCGGCACGACAGGACCGGACTTACAAATTTTATGAAAACACTAGTTTACGGATAGTGATTTATTTGCTGACGGGTGTATTTAATTTGGTACAGAGGTTACATTGATAATAATATTGAAATTAGGAAAAAAAACATTATTTTAAGGGATGTATTAAGGGGTTAAATTTTTCATTTTGTCCCAAAAACAAACTTAAGTTCACATAATAAAGCCACAAGCCCTGTATTAGCAAATACACTATATTGTCGGCAGGGTTTGGCACTGCGACCCGAGTTTTTTTTTTATTTGTACGACAAAAACCAAACTGGAATTACACATTTAGGTAATAATGCATAAGTAGACAAAACAAAAAACACATTTTATCTTAACTATTAACGAAACATTTTCTCAAGGCAAAAATTAAACAATCAAAGCTTTTCTTCTGGAAGCTTACAAAACATAAAGGTAACAAAAACAAATATTGCAATGGGCTCGGTTTGAGAATTCATTTTGATGCCGAAAATAAATTAGAGGGAAACTGAAAAACGCTTAACCAACTATCCCACAGTTTGTACAAAATGTTTACGAAGGATACCGCGCAGAAATACATCGCTTTCCTATAACGCCGATTGTACACCGATCTGTGAAATTTAAGGCATAATACTCCGATCGGAGTGGTCGGCGTCGCCGATCAATGCCGAAACACTCCGATCGGAGTGATCGGCAATCAACCTGTTGCCGAACAAATATCCGGGTTATCCGCCCCTAGAGTGGGCCTTGACAGCAATTGTGGTAGGTAGAAATTAGTGCTGCCTTTCACGGTTAACTGAGATATTAATCTTAAAAAAGAGGCTCACTGAACGTTCAAATGTATTGCTGTTTATACTCAAAATCAAAATATTAGAGATACACCGATTGCTGTCTAGTAGTCAGCTAAGCCGAGTATTCGGTCTATTTTTAACCGACTTCAAAAAAAGGAGGTGGTTCTCAATTTGGTTGTATTTTTTTTTTTTTTTTATGTTTGTTACCTCATAACTCAGTCATTTATAAACCGATTTTGAAAAATTTTTTTTTATTTGAAAGGATATACTTTCAGATTGGTCCCATAGAAATTTCATGAAAATCGGTTCAGTAGTTCGGCTGATTTTAATAAAAGTGACTAACGGCGTGTGATTCTTTAAGGTAAATGTCACTTTTTGACATCAGACAGCGTAAGAAAGTCGGTTTAATAAAAGTGAGTAACGGTGTGTGATTCTTTTAAGGTAAATGTCACTTTTTGACACTAAAAAGTAAAAAATAAAAAACTTTTTAACAAAAAAAAACCTTCAAAAACCACTAAAAAGAGGAAAATAATGAAATTTTGAGATCTGTGCCAATTTAATAAAATACTTGGTTAAAAAGAAGATATTAATCACTATACTTACTATACTTTTTAACTGACTTCATATTTTATTAAATTGGCACAGATCTCAAAATTTCATTATTTTCCTCTTTTTAGTGGTTTTTTGAAGGAGGTTTTTTTTTGTAAAAAAGTTTTTTTTCACTATTCAGTAGTCGGCGATTATCGGCTAAACAAACCGAACAATCGGCGTTAAAAGATAATATTTTTAATAATATATTATGATTACAGTTGGGTGATAGCCATGAGAAGACCCGTGAATCGAGCGAATGCCTGCGCCATTTGACGCAGCAAGCCGTTGTTCTGCAGAAGAAGATGAACGAGATCTATACAGGCCGTGCTGGCGCGACTCTGCCCCCGATCCAAATTCAACCACCGTCTATGGGTTCCGTTCTTGACATGTTAAACGTTATTAATGGAATTTTATTCGTGCAGATTAGGTAAGATGCGATTTATTTTAATAAAATACTTTTTCATAAGCTCTCTAGAATCACTTAGTTCCTTCCCTTAGAACAATGACACACATGGCGGTTTGTGCCGAGTCGGCACGTATGTTAGTGTTTTTCAATGATGCAAACAGCAAAACACACACCGCGGCGAGAATTGCCTGCCGACTCTCAGCTGCCTCGACACATCGTTCTCCACAAGAAACTCTTGACTGTCAAGTTGACACTGCTATGTGTGTCATTGTCGAGTCGGCAACTGCCGAGTCGACACAAACCACAGTGTGTCGAGTCGGCAACTGCCGAGTCGACACAAACCACAGTGTGTCGAGTCGGCAACTGCCGAGTCGACACAAACCACAGTGTGTCGAGTCGGCAACCGCCGAGTCGACACAAACCACAGTGTGTCGAGTCGGCAACCGCCGAGTCGACACAAACCACAGTGTGTCGAGTCGGCAACCGCCGAGTCGACACAAACCACAGTGTGTCGAGTCGGCAACCGCCGAGTCGACACAAACCACAGTGTGTCGAGTCGGCAACCGCCGAGTCGACACAAACCACAGTGTGTCGAGTCGGCAACCGCTGAGTCGACACAAACCACAGTGTGTCGAGTCGGCAACCGCCGAGTCGACACAAACCACAGTGTGTCGAGTCGGCAACTGCCGAGTCGACACAAACCACAGTGTGTATCATCACTCTTAAGATGGCAACATTGATTTCAAACTTCTAATGAATGACGCATTATGATATAATCAAATTATTGAAAAAAATGTAGACATTCGTTAATGGTAAATGATATAATAATGATTGCATTTTTTTCCTTCAGCCAACAAGACATAGAAAACTTGAAAGCTGAAGTAGAAAAACGACAATTGAAAGAGGATTCGCCATCAGCCTTAGATGAACAAACGCAGTTACAATCGCATTCAGAGGCAGAAGAAGATAGGGAATCAAGAACGGAGAACGTAGAGTCAGTGAGCAACGGAACACTGGAGGTCAGCCCCGTGTCGAGCTGAGTCTCCTGACATTGGTGAATGTGCATTATTGAACGATAGTGTTTTATTAGTATTGTGTACATACGTAGCGAGTCGATTTAAACGACGCCCGCTTCGTCGTCTCGTCTCGACGACGCGCAACGACCGAAATGCGTCGATTCCAAAGAAACCGGAACGGTGCTCTTTAATCGCGCGATCCCTATTCGTGCAAACGACCAATTTCGACAGTCGTTACGAATAAAATCATGCTGATTAAACGAACATATTATCGACAATATTAAAAATTCTTGGTTCCAGTCTTGGGAATCGAGCACTTTGGTGATTGAGAGACAAGCGGCTCGTTTTTGTAATATTGATTCTTTGTACACATTAGTGATTAGATTAAGTTGGACTGTAAAATGAAACTTAATAATATATCATGTATAGTCAACTGAGTACGCTGTACTTGTCAGTGATATCGGAACAATTGGAACAAGTGACAGTCATTGACGATTTATAATAATTGCAATGCACAGTCCCTTCTGCTATAACGCGTGTTTGTATTGTGCGTATTCGTTCATACACGATTGATAAATGCGGCGGAGGGGATTGACGAGCTTGAGAATAGTTGGAACGCTCATTTATTATGAACCCCCAGTTCACAGGTTCTCATTTGAGGATTGGTAAAAGTATCAATTGCAATTTAAATTTATTAAAAATGTTAAAGTGAAAGTATGAATTGGTACTAGGCCCTTAAAATAAATACCTACATAAAAAACTGAATCTCGCGTCTGAAGTGAAATATCATGGGTAAACATTTGTAATAAAGTAAACACTAAACAGAAAGGGGCGTGTTGATGGAGTTTCCCCGCTAGTAGCTCATTTCCCCCACTACTGACGGTGTCGTTTTTTTTTTGTTACCCTGTTGAATAAAATTACTTCCATTGCGGCTAAAGAAGTTAACTTAACAAAATACCCAAAATCACGAGGTGATTACATTTTCCACTATTAGGCGAAAAACACAGCTGAATGCAGTTAGCTGCATGTATTACTATTTACTAGCAACGCTGTAAGATTTCAGTGTCATTCTGTTGTCCCCAACCCTATTTTTCCTATAAGCCCTGTTATTTTTATTGCATCCATAATGCGATGACACTTCACTTCTTCACCATCGACCATAATGGATCATGTTTGCCAGCATCATTACGCAGCTGTCCACACAATCGTGCATTGTTCTTTTGATATTTGTCTTCTGTCCGACATCCTTTGTTTGTCCGAAAAACCGACACGGCGGCGATTACATCCATCATGGTCGATCGTGAATGACACCTTTAGGAACACATATACCGCGTTATAGAAGAAACGACTATTTAAAAATACCACATTTAGCGCTGATTCGTGTTGTAACGCCATTTATATTGAAATATTGTTATGTACAGTGTGTCTGAGATAATGCTGGATCAGCTATTACTGGAAAAATAAGGTGATTATTTTTAGAAGCATAGATCGCGTTATACGAGAAACAAAACTCTTTAATGTTTTTAAACACTCATTCGGATTGTTGGCTTAATCTACAGATAACGTTTGTACTGAAACGAAAGTATGGGGTGGTTTTGCCCCGCGTTTGGACTAACAGACTATTTACCGCTTGTAGAGAAACATAAAAGTCATCTTTTAAAAAAAGTTCGAAGTCTTATATAACCATATAAAACTTTCATGCTGGGTTTATCGTACAATTTTAACAGGCTGTTTTTTTTATTTAATCACGCTGTTAAATTTTGTATCAACGTGTTCATTGGTTGCTGCGTTTTCATTTTGGCAAATTGCTGATCGTTGCCATAGTAACTGTCATTTACCAGCGTGATTAAAAAATAAAATTGTACAATAAACCCGGCATCAGTCCCGTAAGCTGTGCTCGTAACTCATTATTTACATATTGGAAGGTCAGTCATCAGAGTTTTTGAGTAAAGTGTCAATGATTTTTCATCTATATGGTAAATATGTATCTGATGTACTGGCGGACAGCGCTAAACGTATTTTGTTCTTGCATATTATAGATCTTTACTTTTAGTTCTGAAATCACTGACATTTTATGTATAAATAAGACTTCTGTAATATTTATACAGTGTTCTTAAAATCAGTCAAGTGACAGTGAAAACACGTTTTGAAAATATACTGTTTGTTATTTCATTTATCAATAAAATTTTTGTAATTATTTGCGTATGATTTGTTATTTTATACATCGTTAAAAGAATGATGAATGTTTTTTTTTATAAAACCTCTTATTTATATCAAAATCTAGTGATCTGGTCGATTCTTAATGATCGGGGTTCATTCTTAATGATCGAGGTCGATTCTTAAAGATCGAGGTCGATTCTTAAAGATCGAGGTCGATTCTTAATGATAGAGGTCGATTCTTAATGATCGAGGTCGATTCTTTATGATCGAGGTCGATTCTTAATGATCGAGGTCGATTCTTAATGATCGAGGTCGATTCTTGATGATCGGGGTTTATTCTTAAGTTTACCCGGAACTATTCAAATTTTTGTCAGAGCTAGAACTATCGTTTCTGTATCGAAATAACCACTCAGAACTCTTTTTTGGTGAAAAGAGGGTGCTGCGTGAAGTTAGCACCCCCAAAACGTTTTTCTTAATTTTTGCGCTTAAATCGATAGAACTCTTTTTTTTTTGATTTTATTCAGGAACTCCTAAAACTTTCCAGAACTCCAAAAATTTAACTGTTTTCCGAAAAAAGGGTGCAAACTTCACACGAGTGGTGTTACCTTCTAAGGGCTTGGTATATTAATGTATTTGCAAATGGAAAGCGGATACTAAGCATTTGGAAAGCAAATACTAAGCCCTTGGAAAGCGGCTCTAGTTTTTCTCAGAGAACAGGTTTTTCTTGTAAAACTCATGTGCTGACGCCTGGCGACATCTGACGGAATTTTATCGAGGTTTGTAATGTTTGCAGATTAGACTTCAGAAATAAATGACATTTCTTATAACCTAATTTCGTTTAAAATTTAGATTTTTGAATAAGATGATGAAAATTAATGAAAAAAACTTATGTGCATTTGCAACGTCTGCAACGCCAGTTGATCGCGAAGGCTGGTTAAATAAACGCGGGGAAGTGAACAAATCATTTCAGAAACGTTGGTTTGTGCTCAAAGGCAATCTTTTATTTTATTTCGAACGTCGGGGCGATAAAGAACCAATTGGTGTTATAATACTAGAAGGATGCACTGTCGAACTTGCCGAAGACGACGAACACTTCAGTTTTAAAATCGATTTCCACGGTCCGAACAATCGAAGTTATGTGCTTGGTGCAGACAACCAAGAATCCATGGAACAATGGATGAAAGCTTTAGCATGCGCAAGCTATGATTACATGAAATTAATGGTCGCTGAATTACAAAGACAGTTAGATGAAAACAGTATTTATCCAGAGGAACCTGTGTCGAGTTCTTTAATGAAAGTTTCGTCGCCGGTGCCCCCACCGAGAAGACACAATCCATTTAACAGAAGCGCTCCAGCCGCTTCGACAAATACTCTACCGAAAATAACGTTTCGAGAATTGCATACGGCTTACAGCAGACGCATTTTATCCGATCTTAACGCGTGGAGGCATGAAAATAGACAGCCGAAATCAGTTCAGCAAGTCGATCTCATATCACTTTGAGCTCACTTGTATTAAATAATTGCAATTTTATCGATTATATTGTAACAAACAAAACGAAATATTTCTTTTTACTAATTATTTCAACCTTGCAATGCGTAGTACAAAGCTTCTTAAATTATTCATTCAGAAGTACATAGTTCTTCGAATGTGCGTTTTACTAGAATAAATGGAGTTCGGGAGTCAAAAGGGGAAGCACTGAATTTTTTTCTTCAGTAATGGAAACATTAAAATTATACGAAATTCTAGAAAAAAATTACTGTAACTGGATAATAGATGTACATCAGTACTGAGAGTTGAGACACAAGGCAATTCTTAAATTTCTTTAATATAAGCATATTTACTGAAGCCTGCCGAAGGTGTATCTACACTTGAGTAACATAGTCATATGACAATCATTTGACCATGTCATATATGACCCAGTAAATAGATGTAAACATACATCTCGCGTTACACTTTTCCGATAATGTGAAGAAGCTCTAAAAAAAAGAAATTATTTATATTATTTCATCCTATTTAATAAACTAATTTTTCCTAATAAATTGATAGGAGGGGCTGCTATATTAGAATCTTAATAAAAATCATCATAATAATAATTAAAATCTTTATTTATATGCTTGTTACAACTTAAATTGCGTCAAAAACTCATGAGCGGAAATGAAGATGTGTTACTATTTACGTGCAGGGAACTTGGTTTTAAAAACTATTTTTTAGATGCTGGCAATTGTCATGGACAAGTCATTTCGACACTGTCATGCGATAATCATATGACCGTGTCATTTTGATGTTCAGTTGTTCCACCTTAATGTAAAGGGCCAACTAGAATAAATAAAAATACAACAGTAATTTGTAATCATTTTTATATTATCAATAAAATATTTACAAATCAACTCTTCTAGGCTAGATATTTATATCCATGTTATTATTTATAGTATGTATAATGTTAATAACTTCCAATTCCCATTAAAATTGACAGAACCGATCTCGAAGCATGGCCGGCGACATAGTCGGACAGCATCGGATGCGATTCATTGTAATATATACAGGTTGGTGGGGAATATTTCCGCCGCTATACAATGCTACAACAGTATATAAGCTCGGCGCTACACCCCAGACCGGAGGCAATGAGAATACGTCACTGATGGCCCCAGTATATTTTATTACTATCAATATTGTTATTATTTTAACTATAATAAGTTTAATTATTCGGTATTTTTTGCATTTTTTTATAACAAATTTACATTAACATATTATTTAACTAACTACGTACAGAGTAATATCATTTTCTTTTTTTTTTTGTTTTATTTTATTTTAGATAATTAAGCTACCCACATATTCTATAAAAATATTTATAATAATAAATAGATCTTGTTAAAAATATGAATAATAAAACTGATTGAAAAATTAATAAAACGTTTTTTTTCTATTTTTGTATAATTTTTTTATTCGCTCCGTGCGTCTGCTTGGAGGGGATATTCTTAAACGATCTGAGCACAGAAGGTGGAGAAACGGGGAAATAATGGCGGATGATATTCACATTGTGAATAATTTAAATACATGTCCTGTAGTAAATTGCAAAATACACAGAATATGTCAATAGCAAGTTTTTCATTTATAAAGATATGGTTTCTTCTAATGGAGTTAAACTTGTAACCTCAAAATCCATAATTTTGTTAAAGTTGTGACTTTTTCATCAAATACTTACAATTTTGTTTATTTAGTAGTATTATCTAAATAAATGTTATACGCAAATATTCAGACTATTTTTTATTGATTATGCGTTCTATTTTTCTAAATAAAAACTTTTCATTTTTTGCCCATTCTATATGCTTTGCAATTCGCCATTAATTACATTATCTGAACCACAGACGGCGACACGAGGTATGTACGGAGCGAATACGGCCCTCAACATGACCAACGACGTTGTACACAATTGTGTCCACCATTTTGTTACAGCTAAGTAATTTTTAGTTTCTCTTGCTATAACGCATGTTTGTATTGCGCGAATTGGTTCATACGCGACTGATTACAGGAATTAAATCATGAAATGATTATGCTTTGTGATAATTTAGGAACATATCGCGTTATAGTAGAAACAATTGTATTTTTGATTTACTGAATATCCATTGTTCTGCGATTTCATTTGTCAACATTAATACTCCTTTGTTTACTGAGCCATATTTAAGATAAACAAAAGATTTTGTTTACCTATCAAAATAATTGCTTTTTCTTTTAAATAGATCTTAACACACGTTTGCCAACAAGTTTAATTTTCATATTGACAATAAAATTTGATACGAGAATACTAATTCAGGGTTTCTGGTATGACTATTTAGCATTTAAATTTACCGTGGTTTTTAGCACTGAAAATCGTACCAGAAACCAAGCATAAGAAAACTCCAGTCTCCAGATATTCAGTTTAAAATAAAATGTATGTATACATATTATATACCAATATTAGCTGTAACTAGTCCTTAAAAATAAAATTTTCATTTCAAAACAAAAAATAAATACAAACAATAATTTCCAATTTGAGAACTATAAAAATAAACAAACAATTACACGTTTGATGGTCTTTGCTTTATTTAAAAACAGTATCAACTACATTTCGGATAGTGGTACCCTCTAGCTCTTTATTGCAACCATCAGACGCTAATGACCTCTGTTGTCGAGCGTCTATAATCCACAATTCATTCCTTCATTTATTGCAACCACTGATCTCTATACTGGCTGGATAGTTCACCTTATAGTCGGTCATTTTCTCAACTTTTTATTAATGTATTATGACCTAACTCTTGACTTTGGCCAGTAGCCATAATTTTGAGTAGATAGTTTACGGAGGTGTACTTGTCATATAAGTTGACATGGTACTCTTTTAGAAGTATACCGGGTGTCCGGTCTCAAAGTCGAACATAGGGAAATAACGTTGTGTGCCATTTTTAAGTATTTTGGTTTTTACTTCTACTCGTATAGACTATAAATATGGTGTCCACTTTTTTCTCAAGACCAAATTCCCCGACTTTCCCTGACCGAATTTGATTTTTTTCCCTGACTTTTTTGAAAATTTTTCCTTATTTCAAACCTAAGCTAACGAACTTTAATAGGACCTAATCAAATTTTTTACCCCTGACCCTTTTCAAAATTTTCTAAAGTTAAAAAAGGTACAATTATTATACGACACAAACTCATTGTTTATGCAACTTTCAGCATCAAAAATTACAAAATTGTTAAAAGTCTGCTCTGTTGAAATTTTTCCCTGACCACTTTTCCTGACCCAAAAAAAATTTCCTGACATTCCCGAATTCCCTGACCTGTGGACACCCTGATAAAGTAAAAATTTCATTTTTGATCTTATTTTTAGAATCATTTGATGCGTAATAGTTTTATCTTTCGATAGGCACCATCACCTTTCTTGTACGTTGAATTGGCGAACACGAATCAGCAAAAATGAACAATAGCATGCTAAATCCCTATGTTCACCTTTGAGACCAGACACGGGGTATATGGCTTTGTAGGTATCGGGTTCTTGGTTGTAGTTAGTTTGTATCTTAGATGGGAGAATCGTGGACACTGGGAAAGATATAGTTGGTACTCCCTTCACATAAAGAGCTTGTTACTACATTTATCCTATTCTGATGTGTATAGTTAGCTACAGTGTCCTATGAGTATCCAGTTTAAAGTTGTTACGAAAACCCCATTTTCTTCTATATGTTTAAACCATGAAGTAGTTTTGTACTTACTTACTTTGTACTGTGTACAGTTTTCCTGCCTGTTGTGATTGAGTGTTCTCAACTTGAAAAAGCTTGAATATCAGCGCCACAAAATGTTGTCCTGAGAACTAAAATGTACCTAATTGCGCTTGCGCGTCTATATTTTCAAAAATGTTGAATCAAAGATAAATTATCAATATGTATGTTTCTTCCACTTGATGCCCGCGCAATCGAGTAAATTTTAGTTCTTAGACCAACAATGCGTGGCGTTGGCTACCACATTAATAATTGGTTCCATGCTAGATTTTTTTCCATAAGTATCAGTTACTCAGTTAGTACAAAGTTCTGTGACTGCAACGGAATGTTTTTGATATAAGCAACCCATTTTATATTGAAATTTCGACCATACTTAAAACGTGAGGCTAGAAAACCACATTATCCGAAATCTAGTAATAATTTGTTTAAAACGATGACACAATAACAAATCAAATATAAAGCCTCACTCAAATCGAAGCGGCCGCGGCCCAACTGCGACCAATCGCAACATGTTATTCTTGCCAGTCATCCTAAATAACGTGTTGCGATTGGCCGCAGTTGGGCCATGGCCGCTTCGATTTGAGTGAGGCTTTAAAACAACAAGTATATATCTTGAAAAGCCGTACTTTAATTATAAGATGGAACCAACCGCGTCACAATCAATTAAACTAACAATTTTCAATTTGGATTCACGGTTCGAGCGTGAGATTTCTCTTGATAATTAAATACAACTTTCTAAATATAAAATGTGTTAATAATAAATTGTTTAACCTCAACCACCGAGATGGATGTAACAGTAAGTTGTACGACAAAACAAAATAAGCCAACAAATCACATCGGCGATTAACCGTCAAAGTGGCGTCTATCGCTGAGTTTACACTAATAAGAGCTTTGTAACTTTTAGCTCCCGTAGTGTTAGTATGAGACAACGATAGAATAAAATGTCTGGAATGGTGTTGTAGATAGCATACTTTCAATACCCAACCCCAACAACAATGTACAGCACTCTTTCTGACAGTTTTTTACATTTCTATACTTAAATATAGTCAAATCCACAGACATAAGTCGGACTGTAAGCACCAACTGGATGGTGTAATTCTCAATAATGGTTCCATGACATTTGATCCCAGCAATTTGATACCACGACATTTGATCCCAACGACAATTGATCCCATGACATTTGATCTCAACAAATTGTCTATTACTAACAGAGCCTGATAAGTAATAAAGTTATTAAATTTTATTAATTTAATGAAATAATTTGATCGATTATTCCCTTTGTCGGGAAATTTGTTTGAATTAAATTTGTAGACGTTATGATATATTAGTACATAATTACATTGTTATTAGAATTCTAACGAATGTAATAGTATAATGTGTTTATGAGTTAATAATCCTTTGGAGATTATGTAATGATCAAGTTGAATAGTTCACTTTTATTTGTCATTGCCCGGGATACGTCATAATTTTGTCAAATATTGTATTTTATGAATTAATAACAAATTATCACGCTGACTTTTCATAAACTTTAATGGCATCTTTAACAATTCGTTATAATGTGAAAAGCACGAAAGACCAAATTGACTGCACACCTGATGTTTCAAAGTTTCTATGTACAATAATTTTTCAACAAAATTTATAAAAAACAATATTTGACAAAATTACGACGTATCCCGGGCAATGATAAATAAAAGTGAATTATTCAACTTGATCATTACATAATCTCTAAAGGATTATTAACTCATAAACACATTATACTATTACATTCGTTAGAATTCTAATAACAATGTAATTACAAATATATCACAACGTCTACAAATTTAATTCAAACAAATTTCCCGACAAAATTAATAAAATTTAATAACTTTTTTACTTATCAGGCTCTGTTAGTTTATTTTTTTGGGATCAAATGTCGTGGGATCAATTGTCGTTGGGATCAGTTGTCGTGGGATCAAATGTCGTGGTATCAAATTGCTGGGATCAACTAACGGCACACCCTCAATAATAAATTGAAAATTCAATTAATATTCTTACCAATTTTCAAATAACGAGACAAGTAACTGACGTTCGTAAGAGATGGGCTATTTTTAAGCGAACTCGACTGTCGACATCTCTTGGTGAGGGACTGCTGCACAATGTTTTCTTATTACTTTTTACATTCCCTTAATAACTGTACTATAAAAACTTCTTTAAAAAACAAAAAAAAATAAAACTTTTCTTTTTTTTACTATGTTAACAATTAGTTTGAAAACTTTTTAGTCATAACTTAGTTATCAATTAATTATGAATATAAACTTATTCACCTTACCGGCGCCGATAACTGCGATAAAAAAAAAGTTAAAATTAACAAAACTGACAAAAGAACACCTTGACACGAGTCGTTCAACAACTGTTGAATTGTACTTAACCGGTTATTAAACAAAACGAAAAAAAAATAAATAAAACAGCTTCCAATCGGAAGTTAAAAATACAAACGCATAGTTCCGGTTTGCACCGTCAAATGTTAAAAATTGCTGTTGGTTCATCCAACAAAACTAAAATTAAAAATTACGCAGACACCATAAAATGTTTTCAAGATATTTTTCAAACACTGAACTGAAGCCGTTCCAAGAGTCAAACGGTAAAAGAGACAACCTCCAGGGAATAAAATGACTTTTTAATGGTGTTAAAATATTTTCTCAATGCATTTCAAAAACGATTGTGCTGTCGAAACGAGTTATTCGTATTCAGTTTAGGGTAGCGTTTGTAATTATAGAGCTAAGATCGACGCGTACGGTAACTTCAAGCGTTTTCAGCTGGCATGCACTTTTTGACACTAGTGGCGCGTAGTTTTGCACGAGTGTTACACTAGCACCATGTCAGTGTTAAGTAGTGTACACGCTCTTCGTGTAGGCCATTACTGCTGTCATGTTGCATTTTATTTACACGACCTCCTGCGACAGTGTTAAAAGTGTAACACTAGCACACTACCGCCGCCCAGCCGAGCACGATACACTGTAGCACTGCTCTCTACACTGACCAGTCGAACACGATTCTTGGTGAAAGTTTACACTAGTGCGGTCTGGTGTAACAAAGTGTAACCGGTTGAAAACGCTGTTAGTTTTCAATATAAAAGTAGACTTTTTACGTCTAGACATGCAAGTAAAGAACAAATTGGACGATATTCATGCAAAAATAAAGAAATAACATTTAAAAAAATACATATTTTTAGTACCTTTTTGATTCAACATTGGGTACATACTGAGCTTCGGTTACACTACCACCTATGTCAGCGACAAACTAGGGGATCTAGAGGAGATACTTCTCAAAACAACTTACAGTAGACTCTCACTAACCCGGAACATATACAAACCCCAGAGTATGTCGGCTTACTGAAATCGCTGAATCACAGGAAGAATCATAAATTTGTATATTGTAGTGTTTTTATTACAAAACACATAAAGTAAGAATGCGCTCGTAAGAAGCTGCCCGCAACGCCAGATTACTGGGTGCGCCGGATTAGCGCACGGTCGAATTAAAGAGAGTCCACTGTATTTAAATTCTGACTTGACTGATTTATCATTCAATTTAAAGTAGTAGGATGAAACGTGCAAACATTAAGTTCGTAAAAGTGTGAGGTAAAAACAATTAAGAATCCTTGTTCTATAATAACACGCATTAACTACGAACACAAACTGATAGCCGTTTTCAGACACAGGTTTTTTTTACTTTACTTTCCTGGTAAAGCCACATATTTTGCAGCCTATTATATTTTAATAAATTGTTGCATTACTAGTTCCGTCACAAAATGTCAATAAAAAAAAAAACAGATAGTGGCAGATTAGCGCGCAGGCGCAATAAGCGCAAGCTTACGGTCTCAAAAAAATTAAATTTTTTTTTAACGTTTTGCTAACTGATTGTAATTCTTAGATGGGGCCCTTAAAATAAGGTTGCGTTTAGGTATCTTGAAATGCTTAAACCCACTACTGATAACAGGGTAGGTATTGTGACAAGTTAAGACACGTTGGATCTGAGAAAACGGTTGTCGGTGACAAACAAGAAACAGCTCCAGTTCACCGTCACAATAGATTTTCACCCTACGTTCTGTATAACCGGTCCCGGCAGATACAATAGAAACTATAATTCATCGTGATAAAACACGACAACGTCTTTTCAATAATCTTCATTTTATGTACAAGAAAACTATTACACTTATAAAATTACATGGTTAACTCCCCACCAGTAAAGACTTAAACATCGACGAACGTTCGTCTTTCAATCTAAACTTCTTCAGAGTTCTTTCGAGCTCCGTTCGGTCAGCCATTTTACTAAAAAAACAGTTCCCTTACATAAAACTACCTTCAGTATTTATATTAAATTTTTTAAACAAATTGTATATTTATTTTAATGCAGAGGCAGTGTGGCTATTTGATAAAATCAATTGTAAAATTGAGAATCGGTTTTGATGGTTCGGTGCGAGACAACAATAACCACTGTCGTCTTGTTGGTCTCGTTTAGAGTAGGGCGGCCGTCAAGTGGTACAACTGCATCAACACCTGTATGTGAACGGGCAGGCACGACCGTCTGTCATGCGTGTTTGAATCGATCGCCAGCCACGACAGCGCGTTGTAGCCTTCCAGCACGTACCTGTGAAAATCAATATGATTGAGTCATTTTCCTGAGAGTAGTTCTTTCAATTATCCACGAGAGGCAGCTGTGGTAGAGACAAACATTATTTATTCCCTGTTAGTGTCATGTCATTTTAGTGGTGTATCTTAATTATTTAATTAATTTGATAATAATAATAATTTAATAATTAAGTTATACCGCTAAAATAATATGACACTAATGGGGAATAAATAATGTTTGTCTCTGTCACAAGTGCTGTCTCTCATGGATAATTGAAAGAACTCAGGAAAATGGCCTCATTGGGCAATAAAAAAATACAAATGGAGCCAAGGTTATTAGAGTACAGGTTGCCTCGTTCCATCTGACCAATCAGCGTAAGTGCGGGAATGACGTCAGCTGGAATTTAGTTTAAATCAAGTACAAAATATGTTGAAGATGCTTATTTATATTAGGTGCTTCGTGCAGATTTTTTCTTAAAATTGGCAGGAGACAATAAATAGAAGAATAGATGTTAAAAAATAGAATAATTTTTATTTTTATTACAAAATTTAGGTTTTAATATCTGTAATATAAACAAACAAAAAATTAAATAATGCTCAAGAAATGGCAGATCTTGTTAATTACCTATTTTTTTAAATTTAAGAAACGAATAGAATTAACTAACAAATTGATAAATCATTATTTTATCTTTAATATTCACAAAATATTAAAAATAACCACAAACCACCATAACACTTAACAGCTATCGCAAAATTGACAACTTATCATATTTTTTTCACTAACAGAAGAATCATGCTTCAATTAGATATTGAAAAAACATATCACAATACCACGTTTACTGAGATTTTTATTTCTAAAAATTAGCAGCGTCCATGGTCTGATCTTTTCTATTGAAGTGAGCAAGCATGGTATATTCCGAGTGACGTCATCCCCCCACTACTATCTATCGGAACGAGGCAACCTATACTCTACTAACTTTGAAACTGAGCAAGGTAAATTATTTATAACTGACAATAGAGAATGTTGATCAAATATCAAATGAAATAAAATAGTGGTCATTTCGTATTTTTCTATCGCTTTGTAATTATTGCTCAATCTAGATTTAGATTTTAAGATATTAAGCTAAAACTCTGGTTTGATCATTTTATAGTTACCTGAGCACGTCGGTGGTGTACTGCGAATCGAGCGGATGAACAGTGACGGCGCTTTGCTGTTGCAGCAGGTCGTCGCTGTTCTGTTGTATAGCAGGACTGTGCAAATGTAGCGCGTTTTTCAGAAACACTGGACACACATGTTCCAGATGTGGACACTGGGCCCAAAACCAGCCCGGCATTCGACCCGTTGGCGCTGTAAGGCAAAACGATAACGAAGTCAATTAAAAATAAACGGCAAAACTGTAACTTGCAATGTATTCTACTAAGAGCTTCGTCTGTATATTCAAACAAGACGTGTAATTTATTAATATATTTTAATATTGGAACTAGCATAGCCTCAAAAAATATCAAACTCAAGAAAACTGTAATTTGCAATAGCTTTTTTGTTAGCAAAATTCGCTGCGTTGATAATTTTCACGATTCAAATTATTATTTTTCAATTAAAGCTTCTGTTATAATTTTAAAAGAAATTTTTATTTTTAATATCATTTCTTCTTAGGGTTCCGTAGCCAAATGGCAAAAACGGAACTTTTATAATTTTGTCTTGTCCTGTCCGTCCGTATGTCACAGCCATTTTACTCGGAGACTATTGGCACTAAATAGATGCAATTTGGAAGGTAGGTGTCTTCTATGAACCGCTATATAATGGTGTAGTGAAATAACGAAAAAAAAATTAGGGGTGGCACTCCATGATACATGTAACTGGGGAATGAAAAAAAATAATTCCAGTACACATAAGCGTGTGGGGTATCGTTAGATAGGTCTTGAAAAATGATATAGAAGTTTCAAATTAATTTTTTTTAAGTCATTGGTGTCGTAAAAAGTGTGCTCCCCTGTAACTTTTCAACTTTGGGGTGGAAAATTCTAAAAAAATTTAAGGAAGTGGAACTTATAAAATACTTTCAATGAAAATTGGTTTCAGTCAGATATGTTGCCTAGTTTTTGAGATATGGGATATTTTTGGTTACACGAGTAGTGGGCATATTTATGAGAGTTCTATAACCTCCGTACTCCGGCCATGACGTTATTCAGAAGTTTCATGAATATACTACTTACACGCTAATTAAAAGACTATAAATTATAATTAACTTTGAATTTTAATTGTTAACGTTCATCCCGACTACGGAACCCTTCACTGTGCGTGGTCCGACACGCACTTGGCCGCTTTTTCTATTGATGACATCTCATATTACAATAAACATAACCCTGCTTTGCAATGGTTCGTTGTTCAACGATTTGCTCATACAACAGTTTTAAAATTGTGAACGTATTTTGAACATTCTTTATGAAGAAATTCGCTTCACAATGAGCCATTTTCCTGAGAGTAGTTCCTTCAATTATCCACGAGAGGCAGCACTTGCGGTAGGTACGAACATTATTTATTCTCCATTATTGTCGTGTCATTTTAGTGGTATAACTTAATTATTAAATTAATTAAATACTAAAGTTATACCGCTAAAATGACATGACACTAATGGGGAATAAATAATGTTTGTATCTACCACAAGTGCTGCCTCTCGTGGATAATTGAAGGAACTATTTCCAGGAAAATGGCTCATTGTCTGGAAAACACATGGCAATAGTGAAGTATGTGTAACATGACATAAGAAAGACAGATATATCGATATTTAACCTATAAATCAAACAAATGTAGTTTTCTCTCACCTGTCGAGACAAGGTAGCCCAGTGCGAGTGGCTGTTGCAGTAATGTGCCAACCTCTTCCTGCATTATATGTTCCGCCCCACGGCCGCTGCCACCACCACCTCCATCGCACGGAAACGGACTTGGTCTATCGCCCTCGCCACCAAGAACACCGCATCCTCCAGGGCTGCCGCCTGTCGGACTGTTGCAACCGTCTCGCCTCGGACTCGTTCCTGGACTATGGCCTCCGCCAGGACCTGTTTCAGTCCATACGCCGCTGAATATGTCACTGAAGTCATTCATACCTAAACAAAGAGACAACTTCAAAGTATAGTAAAATTTCACTAATTCGGCGTCTCCCATTCCGAAGCACCGCCAAGAGTATTGGAAATATATAGGAAAATAAAGTAAATACGCCAGATTACAAGATGCTGGAGTGATTACCGACGCTGGAGCACCATAAACGCCGGATTACGGATTACTGCTGGCTGGATTAGTGAGATTCCACTGTATTAAGCACCTATTATTTTTCTAAACGTTAAATCTCTTTTAAAAAGTAATGTGTTCAAATACTACGTTATTGTACGACCTTATTTGGTCCGCGGTTTCGCTCGCACGAAAGTGAGAAAATAAAACAGTTTGCGTACCACTGCTCTACACCATAAAAAAAAAAATTACCTTCAATATCATCGGTCATATCATCATTTAGTATATCAGCTTCGAACAGTTCACAGTCACCGAGTTCCGGACCATTAATGTGTTGTTCCTGGAAGGCGGTCTGTGAACTTTGAGTCGTTGCCGATGTTGGAAACACGAGGATGTGGGTGCAGCTGACATCGGCCGGTGTCGATAGCTGACAGTTGACACTGGCTTGGCTAAACCGTTCGTCGGGAGTGAACTGGTCGGCCATTAGACGCAACGCCGAGTCTGGTTCGAGACTGACAAGACATGCGCTCAACAAGCACGGCACGCCTGATGGATACATGAGTGAACACTGACCGCACAGCTCCTTCAGATGTTTTGACGCCTTAAGTAGAGACTTCTTGCTTAACAACCAACTCCAGCCCTGCAAATAGATCAAACGATTTACATTATAGCTGTACCATTCTATCATAATTTTCACGATGATGATTTGATTCTAAAAATTCTTTCACTAATAGAAAGCTACACTATCCCTGCGTGATATTGGGATCCGTCAGATAGGTGGAGCTTAAAAAACATGGCGCAGAGGGGGGAAATTTTCATGTACGGGGTATACTTTTGCGTGTAATTTTGTGATTTTCAAAGTGATAAGAAATGATAAAATATATAAGTGCAATTTATGATTGGGCCGGTACGAATCCTAAACAAAGGAATTTCGTTGAAAGAGAACGGATTCTCAAAGCCGAACATATTATCAAATGTCGGAAATATAACGAGAAAAATACATGAAAAATGAACTGTCAAAAGTAGTAATCTTTACAGCATATTGCTTAAAAACATGAAAATTAAAAGAAAATCTCCACGAAATTAATTATCCGTTCAATGCTTCTTTAAGGCTGTGTTAGGTGAATAATGTAAACACCTAATTTTGTCAATATTCAGAAATTTAACTATTGTAGTACAGTATGATAATGAGTACATCTTATTATTAATATAAAATATTTTTACTTCCCACCTCTACTATGGTAGGGAAGTAATGGATTCAGTCCGAAAACAATATTTCGAGATTTTAACAGATTTTCACGTTTTGAGACCCTAGCAATCGTTTAAGATCATTTTCTGACTGATGTCTGTATGTGTGTGTGTATGTGTGTGTGATGTGGTCAATTTTTCGCCTTCGATATCTTAAGAACGGAACAACATACGGGCATGCCGATTGTTCTATTGTGTTTATCAGCCTTTAACTTAGATCTGATTAGATTTTGAGTCAAATCGGTTCAGTGGATCCTGAGATATTCAAAAAAACGTCCTCAATGTCACGTATTAACATAGGTAAAAAAAAATATAAATGAATTCTAGATGTTATAATATGAAAAAAATGTAAATATTTTTTTTCTCTAAAATGTATAGTTTTCGAGAAAAAAAATATTTTACTAAAAAAAATAAAAATTGTACGTAAATCAAGGTAACCATGATTTTTGCTATATTAAGCTAGCCATCAATAGATCACCAAACAAAAAAGAGGGCCATGCTTTTTTCAAAGAATAAAAATTAAATTGTGTTTTAAAGACCACCAACAGCTAAGGTTATTTGGGCCTAGTCAAAGAATAAAAAAAAGAGTGTTTATTTTTTGCAAATATTTACTAGGTGGGAAGTATAGGACTGGTCATCAGTCGAATTTTTTTAATTCATAAATACAGTTTTTCCACATTTCATTAAAAAAGAATTCGCTGTAAAGTAAGTTTTACAAGGCAATAACTGATAGTAAGAAAGAAAATACGGTTGTTTTATGAGTCAATATATTTATTATAAAAAAGGCGACGTTTCGACGACTATTTTGTCATCTTCTTCAGACCTTGAAATTAAACTAAATCAAAATCAAAAATACTTATGAATATATACATATGTCAATCACAATGAATATAGGTAGATATAAGATTTATTAATTATATACGTACTATAGATATAGGAAACCAGTATTGCCAACAACTATGTACAACATATAAATTCCCAATAATTTAATGTCAAAATTCAACTGTTCTTTAGTTTAGAAATTAAAGGAAGATATATTTTACATAATTTTTTTGTGTCATCCTTAATATTGATAGAACTTTTTTGTAGATTAATATGAACCATTTCTGAAAAAATCCTTCTATGCCAATTAGCTTCTTTGTCTAAAATGTCCACTTTATCAAAATCAAATTTATGTTTGAACTTATTCATATGATTGTATATAACCGATGTATTGGTAGAACACATCTTTTTACTATTTCTCATATGTTCTGAAATGCGTACACTGACTTTACGTTTCGTTTCACCAACATAAGAAGCATCACAATCCAAACAATTAATTCTATATACAACATTATTTAAATTACCTTTATCAGTCTTATCCTTACCTCTTTTTATTAAATTAGAAAAATTATTGGATAAAATGGGTACTGTCCTTATATTGTGTTTTTTTAATTTTTTTGACAATCTCTCAAAAAAATTTTTTATGTATGGAATGCGTATGTACCGTTGGAACCTATCATTGTTATCAAAAGTATCAACAGAATTACCATTGCTACTAAGATCATTACTATTAATAATGGATTTTTTCTTTGCAAACAATCTTTTATTTACGTGAAATTTAATAAAATTTTCAGGGTAATTATTTAATAACAGATAATTATGAACTAAATGCAAATTTTTTTCCCGAAAACACAAATGTGAAAGTTGTAATACTTTATCAACTAAAGAGTAAACCATGCCCCTCTTGTGAGAATTGGGATTTCTAAACTTTAATTCTGATCATCCCAATTCTCACAAGAGGGGCATGGTTTACTCTTTAGTTGATAAAGTATTACAACTTTCACATTTGTGTTTTCGGGAAAAAAATTTGCATTTAGTTCATAATTATCTGTTATTAAATAATTACCCTGAAAATTTTATTAAATTTCACGTAAATAAAAGATTGTTTGCAAAGAAAAAATCCATTATTAATAGTAATGATCTTAGTAGCAATGGTAATTCTGTTGATACTTTTGATAACAATGATAGGTTCCAACGGTACATACGCATTCCATACATAAAAAATTTTTTTGAGAGATTGTCAAAAAAATTAAAAAAACACAATATAAGGACAGTACCCATTTTATCCAATAATTTTTCTAATTTAATAAAAAGAGGTAAGGATAAGACTGATAAAGGTAATTTAAATAATGTTGTATATAGAATTAATTGTTTGGATTGTGATGCTTCTTATGTTGGTGAAACGAAACGTAAAGTCAGTGTACGCATTTCAGAACATATGAGAAATAGTAAAAAGATGTGTTCTACCAATACATCGGTTATATACAATCATATGAATAAGTTCAAACATAAATTTGATTTTGATAAAGTGGACATTTTAGACAAAGAAGCTAATTGGCATAGAAGGATTTTTTCAGAAATGGTTCATATTAATCTACAAAAAAGTTCTATCAATATTAAGGATGACACAAAAAAATTATGTAAAATATATCTTCCTTTAATTTCTAAACTAAAGAACAGTTGAATTTTGACATTAAATTATTGGGAATTTATATGTTGTACATAGTTGTTGGCAATACTGGTTTCCTATATCTATAGTACGTATATAATTAATAAATCTTATATCTACCTATATTCATTGTGATTGACATATGTATATATTCATAAGTATTTTTGATTTTGATTTAGTTTAATTTCAAGGTCTGAAGAAGATGACAAAATAGTCGTCGAAACGTCGCCTTTTTTATAATAAATATATTGACTCATAAAACAACCGTATTTTCTTTCTTATTATATATTATATTGTGAGTGTAACAAAATGTTTAAATAACTGATAGTGTTTAATGCCATGATATTAGAAAACGTCGCAAATTCCATTTTCGATAAACTTTTTGTTTATTTTACTTGTTTTATTCTTGTAATAACCAATTTCACGATAAATTTGCACTGTTAGCATGTAAAATTTTCCCTCGTTTTGAGTACAATTTTCTGCCCCGAGATGTCATATGCTCATTTGACGGGTCCCAATAGGCTATATTTTATTTTGAGAAATTTCTCGCGGAAAGGGATAATTCCTATGCGATACTAACAGAACGCGCAACCATTGTTTCAAGCTATGAAATTGTTTCACATCTACCAGGCGTCTCAAGAAGCTCACATTTTTTTCTCTGAACTTTCACAAATCTCAATTGGTTTCCATTTTTTGATTTTTTTGTCTCTTAAAATTTACTGGATAGCAACTGATTGCATGGGTTCAATATCGTTCATCACAGAAATGAACTGCTCATTTTGTTTCGGTTCATTTATTAACCAAATTTAACAAGATGTCGAATGGATACATCTTCCTACCTTTAGTTCTCCGTGACCGATTCTGCCGACTCTGCCTACTACAAGTCTCCACGGTCGAACGCTCTGGCTCATCACGCCCAATATCCAGTCCATGAGCCGTTGCAGACCTATTCTTCGCGCCGACGCCTTGCGCCTGCGACTTCTGTTTGGAACGTCTACGTTGACGGTGACAGTTTCGAGTATTTCGCCTCGTTCGTCAGTCGCGGCCGCCAGCAGCCAACTCTGATCTTCGGATAGACAATAGCTGATGTACAATACGCTGCAATCTTCGGCGCAGGTCTGTCCAAACGATTCAGCGCTTTCAGCTCTTTCCTTCAGTGGCGCGAGAATGTACGGAGGCGTGTACAGTTTATATGGGGCACGGTTCTTTTCCTGAAACACGAGAATTACTTTCAGTGGATTGCTGTTGTGTGATCAATGTATCGTAGTGTTATAATTTCATTTGTTATTAATACTCGACAGCCATTACATAAAACAACAGAAAGGAATATTATTTACTGTTAAAATTTACATTAGAATAAGTTAACAGTCATGACAAAACACTGTCTTATTTTTTTAAATTCAAAATACATTTTAATAATTTGTTACATCAATAAAATGTAGTGGCGCTTCAGTCAGGATGACGACTATTGTACTACCGATTTAGGCTCACTGGTGTAGAACTATTGACATGTACTACTCTAGCGGCGGTAGCTGTGCTCTGGCGACGATAGTTGGAACATACATGGAGCGGCGAACGCTGATTGTTGAGATTGCTCTAGAGGCGGAAAGCGGGCATGTCTTGAACCAGCTGTACGACTCGGTTATCTGGCAGGTATCGCCAAGGCGGAAGCGGGTGGTAAGGGGGACCGGCGGGTGCAATGGCGCAGCGTGTGACGTTTGTTTGGCGTGAATTAAATGTGTAGAAGCTCGCATATATTGGTAATTGTGTGAATAGAAATAATTTCGATAACAAATTAATATAATTTCTGTTCGTTGTAGTACACAGATAAAAGTTCGTTTACTTTCTATTACAAATTTACTATTGTTTTTATAGTAATGAGTTCTGTAAATTCGCCTACATTTTTCTCAGTGTAGGTAACGAATGAATTACAAATTATAGACGCTCGACAACCGGAGTCATAAGCATCGTTCATTGATTTACACTACCTGGACGTGTCCTAACGGTAAATCTCTAATCTCTCTCAAAATAGTACCGTAAAGATGGACCACAACCATAGTCTACCTTCATCACTCATCTAAATCTGAAAATTGGAAAATAACTACAACTATATAACGCTAGCACGTTCAGTATGACTTAATGTAAGCGTCTATCACTATGTAACGAATTCTCCCTGATTTAGGTTAGAAAACGGGTTTTGCTGAAACAAGCATTAAATAGTAAGGTGTGTCAATACTATTCGACTTACATCTTTTCCTTTGAGAAAGAGATCTGCCATGGCCGCGGTGCCGAATCCAGTCAGCGACTTGATGTTGGACGTGTGAATGAGCAGCCGCCTGCACTTTGAAAACACGCTGAACGCCAAAGCGCGCATGTGCTCTCCGTGTCTCGCTCTCTCTCTCGATTCGGTCAGTTCGACTATGCTCTCCTGCGACACTAGCTGCACGTGGACATTTTGCCTGACATTATCCGGAACGGCCTGGATTACCTAAACAGAAGTACGCAATTGACAAACACATTTTCCACAGCCTTTGCATTTTTAATTTACAGTTGAAGCTCTAAGTTCACACACTGTTAGATTAAATCACTATATGTAATCTGACAGTTTTAACTAAATCTGATGAGGTTATATAAATGGACGGACTATTTATGTTAGGTTAAATTGCAAAAGCTATACTATATGAATTAGAAATATAATTTTTGTTACGTTAAGTTATAAAAATCAGCGCGGGCCTTGTGACGGTGACGTCACAAGAACCTTCGTTTTACACTAAGAATATGTGGGGGGTAATCCCGTATCTTTTTAGTGTAAAACGCAATGCAGATCGTGCTGGATGATGGATGCATATCGGATTGAAATGTAAAAGGAGAAAAAACAAACCTGCGTGAAGCAGCGAAGCAACGCGAGACACGCTAGTCGCTGCAACTCGGGTCTATCTGTACCCATTGTAAATGGCTCCACCAAGTAGATAACTATCGCTGGTGGTGACAGTTCATCATCGTCATGCATCGATGCGTCGGAGGACGACTGTGGCAAAGTTACTGTCGTTGTTGTGTCGTTTCCGGATTCGTTTGAGTCATTTTTCGGTGTGGACGGTGCCGTGTCATTGCTGATGACAAAATATAAAATATTAAAAATATTCGATTGACGTTTTAGATTAGGACGATAGTCGGCGACAACTTACCTATTTGAACTCGGTAGCGGAGGAGCTGACATAGGACTGGCACTCGAAGAATTGTTCTCTGGCTCCAAAAGTGTTTTATCCATCGGTACTTGACACAAATGAGGGGCTAATTGGTGCCGGCATGCCTAAGTAAAAAAAAATCGATTAGTAACAAAAATTATTTCTGATATTTAATAATTCAAGTTCCTGAACATATTTTCAGTTTCATTTTATCGACTTTAATTTTAAGAATTTGTTAAAGCATCTGCAGGTTATCGTTTTAGTGCTTCTAGACAAAAATTAAGTTTGATGCTACATGAAAAATATTTCAAAACGTTTCTCCAATTTATTCTTTCAGAAATATGCCAACTGGCTTATAAAACCAATTCGCGGATTAATTGAGTCTCGTACCAATTCGTATTTTTACTTTGTTATTGTTTTTAATAGTAACAATATTTTTAAATTCAATTTAGAAGGATCTAAATCAAGTTCTAAAATTATAAAGCCCAAGGACCCACTGTCTTTATTTATTTTTTTTATTGTAAATTATAGACGCGTCGACAACTTAGGTCATTAGCGTCTTGATTACATTAAAACTAAATGACATCACAAAACATCCATGAGCGGAGGCGGAATTCGAACCCACGACAGTTTGATTCAGAGACCGCGACGCTAACCACTGGACCACACTGTCCTCGACCGACTGTCGGATCTCTCTAGCGAGCTTGGTGAACGTAAAAGAATGAATGTTCTTACCTGAGCATATAATTTTAACACTTCTGTCATCGCGGTATCGGGCAAAGCTGCAAACCATTCGTCCATGGCTTCAGATGCCTGTTTTGATGGCGTTGTCTTGCCGACTCTCAGGATACCGTCTCTAATGATACTGTCTCTCAAGGCTTTGGTTATGGGCGCGTGTCGTCCCAGCTTACACACTTCGTAGATGGCGCTTAGCTCCCTGAAGAATGACTTGACCCGGGGTAGTACTGCTTCGCTGTCAGGTGCCACCACGACATATGCCACATCGCGCGAATACGAGTACGGTTCCAGAAGAAGTTTGTCCCAGTGTTGAAGTGCGTAGGGAGACAGAGACAGCCAATCCTGAAAACAATAGGATGGAATGAATAAACCATGAAGATGTTGCGACTATTTTTTACAGCAATTTTGAATAGTTGAATACTTTGTCACAAATTGATTTTAAGTCAACTCAAAAAAATATTTTAGAGCAATTTTGTTAAATTCTTAGAGGTACTCACATAACACTTTTGTTATTACATACTTTTTCAAAATATTGTTTCATCACTTTTGAATTTGACAAAAACTGCATATTATGACTCAATATTTTTATAAAGGGGAAAAAATAATGAATAATCACAGAAATTAATCTTATGAATAAATTTTGATTCATGAAAGTACTATTGAAGATTAAGTTTATTGATAACACGCCATTTCAATGAGGATAGACATTCTGCAATAAATAAAATCATCTTTAATTCCATATAACTGACCTTGTCGTGTCCGACAACAAGCGACGGTACCGGTTGGGGTTCGCATCGATCATCCGTTCCTCGACCGGCTAGCCTGTGGAACTGTCGCCAGGTAAGCGGCCCCTTGACCGTATACGGCGCTTCCCACAACCTCGTGGTACATTTCTTTTGTATCGCGTCTTGCAGCAGAGGTTGTAGGCAGTGCATGACGCGCACGATATCCTGATTGCAATGTGGCCCGGCAGCACGCAGAAACGGCCATCTGTGAACGTACAGCGCACCACCGCTTCCGCTACCACTTTTTCCGCCTCCTTCAAGCGCCAATCCCGTAATTTCGTTCCCGTCGGTAAATTCAAGAACGTTAACTGTTGACGTATGAGGCGTCGCTGCCGCCTTCCCGCCCCTGAACGTGTGCGCCGCCCTGCATAACGAGTTACTGTTCGATTGTATTATTACGCACTGCTCGCGTACTGTTTCGATAACATTCTGGGGAATCGAGTCCAATTGTTCTTTGTTTTCGATCACAACCGACGTCAGACATGAGACGAGCGAGCTTTTCTTCCTTTCTCCAGGATCTTCGGCTATGCCTGTGATTTCCATTTCATCTTCATAAAATAGACCAGATCTGTGAGACAATCTTCTGTTGACGACGGCCGAGAACCCGCAACTGCAACGTATCGGATCGTCATCCGGACTCATTGCTGACGTGTGCCTCGGAGGCGACATGCCGCTAGAATAGCCGCCACTCGACACTCCAAGAGGAGAGCCGGGAGGCTGCGCAGGTACAAGATAAGTGCTAGCGTCAGCACCTCGAATGTTTCCGACCACCTGAAAATTTTATAAAAAAAAAAGAATATTATCTCTGTAGTGTTAAAGAACAATTCTAAAAATACAGTAAAACCCCGTTTATCTGAGGTAATGTGGGGAGAAGGTACCTGGGATAAGCGAAAACTCGAATATTCACGGAAGAAATAAAAAATTCGAAAATTTTAATTGATTTTTATGTATATTTGAAATGATAGAATGAAATTTAATCACGAAAGTATATAAAAGTGAAAATCTAACGAACTTAAAATAATCTTTGGCGTACAAAGCATCGTTATGTACCATATAACGTGTAACTTGTCACTAACGTGGCTTAAGAAAGTCCGTAACAGAGCACTGCGGAGTGCTCTTGGATCAGTCCGTTGTCTCGGATAACGCGGAGGCTCGGTTGATCGAGGGCCGGATAAACGGGGTTTTACTGTAGTGACGTAGAAAAAAAAAGAAATGACAGTAGCTGCTATTTTAATTACCTTTGGTCCGGCGTTACAAACGCACAGCGTACAACTATCAAAGTTGTGATCTCTGAAAATGTTAAGGGCTGTGTCGGCAAGCAGGATGTTGACAAGTAGCGAATCGGCTTCGGGTTGCCGTTGACCCAGAGACGGCGTCGCCGGTTCCACTGAATTCAGAGTTTTGTTGAGATACGAAGAGGCAGTGGAAGGCGCCGGACTCGGCATTTCGTACGGCGGAGGGGGCGGAGGAACCGATGCGCACAAAGGTCGACCCCGTTGTTGCAACGAAACTGGCTGTTGACCGCTGCTAGTTGTGCCGGTGACCGATTGCTGCTGCTGCTGAGTTTGAGACGTCACCTGCAAAAGTCAATGTTCATTATCAGATTGTTGTCGAACACAAATATTATATTCATTCAATGACTGTTTACTTTCGAAAGCACCAGACTGCACTAGAATAAATAGTTCACTACCTGATGCACCTGCTGGCGTCGAGTATTCAAAACACTACACTGTAACGGCATTGTCGAATTGGGAATTGATTTGTACGTTTTGTCTAATATAAAAAAATGTGAGCCGTCGCGGGACGCCTGGCAGATGTGAAACATTTTTATAGATTGAATCTTTTATTTATTGAACTTGACAAATTTATCAAAATAAAATCTAGCCTATATCACTTAGGGATAGTGAAGCTTTCTATTAGTAAAAGAATTTTTTAAATCGGTTCAATAGTTCCAGATATAATAATTTATGATTTATTACAACGCCGCGAGACATTCTGCCCCTGCGAAGATAATAAGTGAAAGAATTTTTAGAATCGGTTCAGTAGTTCGAGAGATAAGAATTTACAATTTAACACAATTTTCCCTCGTTTACCCAAATTTACCCTAGTATACCCTAATTTCTTGAATTTACCCTAGTTTTCCCTAAATACCCTAATTTACTCTTATTTAGCCCCCTTTGCCTTAAGTTACCCTAATTTACTCTAATTTGCCCTAAATACCCTAATTTACCCTAAATACCCTAATTTACCCAAATTTTCGTTTAAAAAAAAAACAAAAAAATTAATTTTTGGTGTCATGAAATTTCAAAAAATTATAATTATTGTCAAAGAAAGAATATAACAAAAATAAAAAATTTTATAAATAAATATCATGTAGAATTTAGAAAAAAAAAACGTCAAAAATTGTACGATGCCATGAGTTTCTGAACCCAAGTCCCCATGCATAGAAGGCTAAAGTTGTACCACTACTCTACGGATTATCTTGTCTAGACAGCCGTTGTTACTGATAAATGTATAACTTAATATACCCAGACAATTAATTTATATATTATTTATCCTGTACAATATAAGTGCCGCAGTGGTGGGGAGAACAGCAGCGAAGGAGAACATTTCGTTGCATATTTCCCCTCACGCGGCTCTTCACAGCTCGACATAAGATGTTTCACATCAATAATGATTATTCAACGTCAACAATCATGTCAAATAAAGAACTGGTCGTCTATTTTTCCGCAGGATGCCAGTTCACTATTTGACGTGCTTGTTGGCGTTGGAGAACCCATTACACTGTAATGTGTTTTTGTTGACGAGTACTGACCTGTTGTTGGCCGACAGAAGAACTGCCGGATGTTTGCTGCTGCTTCCTCCAGGACGGCTTGTACACGCAGTGCGACGGCACAGTCACTGGCGGCAGGCTCTGGCTTGGTAAGTTCGTGAGAGGCGCATACTTGCTCGAGCCGACCATGCGACAAATCGCAGGAGGCCTGAACACGTACGACCAGTCGTCTATAGGCTCGTCTCGAGGACTGCCCATCAGAGGGTAAATCTCTTGTTTGATCTCACTCGGCTCGATACTGTGCGGTCCACCATCGAGCTGACCGCAAGGCGACGCCACCGGATTGTGTTCCATCGATGGCGGAGTCGGAAACATTTTTGATAGTTCCTCCGGTCTCAAAATACCTACAAACACGATTGAAATAATAATACATTTTATCTAAAAAATGCTTAACAAAAGCAAAAAATGTCGGGTGAAAACGAATTTACATTTTACAATGAACTAACATTTGTAATAAATAATACAATTAAATCGTTGTCGTTTTTATTACAAAAGTTGCCTTGAGCAGTTTTTTAGATGACTTTTTTTTGTCGCAAAATTCTTCTGATGAAATTGATACATATTCTACTACGCGCATTTGTGTCATATAACTGTCTTATTATACAGGGTGTGGCTTAGAAAATGTAACATAGGGAAAATAACATTGAGAACATCCGAGTTATTCTTTATAGTCAACCGTTGCTATGGAAAATTGTTTAAAAAATTCACTGTACTATTTTTTTTATACAGTATGTAAACAGGTAAGCTGCACATAGGGAAATTAGCATTGGGAAAAAATGAATGGATCAAAGTGAGCCAGGGCTCATATTGTACGTATTTATATAGAGTTGCTATGGTTTTTTAGTGTTTTTATTTCAGTTTCAATTATTTTTATTTTAATAGTTGTTTAAATGTCAAATAAAATAAAAAAAAACTGAAACTAAAATAACCATAGCAACTCTATATAAATACGTACATTATGAGTCATGGCTCACTCTGATCCATTCATTTTTTCCCAATGCTAATTTCCTTATGTGCAGCTTACCTGTTTACAATAGGTGCGTTTGGTATCGAGGTGTAGTGTAGTGTAGTGTAGATAACTTTGCACTGAAAAGTGTAAAAAGTTCAGCAAAAGTGTAAACTAAATGTACACTTGTAACAAACGGGCTAGTGTACATTCTGACTGGATTGTACATGCGCATTACAAAATAAATAAATGACAGATTGACTGAGTTCATTTTTTCTAGTTTTTACAGTTTTTTTGGTCATAAAAATGTTAAACTCACTGCCATATTTATCTTGTATCATTACATTTTGAAGCTCATTCATTTTTAAGAGACAAAAATTGTAAAAAACAAAGTCCGAAAAAGGTATCAAATCTGTCAAAGCGAGTGTCAATTCAGACATATATCACGTGACCTACTACACTACGTGCACTTGCTCAAAAGCCGGGACTATTAGTTGTTACACCTTTAGTCCCACACTGAAATAACAAACAGGTCAGTTGTTTTACACTTTTGTATAACAACCTAACAGTGTCAAAAGTGTTTACACTTTTTACACTACACCTTGATACCAAACGCACCTTATGTAAACAGGTAAGCTGCACATAGGGAAATTAGCATTGGGAAAAAATGAATGGATCAAAGTGAGCCAGGGCTCATATTGTACGTATTTATATAGAGTTGCTATGGTTTTTTAGTGTTTTTATTTCAGTTTCAATTATTTTTATTTTAATAGTTGTTTAAATGTCAAATAAAATAAAAAAAACTGAAACTAAAATAACCATAGCAACTCTATATAAATACGTACATTATGAGTCATGGCTCACTCTGATCCATTCATTTTTTCCCAATGCTAATTTCCTTATGTGCAGCTTACCTGTTTACATACTAGGTGCGTTTGGTATCAAGGTGTAGTGTAAAAAGTGTAAGCACTTTTGACACTATTACGTTTGTTATACAAAAGTGTAAAATAACTGATCTGTTTGTTATTTCAGTGTGGGACTAAAAGTGTAACAACTATTAGTCCTGACTTTTGAGCAGGTGCACGTAGTGTAGTGTAGGTCACGTGATATATGTCTGAATTGACAATCGCTTTGACAGATTTGATACTTTTTTCGTACTCAATTTTTTACATTTTTTGTCTCTTAAAAATGAATGAGCTTCAAAATGTAATGGTACAAGATAAATATGGCAGTGAGTTTAACATTTTTACGACCAAAAAAAACTGTAAAAACTAGAAATAATGAACTCAGCCAATCTGTCATTAATTTATTTTGTAATGCGCATGTACAATCTACTCAGAATGTACACTAGCCCGTTTGTTACAAGTGTACATTTAGTTTACACTTTTGGTGAACTTTTTACACTTTTCAGTGCAAAATAATCTACACTACACTACACTACACCTTGATACCAAACGCACCTACTGTATAATCCACTACATATCAGTGGCCGGTTTATCGTACATTTTAATCGCGATGTTATTTTGATCATGCTGTTAAATTTTGACAGCTACATGTTCATTGGTTGCTGTGTTTCGTTACCATAATAACCCGTCACATAATCGTGTGATTAAAATAACATAGTGATTAAAATGTACGATAAACTGGCCATAGGTCTTATGGCCCATAGCTTACTACAAAATTGTAAATGTTGTCAATGTTATTTTCCCTATGTCACCTTTTCTAAGCTACACCCTGTATAATATTATAGCTAAAACTGTACCTGTGCTGCCAGCGTTGCCCGAGTGACAGCCGATACGTTTACTCGTATTGTCGTCATGCAACCCGTTCATTCCGACGGACTTATTAGAGCCGGGCGGCGTTTGCACTTGCAATCCTTCATCCCCGCTTGTATCGTCCGAATTGTCAAATATCTGGTCGAGATCTTTAAACGACGCTTGCAAGCCTTCAGTCGTAAACAGGTCCGATGAACATTTCGTTCCTGAATCTTTGTTTCCCGGCTCTTCTTTGATATTGGGCGTTCCCGTCCGTTTGAAATTGTCCATATGTACATTTCCGGTGGCGGTCGAATTATCGTGTTCCTCAAATTCATACGGATCGCCCGGTCTCTTCATACCAGGTACAGATATCTTGTCTGGGTCCATCTGAACAAAAATGCGTCAAATAATTTTTTTTTTATTTTTACAGACAAAAACTAATTATCAGAACTATAGACGTACCTTGTACACCGTATTCGGGATTTAAGGCTTTTTTATCTAGTTACAGGAAACCTGGATATGATAGTTAATCATTTTGCAACAAATAATGTAAACAAACAACTCACAGCACAATCCACGTTCGGTTCTTGTTTGATCTCTTGTTTGATGAACGCGGCGACGGCTCCAAGCGCGGCGTCAGGCGTTTCCTGTTTGATTCCGCCCCCCGTCGAGTACAGATCGGCGTGTCTGTTTCTGTTAGCCGCCGCCGCCTGGCCAAACGTCGTGTCCGGTTTGAATCGCTTCACCGGATGGTCGAGCCAAGCCGTGAGCGTTGTATAGTCATACAATAATTCGAGCGGCTGCTCTTCGTCCAGAAGCGCCGTCTCATATTCCCTGACTGTCAGTATCGGTCGTTTCAGTATGTTGCTTGACGTCGTTGTGGCCTGCGTCGTCTCGCAAGATGACAACGTCGTCGAAGCTTGTGTCGGTGCTGGAGGTATGCTCGGTATCTGTGGTATAACATTATAAAAGTTGACTAACGTTCTTAAAAAAAAACTGAAATTATAATTTGAATTTATTAATTATTATGCCCTTTTTTTTTACTAATTTTTGAGTTCACGTTGATTTATTTAAGCATATAGTTTTGTGCACATTATTACTCACTGAATTTTATTATTGATGTCATCTACTTTATTAATCGACTTTAAAAAAGGAAAAGGTTCTGTATTCGGAACCCGTTTTTTTTTTTTTAATCAATGTACATTAGTTCGCCGAATTCTCCGGTATTTGTGAACCGATTTTGATGATCATTGTTTTATTTAATAGGGTATACCTTCGGGGTGGTCCCATATAAATTTTACTTAAATCGGTTCAGTAGTTCGACTGATTTTAATAAAAAAAGTGAGTAACGAAGTGTAATACCGTTTAGGTAAATGTCAGTTTTTGTGATTTAGTAATCAAATATCAAGACAGAAGTCTGTTAATAACGTGCAAACTACGTATTGTAAAGACACTAAAAAGTAAAAAATAATAAAAACTTTTTAATAAGAAGTACCTGTCCTGGTTCTTCACTGGCCGGCGGCGTGGGCGTCGGTACTTGCGGCATCGTTCCTGCACTGTGCTGAGCGGTTGCTTGCGGTGTCTGTTGTGGCGACAAAGTTGGCATTGTTTGGTCCGATCCGCCACCCGCGGTGCCTGTGCCGCCGCTGGACGAGGGTGGCCGTTGTTGTGAGTGCGGCTCGACGAGAGGCGAAGGAGCTGCCGACGGCGGTGAACCTACAGACTGGACGGCCGGCAACGAGTCGGTCTGATTGCGAGGATACGAGGGCGGACCACCCTGAGGCGTACATCGTCCTCCTGCCTGTGTTTGGTGCTGCTGCAGATGTGATTGTCTGAAGAAACACAAAATGTTACGCCGTCAGTTCAGTTTTCAGCTACACCAAAACTTTAGTCTTTGAATAATAAAATATGTAAGTTGCTATTCTCGACATTCAAAAACAAATAAAAATAGCTTTGTCAAATTTTTATTTTCCTCTGAAAAGATCAATATCAAATCATTCAATACAAATACTAAAAATTCTAATACAGTTGGTGCTCGATTATATTTCGGAATGGTCTGAAAACATCTACAAAAAATTACTACGGTTGAATCTCGACTATTCAGGATCAGGGTAATCGCAGATAATGCCCTTTAATAAAACATACGTACTTGTCAATTAATAACACAGATAATCGAGGTTCCACTGTATTTATTACAAGTTAAATGTAACCGTGTTTAAAAATTAGCCGTTTGTTTTTTGAAAGTTTTTGCATAATGCCAGTGAAAATGTGGTTTAAATCAATCAATCTATTGTCATATGTCAAGGCCCAAGTATTCGATCGGACGCTTTACAATTTTTGTTGTTTAGATTAGTCCATGTTTCGTCATAGCCATAAACAGTTGATGTTCAAGGGATAATTTTGAAGGTAGTGTCAGCATATGCCAATGAATGAATTAATTGTAAATTATAGACGCTCGACAACTGAGGTCATTAGCGTCTGAGTATGCCAATGAAATATATAAAATAATTTTGTATTGCATGTCGTTTCAAAGAACAATTTACACTGTGACAACTGCCTACAATGGTGCTATTAATTTTTTTTTCAATATGCTTTCTAATTGAATATTTTTAATGAAAAAAATACTTGTGTTAAATCCAAAAAACACTATGCATAAACTTGTTAGGCTCGCCATAGACGTCCGTACATGTTTTAAGATAGTATCTCTGAGACTGTGGTTTCTGACCTTTGTGGGAACGCCAATGAATTTGCCCCTACATTTAGGGTTGCCAGGTCCAAAAATAGAAAAGCTAGACTCGGCGTTATATTTAGCCAAACATTTTGCCCTAAAAGCCGGACTACCTATTTTATTAAATAGAATTCTTAATCAATTACAGTCAGTTTTTTTGCGAGATCAACCTTAAACGTGTGTGTAGGCTTCTAGCCCGAAAGCTGGTAAAAGTGTCAATTGGATTTTCAATTTATTATTAAAAAAAAAAATAATGAATTGAAAATATGAATTGGTGCTAGGCCCAAATAACCTTAGCTGTTGGGTCTTTAAAACACAATTTAACAATTTTTTAAACGTGTGTATATTCCTATGTTTTCAAAGATATAGATAAACCAACCAATATAATTATGTGCGTTCTCTACTTCATCGCTAAAAAGCCCAACAAGCCGGACAGACCGGACATGACCGTAAAAAGCCGGACACCTGACAACCCTTCTTACATCGTGAGGCCATAAACCTATAGTATATAGGTCTACGCATGATACAGAATACAGATGTTCGCGCATATATGTGCGACGGAGATGCACATACAAATTTTTCACCCGAACGGTAATTAATGCGTGGTTTTGAACTACAATTTACCTTAAGGCATGTGCGTACGTCTGTGACGGATTTTACATAAAATAAAATAAAAATAAACGGTTGATCCAGGTATGCAAGCTTTCACGGCCGGCATTGTTCCAAGACTTCATGGTTTCCGGGCTTACAGTAGGCCGGAAACCATGAAGACTTGGAATAAACGGTTGATGTTAACATGAGGTGTTGATGAGAGATTGAGTGATGGTGGAGTCAATGTACAATAAAAAGAACCATAGAGCATGCGCGTTAATCAGAAACTGTTGTCATCACTGATGTAAAAGATATAGAGGAATTGTAAGCATTAAAAAGTGAAGCCAGTCGCCATTGTAACTCGAGCCCTCATTTTATATGTGAGAAGAAGAAGAAAATAATATTTTCCGTGTTCACCATGTTTACTCGTCCCTGTGACGTCAAAGCTGGCTTCAATTTTGTATAAGCAGTATGCTCTATATCTTTTACCTCAGTGGTTGTAATGTATAAATTGTAAAATGCGATCAAGACATGGTGAAGGTGGTGAAAGCGGTCCGATGCGACGACCCCACAACTGTGTTAGTACGGTTATCCTGATGACGCTGCGGCCGTGTTTTTGATGGTGGTTGTTAGTCTCGTTAGACGCGAGAACGCACGCGCACTGCGGTCAAAAAACCCACGGTTACCAACCTGATGATCGGGTTGCAGAAGAGAGGTTCGTGCGGCGGCAGCAGCAGAGGCGGCGGCGGCGATCGTCTGTGGAACGGAACCTTCCTGCAGGAAGCGCTCCATGATTTGCCGCCGCCGCCAGAACACGCGT
This sequence comes from Mongoloraphidia duomilia, assembly GCA_039654895.1. Lineage (NCBI taxonomy): Eukaryota > Metazoa > Arthropoda > Insecta > Raphidioptera > Raphidiidae > Mongoloraphidia > Mongoloraphidia duomilia. The sequence continues at coordinate 35,631,151 of CM077524.1, read as the reverse complement.
CCGTTCTACTCCACCTCTGCGGACCGACGTGCAGTTTCCTACACCTGAAACGATCGACGCACACACTCTAACGCTCTCTGTTTTTGTTTCTCTCCGTCCACGATCCAACTCTGACATGAATTAGAGCAGTCGATTAACTATACGCGTCGACGTGCAATTCGAAATTACGCAGTCCCGCGTTTTGCTTGTCGACGGCAACAGAAATTAAGTGTCGATAAAAATATTGGTCCAGTATTCGTATGTTCAACATGTGTTTCTATTTTCAGGAATTTGAGATATTTCTGTTTACCGATATACTATTATCGATATGCTAAACACATTCGACAGCTAAGATCAGAATCAATTTAGCTGGTGTTGTCCTGATTCGGGTCTATAGGCCGTCGTTGGTTGGAATTGCTTCCTAACGTTTCGCTAGCACGAGTGGCGAGCTTCTTCAGAGGTCCTTCCATCTCCGATGCTGGATCTAGCATCGGAGATGGAAGGACCTCTGAAGAAGCTCGCCACTCGTGCTAGCGAAACGTTAGGAAGCAATTCCAACCAACGACGGCCTACAGACCCGAATCAGGACAACACCAGCTCATCAACTGGCCGCGAAAGCCTCAACCAATTTGTCAGAATCAATTTAGATTAAAGTTTGTCTGTTCTTTTGGATTTGGTCCACTTTAACAAGTTTCCTATTTCTTTATTGTTTCTAACACTATTTAAGGCAGACCGTACACGGGTCACATTTTGAAGTCGGGCCGACCGCACAAATACGGTCGCGTCTCAAAGAGCTGTGATTCAAATACTATTGCACCAAGGGTACCGACCGCAAACAAACTGCAGACATCGGTTTCAACTGCAGCGAACGCCTTTGTCTGCCGGGTAGTAGTATTTGTATGGAGAACTACAGGTCTCCAAGATGCGACCGTATTTTTGCGGTCGGCTCAACTGCAAAATTATTAATTAGATGAGTTTTATTGGTATTTATTAAGTTAAAAAAATTCACAGATTTCGCAATCCTTGCAACCATCGAGGACATTGGAAATGATAACAGCATATATGAAATATAATTAGCTGTTTATTATACACACAATATTTATCAATGCACTGTTTAGTTTTGTCAGGAATAACCCTATTATTCTTCTGTTATATACGCGTTCACTTTTGCTTGATTACTTAACTTTTAAATGGATTTTTCTACAGTATTTATTAATATTTGCTCAAAAATAACACCGCAGATCGTCGCAAATACCTCTCAATTAACTAGACATGATATAAAACATATTTCGAAAAAATTGCACTTGTTCAATTTTGCATGATTGCTCCTCACTTGATCGCGACACCGTTGTCTTTTGGCCTTGAACGAAAACTCGTAACTCTGCCCCCATATACGAACATAAACATTTCCAATGTTAAAAAAGAGTAACTCAATTCTTTGTCGCCGATTCATCAATGTTGAACATACAATTTACTCGAACAATATTTCGTACCGACAGGAGCTTAAGAAATAAACACAAAACAGCCCAACATGACCTAATTTCAAAACTACAAACTATAAAAGACATAAGAACAGGTCAGGTACGGACCTCATCTACTGTAATTATATGAAAATGTCGACTCTTTTAGTGAACGGGACTGATCAATAATTTATTTCTCGCTGCAACGGAACGAAGTAGCACTGTTAGCAACAATCTTTTCACTGCACAATTCGTACCAGGCACATTTTCAAATCAAAATTGAATCGCAAAAACAATGCAGATTTCCAGAATATCATTATTTTGAGTTTTTTCTTTTTTTTATGTAAGGTAATATGGTCTGGTTCTTGTCGTGTGTTGTGTGTTTTAAAGACCACCAACAGCTAAGGTTATTTAGGCCTAGCACCAATTCATATTTTCAATTCATTATTTTTTTTTTTAATAATAAATTTCTGGCTCTTGTCTTTTGGCCTGTATTCAAAATAGACTTTTGAGTCCATGTGGTTTTTAAACTGTATTATGGTGAGTACATGTCCTTTGTTGCGTCATTCGCAATGACAGTGCGGTGGGAAGTTTTTGCAAAATACAATCAGCTGTGCTACTTTTTTCTATCGCAGCGAAAAACGGATAACAGGGAATTAACACGATTTTTTAAGTGGTTTACTTTTAGTATACAATTACAGCCTGAAATATTTAGAATTTAAATACACAAATTTAAAGAAAAGAAAAAAACATCCTGAAAACTCCCCATTAAATTAGTTAGATAATCCATGGAATACTAACAGAAACGTTAATAGTTGATAAAGAATTTCTTGTATTTAAAAATTAAAATACATCAAAACTCAAACCTCTTCATTGAGTGATAATTTTCATCATCTAAACAGCGCTTTATATTGAGGGAGAGGTTTTATTTTTAGAAAGAGTAATAAGTATGTTAGACAAGTTAGATCATTTTTTTGGTGTATACATTATTATTTCATTAATATAATTGAACTCGTCTAGCTCTTTTAATTTAACAAATAAAGAAACAAAACCAATCTAGTCGAGGTATAGATCAACAATTAGAATTAATTTATCTACGGATATTTACTTGCCAGGAAAATATAATTACACATGTATACAAAAAAAATAAATAGATATGCCCTATAAGATATAATTGAAACGGAAAGAGGCTGTTAGCATCTACTTTGTGATAACCTTACCTGACTGTTCCTCGGACTACAACTACTATTACTAGAATAATATCATCACCGAGACTTACTTGGAACAACTGCAGTTGGCCCTCTTCAAAGGATCGACAAATTCCCACATCGAGTCAGATTCTTCCGTCGTGCATTGATCCGATGATGGTGGAGGCGGTCCCCCGCACGAGTAAATACAATCCTGCCACGCGCGCTCTGCCAAACCGGCTGAGTCGCGGACAGGCGACGCTGGCGGTGACGGTGTCGCGTCGTCATCCATGTCAGTGACGAGAACATAGCATGATGGGTAACGCATCTTGATTCCGCCAACTAACACCTTTTGATTTCAAACGATAAAATTAAAGCCTGTCGATTTTTATAATAAGTCAGTTTTGCACGCAGTTTCGCTTGCTTTAATGTCGATTTTGACGGGGACCCGAGCATAACTGAATAAAAAGCAATTCGTAATTAAGTTTTGCTACAAAATGAATGTGTATCAAGTTTCATCACAATTTCGAGTGACGCCAATACAGACTGACAAAAATTCTAGAAACACGTTAACTCATCTCAGTATTAACATCTGAAAATCTCGCAAGAAAATAAAATTACAGACGATTATTATAAATATCAATACGAACATATAGAATACAGTTAACAATTAGATTAATAATCAATATTGTTATTACTTCCTATACTGTACAAATTCACTATTTTAGTGAAATTAACATAAGGATGTAGCCTTTCTACAATAATTAATAAGGGCATGTTATGGCGATTAATATCGTCTGATGTCCTTATGTTAATTTCACTAAAATAGTGAATTTGTACAGTATAGGAAGTAATAACAATATTGATTGTTAATCTAATTGTTAACTAAATAAGATACTGTAAGTAATTTTCTCGCAAATAATTGAAATTATTACTAGGCATATCCGGCCTATTTTGAGAAAAGCAACATTCATTGTAGTGTTGTTATAAAAATAAAAATAATATTAGCTCTCGCAGTTTGTGGACTTGCGGTGTATTTGTGCTATATATAAGAAAAGATTAAGTGTACGCCATGGGCACCGTGGAGTAACTGGAAAACTTGCCCGACGCGATATTGGGTGTTCCGGGTTCGATTCCCGGCGGTGCATTTAAATTTTTCTTATGTAGCCTTTCTACAATAATTAATAAGGGCATGTTATGGCGATTAATATCGTCTGATGTCCTTATGTTAATTTCACTAAAATAGTGAATTTGTACAGTATAGGAAGTAATAACAATACTGATTGTTAATCTAATTGTTAACTAAATAAGATACTGTAAGTAATTTTCTCGCAAATAATTGAAAATATAGAATACAAACATTGTCTGTAATTTCGCTTTCTCGTGTTTCCAAACTTTTTGTTTGTTGATATTATCACTCGAGAACAGCTGACTGATTTTGATTAAACAGTAATGGCACCTACACTACCAATTGATCCCAAAACTTAAATTATACATGACTATTTATCAAACTGCACTAAAGATTCCCGTCAAAAGCTTGTTACTTTTACATATTAGTACCATTCCAATTATCATTTTTAAATATAAATTAAAAGTTACTTTCATTAGTTCTCCTGCCCTAGCACTGGTCTTCCAAGTTGGGCAGGAAATCCTCTTTTTATAAAACATTTGTTAATTTTGTATATTTTTTTTTACTGAGGAAATAAATAATTTGAATTTGAATTAGTTCTCTGGAGGTTCGTAATATTAGATTAGATATATGAATCATAGACAGGGCCGGATTAACCATTAGGCAGAGTAGGCAACTGCCTAGGGGCCCCGCATCGGCTAGGGGCTCCGCGCGCACACAAAAGAAATTGAAAATGTTTCATAGACTGAAAATTTAATTGAAAAATTTGTATCCTCAATGACAATAGGTATTATTGCTTTTTTTCGATGCATGCTGTCAGTTGATGAAATATACTTACAGAACAGAACCATCTAGTATCGAGTAGTAGAACTAATAATATGGATGCGTGATGTAGCGTATTGTATGAATCATACAATACGCTACGTAACGTATCCATATTATTATTAGTTCCACTACTCGATAATAGATGGTTCTGTTCTGTAAGTATGAGGTATTTCATCAACTGATAGCATGCGTCGAAAAGGGGCCCCAAGTATTGCATTGCCTAGGGGCCCCGACATGGTTAATCCAGCCCTGATCATAGAATATGGCATCCCTAATATTATGATCTCAGGAATATTCTGTTATCGCATTTGATAAATGGCACTCAATATAATAATAATATAGTTAGCTGTTTAATAAAAACTTATATTTACCTCGACAACTGGTGGCGGAGCATCTGCTTCGGATCGAGCTCCGGCTCCTGTACATTGTGCGCCGCCGGCGGGACGCTGTCCTTCTAGCGGAAAAAATCGCTTCCAATCTTCGAGAAGTCGCGCCGTCCAGTCGGCCGCCCTGAACGCTTGGCCTGTGAGAACGCCGGCAAGGCCAAACGGCGCCAGAATTACCGGCTGCGGCATCGGCGACGTCTGCGTCTGCACAAGGTGACGTTTCGACAGCCTCCTGACGGCTGGATGTCGACGCACGTCGACGCTGGCGCACACCGTGCTTTCTCCGTGAACAAAGAAAGCGAACGAAAACGACAGGTGCGTCGTGCTGCAAAAACAATATCTGTTAATACTCAGCTAGGCCAACGAATCATTCGATTTTTTTATCCGACTACGGCAAAGCCAAAAGGAGGGTAATGTTTTTATCTCAAATATAAACACACTTTGTAACTGTCCCAGTAATTGTGTAATCAAGATCGGCCGCCAATATGTACGAGTTAAACATTTTTTGCCATACCCACTATAAAATAGCTGCTTTATATGCATGTAAAGTGACTATTGACAGGCCGGCGTATGGGAACGTACCTTTCCCAGTGGGAAATTCCCACACTAGTGTGAGAAAGCAAGCCATTTCCACAGTGATTTATGTTTATTCGCCTGATCCGCCCGCTATTAATACTCCCGTGCATGCCTCGGCCTACTATAGGAGTGAAGTTGGCGACACAAATGAACTGTCAAAATTTTTTGAAAATACTGAAAATAAAGTGAAAAGCAGCTATTTTATAGTGAGTATGGCAAAAAAATACCATACAATCACTCGTGCGTAATGATATTACGACTTGTGTGACTGTTACTGCTCGTCAGTAATATGTCTCATTACGCAACTAGATATACAATCTACTAATTCAAAATACAGTAGACGCTCGTTACTGTGAACATTCTCAAATCTGAATCATTCAATAACATGTACAGCAAAATGTGTCCATTGATTACTTTGTAGTGTGAACCAGGGGTGTTACGAATATTCGCATCCGCATTAATTCAGACATCTGCATCCGCATTCACATCCGCATCAATCAATGCGGAGTTTTTACGGATGCAGATTCACATCAACAAGTAACTACATGTAAAGAAAGTGGGCGGAGCCAGAGTGGCACGTGCTAAAAATATGATTAAATAAATAAAAAGTTAAAATTAAATTGATTTTCAGTTATTTATGCACTTAAAATTTAAATAATTATCCTTTTAAAATCCCAAAATCCGCATCCGCATCGCATCAAATCCGCATCCGCGGATGTGAACTTCTAATAATCCGCATCCGCATCTGCATCCGCGGATGTCTAAATTTTTGCATCCGTAACAACCCTGGTGTGAACAATAAACAGAGCTGACTACTCTGTAATGTTGGAACCTGGTTTCAGGTAACACACATGGGAAGAAAATGATCATAAGTTCTTCCCCAAGCTCACTGACTACATAATTAGACTCAGCATGACGACACTGAAGTCCTGTGTCATTAGCAATTTTTTCTTGTATATTTTCATGGGAAATAAAAATGAATAAAAAAATGACATGGGTTCCTACCTCGCTCCTGATATTTTTTTCGAACCGTTGTATGGCTGAACAAACCATTTTCCTAGTTTCACGAAATCTCTTGAAAGCAAACATCTGTAAAATAAAATGAACACTCATAGAAATCATTTGACGGAGTTTTTTCTTCTTTAAATTAAAAACTATGTACAACAAACGTTGGTTTTAAGGTCAGTACGATTTTCATCTGCTTAAATCACAAGTTTTGCTATTATTTCTGGGTTTGATCAGACGCTAATGATCTCTGTTGTCAAGCGTCTATAATTCACAACTCACATTCATTCTGGGTTTGAGAATAGTCGAGATTGTGGGGATGTCGTTTCCATGGCTTAGTTTATTAGAAAATACCCAGTTGTCAGGTACTTCTCTAATGAATGGTGTATTTACTATTAAAAATAATAATGATAATAAAAATAACAATTTAGATTAATGGTGATTCTTAGTTTGAAGGAAGAAACCTCGGTGGCGTAGGTGAATAATTGCAATGCTGATTTTAGTTATTTGCATTTAATAAAACTTTATTAAATAATTGCATTCCTTTCAGCCTGTCTTTCGGTTGGTAATTAAAAGTTGCTCTGACAAACTGCCATTTAAACTACTATAAATCATCCAGGTGTCCAAGTCTTCATGGTTTTCGGACTTGTAGGCCGTGGTCCGGTGGTATTTCTACCTGACGTTTCGTCTACAACTGCGGTAGACATTCTCAAAGGCGATGTGGCAGCGGTAGAAGTGTCACATTGACCTGTGAGTCACCAAGGAGGACACTTCGACCGCTGCCACATCGCCTTTAAAAATGTCTACCGCAGTTGTAGACGAAACGTCAGGTAGAAATACCACCGGACCACGGCCTACAAGCCCGGAAACCATGAAGACTTGGTACTATAAATCATATTGATCCAAAACTCAACGAATTCTTTTGCATGATCATTATTGTTGTGACAAGTAATTAGATATAGATTTACCTGCGCAGTCATAACAACGCAATATTAATAGCGGAAATGAGACTCACCTTTCAATCAGATTGTGAAGAGCTTTGAACAACAAGGAACGGCATTCATAGGACAAACCGCTCTCCCAGGAGCCCTGCTCTCCGTCTGCAAAGCAAAACAAATGTAACATTATTTATTTATTAACGTCCCACTGGAAGTTATTGTAATGGGTCCGAAAATCGAAATCAAAAAGGAAAAAAAATTTTAATGTTTCAAGGTCACTACACTATTTTTACACTACTTTTAGAAAGATGTCTGTGTGTGTGTGTGTGTGTACGTACGTACGTATGTGTCCATTTCTTTCTAAGACGAAATCTCGAGAACGAAAAATGATATCGACTACGTTGGGGTGCCAATCGACGCGTATTAACGTAAATATGATCTGAAAGGAATTTTTTTAAAATCGGTTCAGCCGTTCTTTTTTCTTAACCAAATAACCTTCAAAAAAGTAGATTTTACACAATATCTCGCGAATAAAAAATTATATCGACTTCGTAAGGGTGTCAATCGAGGCGTGTTAACGTCATTTTGATCCGACATAAATTTTATAAAAATCGGTTCAGCCGTTTTTTTTTTTTTTAATTATTGATGTTTTAATGATTAAAATGATTACTTTTCTGTGTAATATCTAATTTAATTATTATCTATATATATAAAACAGTTCCGTTACTGACTGATTGATTGACTGACAGACAACGCCCAGGTCAAACCGCTGAAGATATAAACTTGAAATTTGGACAGTAAGTTCCTTTTGTGACGTAGGGACCCACTAAGAAAGGATTTTTCGAAATTCAGCCCCTAAGGGGGTTAAATAGGGGATGAAAGTTTGTATGGAAATTCGTCGTTTTTGAAGCTAGAAGCATGAAATTTTGCACAGGAGTTTCTTATATAACGTAGGTGAGCACTAAGAAATTTTTTTTTGAAAATGCATCCCCTAAAGGGGCTAAAAAAGGGATGAAAGTTTGTATGAAAGTTCGTCATTTTTAAAGTTAGAAGCATGACATTTTGCACAGGAGTTCCTTATATTACGTAGGTGAGCAATAAGAAAGGATTTTTATAAATTCATCCCCTAAGGGGTTAAATAGGGGATGAAAGTTTGTATGGAAGTTCGTAATTTTTTAAGCTAGAAGCATGACATTTTGCACAGGAGTTTCTTATATAACGTAGATGAAGTAATAAGAAAGGATTTTTGAAAATTCAGCCCTTAAAGAGGTTAAATAGGGGATGAAAGTTTGTATGGAAGTTCATCATTTTTGAAGTTAGAAGCATCAAATTTTGCACAGGAGTTCCTTATACAAAGCAATAATGTATTAATAAATTTCGATCGGACGAGCGAAGCGAGTAAGTAATGTATTATTAATATTCGAGTGAACGAGCGAAACGAGTGAGTATTGTATTAATAAAATTCGAGCGAACGAACGAAGCGAGTGAGTATTATATTATTAATATTCAAACGAACGAGCGAAGCGAATGAGTAATGTATAATTAATATTCAAACGAATGAGCGAAGCGAGTGTGTAATGTATTAATAAAATTCGAGCGAACGAGCGAAGCGAGTGAGTAATGTATTAATAAAATCCGAGCGAACGAGCGAAGCGAGTGAGTTATGTATTATAAAATTCGAGCGATAAACACCACCAGAGCCTGGCTTCGCTTCACAGGAGGAGAATTTCTCGCGGGGGGGGTTAATAAATCATAAATCGAAAAATACGTGGGCGAAGCCACGGGTAACGGCTAGTTATTAAATATTTATCAAACTGGGAAGTTCGTCGTGTGGACCTCAAGGGTCGCACTTTAGTCCTAATAAACGACCCACCTCACGGCTTGTTTATTTTATTAAATTGATTTATTTACTTTTTGCATTGGTGTCATATCATATAAGTATTAAGCAATTGGCAATATTTTCGGAAAGTTGCCAAGATTCTCGTAAATAGCCGAAATAGTCCAAGAGCTTGCGGTCAAAAATTGCAAGATTCTTGTAAAGACTAATATTTTGAAATTTGCCGGTATTTAGGGTGTAAACAATAATTTAATATACTACAGTCACCAAGCTAGCGGTCGGGACCTCGGGCGTCAGGGCGCTTTAAGAGGTCCCGACCACCAGCTTTCTGAGTAGTGTATTTACACCCTAAAGACTAGCTAATCTCAAAATATTAGCCTTTACAAAATTCTTGCAAATTTTGATCACGAGTGGATTATTAATTTTTACGCTGGAGCTTTTTTTAGCAATGGTTGGTAGGTATCCAATTTACGTAGGTCAACGGTGTCTGTACTTAATATTATGTACCTACATCGTTAATTTGTATTTTGAAATGGAATATTTGTCATTCTGATATTTAATTTTTCCTGGAAACACTGACATTTTTCTTTGTTCATTTGAAACAGTTCGGATGAACACAAATATCAAAAAAATTTGACTGATGACCAGTCCTATACTTCCCACCTAGTAAATATTTGCAAAAAATAAACACTCTTTTTTTATTCTTTGAAAAAAAGCATGGTCCTTTCTTTTGTTTAGTGATCTACTGATGGCTAGCTTAATATAGCAAAAATCATGGTTACCTTGATTTACGTACAATTTTTATTTTTTTTAGTAAAATATTTTTTTTCTCGAAAACTACATTTTAGAGAAAAAAAATATTTACATTTTTTTCATATTATAACATCTAGAATTCATTTATATTTTTTTTTTCCTATGTTAATACGTGACATTGAGAACGTTTTCTTTAATATCTTAGGATCCACTGAACCGATTTGACTCAAAATCTAATCAGATCTAAGTTAAAGGCTGATAAACACAATAGAACAATCAGCATGGCCGCATGTTGTTCCGTTTTTACGATATCGAAGGCGAAAAATTGACCACATACATACAGACATCAGTCAGTAAATGATCTTAAACGATTGCTAGGGTCTCAAAACGTGAAGATCTGTTAAAATCTCGAAATATTTTTTTCGGACTAAATCCATTACTTTCCTACCATAGTAGAGGTGGGAAGTAAAAATAAGTAGCTCTGGGAAGAGGAGCGAATATTGAATAAACTCTAAGGACATGGGAGGGCGCAACTGAAAAAGTTTGCGCATCACTGCTCTAATCATCTCGGTGATCGGTAGCGCGACGTCCCATACTGCTGTTGTTTTTACTTAAGAAATTTGCGTGAATAAACGATAACTATGTATATTTCCGCAACGGACATGGAGGTGAACAGGTTGAGAGCCGCTGCATTAAAAGTCAAGTACTCTTTATTAATACTATTAGTGTACAGAGTACATTACGTTGTAATAGTGTCGCTGTGGTGAGTGTGTGCTCTGTATTATAGTGTAGACTCAAGTAGTATTGCATGTAGGAGCTGCTGCGTGTGTTGACGTTCACCTACGTCACAATCCGGTACTCCGGTGACGTCACGCGTGCCAACGGTATGTGTGACGTCACAGCGAGAACCGACCGATCGACGGAGCGAGAAGACAACCGCGCACGAGAGAGATGTGAAAGATATCGCGCCGTTATTATAGCAGTCCGTCCGTCGCTGTGTAATAAAATTCTGCAATGTAACTTGATTTGCTACTGTTGATGTCTTATAAACAATTGTAATGGTTGTTTTGAAGTAATCAATTGGTTACTCTTTGGCAGGTTACAATACTGGTTATAGAAATGGCTACGTCACAATTCGGTGACCTCGAAGCCAAAACAACTCACGTCCAATTTTTGATATGAAAAAAGGAGGGCTAATGCTATTTATATTGCTGCTATCTGGCGTAATTGAGCATTTCGTGAAAAGTCTAGGAATATTAAGATATTTAATGAAATTACCGGTATCGTAAGGCGTCTATTTTATACGTATAGAAATATTTATACAGGCTGGCCACAAATAATATTAAAAAAAAATCCCCGAAATTTCTAGTGCCTAAAAGTTTTAGGCACTAAAAATTTCGGAGATTTTAATGGCGCTAATACTTAGAATTTACAGTGCTGTTAATGTGGAAATAATAATAACTAACTACTTGCTACTTTTTCACTTTAGTAAAGTAGCAAGTTGTTAGTTATTCTTATTTCCACATTAACAGCACAAGTATTAGCGCCATTGGAATGGTATTTTGTTCGGCCCATCATTCATGACGCTACAAGACACGTGATCTGTAGTGCTGTCCTCTTTCTATTGTAGCAACAAATAGAAAAGACAGTTGAACGGCTACATGCTACGGTTAAAGCCACGCGCCCAACGGGGGGTGTACGTCGTCATTGATTTTATTTTACTAAAAATCTGACTTTTTATGCCACTTTGATTTGCGACCACAGATTTGAGTGTAACTTTAAACGGAGACGAAATGATAATGTCTTCAGATTTTGCCTGTTGTTTTCCTTTTTCTTCGATGTTAAATAATACAATTTATTTAAAGGTTCAACTCACATTTGACAGTTTAGTTCAGGTAGTATTTGTTTTGATAAAACGCATGTGCGCGTTACGGCAGCTGCGTATTGACGGGTTTGTAAAACTAACAACATCGTTGCAGCGCTTGATTACTGCTCATAAAGTTGGTGTAAGTTTCCATATTGACAGATGTACATAAGCGAATTTTATATATTATGTTAACGGGCATAGTCCGCAGGGTGTACAGAGTTGACATTGCCTGGGCAGAAATGCTTTATTAGCATACATGGGCCTGTTTGCTGTGAGCAAAGTTGACACTGCTCATCCAGTGGTGGGCAATGTCGACAACTATTATTTCTTTTTAAATGAGTAGTTTGTGTTTGCCAAAGTTTTTAAGAGTAAAATTATGTATGTATCTGCCGTTGCCCGTCAAGTAGATTCTCTCGCGTTAATGTCGGTTATGAATAATTGAAACTTTGTCTTGTGTCACGAAGTCAAATTAACAAGAAATTGTTGTCATTTTCAGATTGTTAATGACAATATTGTGCACATATACCGTGAATTTATTATAACATGGAACATACAAATTTCCATTTACATGGTTACACAATAAGATTTTTGACAGCAATTACGCGTTTATTTTAAAATTTAGATTACACCAAAGAATTAATTTGATTTTTTCTTCAGTGGAATACATTTTAAAGTAATATTCCAAACCACTGTACTCTTAAAATGAATTACCAATTGAAGCCTATGTTCTATTTTAAAATAAACGCGTAATTACATTGCTGTCAAAAACCTTATTGTGTAACCATGTAAACGGAAATTTGTATGTTCCATTTTAAAATAAATTCACAGTATCTCTCTCGAAACTACAACGATATTATGTAGTACAGACAATTTTAAAATCGGCATTCTTCCAACCCACGTTCTTTTACACATAGCAGCGCAGTACAAGTTTTATCAAAATCAGCAGACGGACAAAAATTTTGTGAACACGTTTTCCCGTCTGGATGTTACATAGAAAATGCCGAAAAACATACAGCAAGGAAACAAATTTAAAAGATATCCCGTTACAATTTTATATAATAGTAGTAGTGATAAGAAATGGCGAATATTTTAAAAACTTGAGCCACCCAATTATACAGTAGAGTCCGTCTATTACAACTTCGTTTATAACGACTAACCGTCGTTTTTAGCGACGTAAATGCAAACTCAAGTTAGGTTTCATATAGACGTACTATGTGTCCGCTTTGTGCGTCGTCCGGTTAATACGACATAATGTCACCGGTCCTTTGAAAGTCGTTCTATCCGGATTCTACTGTAATAAGTTTTTTTAATGGTGATTTTTGAACTCATCGGATGTACAACAGCGAAAATATTCAGAAAAGATAAAAATTGTGAACCAGTGAATTCCCTTTCATATAAAGAAAAAATATTCGAATTTTACATTTAGCGGGTTGAACATTACGACAATTCGAATCGATGTGTTTATTCGCATAATGTTTTTTTTTTGTATGGGTGACGACGAGCCGCGAGGTTAAGCGACCGTCGACGCTGTCGTATTGGCGGCGTGCGCCGGTCGCCTCCATTCGACCGACGACGTGCAACTGTGATCGATATTGTATAACGCGGCCGATACCGCGCGCTTGGCCCCGACCCGACGACAGAGATGGACGGAAGCACGCGAGCGTCGCGGTGCCATCTCGCTGCGTTGCCATGGTGACGCGCGTCAAGGACTCGCGCTCCATCATCACCACAGCACACACACACACAGTATACGAGACAACTCCACTCCAGTGTAGTATAATAACTCTGGCTCGGTATTTACAAATTACAGTAGTAGAAATGTGATTGCATTCCCGCGATTTGGACGTAAACGTTTTAAATTTATCAGATATTTGAGCACATCCGGTATATAAGAGAGTTACTGTAAATATTAAAGCTGAGACGTTATCGTTCTTTAACAAAATGCCTAAAAATCAGCAAAAAAAAAAAACGAAATTACTCACACATATCCCATTACATGATGAACTGTTGCCATTTTTTCTCTAGAACAAATTTCTCTTACTGACTTTTCCCGGTCTTCTTAGGTGATTTTTTTTTGTTTAGGTACGTAACAAATATACAGAAATAAACAATATATGCAGCACATGCAAAGCCCATTACATGATGAACTGTTGCCACTTTTTCTCTTGAACAAATTTCTCTTACTGACTTTTCCCGGTCTTCTTAGGTGATTTTTTTTTGTTTAGGTACGTAACAAATATACAGAAATAAACAATATGTAGCATATGCAAAGATTTTGTATGGCGTCAGGCACCAAAGTTAAGTTAGTCTCATTTTGCACCAAACCAGTCCAGTCCAGTCGCATCCAGTCAAGTCGGACGCTACTGGATTGGACATATTAACTTATCGTTGAAATAAAGGCAATGTGTAAATCTGGTTTCATACTAAGCGCGTCAAGTCCAGTCCGATCGCGTCAAGACTTGTCAAAACTGATTGCGACTCAGCCGGTTGAATTTTTAATGCCAGTCAGCCCAGTCTTGACACTCAGAATGGATGTAGAAACCTTAATTTTATTAGTGCAAGCAAAAGAGGCAATCTACGATCCTAAGCACGCGAAGCAAAGAGATCGGATTTCATTGCTGCCGCCTGGAGAGGTAGGTATAGCCAGAGAAATAAGTTGTTAAAGAACCGAACACTGGTCTCCTGGTATTTATGGGATGAGCCCAAAACAGATGTTGTCGTTTCTTCATCCTTCTTCTTCTGTGTAGCCGACGTAAAATTATGCTTTGGAGAAGTACGCCCATTTTGACACAAAATTCTTAACAAAACTGTCGCGAACTTCGATCGGAATGTGTGGGACGGCTGACGCGACGTATTCAGTGCGAAAGGAAATATTGACGTGACTTGACTGGACTGGACTGGCTTGGTGCGAAATGAGCCTTAGTCAACAAAATTTCTAGTATACTGGAGGTGACCAAGCCTAAAGTAATCGGTAAACCTTTATTAGATTTTCGATTGGTCGTTGTTACACGATTACTGCTAAGTGGGTGGATTAATTTTAATAAAATCTAGGACTTAACAACGTATATAAATGATTTTGCGATCAATATAATCCTCGCGGTTTGGAGATGATTCAAATTCTCATAGTTAATGTAGAAATTAATGAAAAATAACTGCTACAGAATTGAATTACTCACCGGGTGTAATAAGTTCTGAGGCAACTAGCTCGCTGAGATCGGGTTCTTCGCCGTACCAAAATATCCACAGTTCCTTGGCGGCGGCCAGACTGAGAGGCGGCGCCTGCGGATGTCCAACTGGTGGCGCCGGCGGTGGAGGCGCGAGTCCTTGCAGGTCGAATACCTGCTGCTGTTGTTGTTGTTGGGGCGGCGGCACGGCCACCCGTCTCCACACGCACAGAATGTCGGCGGCGAGACAGCGCGAGTAGCTGCTCAGCACTGGGTCGTCTAACGGCTCGTTGACGCCCGCTGCCGCTGCACCGCCATCGCTGCCGCCCCACACTAATTTACGCCATTTAATTCCGCACAAGTCCGTCTGAAACAAAAACAAACGAAACATGAAACAAGTGAAGATCTGTTGCGACAACAATAATTTAAAGCAATATAATAAGCGATAATATTTTAATGTTATGCGAACATGGACACAGCTGGGGGAAAATTAGATAGTTTTTCATTAAATTGGGGGAAATAGCGTTTCATGTTTAGAAATGTATTTGTCAAAACTGCACTTACGTTTAAAAAGAAATTTAATTTAATAATACACATCTATTACACAATTTAAATAAGGAGTCGTTTGTCATTATTAAAGAGTTTTGTTTATTTTAGTTTCGTTTTTAGCGAAATTCTGTTTTCATTTTTCATTACCTATGTAAGAAAGTGCCCCACGAATCTATACTAATACCTATTATACAGAGGAAAAGTTTGTATTTGTCATGGTTGATATCAGGATCTATTGAACCGATTAGAAAATTTCTCTCAGTTGTGTCCACACGATTAACATAGACTATACTTATACTATTACGCTACGACAAAAAGGTGATGAGCAGTGAGCGAAAATGTAAAGACAGTCGGGGATCCCGCACGCAATTTCTAAGCTAAATTTGTGGTATATGCTGATTGCTGGCTAAACTGTAAGAGATACAGTAAAGTGATATGGGTACGAGAAATTTGTTGCTTTTGATTAGATACATTGTCAAACCAAAATCTATCCAAGCGAAGCCGGATTGGAAAGCTAGTATAAAATCTTTTTTTTTAAATCTCCAGTGCGTCCTCATTCGAAAAAAAATTTGCCTTGCAAGTTGCAATCCGTAAGCCCTTTATCGAAGTTTTTCATGGCCTTCCTCAATCACTCCTGATAAATATTGATCTTCCTTAGTAGATAGATAGATACTGTAGATTATAGACGTCCGAAAACTAAAGTCATTAGCGTTTTCTTTCCCTACCACCAGGTCCATATGACTTAGCAACAACATGGAACCCTAAAAAGTAATTGCTTCAGCTAGTGTTTGTATAAACACAACAAATGCATCCAAATCTCTCATTGTTGATAAGATTGCTTAGCTTCAATTGAGAAGAATAGAAGGAGAATCGCAGTGCGCCATCCCTTCCTAAACTGTGATTGCGCGTTTCGCCTCGGCGTTACACATCGACGATTATCATTCATCAGTCAGTTAACATTCTCACCGACATCAGGTGCAACGAACTCTCGATGCGCGATTTCTCCGTTTGTTTGTCTCCTCATTGGGCGCTCAAGCAGTCGAAGTACATAACATTAAGTAGCTCCCACACCGCTCGCGCATCGACATTCGCGAATACTCGGTGTCCGTACTTCAACCAGAAAATCCTCACAACATTCCATTTCTATATGCGGATTATTTATCCTAGTTTCTTATAATTTCTCCTTGTCGAGTGTCGATGATTTACAGTCAATCAATTATAAATCCACCACTTGCACTTTGCTATTGACTATGTTGAAGTTTACAAATGTAGAAAATAACTAATACACCGAGAGCTAGTGACAATTTTTTGGTGTTATTTATTCAAGGTCTCATTTTTGTGAAGATGTTGAGGGAAGCATATTAAAGAGCCCTGTGTAAGGGATTTTGCTAGATAGCGATATGGGAGGGATGCAGACCGCCCCTAACATGTTACAAAAAAAATGGTCACAATTATTATTGCTTGTATAGCTTGTCGGTGACCCTATAATGCCATTATAATATTTGCAGATCGATTGGTCATTATTAAAGGGGTGACAGATCACCTTAAACGTGTCAAGTACCCGACGAAATTTATATTATTAGTTCAAGGTTCAAATTTTAATATGTTATTACGGCGACTGTTTTAAGCATATATTTCAATTTGCAGAACAAAATGTCGGTATTAACCCCCTCTCTTAGAGGGAAACTTGCTCGCCTAGGTGTTCATATCGTTCTGCAAGTGGGTTAATACCGACATTTTGTTCTGCTTAAAACAGTCGCCGTAACAACATATTAAAATTTGAACCTTGAACTAATAATGTAAATTTCGTCGGGTAGGTACATGACACGTTTAGGGTGATCTGCCACCCCTTTATTACTGACCAATCGTTCTGCAAATATTATAATGGCATTATTGGGTTCACCGACAAGCTATACAAACAATTTCAGCCTTGAAGCAATAATAATTGTGACCATTTTTTTTTGTTACATGTTGGGGGCGGTCTGCATCCCTTCCATACCGCTATCTAGCAAAATCCCTTACTCAGGGCACTTTAATATGCCTCCCTCAACATCTTCACAAAAATAAGGTCTTGAATAAATAACACCAAAAAATTGTCACTAGCTCTCCGTCTACAAGTACTGCTCCGATTTTAAAGACATCAAAAGCACGGTTTCTAGATTTCTCCAAAAAAGTTTAATCATTAAATTTCAATTATTAGTTGGGATGATTAACAGTGCGGGATTGGCTCTGTACATTTTAACAGTTGGTATGTTAAAGCGGTATGTTTCGGTCTGGTTTTTCAGATAGCCGCGAACTGTCTTGTCTGTCTCATGTGTCTATGTAACCTGCAGATCGAACATGTTGCCGCAGCAGGCGATGTAGCCATCGCGCACCGACCGGCCCGTAGGGTCGCGGGTCGATGAACGCCGCGCGTCTCCTCCTCGCGGTTGACACAGAAGACACAACAGGTTTACAAAACTACTGGAGCAGTACAACTCCTCCCCGCTCTTCTTGCGCACTAACACACACAATAATGCCTTGTTTGGCGTTCCCTAAACACGATAGATTTATCAAAGACGCAACTGGTCGTACAAAATATCCAAATGAAGTTCAATGTCTACTTTGTTCTTGCAAAATTATAAAACCGAGCTAACTGCTTATAGCACTTACTCGCATTCGGAAGGTACTGGGTTCGAAACACGGTGGAGGTAGATGCGGCATAGATAATAATAAGGGGTTTTAAATCAATTGATTTTATCATATACCAATTAATTACTGTCCACAGGAACTCAAAACGTTGTTTATCCTAAGGCATCCCAGCCTAACGAGTTTATTAAGTTGATAAAACTTATAAAATGTTAATTCTCGCATGTATTAGTGATTCGACTGTTTAATAGTTGTACTATGCTTTGCAGTTTATTTGAATAGTCGACTCTCGCATGTAGTGTGTTTTCAACTTGAAATTGCTATATATAAGAAAGGATCGGTTTCCACTCTCGGGCACTGTGGAGAAATCGGTAACTCGCCTAACCGGAAACTGGGAGTTTCGGGTTCAAGTCCCGACAGTGGCCATTTGATTTTTTCTTAGATATAGCTCAAAAATCATGGCAGCCTAGCTGTCTGAGATATTTATTATTTTCACTTCTAATTGTTATGTGAATAATATGGTGTGGATATAAGGGATTTTAAATCGATTGATTTTATCATATACCAATTAATAATAATTGGATCGATCGTTTTGTTGATGCTCCTCTAAATAACCAATTCTAACATATAAGTCAGTAATCGGACCGGCTGAACCGATTTTCATTAGACTTGGTACCCAAACTTATAGGGTATTTATTATCCGGCTAAGTTTGGGTTAAGACAGGATTCTAGTTCTAGATAAATTTTCGCTCATGTGAACGCCGATTTTGGCGGAAACACTATTTTTATTCAAGCATAGTCGCATGCAGATAAAACGTACCATATATACCTACACTAATTTTGAAAACTATCGAGAATCGCGAGGTTCATCATAATCGGCTGTTTTGGAATAATGTCTGTCTAGACAAAAAGTCTGAAAGCGTGTTTTCCCGTCTATTATATTCTATACGCTGGAAAACGCAATCAAAGGCAGGGGGGCCTCATTACAATTTCATATATTAGTCAAGATCCAAAATTTAAGATAGTGAGTCATGCATAGTTCATAACAAGGTTAATGGAGCGGAAAAGTAATGAAACACTGTAAGCATACACGTCCCATGCATAAAAACTGTGCCGCTGATATATAAATAGTGAAGTATAATAGCATGACTCACTATCTTAAATTTCGGAACTTGACTAATAGTGGACAGACGGAAAAAACTTTGGAAAAACGTTTTCCGTCTTTGCTTCATAATAAATATATGAAACAAAATTACGGACAAAGGTCCAGATTCCAGCTACATATATTTTATTTATTTGTATGATTTTGGTATGACCTATAATATATCGTACATATTATGTATAGGTTTATGAAATAGTATTGTACACGCTTCCAGTGTACAACTGCCATGAAATAGTGGCGCAGTGAAAGTAAGGCGCACTATCAACAGGTTGTTACCGTCGCCGGCGTCGTTCTAGCGACCGGCGTATAACCATATCGACGTTCCGTTGTTTCATTTCACCTACCGGTACCATCTTTCTATTGAACACATATCGCGTTTTAACATGTAATACTAGTGCGCAGTAGCGGATTAAGTATTTGCAGGCCCCCAGGCACAACCAGATTTTGAGTTTCTTCTCCAAAAATCGGTATGGAGGGCTTTGCATAACTTCAATGTTTCAAAATCATTAAAACGATTTAAATTGAAAATTTTAAAAAATCTTCGACATTATAGTCCTTTAAAATGAAAAAATAATCTGTCTTGTGCCTTCTTGTACCTTCCTACTTAGAGCAGAGTGAGTAGGTTACCATATTTTTAACACGCTTTTATTAGCTTCACTTGTATGTTTGCTTGCTTGCTTGTTTGTCAGTTTGTAACCGACTTCTTTGAACTTGATTTTGACCAACTTTGAACGGTCAGATTTAGTTTAAACGTTGTCGACTTATCAAGGACCGACGACAATACAATAATTCAATAAGTTTGTCCCATTATCCTGACCAGGATCTCCAGGACTAAAAAAAAAGCAAAAAACTTCAGATTGAACTGAAACTTTGCACACTTATCAAGGACCGATGACAATACAATAATTCAATAAGTTTGTCCCATTATCCTGACCAGGATCTCCAGGACTAAAAAAAAAGCAAAAAACTTCAGATTGAACTGAAACTTTGCACACTTATCAAGAACCGATGACAATACAATAATTCCATAAGTTTGTCCCATTATCCTGACCATGGGATCTCCAGGACTAAAAAAAAAGCAAAAAACTTCAGATTGAACTGAAACTTTGCACACTTATCAAGAACCGATGACAATACAATAATTCCATAAGTTTGTCCCATTATCTTGACCAGGATCTCCAGGACTAAAAAGCAAAAATAAATTATAATTTAAAAAAACTAAAAAACACTCTTTAATGAACTAAAAAGTAAAAAATAATTAATTTTATTGTAAAAAAGCGTAGGGTAGTATGAAAATATGATACAAAGCACCCCACGCTTTTTTACAATAAAATTAATTACTTTTTACTTTTTAGTTCATTAAAGCGTGTTTTTTAGTTTTTTTAAATTATAATTTTTAAAACTAGAAAGCCCCGGGCTATGTCATCACCAAATGACCTTTTTTCTCTCTCATGGATAATTAAAAGAATTACTCTCAGGAAAATGGCTCATTGAATCTTAATTTTGACCACTTTTTTATGTGTGGACCATTATAATCATAGCTAATCCAAAATCTGTTTCGTCCGTCAACTTCGAAATTTCCGCCGTGAAATGTGAGGTCTTGATGTAGGTGCGAGTTATTCATGCACTATAGAAATGACAAAACGGCATCGTTATATCGATACTGTCCGGCGCGGCGTCCGCCGTCCACTTATGCGCACTGGTTGTACGTTGAACGGAACATAGCTATTGGCTAATCCACTGACATGAAGAACGGACTATGCACATTCCTATATCGGCGCTTGCAATGTGCTGAAAACTGAAAATGTTCACTGAAGCTGCAGTGTGAGATGAAATAAGACGGCTGCCAATATCCGTCTCTTTCAAGAACACTGTATTGTTTGTATTCATGAGTTGCTTTTGAATGATTTAATCAAGGCAATGGCATCATTTAATTATTGACCGTACCTATACTCTGGAAGGTATCAATTATTAAATAACACGTGTATTTTTCTTAATAAAATAAATATTAAATAACGAACTTTTATAGAATATAAAAAAGAGAGCTATTACAACAATAATCGTTGCCAATGGAAAAATAATTATAGACCACGAGAAGAATGACAACAGGCGCTAGCGTGGCAGATTTCGGAACTTTTCTGTAAGAACAATTTTTCAATAAATTGTATTATTAAAATTGCTGTTTTCCGTGAGTATTCACAATTTCTTAAGCCACAAGTACAAATTTTCTTCCCGTCCATTGCTAAATTCGTAGTTCTTGACAAAATGACATTATGTTTTGACAGATGAGGATGCGTCAACTTTAATTTTAATTTTAAGCGTGGTGTGAATAGCAACGTAGTTTAGATTGTTGACTCATCTAAATCTTACATTAAAGAGTTACTGATTTGCCACTGCGATCGCTGGAAGTCAAATTCCAGTAAGCTCCGTCTTTCTGCTCGTAGTCTATAGCTTAAATAAATTGAAGTAAGTTTTCTATTTCAAGTTTAAATAAAATATACCCAGATATAATAGGTATTTGGCGATTGATCAAAAATCATTAAGCAATCGATCGGTAGATTGAGATCGACATTGCTGGAATATTTGATGGGAAAAGAGAGTGAAGAGGGAAGTCATCTCCTTTTCTGCAACCCTTTTTCTGGTCTGTTATACACCCAGTCTATTCTCTACTAAGTCAATGAGTCAATCTAATGATTCGAATCCATTTCCAATCTTCGACGCCTTTAACCACCGGCGCGGCAGTCGAAAGTAATTATTCTTTTTAATGTCCTCGACTCGACAAACGTAACCGTTGTAAAAGAGGACAATGAAAGTCGAATGGTCGTAAAGCCGAGGCCAATAAAAGCTGGTGCCCATGTTGCGCTCCGTCCTTGACACTGTCGGTCGGTCGACCGGCCTCTATTGACGTCACCGCGCGCATTGCCTTGCACCAGCTAGCAATGACGTCATCAAAACAGCGAACATTGAAACTTGGCTTAAGTGTTCAATCATCATCAGTGTTCGCACAATTTATGGCAATTGCAAGCAGCTGCTACCGATGTTGTACGCATTTCACATACAATGCGGCCTTGGCTAAGTCGCTGCAAACGTTCTTAAAATAATGTGTAACGGTCGCAGGTGTATCGACCAACACAACCTCAGTCAGTGTTGCCAGAAGACGTTAATAATATTGAAATTCCTACGAAAATCATAAGTTCCTATAATATGCTTCCCTGGGTTTTTCACGGTTCCGTACTGGAACCCTATTACTAACCCTACTCCGGTCGTCCTACCTTTAAATTTTAAAAGGCTGTATCTTTTGAACCGTAACAGGTAGCACGTTGAAAATTTCACAGAATATGTGTTATTATGGCGGAAATCCTAACAAAAAATAAAAAAACAAAAAGTAAAAATTAAGGGAGGCTCTCATACAAAAAAAAAAAATGTGAGCCGTCGTGGGACGTCTGGCAGATGTGAAACATTTTTATAGCTTGAATCTTTTATTTATTGAACTTGACAAATTTATCAAAATAAAATCTAGCCTATATCACTTAGGGATAGTGTAGCTTTCTATTAGTAAAATAATTTTTTTAATCGGTTCAATAGTTCCAGATATAATAATTTATGATTTATTACAACGCCGCGAGACATTCTCCCCCTGCGAAGATAATAAGTGAAAGAATTTTTAGAATCGGTTTAGTAGTTCGAGAGATAAGAATTTACAATTTAACACAATTTACCCTAGTATACCCTAATTTCTTGAATTTACCCTAGTTTTCCCTAAATACCCTAATTTACTCTTATTTAGCCCCCTTTGCCTTAAGTTACCCTAATTTACTCTAATTTGCCCTAAATACCCTAATTTACCCAAATTTTCGTTTAAAAAAAAAAAAATAAAAAAATTAATTTTTAATGTCATGAAATTTCAAAAAATTATAATTATTCTTAAAGAAAGAATATAACAAAAATAAAAAATTTTATAAATAAATATCACGTAGAATTTAGAAAAAAAAACTTCAAACATTGTACGATGCCATGAGTTTCCGAACCCAAGTCCCCATGCATAGAAGGCTAAAGTGGTACCACTACTCTGCGGATGAACTTGTCTAGACAGCCGTTGTTACTGATATATGTATAACTTAATATACCCGGACAATTAATTTATAAATTATTTATCTAGTACAATATAAGTGCCGCAGTGGTGGGGAGAACAGCAGCGAAGGAGAAACATTTCGTTGCATATTTCCCCTCACGCGGCTGTTCACAGCCCGACATAAGATAATTCACATCAAAAAAACGAAAAATTAGGCGTAGAGGTGTATCAAATAATATACCAGTGTTTGTGGCGTGGTACACGGTGGTGTTGTGGAACGGCGTTCGCATGCCACCACGAAGAATTTTGTATATTTCATATTCTTAATATATAAAGCCATAAAATTCGACAATATCAACATTCTTAATGACAAACTAACACTAAAATCGAACATAATATACGACACAATAATTAAAAACACACAAACACTCAGTAATCGTCTACACACATACACACACATACTCACATTTCCATTTCATCTACCTACTATATAAATCATAAAATCTCGAAATTTAAATCAGTACTTCACAAACCACGACATAATATGATAATGCACACAGGGCCGGCACGTGCGCCTGGTCGGACAGGCGATCGCCTTACGGCGCCATATTTTTAGGGCGGCATATTTTTGTAGCAGCGAATTTTTCGTGCGGTATTCTACTTTTTAAAAATGATTATATTGTTCGAGTTTTCACCGATTCTTCTACCTTCTACTACTAGATAAAAGATGTCGCGTGTTATTTGTTAAGTAAATAAAATATATCATCGGTTTATTAATTTTTTTAAGATGTGGGGGGGCGGCAAAAGTTGTATTCGTCTTAGGCGGCATATTTTGACGCGCCGGTCCTGAATGCACAGTGCTAGCAGCATGTGTGTTTTTAAAAAATAATTAACCACACCTGTAGATGACTACTCGTTGCTGAAACGCGTCGTGTTAAATCACAAGAAGTCACAAGACGGACATAATACAAGGTATTTCTAATACTTCATAATATTCATATAGTGACTTGGAGACCCAACACTCTAAAAATGTACAATATTATTGTCTCGACAATTATTAGGTCTAGTGTAAACGCGGCTTAAGAGTAATAACAACTAAAAATTTGGAGATACTACTCTTTAGGTTAGGACGGCAGAATAATATTCTGCAATTATTACATCATAAATATTTAGTAATAGTATGTATATTATGTACAAACAGAAAACGGTGTGAAGTGAACACAGAATTGCAATTTAATAAATTATAATTTAAAAAAACTAAAAAACACGCTTTAATGAACTAAAAAGTAAAAAAATAATTAATTTTATTGTAAAAAAGCGTGGGGTAGTATGAAAATATGATACAAAGCACCCCACGCTTTTTTACAATAAAATTAATTATTTTTTACTTTTTAGTTCATTAAAGCGTGTTTTTTAGTTTTTTTAAATTATAATTTATTTTTGCTTTTTAGTCCTGGATTTCCTGGTCAGGATAATGGGACAAACTTATGGAATTATTGTATTGTAATCGGTCCTTGATAAGTGTGCAAAGTTTCAGTTCAATCTGAAGTTTTTTGCTTTTTTTTTTTTTTAGTCCTGGAGATCCTGGTCAGGATAATGGGACAAACTTATTGAATTATTGTATTGTCGTCGGTCCTTGATAAGTCGACAACGTTTAAACTAAATCTGACCGTTCAAAGTTGGTCAAAATCAAGTTCAAAGAAGTCGGTTACAAACTGACAAACACACAAGCCCGCAAGCATGCAAACATACAGGTGAAGCTAATATAAGCGTGTTAAAAATCCAGTTAATCTGTTAAAAATTCTGGGCGGTACACGCTTGCACATTTTTGTCTGAAATGACATGGTTTTAAAAAAAAACCCGCACCGAGGAATGAGGTAAATCCAGCTTTATTTTAAAAAACATTTCCGTACGATGTTTCTCATAATGTAGGTTACTAGGTATATATTTTTCCCAGCAAAAAATATTTTTCTGTACGTAAAATCCCATCATTTTCCGACTATTCACTGTTTTGCTCAGAGAATTACCACCTAATTTCAGGAAGTGACGTGCTATAAAAACAAATTTATTGTATACAGTGTGTCCACAGACTCATCCTCAACATGGGGATCTCCGTTGTTATGGGAGATAGAGATTTGGTTAAATGAGACAAAATGTGCAGAATCTCCAGTACTACTACCCTGCGTAATCAAACTTTCCATATTTTGCTTGGTTCGCGACCGACAGTTGAAAAACGAGATTTACCCATTTTCGTTTTTTGTTTATAACTCGCTTATTAAGTAAGTTAGAAAAAAATATTTTCACTTTCTTAAGGCCCTTTTTTATGAAGATTTCAAATCTCTTTTCATATTTTTATTTTCTTTTATAGTTTTAGAGATATTTGTATTAACTCTGTTTTTTTAAATACACGTCAAAGATGGTCATGACACCATTGGAAAGAGATTTTTTTCTCTTTAATTTGATATGAGGGTTGATGGATTTATTTTCAAAAATAACAGAGTTATACGTAAAACACTGATTTTTAATAGTATAGACTACGCTAAATTAATTGATAAAACAACAGAAGGCTTAGCAAACAGTTGAAATTCGCGTTGGCTTGATAAACGGCTGTTTTGTTTTAAATCTCTATCTCCCATAACAACGGAGATACCCATGTTGAGGATGAGTCTGTGGACACACTGTATACCTAATAGAGTAGTATCAAATGAGTAATAAGACCTCTTATAGACGCTTGACAACTGAGGTCATTAGCGTTTAATAGTAAAATTTTACAGTTTTTCACAACGCATTTATTGAAAATTCTATTTTCGGTACTTGTTTAGCGTGTTGAAACTGAGAGTTTCAACCCTAGGGATGAATATTTTCAGTTGTCGGTTTTCTCTATTTTTTAACGTTGTTAAGAGAGCGAGATAGAGCGATTGAGTCGCGCCAACTTCAATTCGCATATAATACTCGAAAATGTCAAAATGACAGACATAACAATTTCACATGGATCTGGCAGTTCTAATATTTTTGCGGCTTTTTGCGCGCCCAAATTGCAGATACCTAAAATCGAATTGTCGATAGAGTTGTTGTGAAAAATAATATGCATTTACTCGCAACGAAACACAGCTAATGCAACGCGTGTGAATTGCTGCCCAAATAATTTCTGTAGAGTGCGGAGAAAGATTGCCTGGGAATCGGGACGATAAAAAGACAGACCTTGGGCGAAAGAAGGGAGGGGCTGCACTGATTTAGCGAAAGTCTACTGTGAACTGAATACCTGCAGTATCGGAAGTGTGTGGCGTACAAACATCAACACGGGGTGTAAACAACTACACGGCGTTACAATGGCAGGCGATCAACAGAGTGCGGTGCATTTCGAGCGCACGCACCGAAGAGCACGTGAAATGACGTTAACAACATTGTTGGCACGGGCAGCGGTACCTAACCAGTACTAAGTGGGCTGTATAGCGTCCCCGATCGTTCCCACCGACCGACCATCTTTGACACGAACGCACACACAGGTACACCTACCGACCACTCAATCCACGTTAATATACAGGGTGTAGAATAGTTTTCGATTCATATACAGAGAGAAAACAGCTTTTACCCACGGATTGCTTACAGTGAAGTTCCAAAATTTAAAATAGTGAGACATGCTTCGTTCGTTACGAAGTTAATGGAGAGGAAAAGCTACAGGAAAAGCAATGCGTACGCGTCCCACGGAATTTGACTACATTCTCAGCGTAGTCGGACAAAAAGTACCCAGTACGTATCAAAATAAGTAGGTCCAATATTATTGTTCTCGAGCAAGGCTGGTACAAACTGGAGACACAAAAATGGTGATCTACGTAAGAATAACAAAATATTGAATTGTCTCAGTTTATTGTGTAGTGTTCTAAGGTTAAAAGCTCTAGGGATCCAGCATATAAAAAATCGATATGGAGAACGATGTTCCAAAATCATTTTCTAAAATAATTTTGAAATGAAGAATTTCAGTGGAATTGATCATGAAGCCGAGCAGAACAAAATATGCGTATATTTCTAAAACTGCTGATCCGATTGGCATCGAAATCAATAGTCATGAAGTCATTATTGAGAAAAACATTTTACAATAAGAACAATTAAAATCGGCGCATTTTTGCAGAAGTTATCGTGAACGAAAGATTCCACAGAGTACAGATCTACATACACACGCACAGCCACCATGCGGAAAATAATTTTTCCTTCCGTTTTGAGGGTAGAACAATCAGGGTCTGACCTTATCTTGGATCACCAGTCTCTAATTTTCTTACGGAACATGGAAGTAAAAATCCTCATGTTATTTCCGTGCGCGTCAAAAACGATTGTACACCCTGTAGATAAATATTAGGTCACATACAAAACAACGCAAAAAATGCTACTTTCTAATGTAATTCATTCTATCTAACGTTGAAGTCTGAACCGCGTTCATTGGTTGCTTGGATCGATGTTCAACATAAAATATAGTCATAGACTACACACGTCTATCGTTCTTGAAGTACGCGATGACGGTTTTTATAAAATATCAAATTCAGCCCTCGTTTGTTTTGGCTTGAATAAAATGAAGCCAAACGAAAATAATTAATCCTCGAGTCGGTGGCCGCCATGACAGGCTGATCTATGTATTTCTTTAAGGGTCTAGTACCAATTTTAACATCTTCAACTTATTATTTTTATTTTTAATATTGATTCAACAAATAAAAGATAACGACAATCTACGAGTCGAAATTATTCAATTTTTGTGAAAGCCGCCATAATAGCCTATAATTCATTTTTAAAAGCCACCAACTGCTAGGATTATCTGGACATAGTACCAATTAATATTTTCAATAATTAATTAATTCAATAGGTACGTTCATTTTTACAATCTGGGAACTGAGAGATTGAAAAAAATGAGTCAAGAAAATGTCATATAAAAACAACATTCTTACGAGTCCGGCTGTACTTAAGCACTAGTCTGATCTATTTGCCAGCTAAAAGACATATTATAGTGTAACCCAAATTACAATAAATTTACTGAAGGTTGAGGAGCCTGGCACAGGACCTAATGAAATTGTTCTTTAGTCCCAATAGTAAAAATTCAAGGCACCATTAGTATTTAGAAGAGTGATGGAACCTTTGGTGTGTAGATACAAAATGTTTATAATAACCACAAAACACCAAAACAATTAAAAATACTCGGCGTACGTTTCGCCAACCAAGTTGGCATCATCAGGAGATGGTTAAATCTTCGCCAACCAAGTTGGCATCATCAAGAGATGATTAAGATTTAATCATCTTCTGACGATGCCAACTTGGTTGGCGAAGATTTAATCATCTCCTGACGATGCCAATTTGGTTGGCGAAGATTTTATCATTTCCTGATGATTAATCATCTCCTGACGATGCCAACTTGGTTGGCGAAGATTTAATCATTTCCTGATGATTAATCATCTCCTGACGATGTCAACTTGGTTGGCGAAGATTTAATCATCTCTTGACGATGCCAACTTGGTTGGCGAAACGTACGTCGAATATTTTTAATTGTTTTGGTGTTTTGTGGTTACTAACATTTTGTACCAATAGTCTGTCGTGTTCTCGACTAGTTCTTATTAGGTAGACGGAAAGGTGTAACATTTTCTACTTTAGTCAATTCGCGCACATATAAGTATTTTTGAAACGGGAATCGATTCCTCTAATAAAAGTTGTAACTGAATTCAAGAATATGCAAATTTTTATTGCTCTAATCTGTTTTTAGCGATTTATAGCGACCCTATGAAAGTGACATCAAATTGTTTTACGTAAAAGCTTACCCTAATAAAAATAACAACGTTTAAATATCTATAGTTTTGTTTTTAATGTCGTATTTCAAAATTGTTTAAAAATTATACTATTACATACTTATATCGAATTTGTCCTTTTTGGTTACACTGATAAAAAATGTATAGCTGCATAATTAGTAATACATCGATAAATTTGCTGGTTAATATTATTTATATTTTATGCTTATTATACAGGTGTTTCAAAAGTATAACGGAATCCCAAGGAGAATTAATAGTACTTAATACGATCTTTGAAACACAGTATATAAAATAATAACAATAAATAAAATATAAATAAACAAACAAACAAATCAACGATTGCAGACGTGGTTTAATTTCAAAATAGTCTTTGCAAAACGTTTGATACTTTTTTAATAACAAACTAAAAGATCTATCAATTGAATTACCTGTTAATATTGAAAAATTAAATTAAATAAAAAATTAAAAATCATTTTTAAAAATCCTGTGATTTAATTAAGGTCACATTTATATAAGATTCTGTAAAAAACGTTTTTCTAGATTCATTTTGAGAAATTTGTAATTTTACTTTTCGCGTAAAACTGCATTTTCTTAAAATAATTATGCATTGCTAAATGCTATATAAACACATTCACTATCGAATCTTATAAATTTTAATGTCATTTAACAAGCCAATGAAGGGGAAAATGTCAGATTTGAATAAAAAAAACACCAGATTGAACGTACCTATTACAATCTCTTAAGGAAATTTATTGCATTATTACTTTGGAAGTTTCACTAGTAGAAGACTGTCACAGTATTTTTAAAAACCGTTTTTGAGTATATAATACCAGATACTTCAAATGTAGATAAAGGCAATTCATTGAACGATACCTTTAGTAAGAGGCAGCGACGTATATTCTTAAGTGTCTACGCAAGGCAAAATAATCTCAACAATCCCTGTATAAGTGTTCCCATTTGAGAATCTGTAAGTCTGGCAGCCTTTCTCCCTTGCGTTTTAGGTGGAAGTTAGAAATTAAGACAATTTTTTCATGTAATAATGTAACATTATATTTTTAATTATAAAATTGTATTATTGAGTCAATGTTGTAATCTTTAAATAATTTTGTCTCCACGGTATCCACCTAAATTTCGTTTGATAATTTCTTATTATTAGAAATAGTGGATTTTCAATAATTATTTTCGAAGTGTTCGCACCAACATTTTGGTCTGGCATTTTAGAATTACAATAAATATGTCAGCCTTTATATAAAAAAAATATGCCAGACCTTACGTAAGTAGATACATGAACATTTTTTTTAATTATTTATAAATAATTCTAACGACTAGACTGACCAATCGAGCTGCAGGCAATGTTATTTTATGTATTCTCAATTATACCTCATTAATATAGAATACAAAAGTGTTGCATTATTAGATACATGAAAAATTCATTTTTTACCTGTCTAATTTCTACCTGCCACCTAAAACACACGGGAGAAAGGCTGCCAGACTTACAGATTCTCAAATGAGGAACACGTATACAGGTATTTTTAATATTATTTTGCCTTACGTAGACACTTGAGAAAAAAAGTCGCCAGCTCTCTGTCTACTTGAAGTCTGGCCTTAAGTTTCAGGAATTTAATTGTATCAATTAATAAAACAGAGGCTATTGAGTTTGTTTAGGAGATCTCTTTTTTTACAATAATACTGAAATAATCTCTTATCTCGTATTCATAAAAAATGAATAATTAAAATCGCTGATTAACTTATCAACGCTAAAACATGACCAAGCAGCTCCGAACTAAATGCATACTTTCACTACAAAACAAAAATGCAAGGATAATTGTAAAACACCTGTTCTGATATTATTGCACCATTAAAAAGCATTTCTAGTGTAATAAATTGGATATTCAAAACATTATTACTTACAACTTTATAATAATTATTTCGCTATTTTACATAAAAATTCAATTTACACGTCGAATTCATTGAACAGTGACAAAATATAGTGTAGCTATAAACGTTGGTATATTTTTTTTTTTTTGAGAAATGTCAGGGCGAAATGTATATGAACAATTCCTGAATATTTATAAAAATGGTATGTCAAATAGCTTTTTTAACGGAAATCTCAAAGTGCATGCTATTTTTGTTTTGTATAATAATTTAATATAATTCCTTCTATTTTGCTATAATTACAACACTTTATAGGTATGTTATGTTTTTTTCGGACATTTTCAGTGTCATGTCTTCATGTTCGAACATTTAAATGTCCAGTAGCACTACAGTTTATCATATAAATTATGTAAATATTACAAGACATAAAACAATCACATTTAAAATTTAAAACTGAACACGACCAACTATTAAGAAACTAATTATTCACTATGTCTAGGTAATTGGTAAATGATAAAATCAATCGATTTAAAACCCCTTATATCCACACCATATTATTCACATAACAATTAGAGGTGAAAATAATAAATATCTCAGACAGCTATGCTGCCATGATTTTTGAGCTATATCTGAAAAAATCAAGGGTAAGTTCGGTTTTACGCTCAGATTGATCGGAGTGCTCTAATACGTTCGAATTTAACATTTATATGCTCTGAAAGATCTCTATCCTGCGTTCGGTTTTAAGATCTGGAGCAGATCGAGCGCGCTCGATTTGCTCCGAGGAAAGCGAGCGAGCAAGCAGATTCAACCATCTTCAGAGCATTCATTTTAAAAATGAGCGGAAACACTTGTTGTGAGAATGGATAAATTTCGAAGTTTATTTATATGAGGTGATTTTTCAATAGGTATAAACACACGAATAATATTTATTCAAAGAATAGTAAGAATCAATAAGTCTATATCGCACAGAATGATTAAATAAAATATTTATTATATCTGTGGGTCGAAAAAATCAACAACCAGTACTACTATTAATTTTAAAATAAAGGAATAAAACGAAAAAATTGTGATTCATGATTTATTATTATAACATTGCTGAATTAAATCAAAATGAGGAGCAATAAAGAATATATTTTGGCTTTAGTAATAAGAATTTAAATTATTGGCGCCATTTTATTCTGACGTTTGGAAAAATCTGCTAGATTACGTTCGGAATTGTTTAGATGGCTCGATTTGCTCGGTTGTCACGTGACCAAAAATCTGTTCGCTCGGCTCGATCAATCGAGCGTAAAACCGAACTTACCCCAAATGACCACTGTCGGGATTCGATGTCTAGGTACCTGAAAAGTTATATTCTCCACTAGTGTTTTAAAATCTGTAACGATGACATGAGAGACGATAAGGAGGTAGAAGAGGGGGTCATGTCACACGCATAACATAACAGTAGCCCACATGGCGATTATTGATTGATTGATAATCAATCGATTGTTACCTTGATCGATTTTATAGCCGTGCAATCAAGTATGTATACCCATGAAGGCAGTAGTTTAACTGACAGAAGCAAAGGTCATACAATTCGCAAATTAGCACGTACCTACATTTTATTGCAACGTCCGATTTATCTAGAATCTATACCAATTTATAGAATTGATAAAGCGATCGAATAACAAAACAGATTGTGTCAAAAGGAAGATACACAATCCATGCGCATTACAAAAAAAAATAGACTAGGTATAATCAAACCACTGATAATATTATCACATAATAACACAATACCGTTGTATTTGTTACTTTGTTATTATTATGTATTAATCAAAACAAAATATATTATTATCAACTGGCCATAGAAAGAAAAATATAAAATTATTAATTCTTTTTTACGATTAAAATACTACTTTGATTTTTATTTATATTTATCAAAATCTGCACATTATATTAGTACGTATCGGATCTATAAGTTGAAATATTTAAGATAAGAATATCATTAATTAGGCATTCAGTTGCAATTTAGTGAGAAGATGCGATCTTGGAAACTGCACGCAAATAGATACGTTATAAATAGAGCGATTGTTGATGCCGTCTCAGAACGAAAGGTTGACGAATAAATTACCGAACCGCAAAACAAGGTTGTTGTTAAGAACTGGTCACAAATCACCATTTACAGCAGTAATCGATTTTGTATTTCAATACATTCAAGTCGGAGAGATGGAAAATAAAATATTCTTCCTGAAAGAATCTGTAGGTATCGTGGTGTACACGGTTTCAGCAGACCTAGACATGACAGACGGACGCTCGAACCAGTGTCTTCGTTAAAGAGGTCGGAGTCACTGACAGGTCGCATGCATCGCTAAACGTCAAACGCCACCTGACCGCGGCGTGCGAAAAGCATGAGCTATCGGGATCGAAGCACCCGGAGGCCCCGGTGGTAGACGTCGGAAGCCGTGATTTCTTGAACTGAACATCAAAACCGGACTGCTCGTTTGCAACCAAGACGACTGTTCAAAACGAGCCGGTTTTGGAGTTCGTCGCGCGCCAGACGTTTCGCGGTTGAGGCGGAACAAGAGCAATGGGAAACGCGGCATACATTTCGAAATCTAGTTATTTGTAAGTGCAATGTTTCGACAGCGCTCGCACGCGAGGAAGGTAGAGCGACAGCGAATATGTAAAGGCACGGAGAAAAGTAA
This sequence comes from Mongoloraphidia duomilia, assembly GCA_039654895.1. Lineage (NCBI taxonomy): Eukaryota > Metazoa > Arthropoda > Insecta > Raphidioptera > Raphidiidae > Mongoloraphidia > Mongoloraphidia duomilia. The sequence continues at coordinate 35,597,292 of CM077524.1, read as the reverse complement.
ACCGAACTCACCAAGGCGAAGAAGTTCGTGTGACAATCTTCTAAACTGGCGCCGTTCGTCTGATGGTTCAGATGCGTCATGGTTGATCCATCACACACTCACACATTTCACTCACTTTACACGGCACTCAGTCGATTGAAAACACCACAATTTGCCACATTTATCGGGAACATTTAACTGGGTTTTCACCTTTCAATGGCGACTGTAAAATGGCGGATTAGAAACAACAAGCCAGTCCCGAACGAAAGCAGAGACACCATTCGGCTTAGTTCGAAACTTGTAATTCACAACTGCGATAACGCGTGCAATCTCCGACGTACGTTCGACTCGGTCAAGCTGTTTTACACCTGAGAGTTCGACGAACGCAACGAAACAAGCACCGTCTGATTTCACAACAAACTAGACAAAAGTAGCGAAAATATGGCGGCGCTCATGAGGCATGGCCTTAAAATCAGTCACCAACTGGCCACCAAATACGTAAATATTCAGTCTTTCATTATTATACACGTTGAACAATATGTAGTTTCACTAATCCTATAGTAATAAATAATCCATTCACCGTTCGGTATTAATAAACTCAACTGCGTTCTAGGCCACTACACTCTGATTTTGTTTCACTCACTTCACTGACATTTTCACATTTGCAGGTGCCCGTCCGTTGTAAAAACACTACGAGAGCTTGGAAAAAGGGTCGCGACAAAAAAATTGGCCCACGTATCGACGCATCGGCTCAATCTTTAGCAATGAAAGGGTGTGTACAATAACATTAAAAGCAAACTGACTTAAGTCACGGCCATCATGTCAATGATAGTTCTGTATATGTTCGCGGCTGGCCAGATTGGCGCTACGCGTCGACCTACTTTTCCACTGGGCCATGCACTTCATTTTAAAATTGCGCGGGGTGGGAGAATAAAATATGCATTGTAAAATACAGTATTTGTACATCTTATTCATGAGAAATTATGATGCTGTAATTCGATTTAATTTTTTTAGATTTTTGCGTCCTCAAGATTCTTACACTCCTCCAGACAATGTACTTGATAAAATTCGATCTTTAGCAACATCAATGCTTGGTTCAGACAAACCTGACACAAATATAGATGACGCTCATCGTTTCCAGTTTCTCATCGCTTGTTGTAATGAATTCCAACATTCAATACCGAATTCATTGTTGCATACAATTGAAACAGTTAACGATGTAGTAGAGTTTTACAGAACACCAGTATATACAGTAACGCCAATGGAAACACTCGTTGATCAAAAACTACCAGAGAATCTTTACATACGACAAGAATATCACAGGTTCGATCCTGCTACGGACACGATGTTTGGAGGAAAATCAGCATTCCCAGGCACTTCAACTCTAGTTACCGGCTTGAAACAAAAGAAGAAATATAAATCAATTTATCCAGAAAAGCCATGGCTTTAAAAGTATTTCTAGATAATATGCTTAAATGTAGATGTTTGATTTCAAAATAAATTTTTTCATATTTAAATTATTTTTCTATTTGACAAATTGATTTATCCCACAGATTACTTTGCGACCATTGAAGGTAAATAAAAAAAAAAACTGGCCATAGAATTATTCACACAACATCAAATTAAGCAAGAAAATTCAAATAACATTTTAAATTGTTTAATCAATTTTTGAAATTAATTTATTTTAAGAGATTGCAGATTATAGACGCTCAAGTTCATATACAGGATGTCCCACGACATGACTGCCATAGCCTGGGACTGTGTTATTGGGGTGATTTCAAGTCAAAAATGTCTAATGAACATATACCTGGAACGCTATCCTAACTGAGCTAGAAGCATTTGAAATTTTAGATAAGTAGTAGTAGGAATTCCATACTAATTTAATAAGAAATTGCTTTATTGAATTAGTTGCTCAAAATGTCCACCCAGTTGCTGTATACATAGTCTAATTAATTGACGTTTACTGTCACATAAATACAAATGGTGATTTACAGCCACCTGGTCTTTTTAATAATAACAAAACCAACAGCCGAACCTACTACCTGCATTAGTGGGCTTACTTATTTAAAATTTCAAATGCTTCTAGCTCAGTTAGGATAGCGTTCCGGGTATATGTTCATTAGACATTTTTGACTTGAAATCACCCCAGCAACATAGTCCCAGGCTATGGCAGTCATGTCGTGGGACACCTGTATAGTAGAGATCGCCCATAACGGTTTTTCAGTCATAACAAAATAATTTTGAAATACATTAAAAATTTCAATCATTTTATAATAGATCTGCTTATAATAAACCTTTGACTTCAAATACGCTATAAAAGTTCATAAAAGAATTTATATACAGAAATTACTTATTTTGTTAAGAACAACACTGAAAATAACATTTTATTATTACTGATCGTGGAGGATATTGAGGATACAAAGTGAGATGGAATAACATTTTAAGGATTTAAGTTGGATGTTTATTATAAACTGTTTATTTATTCATTTAATAATATAAATCAATACAAAGATATTTCGCTGGATTCATTGAACACATTTTGAATGATAAGAGAAACCTGTTTATCTACAGAAGTTGCTTTCGATGCCTTGGCTAGCGCTACAACGTGATCGACGGCTGCTGTAAGACACCGAGTCTTCTCCGGAACAAGGCGATCATGGCAACGTGTTACACGGTCGTGTAACAACCCAGCATTTGTCTCAAGTGATTCTCGGATGCTCCCCAAATCATCAGAATTGGCCAATGATATCAAATGTGCCAGCGTTAAACATGTCTATTGTAAAAAATAGTTATTAATATACATAGGAAATACGTACATTTTAATAACATGGTTATTTCTATTTATTTATTTTTATATACAGTCGACTCTTGTTAATTCAAACCTGCGATAATTCGAACCTCTCTATAATTCAAAGTTATCACGAGTTCCCTACAAAATCTCTTTATATTTCGAACTAAATCTATACATTTTTATACACTTGGTAATTCGTACGAAAAAATCATTGCTATATAACAAAACGACGCGTTAATTCGAACTCATCGGCGTCCAACACTCGACAATTCAAAGTTGCAGAAAGAAAGAGGCGGAAAGATTGTAAGTACATACATTTTGCGACAAGTTCAAACTTGTATCAACGTTTGTTTGTTGAGCCTTTGTTTTTGCTATGATTAGTTTGACTTATTTGACACACACTTTCGCACGAATTGGTTTGTTTAGTTATGTTTCAGTTACTGTTAGTCTTTCGTTGGTATACAGATTAAAAGTTTGTGTTAGTTATGAACCATTTGATATTTCAAACACTCGATAATTCGTAATATTTTAAGAGTCCCTCGAGTTTCGAATTAACGAGAGTCGACTCTACTTTATTAATGGTCAAATTTACATTATAATTTTTGTATATGAAAATTGAAAACCATAATGATGACTGTTGTGCTGGTGAAATGTGATTTTTGTAAAATTCTATCATAAAAAGCTCAACCTTCACCTCATCGTGCTGTAAAATGTTGTTTTCAACGAATAAAAATATCTTTAAGGAATCGCGGTGACACATTGTGACATTTTAATGTACATATCGATTCGGCATCATTTAATCGAGTTATCAGGATGAATTTTCGTAATTATGGTTTTCTTATCGTGACAATTTTTTATGCAAAAGGTCTGCTTGTTTTGTTAGCTAACTTATCTCTTATGAACAAACCTTTAACCTCGATTAATAATTTGAATGTATTTTGTATGTATGGTGTTTGAAATTGTCAGACTTCATATAGTGCATTTCTACTATTTGGTCGTTTTTTGTTAATAGCGGACTAATAGTAGAAGTTAAACTGCTTAACTATTTTGGCTACCCAACCACAAATAGAAATGCCAACCGAACGAGTCGTGTAATTCAATAATAGTGGGTCAGTTGATGATTGTATTCTATCTATTTCTTTCTCAATCTATCTATCTCTATCATATCGTTTTTTCGTTTCATCGTCTCATGAGTTTACCTTGACTACAGAAATTTCACTTCAAAAATGTGTATTTGGCATTAACTCAACATGGAGGATGTTATGTGATTTTTAAATGGTCAATATTATTGACATTCTACGAAAATTTCAACAATTTCTTGTTAAATTGATTTTACGCCACAGCTGCCTTAAGATGCTCTAATAAAATACCTGATCGGCGAGCATATTGCAATGTTCGTATTCCTTGAAGTTGGCTATGTTCTGAGACTGATCTAGAACCTTTAATAGGGTATTCCAAATTGAGATCCAATGTACTCCATAATAATGTCGGCGAGGCAGAGCACTTAGAGCCAGAACGGCGTTTGTCCGAACCTATAAAAAATAGAGGAGCCGATGGATGTTAAAATTACAAAACTAGAAACACATAGTTAAAGAAACGCTTGTTATTTTGTCACCTTGAAATTACTGCAGTTTATGGATAGATTTGTGAGAGCAGTAAATACAGCGCCGTCACAAATCGTCTGCAACGTATAAAGATTTTCATTTTTCAACATGTTTCCAATCGCATAACATGAATTCCATTTAATCTAAAATTAAAATATGATTAAAATAAACATACTTACTGATCGATACACTCGAAACAAACAAAAATTACCTTCATATCTCGACCAGTTGTAGCGTTTTTTATCAATGCCTTTATAGCTCTGTTGATTATATCGGCTAGTTGAACATTTCCTAATTGGTCAGCTGTTGCTAGATGCAAGATATTGCCTAAGGCTCGCGATATGTTGCATTTCACTTTGTCATTATCGTTAGCTGCTTTAACGGCTGCCTCAAAAACATCAATGAACAATTTTTCTGGTAAATCCTCATCCACTGATTCATTTCTGAATACATAAAAATATTCTCAACTTCATTCCGGCTTGCGTTACAGGAAAAAAAAAAAAATTATCATTGCCAGTGTTTAAACCCGAATCCTTCAGTTTCGCGTATGATAAGAAACTTCTCCCTATAAACGAAGAAACAACTGATTCCCTACATGCGAAATTGGAGGATTCAGGTTTGAAACCCAACGGTGGCATGTAATTTTTTCCTTCGAATACATCTTCATAAAGTTATTTACACATAAATTCAATGCATTGCTACTATCAAATAGCTCACCTATTTAAGAGCATTGCATCTGTCAGATTAGACAGCGCCCAGGCTGCTTTGATTCTAACAGTCACTGAATCGTCACTGCAGAGAGCTCCAACAAACCTTTGTGCTACATCTGCTACCATACCGGGATCATCCCTGCGACTCGCTTCGAGTACACTTCGACTCAAAGCTCTCAGCGCAGCACCCCTTACTGTAGGTTCAGGATCATGGCACGAACTGATCAACTGTGTAATAATTAATGTTTGGTATTTTCGCTACAAATATAAAGAAAAGCATATTCGATAAGTCCATATTTTTTATGCTGAAAATTGTATAGAAAATCTGATGCAGAAACTAACTGTGAAATTTTGAAACGTCTGGACATCTACGTTTCCTAAACAGTCGCACGCCACTGTTCTCAGACCAGCTTGCTCTTCATTTAACAAATTGATTAAAGGACCATCGATGAAGACAAGCCAAAATTCTGACCGCGTTTCTATGTTCGTAACGAAATTATCATCTGAAATTACATTTAAATAAATAAATTATGATCTCCTCATGAAAGTTTCAGGCTAATAAACGACGTTTCAGATGGAAACAATTTTGTTCAAATTTTTAATAATCTGTAAATTGTATAAACCTATTCGTTATTCTGCATGTTATACAATTACATACATTAAGGTCGTTATCTTTTTAATTTTCTCTGTTATACTATACTTACATACAAAAGAGGGCAATAAACAAAAGGTGAAGGGGTAAATAAGATGGAGACAGACAGGATTAGGCAGGCTGTGAAATAGATTGAAAATCTAACCATTTGTTTGGTTCAAACAATCAATCAATATTAAATATTATAAATTGGCACCTCTGTTGTATTTTCTAGGGGATTTTTGGGTACTTAAACTTAGAAGCAGTGGCAGACTTTCCATAAGGCCGACTAGGCCCAGGCCTAGGGCGGTTAAATATTAGGGGTGGTCAATCTGCGCCCCCTATGATCTAGCTCAAGCACGTGCAGGGCGAGGAGGCGTGCACTGAGAAAACTCTATATGGTCTTATAACTATCAGAGACAGAATTTGCAGTTCCTCTAGCTATATGAATATGGCTGCCTTACTTTGTCTCTGACAATCAAAAAATATAACTATGACAGTCATTATATATGGCTTTGGGAGACATTCGTTTATGGCCCCTGTTAGAGACCTATAACAAACTATAGTTGTGACCAGTTAAAAGTGGCGACTGGTACTGAACGGCCTAGGGTGGTCAAGACTGTGCTAGTCCACCTCTGCTTTGAAGGACGAACTTGTTTCCAAAAAGATTATACGCGTATTTGTACCGATATTATTTGAAAATGGCTGGATCAATGACACTCGGTACACTATTAATTTGTATTTGATAACAAAATTATCTTAGATTAAAACAAACTTTAAAGTTTTTACCGCCGTCATCAACGTGTTCCATCATAGCATCGCTGAGTGCTTCGAGAGAGCGTGCACCCTGTACTTTCATTTCATTGTTCTGATCAGATAATGTTTGCACCAAAGCTCGGGCCACATCCATTATCCTTGAGTTGACAACATCGAAGCGTTCCTTACAGAATGTCATCAATAACTGTAAATTACTGATTTTGGTTTGCATACTACTGGACGTGGTAACAAGATTGTCTATTGTGGTTGCAAAGATCCCTTCTGCGTGACTAGTGTCGACAGCTGTGCCTTCCGCTGACATGATAGACATCACAATGTATAACGTTTCTGCCTGAACTTCTTGATCAGTATGTTCTATTAATGGTCGCACGGCTGAGACCAGATTCGTTATTAGGCTCTTTGATAATCGGTTATATGGGGTGCATTGAACTAAATTAGAAAGACATCTGAAAGAATATACAAAACATCATCTATATATTAATAGGTCAGACGTTTTTTTGTACGCGGGTACGCCTATCTCCTCCTAAACTACTAAACCGGTTTTGATGATAGAGGTGTCATTTGATTAATTTAATTGTGTTTTAAAGACCACCAACAGCTAAGGTTATTTGGGCCTAGCACCAATTCATATTTTCAATTCATTATTTTTTTTTTTAATAATAAATTGAAAATCCAATTGACACTTTTACCAGCTCTCGGGCTAGAACCCGGGAACTGGGGACTTGTAATAGAGGAACCATAGCAACGCCATGTAAACAACAGCGTCGCTACACTCTCGGCTATTCTCAAGCCCAGGTGTCATTTGAAAGGGCTCGCGGTGCTGATGTGCAATGAGGTCTCAGAATAGCGATAAGTGGATTTTAAGGGTTAAATTGAATTTAAAAAAAAAATCGATTTTTTTAACCTTACAAAATAGATGCTATTTCATAAGCAGGCTGTGGAATAAAACAACAAACAATTTCCATTACGTCAAAATAATGACAGTTTACTTTTAGTCATCAAATACAAAGGGGGGGGGGGGGGAATTTGCTCGATTTTCGACAATCAATACAAATAAATAAAACCGCAATACCGCGGTTTCCCACAGTTACACCGCAATGTACAACAGTAGGCAGTAGATATTAATTTTTAAAGTGAAACTTTATTAGCCTTGTTTTTTTTTCGTTAGCATCTGGATTCTTATGTTTGTCTCCATATTGATCAGGGTTCAAATTACATTTCCAAAACCACGTAAACAAAATTATATACTTTCAGCGATTTCGGGTTAGGGCAATCGTGTTTCACTTGCACAGTGGTTTCATAAAACCGCACCTTAGTTTTCTTTTCCTATTATACTAATGAATACGATTACCTCCAGTACTAGCAGGAGTTTTAATTTTGATGAATTATACAGAAGTTAGTTCAATCAATACAAATAAATAAAATCGTAACTTGGTTTGCAATTGTACAGTTTGTAGAATATCTAGTATGAATTTGCAATTTTTATAAATATGGTCTGCCTGTCAATTTGTTATATATCACGAGGTAGGATATTGCATCACTTTTCTACTAAAGGAGTTGAGAGCAGTAAAATCAATATCTACGCGAGCGAAGCCGCAGGTAAAGGCTAGTTTGAAATAAAATTAAAAACAAATTCTCTAAGTATGTCTGCACTGTAATTTTCTTTATTAAATCTGTTCCAGGATATTGTATAAATCTTGCAGTAAAAAAAGCATTTTTATTGATCAAACTGATTGTTTAAAATTAAGCTCAGATTTAAAACTAAAATTACCTGAGAGTCTGCAAAACGACTGGCGCACTGGAGTTGTGAAGTAACTGAGTGAGGTCATCGTGTAATTTATTTATGGTCATGCCAAGCGTTTCGGAGAACGTAGTGAACGCTGTTATGGCACTTCTCGGATTCTCGGCGTGGGCTAGGAAAGGTCCAGATCTACTTAGCAGCAAGGATAAACATGATAGCGCTGTGACACGAACACGCCACGACGAGTCTGTTCGGATGCAGTAACGCAACGATGGACTGCCAGGAAATACTAGATACGACCAATAGCGCAGCGGAACGGACGGATCGGTTTTCTGTTTAAAAATCGACCAGATCAGATCAGTACAATCAAATCCTATTTAATTTGCCTTACACAGCACCATTTGTTTTGGATATATCAATACTGTACAGTCCCTATAATCTGACACTCTTATAGAGACAGATAAATTAGAGGGCAGGAAAACACTTCCTCGTTGCACTCACTCAATTCGTGATGGACCTGACGAATCTCTTGGTTCTCAAGTTTTCATACAACATATTTTAATATAAAATAAATACTAACTTTAATAAAGGCAAACAACAAAGACAGAGCAGCGCCCCGAACGGAACTCTGCACGAGACGTGATGTATCCCATTGAACGTCACCGCTGGGCGGAAGTTCTATTTCATTTTCAAGAATTTCTTCAACTGTTTTATGCACAGCAGCTCTTTTTTTATCAATCTAAAATATTAAAACAAATATGAGGTGGAAAAAGATGTCGAACACAACAAGTTTTTTTTGAGATGAGAGGGATGCTGTTTAAGGTAGTTGTCGTGCTATGGGCATAGTGTCAGAAAATTCTAAATTTTCGTCTACTCATTAAGGATACTATAATACAAATACCATTAAAATTTGAAGTAGATTGACCATCTCTAACTCGAGATAAACTTAAAGTTCGGATAATTAACACGGAGAGCATATAGGAAAGATTGTGTTTTTGACAAGTTTTTTAATAAAAAAAAAAAAGTAACAGTCAGAAATTTTCAAAAAACTAACTGTTCATTGATGTTTTTGTTCTGAGTTTAAAAAAGAAAATCCAAAAATTATTGAACTTTTTATTGTTGAGATATAATAACGCCAAGTTCAACAATTTATGAGAAAAGATTGACATTTTTATATAATCCAAGCGAACAATCTAAGTGAAATATGTGTTACTATGTGAACAACAGTTTAGGTACAATATCTAACAAAATTTTTTTACATTTAACACTATACTTATTTATTGTTTTACAGCGTATTATGAACGAAACTTTTGGATGTTATTGTAGCACGACAACTACCTTAATTATTATGCAATTTTTAAGGCGACTCAAAAAGTCACAAGGGGATAAAAACACATTTCTAGGCGTATTTTAACGTACTTTTTTATTAACCGACACGGGCGGCAGGAACGTCAACAACTGTTGAACATCAAAAGTCGGACATGGAACAACGTTTGTTTGCTCGTAGACTACTCCATAATGTAAACCAAATCCCAGAACTAAACCGTATTTATCGAAAGGCAGTTCGTATTCATCTTTATTCAGCAGCCGCCGAAGATTGTTTAAAGCAGTGTATATTAACTAGAAATAATTAATAAAATCATACAAAATGACCAAACATTTATGAATTTAAAGATTCAGATCATAAACAAGTTTTATAATAAAAGTATTTTTGTTCAATCATTTTTTACTTCCCACCTCTACTATGGTAGGGAAGTAATGGATTTAGTCCGAAAAAAATATTTCGAGATTTTAACAGATTTTCACGTTTTGAGACCCTAGCAATCGTTTAAGATCATTTTCTGACTGATGTCTGTATGTGTGTGGTCAATTTTTCGCCTTCGATATCTGAAGAACGGAACAACATATGGGCATGCCGATTGTTCTATTGTGTTTATCAGCCTTTAACTTAGATCTGATTAGATTTTGAGTCAAATCGGTTCAGTGGATCCTGAGATATTCAAAAAAACGTCCTCAATGTCACGTATTAACATAGGTAAAAAAAAATATAAATGAATTCTAGATGTTATAATATGAAAAAAATGTAAATATTTTTTTTCTCTAAAATGTATAGTTTTCGAGAAAAAAAATATTTTACTAAAAAAAATAAAAATTGTACGTAAATCAAGGTAACCATGATTTTTGCTATATTAAGTTAGCCATCAGTAGATCACCAAACAAAAAAGAGGGCCATGCTTTTTTCAAAGAATAAAAATTAAATTGTGTTTTAAAGACCACCAACAGCTAAGGTTATTTGGGCCTAGTCAAAGAATAAAAAAAAAGTGTTTATTTTTTGCAAATATTTACTAGGTGGGAAGTATAGGACTGGTCATCAGTCGAATTTTTTTTATAAAAATACTGAGCACAGGGTGTCGTCATATTTTTATATTTCAAACAATTTGTAAGATAAATATTGTAAATTATAGACGCTCGACAACTGAGTCAAACACTGTGACTAGGGTTATGACGTCAAAGCCGTCAATGTCCAACTTGGTGTTTAAAATATAATGAGTATTTATTTCAAGCATTATGCAAAATATCTGTGCACTTAACAATCTTGGCATTAAAAAAATGCCACCGTAAATACAATTATCCAGAAACATTAGGAATATTTTCAGTAAAAAAGAATAAATGGAGATTTAGTAAGTCGTTTTGAAAGTTTATTTCCAATTTATGTAAAAGATAAAAAGTTTTTTATTAGTTTTCAGCCAAGTAAAAACATATAAATAAAAGAAACTGATCAAAAATCCAACACAAACCATTTAACACTTGCAATTCTCAAACTGTGCAAATGTAAAAATCGAACTTCATGCATTTTTACTTCTTTTTGTACTACTTGATTCATATTATTATTAACAAAAAATCGTACCTCTGAACAATTTAACGAAGGCAAATTCAATACCGCTGTTTGCGAATCAAAATCATCGCAAGCATTTAAGTATCTTAGTACAATCCCAATCACCTTTCTTCTGTATTTTTTATTAGGCAAAAGCGACAAAAATACGCTCTCATCATTTAACAGGGCTTCACGCACCTGCAAAAATTAAAAATTGAATCAGAAATGAGCAGTATCTAATGGAAGTTAATGTTCAAAATATAGTTGCGGTCATAAGGCAAATTTGTTTATGTTGAATTTATCATAATTTTTCCTACATCTTCAAATGTTTTGATGTGAAACATTTAATGGCGCGCTTGGATAGTTTTGATGGTACATCGCGTCTTGCCATTCGGCCAGCCTCGCGTCTCGTCGGCTCATTTATATAAACACCAAATATTTTTTATAAGTGCAAGATTTTAAAGTGAAATATTACAAAAGCAGAAAATTATTAAAAAAAGACAATTATGAAATCTTACGGAAAATGAAGTGCCAACTGAATTTATAATAAAGTTCAAAACTTTCGTGACACATTTCAGGTATAACGGAAGATACATCTGACAAAGCAACTTAACAGTATTGTAAACAGAAATATATAATTTTAATAGATCTTTAAAATATCTTTTTTCGTTTGTACATTTCATAAAAATAAAATAATTATTTTATTTTAACAACTACCTATTACTCCAGTAATTTTAGATATTAAAATCACCCACCTGCAGAAAAATTCCCAGTTAGGTGATTTTTTTTTATTCACCTTCGTTATGGTGTTTTAAAAAACGTGTAAAAAGTCCCCATCGATATCGTGCCGGCGTTGCCAGATATTCGAGGTTCAAGTTCACGATAGATGGTTTTTTGCGAATTTCTCGGTTCCGTTCCATTTTTTGTAAAAAATGGTTATTATCAATCTTGTAGAGGACGAAATTATCTATAACTTTTGTATAAACATTTTTTGTCTACGATTTATAGTTTTTCTTATTTAAGTACCCGCGGCTTCCTCCCCTCGATTTTACATAACGGGATTATGCTGCTTCCCGAGGGCCTAACATAATTATTTGTACCATTATTTTAAATTGAACTTAAAGCTAACGATTAATTATAATTTTATCGAAATTAATGCAGTAGTTCTCTATTTATAAGCAACCAAACATACAAATCGACAGCGCTCAAACAGACAGACAGACAGACAATTTTTTTTCGAAAATACGATATTTATACTTAACATCAATTATAAAGACCATTCGTAAAGTAATTTTGTAAAAAAAATTTACAAGGGTTGAGAGAGTGCGGATTAAGTACGAGTATGCATTTGCATACCGTATAACGCACTCTAGTAATAATAGCCACATTTTTAATTTTTTTTACAACATTCATTTACGAATAGTCTTTATAACAATTATAATGAGTATTCGTAAAGAAATTTTGAAAAAAAAAATTAAATGTATGACTACTCCGAGCTATTCTTAGTAGAGTGCGTCATACGGTATGCAAATGCATACTCGTACTTTATCCGCACTCTCTCAACCCTTGTAAATTTTGTTTACAAAATTACTTTACGAATGGTCTTTATAATTGATGTCAAGTATAAATATCGTATTTTCGAAAAAAAATTGTCTGTCTGTCTGTCTGTTTGAGCGCTGTCGATTTGTATGTTTGGTTGCTTATAAGTAGAGAACTACTGCATTAATTTCGATAAAATTATAATTAATCGTTAGCTTTAAGTTCAACTTAAAATAATGGTACAAATCATTATGTTAGCCCCTCGGGAAGCAGCATAATCCCGTTATGTAAAATCGAGGGGGAGGAAGCCGCGGGTACTTAAATAAGAAAAACTATAAATCGTAGACAAAAAATGTTTATACAAAAGTTGTAGACAATTTCGTCCTCTACAAGATTGATAATAACAATTTTTTACAAAAAATGGAACGGAACCGAGAAATTCGCTAAAAACCGTCTATCGTGAACTTGAACCTCGAATATCTGGCAACGCCGGCACGATATCGATGGGGACTTTTCACACGTTTTTTAAAACACCATAACGAAAGTAAATAAAAAAAAATCAGCTAACTGGGAATTTTTCTGCAGTGGAAATCTAAAATTACTGGACTATATCTGAATATTTGTTATACTTTTATTTTCACTCCGTTCAAACAAAAAAATAAAAATAAATATAAATAAATTCAGATGTTTCACATCTGCCAGGCGTCCCACGACGGCTCACATTTTTAGGGTTCCATACTGGAACCCTATTACTAAGTCTATGCCGTCTGTCTGTCCTACATTTAAAAGACTATCTTTTGAACCATACCAGGTAGCCGGTTGAAATTTTCACAGAATATGTGTTATTATGGTGGATATCCTAAATAATAAAAAAAAAAAAAAGTAAAAATTAAGGAGGTTCCCATACAAAAAGCTTGTTTTTTCAACGTTCTTTTGTTTTTGCTCTATGCCTCTATCGTAAAAACGGTAATACACATACAAGAGTCAAACTTGATGTGATTATAGTGAAAACTAACTAAAACAAGAAATAAAAAAAACCGACCAGGCGACCAAGTGTGAGTCGGACTAAACAGTTAGTAAGCTAACAGTTTTGACATTTACATTAACGGTGGCACATACAGAAACACTCGCATTTTAAAATTGACATATCTTTTTTATTTGTCAACCGATTTAAATGAAACAAATACTTAATGTTATCCCAAGCTTATCTCAAACATTACCTCTACCTAAACTCTTTATTTTTATTATTGTATGGAACCCTCGATGCGCGAGTTTAATTTGCACTTGAGTTTTTTTTTTTTTTTAAATGAAACTTTTTCAGTTCTGAAATGGCGCGTCTATTTGGAATTTACGGAGGGGTAAAACGGTTTTTCGTGATGTTATACAAAACAGAGTTAATTAAAACAAACCATTTAGATATAATTACGAAAAAATTCGATATACGCGGTTTTGCCTTATGGTCACAGATATAATAGATAAGATCGTTCATTTACATCTTCGATGTTTATTGCTACGCTTCTTGCAAGCAAAAGATCTACGATGTCCAATAAAACGTCGGTTATAGATTCAGGACATTTTTTTAAGGCTGTGCAAACATATTTTATACAAACACTGGACTCTAGCAATTTTAAACTACTATTCTGCAATATTTTACTTAATTGTAGTGATGTGGCAGCTACATCATCATTATCTGCGATGTCCCTTGTTAAGGCTTTAATAATAGGTTCCACCATCTGAAAATCATTAGCGATCAAAATGTTTAGTACCAAAAAAAAAAGATAAATATAACCTCATACAGTATGCGCACCTCCTGCAAATGTATCCATATAAAGGTCAATTTTTAAACAATCGGAAATCAACAAAATCTCTTTTAAAAAATGGTTAAGAAAATAGGTTCTTTAAATTTATTTTATGAACTCTTGACAATTGAAAGACCAATTGTCAAAATCAAATGAAAAAAATCCAATAAATCATACACTATATTTTTAAACGTCAAATCCAAGCAGTGTTGCCGACAACAAAAATAAAAAATTTCTTCTTTCAGTAACTAGGGTCTAAACTCTAATTTATTTTCGAAGGTTGGCATTGGCATCAACATTTTTTGTTTGACAATTGACATTTCAAAAATTATTAAATCTATGAGATAAGCCCCAAAATCCTCTACATGCCCGTTTTTGACATTTGAATTTTCTTGACAGGTAAATTTTAAAATTGTTCTGGAAGGTATTTGTGTCTGGAACATATGTAATTATAACCTATCAAAATTCAAAATATAGTCGATAGGTTGCTTGTTAGGCGTAAATTTATTTAAAATTAGGCTCAGTACGTTTCTATTTATATAATATGGAAGAATTAGAACAAATCTTTGGTAAACTTAAAATATCAGCTTTAACAAAGTACGCCCAAATTAACAGTTATGTCCACGATGTTACTATTGGGCCCGAAGCAGCTATTGAACCAAAAATTAACACTAGCCAATTCATTGCTGCCATCGAAAAATGCGTTGGAAATAAATCAGAAAGTACTGTTAATGAAAATTCAAGCCCTTCATTGAAAAAAATATATTTAGAAACAGAGCTTCAAAGACAACAAGATGTACAGGTAAGTACTACCGTTAATATTTGTATGAAAACAAAGAGCGACCTTTAAATAAACCTGAGCATTGGTTGCAGACTAAGCGTACTGTAATTAACGCAAAGTTTTCTTAGTAATAAATTAGGTACTTATTTCAGAAAGCGGTTGAAAAACGGGTGTCTTTGATGCAAGCTGAAACCAGTAGGCGCCAGGCGGAATGTCAGATGCGTTGGCAGCTACGGCAAAAAGAATTAGCCGAACGCAATAAACAACACGAGCTATCGTTGAAAAGAGAACTACAAGCGTATGAGAAAAATATTCAAGATGAACATGACCGCATGCGGAGAGATTTACAAATACAGGAACAGGTATTAAGACATTTTAATATGCGGTTGTCATTTTAAAAAATTAAATGCTAATATGCGAAAAATTTATATATAGCACACATACTTTTTTACAAATTCGTTTGCGATTTGTGTGTTAAAAGTTTTAATACATAAAACGCAAACTTTAAGATCAGAACTTTACTTATGGTTTTAAATGTTTTAATTTAAAACCATTGGTAAAGTTCTGATCTTTCTACACTATCAAGGACAACAAATCTATCATACCTATATCACTTAATTGTATTTCTTGTAGTTTTGCCAATGTACACTAATTTAGCTCAGATATTGCGTGCGGGATCCTCGACTTGCTTTACATTTCTCTCACTGCTCATTAATCTTTCTGTCTGATATAATAGCCTTTGCCACTCAGGAGGAAGTAGGATTTTAAACAGTGAAAGGATTTTTTCATATCGGTTCAGTAGTTTCTGAGATTAACGTAAACCAACAAACAAGCAAACCAACTTTATCTCTATAACTTAAGCATAGAGTATAGACTGTAGACCAATGATCGGCAGTCAGTAGACCATTGGTTAGATTTGGCCCTCGAAGCTCTCCCTTCTAGTCCACAGGACTAGAAGGGAGAGCAATCCTTACCTATTTGGGGAAGTGGTAGAAATAGGGCCTAGAAAATTGTTTCTGGTCCGTTAAATTTTGTGATATGGTCATGCGGCTCACCAACAAAATTGTCGATTGCTGGTATAGACTAATAGAATATAGATATGTAAATTAATAATTAATTTTTTTGAAAGATTTTTTCGTTGGAGAGCAGCCAATTATATAATTGTTTCGAAACATATAGGAAAAAATCATTTTACCAACCAGTGGTCACAGTCAGGATTCTAACCTGAACCTTTCCAATTTCGCGTCGGAATGAGCTTACAATACTCAACTGTGACATGATTGCTAAATTAATATTCTCCTTAAATGCTTCAGAATCAATAGATTTTCACTACATGCGAGTGTCAAATCATATCTGCTAATTCAATAGCTATGATATGAAGTGAATCCTCGTACCAGTGAGAGCCCAACATGAAAGTGAAAATAAAAAAAACTATTATTATATTAATTTTTTTATTTTTGTAAAAAAAGTAAAAGATCAATTTTTTACATAATTCCACGAATTGGAAAATATTATAGCTGTTGTATTGGCGAGTAATTTGAGAAATACTGAAAAGTGCGTTGAAAGCTTAAAGCAGCACTTAATTAAAATTTTGAAAAGAGACACTTATGACCTCTGCTGTCGAACGTCAATAATCTACAATATTTACCTATCTAAAATTTTTAATAATATATTGTAGGAAAGAATTAGAAGAACGCATGAACTTCGGGTTAAAGAGGAAGAAAAGTTAAAAAATCAAGATATCAATACGATTGAACAAATACAGTCTCAGTTCCGAATAACGTATGAGAAATTTTCAGATATTTATAAGTACGTAAATGAAATTTTATTTATATTATTTTAGTGAGGAAAATTAACGTAATAATTCATGTTTTTGTTTTATAGATCTTGTTTAGATAAGCATGCAATAAACAAAATACTTTACGATCATTCAAAAGATTTGAAATCTTTACCCGAAGAAATGGACAGAGTAGTTGAATTGTGTAAGGTAGGTACAGTTACAGTGAATATTTTCAATTTTTTTTTTAAATCAATACTGAACAAAGTTTTTGTATGATTTTGATTAACTTTCCATATAGAATTGATATTCAGTCGAATTTCAATTTGGATTCAACTCGATGTCTTTCAAAAATGGTTTTGCTTCTTAAAATGTTGCAAAATAAAAATAGATCACAAATATCATTGTATAAGCGTAATTGCTATTTTATTTATTAAAATATTAGAAAAAATTTTTAAAGACCAGCATTTATTGAAATGTACTAAAAAAAAAAAAAATAATATTTATAATTAAGTTCATAATTATGGCGAAACATCATTAATTTAAGATAAATTAATAGATTTATACGGCTGAATTGCAATTGAAAATTTAGTTTTGGTTTCGGCTGCAGTTTCGGCCAATTTCCGTAGATACTTATGTTTATGTTATTTCAGTAACTGTTATTTTTTCAGTCTGCATCAAATCGAACTGGATTAATTGAAGCTGCTAAAATTGTGTTAGAAAAAGTAACAGACCTTAACGAAACTATCAATCAAGAAATTGGTAAGCATGCAACGATAATGTTTAAACATCGTGCATTCTAACATTGATTGTAAATCTGTTTTTAATTATTATAGAGACTGCCAATCACCAATTTATCAAAGAAACAGAAAATGTAAAAAAGACCGAGCCTACGATTGAAAAAACTCAAAAAACAACAAACGTCGATCAAACTGACAGTTTGCAAGATAACAAAACCGTTAATTTGATTCCAGAAAATATTGCTCAAACAAATGACAACAACCACACAGAAGGTAAGTGTTTTGTTTCAGCAAGAACATGACCTATTAGTTTGAACATGTGATTCGGACAGTGTTAATAATTTTAAATTGTGTGTTTTAAAGACCACCATTAATAATTTTAACATAAGACAAGACAGTATTAATACAGTGTTATTTTGTTTAAGAACCAAACGAATTTGTCAGTAAAAAGTCTTTATCTACTTACGTCAATCTTCAACAATACCGAATTCAATACGAAGAAAGGTACAAGAATCTTCTAACTGATCCTAGCTTGAAGAAATACAGATTCGATCTCAAAAGGGCTGTTAATATTCCAGTTAGTGCCATTTCGGCTACGAGTAGTCAACATCTAACAGTACGTAAAATTTTAAAAATTAAGTACGCTTGTTAGCTAATTCATCTCTGAAGGTCATATCTACGTTAATAATTTGTATGTATTTCTAGGATAAATATAAACGGCTAGCTAAATTATTGAGTGGTCAAACAGTTGAAGGTGTCGGCAGTATTCAGGTGTCTGCTTCTCAACATCCAGAAGGGCTCGCATTTTGCATGGATTCAATTGCCAAAATGTTTGTTGTAAGTGTTTAATCATCGTTGACAGATGACTCCATGTTTGGTTTGATTGATTGTAGATGCTCGATAACTGAGGTCATTAGCGTCTATACTCCACGTTTGGTTTTTTTAACAGTTTTGATTTTCAGTTGCAAGGAGAAGTCCTCGACTCGAACAAAGCCGATTCTGTGTTTGCGTATGCTGCGGTTATCGTCGCGTTGTGGAACGATTTTCCCGATTTTGGAAAATTGATTTTGGCTCACTTTTACAACGAATGTCCTTATCTAGTTCCCATGTACAAACCCCAGCCAAAGGGGCAGTCTAACCAAGATTATTACAAGTACAGTATATTTATAAAAATATTTATTTCAGCTTGAATATCATATATTATTTTCATTTCTATTATAAACCGCAAGTAACTTTTTTATTTGTTGATTATTGACAATGGGGTCATCGCACATATTTTTTATTGCAGATTCTATAATTTCGTAAAAAAATAAAATTGAAGTATAAGTTATTCAAAATGAAAGTTCTTGTGACATGCAAACAGCCCGCGTCGATAAAATAAAAACCAACTGGCAAATGCTGATTTTGTTTGGTTAGATTAGTGTTTTTTAAAGTATTATTTTAATTATTGCAGTCGAACATGACTTCGATTAAATATAATGTAAATTTTAACACACTCAAATGTCAAACGAATTGTACAGGGTACATGCATGCGCTGAGCAGGGCTTTGTGACGTCACACGTGTTGGAATGTCTTCAGCGCTCACATTTCAAAGTAATAAAACTCGATGTTATTTATTAAGTCTTTCATCGTAATGTTCGAATTAGAGTATTTATAATTATTGCGTGAGCTTGAGAATAGCCGTGATCGTTAGAATGCATGACGTTACCATTGTGCATTGTCAATATCAAATAATTAATTATTGTTAAAAATAATAAATGGTGCTAGACTCAGATAGCCAGGTCAGCTACTTGTTGCGTTCAGAATACCGATTAGACGTCGGCTTGAGAATAGCCGAGAGTGTAGCTGCGCTGTTGTTTACATGGCGTTGCTATGGTTCCTCTATTACAAGTCCCCAGTTCTCGGGTTCTAGCCCGAGAGCTGGTAAAAGTGTCAATTGGATTTTCAATTTATTATTAAAAAAAAAAAAAAAATAATGAATTGAAAATATGAATTGGTGCTAGGTCCAAATAACCTTAGCTGTTGGTGGTCTTTAAAACACAATACAATACGATTAGACGTCCGAATTGTGTTTTAAAGACCACCAACAGTTAAGGTTATTTGGGCCTAGCACCAATTCATATGTTCAATTCATTATTTTTTTTTTTTTTAATAATAAATTGAAAATCCAATTGACACTTTTACCAGCTCTCGGGCTAGAACCCAAGAACTGGGGACTTGTAATAGAGGAACCATAGCAACGCCATGTAAACAACAGCGCCGCTACACTCTCGGCTATTCTCAAGTCCGATTAGACGTCCGGTTTTGACAGTGTGTCATTTGACAACTTTGATATTGCAGGTCCTTGGGATATAAGTATATTGATGGAGAAGTAGAGAAGCAAGACAAGTTCTTGAAGCGAATGTCCGGAACAGTGAAGTTATATGCGGCCATATTGATAACGAAACAAAAGCGCGACGCGGTGCACATACCTCACCCACACAATTTGTCAAACGGATGGAGATGGATATCATGCCTGTTAAATCTACCTCCGAGGCCAGATATCAGTGCAACGGTACTGTTGGCTTTTCTAGAAACGAGTGGAAATTTAATGCTAGTTACTTACGGACATCAGTTTAGGAAAATTATTAAATTCATACAAAAAGACTATCTGCCGCGGTTGCAAGAGGTAAAAAAATACTGTTCTCTGTATTTTATAGCAGTTACTGTAGTCTTCAATCTGTATTTCTCGAAACCCAAGGGCAAGGTCGGAATATCATTTTGCTACCGGGAAACTTCTTTGATCAGTCTGTTACCAGTCCGATTTTTTAAAATAAAAATGAGTACAAAAAACAAATTTTACACTTACTTTTTTATTTTTTAGCGGCCTCTGCTTTGTAAGACACCAGACAATGGTCTAGTTGCCCTATCAAGTCTACTATTCATAAATAGAATTGAATAAGATGTAGATTAGTTTTATAATAGAGGTTGATAATTAGGTTTAAAATGAAATCTTTGTCAATTTACAGGTGGATTCAGGAGGTCCTGTTGGAAGACTAGAAATGTTCCTACAAAATGTTACAAAAAGAGGACTGATTTTGCCACCACAAGGAATGTTGCCTAACAATTTTTGGTGATTTGAAAATAATTTTTTTAAATACATTTTATAATTTTTTTTATTATACATGAATAAAGTGATATATTTAATTATTTTCCGTGTCGGATTGTTTTGTTTTCTTTGTTATTGGTTTCAAGTGAGCGGCATCAACTATATTCCTAAAAAAAAAATCATAAAATCAGTGGGTTTTTACAGTCCAAGACGCAGGTTACTGTCCATAACAAATACATTCAGGATTTTTTAATGAATAAAAAAGTTCGTTTTGACAAATACAGAAAGCGAAAAAGTTCCCTTTTTGTTTAACAATCATTAGTCGACATAGCTCCAGTCCGATAAAAATTTATTTGTGTGTAATTAGTAAATGAAAGAATATTTGCGAGCGTGAATCTTAAGCTCAGAAAAAATCACGGGTGCTTGAGCCCCAAACCACCCACGCAGTCGATGTCTATGACTATGCTAATGTTGCGCTTAATAAAATCAGTCCAGCGAAATACAGTAATTATTTTCAAAAGAAGTGTAGTATTTATAAGACTTTAATAAAGCTAATCGATTTAGTTAATTACGTACTTAAATTCTTCGTATGTTTTTGACGTTTGAACGGCACGAAGTTTGGCATCGTTTCGTATCCAATATAGATCATCTTGTTCAATAGCGTCCTTCAATTCTTTCTCAAGACTTTTTATTTCATTCAAATCAATTAATTTTTTTGACATTTTTATTTATTTATTCTACTTTAGACATTCGTTCTGTCATCCAAAGGTATGCAATCAGAGAGACAACGTTTCTCAACAATATTAATATTTTAAGAGGTTTGTTTTCCATAGCAACCGAAACAGTTCAGAGAAGAAGCAAGTTCGGTTGCCTACATGAATTTCGTAATGCTGTTTTCGAAAATAGTGTCAGTGCCAGCTTTGAGGAAAGGGGGAAGGGGTCAACCCGGGCGCCAGGGCAAAATGCTAGTTAATAATAAGAAATAAAGGGCGCTCGCTGAATAGTCATAACAAAAATTTTCAACTTTGACGATCTCTCACAATTCACATCGTTATACTTCATCTACAAAAATATTAGATAAAAATAATGTCGTGTTCTACTTAACGAGCTCTGAGCAATGATATCTCACATGAGATACAAAAAAGCATTTTTTCGACCACCACAGATTAAAATTTACAAAATTTTAAACGCGATTTTCAATTTTGGGTCAAAACAATACAAAATCTGTTTAACTGCTATTTTTGTATTTTACGTGAATCGATTAACACAGGAACGAAAATTGTCAGTATTTTCTGTGTATCATTCAAATTCCCTTCTTTGCTTTGTCGACTTAATGAACCGTGGCTACACGTTATTCCGCCATCTTTTCAACAACGTCCGAACTAACTTAGTGCGAACACAAAACGTCGAATGCTCTCGAGGGATGAGTGTAGCTGTGTAGCGGCTGCGGCACCATTGTTGCAGTTTATGCAGCGGTATAATATGTGGCGCGGATAAGCTGTTAAATGGCGTCGTTTGGCGTCGGTCGTGCGGTACGACGTTACCCGACGCAACAATGCGCAGTGCCAATAGAACGAACGAACTCAGGTCAGTTAGTCAGTCAGTCAGTACTGGGAATTGCTGTGTTATGTACTATGTTCTATCAAATACTCGTCTCCATAGTATAATAGTTAAAATTTTGTGTATGTGTATTATACGATGTATTTAATTACTTAAGTACGTTCTGTGTGTTTCAGTGTAATTATTGGAATGGGTAAATACTATTTGTGATTAATGTTTAAAATTTAACTTTTCATGAGTAATTAAAAATGTGTCAGATCTGTTAAGATTATCGTGAAGGTGTAAATAAAGTAATTGTGCGTGTAGAGTGTCGTAGTAAATAACGGGCGTAATAGGACGAGGCAGTGGGTAGGGTCAGCGCCTCCGCGACCGCCAAATGCTCGTGAAAAGCGGGCAGCGGCGCGCCGCAACATGATCAAGAGGAGCTGGTGCAAACGAAATGGGCGCCACCGAACCCTGCTGGGCCGTGGCGGTGGTGGTCGCGGTCATATGCATCGCTTTCGGGACCACCGCACCCGACTGGACCGATTGCCCGACGGCATGTCGGTGCAAATGGTCCGGCGGCAAGAAAACCGCTTTGTGTCGCGAGGCCGGTTTCACAGCTCTGCCGGCATCCTTAAACTCGGATATGCAAGTACTTGACCTCAGCGGCAACGCGATACCTTATCTTACCAAAGACGCTTTCAAATCGGTCGGCCTCATCAATCTTCAACGTATCAAAATACGACAAGCGCGCGTACGTGAAATACATAAAGATGCTTTTAGGGACTTGATTATACTGATCGAAGTGGATTTGTCGGAAAATTTAGTGGAAAGTATTCACCCAGAAACATTCGAAGGAAATGATCGTTTGCGCGTATTGTATCTTAACGGCAATCCGTTGCGTCAATTACAAGCAGCACAGTTTCCAGTGTTACCACATTTACGTACTCTAGAACTTGAAGATTGTAAATTGACCGCGATACATCGGAAAGCGTTTGTAAATGTGGAGCAGCTCGAGTCGTTGAACTTAAAAAACAATAAACTGTCCGATTTGTCGGAAACTGTTTTTATGTTGATCGCTCGTTTGAAAACGTTGGCGTTGGACGGAAATCCGTGGCGGTGTGACTGTAGGTTGCGCGGTTTCCGCACTTGGTTTTTAGCCAGTAAATTAACGTCGATACCTCTAAGGTGCAAGGAACCGGCCAGACTTACCGGCCGTCAGTGGGAAGACGTGCCGGCTGTTGATTTTGCGTGCGCGCCAACCGTTGCACTCGTCGAGGACCTGGTGCACGCCCAGGCGGGCGATAACGTTACGTTCAGCTGTCACGTGAGTGGCGATCCCGAACCCGAAGTGACGTGGCTGTATAACGGTCGAATTATCGGCTCGGGAAACGCCACTCACCCGGACCAAGTGCTCTTAATAGAGGTCGAGGAAGGTCTCCTCGATAAGTGGTTCAATATAAGTTTGTTTAACGTGTCCGAATTGGATGCAGGTGATTATTCGTGCGCGGCGCGAAATACGCAGGGTAATATCACTGGCAACGTAACCCTCGTTCTGCCGGAAGTGATGATTGCAACGACGGTCAGCAAAACGGAGTCGTGGCTTGTGTTCGGTATGGTCAGTGGCGGTGTTGCGGCATTGTGCACGGTGCTTGTCGGTGTCGCGTGCACCTGTTGCCTGTGCGGTCGCGAGCGGAGGCGACGCAAACGGCATCGAAGAAAAGGCAAGTTAAAAGGCAGCATAAGTTTCACGGACCAAGAGAAAAAATTACTCGACGTTAGCATAACAACAACCGAACGACCATCGGCGACAGACAGTTGTGAAGTGCTCAGTTCACAACCGGATCTTGACAGCTGCCGTGCCGAACAATCGCCGGGTTCTGTACAACAAATGGAATTGTGCGAGCCTCCGGTTCACATCACGATCGAGAGTCATGCTTCCGAAGCCGGTTTGATGCAAGCGGCGGCTCCTGCATCGAGTTTGTCGCCAGCAAGCGCAACCGGGTATCCGGCAACGCTTAGTGTATTTCCACCGCCGCCCGAGTTCTCGACAAGTATTCTCCCGGCCGGTGCGTTCGGTAACATATTTATTTCGGTGTCGGTAAGTCAAGATCCAGCTGGAATCGACGTTCAACATTATCCGGATCTGCTCGATATTCCGCACCCGGCTCGCGGTGGGGGTAAACATCATCAGGCTGTTCAGAGTGTGGCTACGGGACCCGACATACCGTATTGTGGTGCGGCCGACGCGTACGCTACGATACCGCGACGGCCGCGATCCCAACTACCGAAGCAATTGTCTGCTGATCATCAGGAGAGTAGAAGAGTTCCGCGGCACGGTCCGCACTACGATAATATGGGACCGCGAGTCACCGCCGGCGGTGGAAGCTGTTCGACACTTTCTCTTCCCGATGCGGATGGCCTCGTTGTACCGACAGACATACCGCCGCCTCCACCGCCTCCAAATTGTACACCGCACACTGGAGAATTTGTATCGTTATAACATCAATATGTTTAGTAGGTGCAGTATGCAACCTGCAATCTTTTATACAACAGCAGCTGATTTTTTATAATATCTACGATTGTTTCATAATGATAATGTAAGTACCGACTATGTACCTAGAGTTATACATTTGTGGCCCCAAGGCAAAGTGGCCAGAATTTTTGGTAGTTTTTTTATTAACTTTAGGTAAATTTTTTTAGCTCAATTTTGTGTAAAAACGTTTTATCTCTGCGCAAATTTCAAGTAAAATTTAAATTGTATTTCAAAATGACTTATTTTATCTCCAGTGGCACCCTAGATTAAGGTCGATTTATATTATCCGGTCAGACACAGCGCGGGAACGTAGCGTTTCCGGCAAGACAAACATTTTTACATGCATTTCAAATACGAATATTTATACTTAGCGGATCCCGTTTGTTCAGATACGTATCAATACACGTATTTGAAATGCATGTAAAAATGTTTGTCTTACCGGAAACGCCTACGTTCCTGCACCGTGTCTGACCGGATAATATAAATCGAGCTTTATCCAGTAATCTATTTTTTGTTATATACGATGAAAAGAGACGTTTATATGGCTTGAGGTACATTCTTACCACAGGAGCGTCACGAACAAGTCAAACGAAATTTATTTACTCCTTCGACACGGTGCAACTTCAGTCGAGGATCTCATTCTTTTTTTTTACTTAAAATGAACGATGAAGATATTGAATTTCGTTAGAGCTGTCGTCGTTCACGGCGCTTACGTAGAAAAATGCTTCAAAATATGCGATTGGCAAATTTTTTCACGGCAGTTAAAAAAAGACAACTGGATATCACTGTTGTAATCCAAACGTCTCTGGAGGTTTGATTCGTTAATAATATGATTTTACCAAAAACCTAACATGAGCCATTTTGCCTTGAGACCACATGACATCTGTACAAATCTGTACAACTCATGTATAATATGTATTTTCTTTAAAATAGATTCTCGTAAACTTTCGACTATATAAAAGTTCTGTTTGGTATGCTTGTCCCAGGACTGAGTAGTGCAAAAAATGGACCAATGGGTTGGCTTTATTGATCTAATGATGACATTCAGGCTAGACTTTAAGGGTATAAATAATCCATAAGTTCTCTCAAGACATGAGGTACACTTGATTTGTTTCTTTTGACATACATCTGTTATTTATTTAGCACAATCTGGCTTATAAAATAACGACATTAAAATTTATAAGATTTGGTAATATATATATTGTATATCAAGTAATGACTGTAATGAAGTATATTACTGACGAGTAGAGACAGTATGTTAAAATGAGCGCTAGTGAGTTTTAACAGTCACACGAGTCATAATATCATTGCGTACAAGATTTATAAAATAGTATTTTTTGTCCTACCTTCAGCTGCTTTAGACTTCATTTTTAGTTTTTTTTTCAAAATTTTTGACATTTCATTTGTATAGCAAAGAATTTATTATTATTATAGTAGGCCATAAAAGTAGTATAGTAGGTACTGCAGTAGCACGCGTGACCGGATATAAAATACTATATTGATTTGGTTAGTGCGCCTACTACTTTCCCGCACACGTGTGCAGGAAAGTTACTTTTCCAGCAGTCCAGCACACCGGCCTGTAAAGGGTCTCTTTACA
This sequence comes from Mongoloraphidia duomilia, assembly GCA_039654895.1. Classification (NCBI taxonomy): domain Eukaryota; kingdom Metazoa; phylum Arthropoda; class Insecta; order Raphidioptera; family Raphidiidae; genus Mongoloraphidia; species Mongoloraphidia duomilia. Next base: position 35,570,785 of record CM077524.1, on the reverse strand, counting down.
TGTATGCATACATGTATGTAAATCAGCTATTTTATAGGAGGTAGGATAAAAATAAATGTTCAATAGGTACATTCGTTCCGTTGGTATATATATTCAGTCTCCAAAATCCACACCAAGCGGACGTTCGTTTATTAAAACTGCATATATTTTTAAAACGATTCATTATATTCAAAATCCGATTCTACCATTTATTAGGGCATTAATTTAACTATTTAAATATGTGAAAATAGATATATCCAAATGTATACGCACCAGTGTAAAAAAATAAAAAAGTGTTATAGAAAGTATGTTAACACTTTTGATGCACTTGTGGCAAAAAATATGTTTAAACGTACGAGATGGGCGACAATTGTTAAACTCGTGGATGATCGCCCGTTTTCTGCATTAGTTGCACAATATACTTTATAAGTATCAAAGTTCTCGGCGTATAGAAGAACATTTTCTATCGAATTTTATCAATTTTAATGTCATTTAATAAGCAAGTGTGAAGTAAATGTCAGATTTACGTCAAAAGATATCAAATCAAGCGTATTGTGACGTCTTAAGGAGGGAATTTATAGACCGCGACTCATACACAGTACAGCATGCTTAATGATCATTGTGATAGCGAAAGCATTTGATGAATATCAAATCATGTTTAATGCCTGTAGTACAATCTTGCCGAGTTCGCTCGCAGGAGATCTCGCCGAGAGATTAGGTAAAGCGAGCGTCTACGAATGTGTGTGTGTGTACACACTCGGCGTGGCTCGGCTTCAGTTGTCATTTAAACTATACTCAATTTCATATAAACTACGCAGTTAAACACGAGAGTGTACTGACTGCGCTCGCACTCGCCGCTCGGTTTCTTTGACTCGCTGTCAAAAAACCGACTTTATACGGAGCGCTTCCGAGGCGAGACAGGGCGCTACAAGGCCGGCTGAGCGTTCGCGTTCGGGTAATCTCGGTATCCCTCGGCGAGAGTGTACTGCCGGCATAATATTTTGTCGTCAAGCATGTGTGTTCAAACATGCTTGACGACAAAATATCAAATAATCAAACACGGTTTGATAATCTTCAAAAACGTGTATTGTCTGCAAGCATCAGGCAGATCCGTAGACTATTAAAATGTTTGACTTTGTATGGGCTGCTTAAGAGTATTCGATAGCGGAAGCTACCCCCTGCACCCTTCATCTCAAATCCTTCCCCCTCGCTTATAAAACGGTTCCGGCTCTCCCGACGCTATTTTTAAAGCTAAAGGGTTCGGGTAAACGCCAAATGAAGGGCCGAGAATCACACTACAGATCCTACAGGCAAATTTTTTGAAAAAAGGTTTGGAATACGTAATTTTTTAAAAAGTTATTAGTATTTTCAGGAAATGTTTTTCAATTTTTCGCTTGTAGGATCTGTAGTGTGATTCTTGGTCCTTCATTTGGCGTTTAATCGAACTCTTAAAATAGAGGCAGGAGAGTGGGAACCGTTTTGTAGGCGACGGGAAAGGATTTGAGATGAAGAGTGCAGGGGGTAACTTCCGCTATCGAATACTCTTAAAATGACTATACATTATTATTGAACGATTCGTGCATTCAACTACACTACATTGGCGTAACAAACAGACCTAAAGTTCTGTTCAGAACAATGTGTAGTTCAAAATAGCAGAACTATACCTAATGTAAAACCAATACCGATCAAATAAATAAGTACATAATATATTGTATAATACTGTATTATGTAGATTTCTATTGCAGTCGATAATCTGTATTTATTAAAGTGTACATACTTTATTCATACGATGATAGAAGATTTGTATGTATTTATATTATTTATGAACTTCTTAAGTTCGGAACGTCAGTTAGCGCTGCTGCTTAAATAGTTCTCACGTCGTTCTTGTTCACATGAAATTTTTAAGTCGCCAAATTACTAAGGTAATCTGGGCCTAGTATCTGTATATACATATTTTTAAATTTATTATTGTTTTTTTATAAAGTTATATATATATATTATAATATACTTTTGCTAAATTTCATATCAGAATTTAAAAGAAAAATCCATGTAATACGCCAGTTCTCAAATTAGAAGTTATAGGACTAGAGGTTTTGTAACAGAAAAGCTACGTGTAAAATTATATGTACTTATGTACGCAGGTTTGAAGTTATACTTCTTTGGCGTAACAAAACAAAAATAACTCCAAAAATTTTATCCCGCGTGCCAGTACTAAACGTTTGTAAAAAAGACGATAAAGTAATAAAATAAAGATATTAAATAAATTAATTTAATTTAATAAATTATTAATTTATTAAATATATTTATTTATTATATTTAGATATTAAAAAAAAGCATGTTTGTGTTGAGATTTGAACCCGAGACCTATTGCGTATGACGCGGCGGTGCTATCCGTCACGCTACGTAGATCTTACATAGTAGTGCTATATAATAGGGTATTATAATCATGAACTTCTGAATAACTTCATGGTGTTTCTACCGACTAACTTCATGGTGTTAAATTGTCGTGATGCGATGCGTAAAAATTCACTCTCATCATTTTTCCATAACGCGTCAAAAGAAGTATACCTTCAAAAATGATGCCCCGTCTAACGATCTTGGCTATTTTCAAACATAAATGATGCAAACATGTATGTACGTTATATTGGTATATAACACTGTTCAAGAATATTATTGCTTTTCTTTTGATCGGGAAATTCTATCTAAAAAACTAAAAAAGTTGAAAAGGTTTTTCGATGCAATTATGCAAATCAAGTGAACTGTAAGTACTTAAAGTATATATAACCGGTAAAGGACAGCTTAGAAAAAATATATGAAGAGTACAGTGGACAAATGATTCAGGTCAACATTTTCAAAATTAAGATAATTACATAATTAGATATCTGTTTGTGTTACATAGGTACATGTAAGTTTGAAATAATTATTAAAAATTTTTTCGTAAAATCATATAGGTACTATATGTAGTACCTACCTATCATTCAAACAATTTTTTTCTTGAAAAAATAAATAAAAGTAAGATACCTATTGTTTTTGTAATTCGTGCAAAATAATATCTCAAAACTACAGTAGCGTATTATACGCCACTGTAGTTTTGAGATATGTACTATAATAGTCCATTGACGTTTTATGCGCTGTACTCTACCCGATTTCAAACGCGCATGCGTCGTTTAAAGTTTTCTAGTTATCAAATTGCATTTTTTTAACTTCCAGGGTTAATTGAGTCTAATTATTTTTTATAAGTAAATTGAAAATCCATTTGATATTTATTTATATATGTGGTAACCAGGGGCTTCAACACTTGAGCGAAGACAGTGTGGTCTAGTGGTTAGCGTCGCGGCCTCTAGATCAGACTGTCGTGGGTTCGAATCCCGCATCCGCTCATGGATGTTTTGTGATATAATTTAGTTTTAAGTGAGAGTTGTTATTTAATGTACCAAGACGCTATATAATGACCTAAGTTCTCGACGCGTCTATGATTTACAATAAATAAATAATAAAATTAACACTTGAGCAATCTCGCAATCGATGCCCCTGGAAACTACTGAAACGATTTGAAAAAAAAAAACCTTTCACTGTTGTCTGTTTAAAAGGCTGTAGGCTATGTAATGTACGCTACGACAAAAATAAATGAGCAGTTAGCGATCAAACGAGCGTAGCGATTGCTGCCTTAAATTAATTCGATTGAACCAGCAAAGCGAAAATTGAGATCCCGCAATAAGAACTTATTTAAAAGACAGTTCTAAGACCAAAATCTATAGGGGCGGAAAGAGAGTAGTTCAAGGATATATTAAAAGAAAAAAATTACATGTAGTTTCCGGGAACTGAATTCTAACCCGATAAAGTTTTAAATAAATATGTACCTATATTCGTTCGTTAATTATATAAGAAACAAGTGAATCGAAATCGGAATCGATAATTAAAATTACCATTTTGTATTATTTTCTTGAAGCTACCTTTCTCGCCTCGATAGCGAGAATTCTCGAAAAATTTCGTTTCGAAAATTGCCATATAGCTATTTCAATAGCGGAAATTATGTTAATGCAGTGGTTATAACGTTGTGAAGTGTGAATATATATTTCCTCTAAGCATATCAATTCGGGGATTCACATAAGTAACTATACCGCGGATCCGTCACGTTTCATAACCTTCCAATTGTATCTGAACCTTGTACTAATTGAGATATTCGATTTATTTTTAACAATAAATTGAAAATCCAAATGACAGTTTCACTATAGTTTCCTTTTGATTATTTTATAAAGTAATAATGAATTCAAATTCAAATTATTTATTTCCTCAGTAAAAAAAATATACAAAATAAACAAATGTTTTACAAAAAATAGAGGATTTCCTGTCCAACTTGGAAGACCAGTGCTAGGGCAGGAGTATAAAAACTTTTTTTATGATACGAGCATAACTGATTCTGTAGATAATAATTATTTGGTATTTCACAATTCTGTAGAGATTTTGCGAATTTTGTTTCTTGTCTCATCGAGATCTAGATAGTTTAATCTCGAACTCGTTTCGAAATTCGAGACTAGAATAACGGATTTGTCAAAATTCGAGACGGCAAAAATGGTCAATCTCAACTCGAAAAATTGGCGGCAATGTGACAAATCAAATCAGCAATGACATATGCTTTTTAGAGTTCCATGTTTAGAGTTCCATACACTCTCGTGTATGTCCGTCCGATCTCCTCCCCTTATCTCCGAAACCACTGAGCCTAAAATTTTGAAAAAATATAGGGAATATAGGGCCTCACTCAAAGTTTACAGGAAAATGTGAACGAAAATCCCAAGTCTTTAAATTCCTACGGGAAACGGAATAGTACGGAACCCTCTCCATGCGATTCCGACTCGCACTTGACCTTTTTATACCCTTGTAACGCTAATGCGTTTATAAACAGTTAAATATAACTGTAGTAGTTTTTGGCATAAATAAATAATATGTAGCTATCTAAAACGGACAACGGTTTTTATTATTTCAATCGTTTTACTATAAAAATTGATTATATTTTTAATAGTCTTGATAAGATCTAGACATGAGTTCGTAAAAACTATAGTTTGTATGTGTAGTCAGTCGCATATACTATAAAATTATAATATAAAACTTTTGATTATACATAATTATTATACAGAGTGTAGCATGAAGTCATTTCCAAACTTTTAGAGTGAGTCCAGTCGCCAGGAAATTTTCTTAAAAATAAACGATAAATTATATTTTTTTCGCTGAAGTTGTAGTTTGGTGGACATTACCTACCTTAACTTTTTTCTGTAGAGGAGGGTAGGGGGGTTATGAAAATTCTTGAATGTTCTCTTACTGATGAATATAGAGCTCGTGAAAAAGTCATCTCGCGATGTGGCCTTTGATCTTCTATAGCGAAATAAAAAAATCTGTCTAGGAATCAGTTGGATACTTATTCTCCTAAACTAGGCGCGTCAAACTGGGATCCACAACGGTTTTTTTGTGGCCCGTGTCGTTCCATGAAAAAAAGAATAACAAATAAATGAATAAAAACGAAATAGAAATTGTCGCAATTTTATTTTTGATTTAGTCGCGAAAACCCTAGTCGATATATTATATGAAGTCAAGGTCGATTGATTTCATTTGGATGAAAAAAAACTCAATATTTTGTTTCGTCTGTGGACCGTGCCGTATGAGTTATTACCTCAGAACAGAGATAGCTATAGAAGTGGCATATCACAGCTTGTATAGGGTAGTTTTCCAATTACAGCATTAAAGCGCATTGTGCGGCATAGTGCTCAACGGTGATGTTTCAACTACAGCAATGCTTCGCACAATCGAGCACTTTGAAAAGTACTGCTTTGGGGTGATGCGCGCATTGGATACCATGAAAACTAGCATGAAAACTAATGCACGTTCCAGTTAAGCGTTAACACACCTCGGCATTGTGCGCCACTGAGTCGCATTATGCGATGTAATTGGAAAACTACCTTGATGTACAACTGAAGCCAGTCGAATTATGCGGGGAACAATTGATACTATTGAAAATATAATAAAATATTTTTACTTACTGATGATAAGATACACCTTGATTTTTCATAAGCGCTTTGTTATTGTAACATCCAGCCATCCAGGCACACAACACGACATAAAGAGTAATTAACACTACGGAATACAAGCAACGAATTTGATCATAATGTACCTGACAGGTCGTACTTTAGTGTATAACTGTGGCTTCAAGGCGACGTGACATGCTGTTTCTACAGCTATCTCTGTCCTGAGGTTATTACACTATAATTTATTAGGGAAATGGCCTTTTGCTCAAATGAGTTTGATACCCCTGCGGCCTGAGGGGTGCTTTTTGTCCGTAATGAAGGCGAAAGAGCAGTAGATTTCTGTTTCGTAATTAGTTCGGCATTGGGAAATTGTTTTAGTCGTGTCATATACAGGGTGAGTTCGACCATCCGTATCAGTCATTTTTTTCGAAAACGGTTAGTCGTAGAGAGTTGTGTCAAAAATTTGTATTATAAAAGCCCTAATAAAGAATCGAATGGTGATAGTTTTTTTTTCCGGGAAGGTCGGCTTCCCTATTAGTTTGCTCCAGAATGTCCAGAACTCCGGAATTATAAATGTAACGATAGGTCGAAAGTGGTATTGTTGAAAAGATCTTTAAAAAATAAGCAAGTTTTGTAGGAAATTTTTTTTTATTACTGCCACCGCTGTTAAGTAATATTTGTTTGAAATTACTAAATTAAAATGTCATAATAACGAACTTTTTAAAAGTCCGCATTTAAAATCTAGTTACCCTATCTATCGATCATTAAACACTGAAGAAGTACACTCACAGTATAACCAGAAGAGCTCAGTAGTATGTATTAAAGAGTAAATGGAAGACAGTTTGAACACTTGTGACAATGTCTAAGGTTGCTAGATTTTTAATGCCGACTTCGATCGTTATTATGAAATTTTGATTTAATAATTTCAAACGATCGTTACTTAATAGGGGTGGCAGTAATTAAAAAATGTTTCCTACAAAACTTGCCTATTTTTTAAAGAGCTTTTCAACAGCACCACTTACAACCTATCGTGCTTTCTAAAATTCCGGAGTTTTGAATATATAATAATTTATATGTATACTTATAGAAATTTACAGGGGCGGCAGTAATAAAAAAAATTTTCCTACAAAACTTGCTTATTTTTTAAAGATCTTTTCAACAATACCACTTTCGACCTATCGTTACATTTATAATTCCGGAGTTCTGGACATTCTGGAGCAAACTAATAGGGAAGCCGACCTTCCCGGAAAAAAAAATTATCACCATTCGATTCTTTATTAGGGCTTTTATAATACAAATTTTTGACACAACTCTCTACGACTAACCGTTTTCGAAAAAAACGACTGATACGGGTGGTCGAACTCACCCTGTATACAGGGTGATTCATAATATGTGCGCAGGACTTCAGGATGTGATAGCTCGTTCAAAAATATGAAAAAAGTTCCTATTAACATGGGTCCGCAAAAGCACCGTTTTCGAGATACAGGGTATTAAAGTTGAAGAAAAAAATTTCGTTTTTTGCTTATATCTGAAGAACGGTTTGAGGTACAAAGTTAAGCTGCCGCGCACATTTTCTACCTTAAATTTGCTTTGTAAAATTTTTACGAAAAAATTTTTTTTGTTACCAGTGGAGGAGATTTTGAAGGTGGTCTGTTTTGTTTGTGTAATTTTTTATTGACATTTTGTCAACTTATAAAATCAAGTACGTAGGTGCTTAAAAAAAATCATGTTTTTAATCCTAAAATGCTCTTTTTCTCGGAAACGATTGACTGTAGCGCTTCAAGACAAGAGTACTTTTTTGTGTAGAATATCCCGGAGGTTCCAAAACGCGTTTCAAAATTAATTTTTTTCCAGTGGCGTAGAAGTTAGGGGGAAAAATACCCTTCAATCATTCAAAATCTCCACCACTGGTAACAAAAAAAATTTTTCGTAAAAAAAAACAAAGCAATTTTAAGGTAGAAAATGTGTGAGGCAGCTTAACTTTGTACCTCAAACCGTTCTTCAGATATAAGCAAAAAACGAAATTTTTTTCTTCAACTTTAACACCCTGTATCTCGAAAACGGTCCTTTTGCAGACCCATGTTAATAGGAACTTTTTTTCATATTTTTGAACGAGCTATCACATCCTGAAGTCCTGCGCACATATTATGAATCACCCTGTATTTAAAATTTGTTCGGTAATTTTAGTTGCGAATTAAATTTAATTGAAATTTATAGTGCCGCCTCTAAAAACTATAAAAAAAATGTTGTTAAAGCTGCAAATGATATAACTTCTTACATAATATATGTGTACATATTATTATTATATTTATTCGTACCTACTTTTCCGTTTCACGTTACGCAGTTTCCGGATTAAACAGATAATTTTACATTAAATATCTATTTTTCAAGAGGATAAAAAAGTAATCAGTTTTATTTTAGTAAAGTTCCGTTTTATGCAGGTTTCACTGTAATTGTTCTCATTTAAAAGAATTAACGTTGTGTTTGTTCATTAAAGATTTTAATTAGGGCGTAGCGAATTTAATTTTCGCTATTTAAACAATCCATGTGATAGCTTTCAATATTTTTTTTAAACTTTTTTTTACAACAGTCAATAATGTAAATCTGAAACAGGAATGCAAATTGCATTTTCCAAATATACAGGGTGTTTCCTAAGTATGATGCCGAAAACTTCGAACTCAGGTCAATTTAAGAAAACAAGTTCCTATAAACATATGGATCCGCAAACATACAGTTCCTGAAATACAGGGTGATGAAATTCCAAATTATTGCTTCATTGAAGCAATATTCGTTTGAAATTTTGGTAGATTTCTGGGAAAGTAATTTTTTTACAAAAGTCCCGAAACTAGGAGAGTTAAATTTCCGTTACTGTTACACTAATAACATTTTGAACTATAGTAATATGTAGTTCTATATAACTAAATAAAATAGGACCTATGTTCACATAAGATTTTTTACTCAAAATTACGTCTCTAACAATAATGAAGCAAAAATTTGGAATTTTAATACTCTGTATCTCAGGAACTGTGAGTTAACGGACATCTGTTTACTTTTTTTAAAATTGATTTTAAATCACCTTTCGAAGTTTTTGGTATTATTTCAGAAACACCAATGGCGGCGCTAGGATTTTTTGTTTGAGTGGGCCAGACTTGGGCATGGTGTTCTGAAGGTGGGCCAATAACATTTGTCTCTAAAATTTTAACCCAGATTACTTGCTATTGAATTTATAAGAAAAATTGTTGAAATTTCGAGGGTTACAAACGTATTTAAAAGATAAACTAGAGATTGGGGATTATTCCAGGGTGGGCCAAGACAGTTTAAGGTGGGTCACGGCTCACCCGGCCCACCCTCTAACGCCGCCACTGGGAAACACTCTGTGTATTAAGTACTGCGAAAATGAGAGAACTCAAAGGCAGCCTATGAACGGGGTTTACAGTTCATTTAAGATTTTCGAAAATGTGATATTTATTTGTTATAAAATTAACGCGACGTTTTTAATATTCTTATGACGGGTTTATTGTACATTTAACACGCTGTTTGTTAATTCGCTGTTAAATTATACACATAAAACCATATAGAAACGTACACAGATAACTGCAGAAACAGCGAAGTTATGTACGAATTGTTTGGCTCAACACGAACTGTTATTCCCGAGATCTAATATACATTAAAACTTATGCTGGGTTGCAGAAAGCATTTTCAAAAAATTTGGTTTGACAATAGCCTTAGATTGTGATGTGATCATAAGTTTTTATATATGCAGGAACAGTCTAATGTCGTGTAGAACATTGGTTTGTACTCACACAAAAACAAACGAATCATTTACATAGAAAAAGATCGCTTTTCAAGCTAAATTTTAATCAAAATGCTTAGAAAAATATTGTTTTGAAGTGGAAATTGTACAAAAAACTATTGAAGAACAATATGATATAGAGAAATGGTGATCCGTAGATGATGTAGAAATTAGCAGAGAAAAACTCAGTGGCAAAAGGATCAAATAAACTTTGCAATACTGATGATTAAATTTGCATTTATAAGCTTACGTTTCGGTGCTCATTGCACCAACCTCAGAGCATCTAACATTAAGTTTGAATTTATAATTTGTTTAAATTGTATGAATGTAACATTAAAAAAACAAAGCAAGCGAAAAAACTTACCAATGCTGTAAAAAATTTAGTATATTGTACACTGTATAATTTATAATTAAACATCATGAATTTTTTGTGATTTTTTTAAAAAAGATATAAAATAGTCACTGGATAAATTTTATTTGATCCTTTTGCCACTCCTAATTTCTACAAAAAACTATGCTAATATGTACTATAATAGAAAAAAAATATGCAAATGGCTAATTTGGTCTAGGTATTCTATATAAAGTGTCCACCTAAATCGAAATTTCGTTAAAAATTTAAAATATTACAAAGTTTTGAATTTGTATTGACTACTAACGCGTTATTTATGAAAATTAGTCAAATCAGTCTGCGACTCTCTGGTAACGACGAGAAGTGGATCGGTGCTCAACATGCGTTCGCCATTATTTTTTAATTAATTAGCCTGTTTTGTAATCGACCGTATTTTTTCCGGAATCTTTCGATGAAAATAGACTTTAAAATACAGTTGTATATCGGGACCAAAAAAAAATCCTAAAAACAACATTATACCTACAAAATATGTCAAATTGCTAAACAATAATAAGAATCAATTTTATAATACCTATTTTGATTATTATTACTCATTGAAAAACAAAATTGCTGGTCGAATTATTGAAGTTCTATGAGTGATTTTAAAAGCGTTAATAGTAATTTTTCTGTACAAGTTAATTTTTAAAATATGTCGTTTAGTTGTAATGGTATCGTTGTCCGCGGGGAATAGGTTCCTGAAAAAGGACCCGGTTGGCGAGATTGAAGCATTTCGGAGTGACTAGGCGTATTGAAGATTATGGCTTGACATTTTTATATAATTAATAAAGGCTACCATTTAGCCTAAGAGGCAGCGATGGATTTTCTCAAGCGTCTACGTAAGGAAAAATAACATTAAAAATACTTGTATAAGTGTTCCCCCTTTAAAGATAGAATTTAAAAAAAGCCTTACATAATTACTTGAATAATTTATATTTTTATTTGTCTAATTTCTACCTGTCACCGAAAACGCAAGGGACAAGGGCTGCCAGACTTACAGATTCTTAAGGGGAACACTTATTCAGGTACTTTTTAATGTAATTTTAACGTAGACACCTGAGAAAAACCGTCGCCGGCTCTCCGTCTATATATCTTATTTAACAAATTGTTAATTGTTCAACATTATTAAATGAAATATCATTTTTTTTAACTAATTGTACATATTTATACATACTTAGAAAATGCATAAAAAATTGTAAATATATTAGCATTATTTTAATGTGTTGAATAATTAATAATTTATTTGTAATCATAGACTGCTAAATATTTTCTCAGCTATTGTGTACGCAGTGCATGGTAAATTTATTTTTGTAACATGCTCAATAATTTAAACAAACATACCGACACATCTACAGCTTGGTTCAACGTACCTTTGCTCTCTCACCATTGTTACTCTAAGTCGTGACTTCAGGTAATCTGTAACAATTTCAAAATAGGAGATTAATCTAACTAAAACTTAATTATCTGCAAAAAACGATTTAAAAAAAATCCGTTCAACAGTGTTGTGTCCATGTGAACTGAAATTGAGTTTAAACTTTAAATAGAGAGCCGATGACGTTCCGAAGTGATCCAAGCGCTAGGTGATGTTAGTATTATACAATAATTGTATAATATAAAGGTAACATAAATGTAACCCTTGTTATAATAATTATTGTAACAAGGGTTACCTTTATGTTTACTTTGAACGATATTGTGACGTCAAAGCCGCTAATGGCGTGGGTAGAAAAGGAGGAAGGTTCTCAATTCGACTGTTTTTTTTGTGTTATAAATTTAAAATTTTAAAAATACTGAGATAAAATTGAATTCAATTTCGTAAAAATTCATATTGTCATACGACCATGTAATCCGTTTCGATATTGACGGCGTTGATGTCACAAAATCATAATATTCTAGAAAAGTACACAGGAAACCTTAGCTACAAAGTGTTGAAATACAATATTATATTGTAGATATATATTTTTATTGACCCGGTTAAAAGTTATTTTGAGCTGTTAGGACTTACACGCTCAGTCAAGAAGGGTCTTGTTTTTTTTTATGTATTGGGTGAACAGAAGCGTTTTGAAAAGCGGCAGCGCTGACGTAATTTTTTTGATTATACACTCAGTTACATAAAAAGTGGATCACCTAAAAGTATATGTAATTTCGATTCGTTGTATTTTCAAAATTAATAAGCCGATTTTGAAAATTCTTTTTATGTTTGATAGAGCAGAGTTTTAGGAACATTTTTATGTATGAATTTTGAATTTCAATCAAGGCTTGATTACAGTGGAGACGGAAGACTAAGACAATGTTTTTTTAGTCAAGTTTGAAGAATCCTACGGAAAGTAGCAGCAGCAGTAGAATTTTTTCCTTAATTGCATCTTCTTCCTTGGCCTTTTTTGTATCGGTTCGTTTTTGTTTTCAGTAATTATCTCAAATAACACCCGAGTTATAAAGAAAAATTCAAAAAACTGCATTTATTCTTTATTAATGTCGTGGCCATAAGTAGGCTGGGAATGCAATGCAATGCGATGCTGTGGAAGAAGCCTAGGACTCGTCGCCGGTCTTCTTGATTTTAGACCACCAGATTTTATTCTGCGGCGGACAGTGTTATTGCAGACATCTGTGCCTCTAACTTGCCGCAAATTTCGATTTGTCGTAACTGCTGTCTGGCGACGATTTCTTAATGTTTCTAACAGAATGAAGCGGTCATCGCGGAAAGAGGTTTTTCTTGAAAGTCCAGAACCTACTCTTCTTGTGTATTGCCCCGTCTCTTGAAATCGGCGAATTGCCCTGGATACCGTGGATTGTGGCAATCCAATTACCCGGGATACATATCTTTGACTGCGTCCATCATTAGTCAATGCCATTATGATTGCAACTTGTTCAGGAGTTATTTGTTGCACCATTATTTATCCACATTAATGAAAAACTTAACAATAAACAATAATAACCATCAATAAATTCGGATTGTCAAAAAAATTATTCATTTGTTTTGTTCCTAAACACCGATACATTCCCAGCCTACTTATGGCCACGACATTAATAAAGAATAAATGCAGTTTTTTGAATTTTTCTTTATAACTCGGGTGTTATTTGAGATAATTACTGAAAACAAAAACGAACCGATACAAAAAAGGCCAAGGAAGAAGATGCAATTAAGGAAAAAATTCTACTGCTGCTGCTACTTTTCGTAGGACTCTTCAAACTTGACTAAAAAAACATTGTCTTAGTCTTCCGTCTCCACTGTAATCAAGCCTTGATTGAAATTCAAAATTCATACATAAAAATGTTCTTAAAACTCTGCTCTATCAAACAAAAAAAGAATTTTCAAAATCGGCTTATTAATTTTGAAAATACAACGAATCGAAATTACATATACTTTTAGGTGATCCACTTTTTATGTAACTGAGTGTATTAAAAGAGAATGGCAAAGTGTGAATGAATGCCGATATACGCAATTGTGATTAATTTAGTATGAGATTTAATTCTTCCTACCTTAACTAGCGCATATCTGCTCTGTATTATGTAATAAAATTGTTTAAACTTTTTTGATTTTATGAAAATTAGATATTCTTCCAATTAATTGTGCTGTGGTTTTATTTAATTCCTATTTCCCAAATTGAACGTTCAAAGTTGATGTTATAGTCTTCGTCGAATACTTAAAATAACTCTGTGTTTATTTAATTTTTTTTTTGTAAAATGAAACGCAAATTTTTGGGTAAACAGCCATATTGTAATGTTTTACTAAACGTTTCTGGAATTTTTATTCGTTTACGAAAATCGTATCGATATTTAAGTTAGGCACGTTAAAGACCAATGGGGTTGACCCAGGCATTTTTCTAATTCTTTTATTCGGCAGTCTTCTGATTGGCCCTTTAACTAGCGGCAATTTTAAATTATTGTAAAATTAAATATTTTCTTAAATAATAAACGCTTCAAAATTCCTACCAAAAATGGATATTGATTATACGCCTAATCTAGGCGAAAAAAATAACCACTTTCAATATAGTGGGTCAACTCCATTCTTACATGACGACATGACGTGACAAAATGCTGTCTACAAAAATTTACTTGTTTTTCAAATGTGACGCGGCAGCGGCTCGACGCGACAAAATTTAACGTTCGGAGAGCGTTGTTACGTTGAGCAGCTACGTGAAAATTGAATATATAAAATAGACGCGACGCCATGCAGGCCCGGACTTAGAGATCCAGAGCCCCAAAAAAAATTGGATTGGTTGGAAATTTAGCAAAAAAAAATGCACTATTATTTATATTTCAACATACAAAGTATATAAACAGACTTAGAAATGTTTGGGTTTTTTTTCTGTAATTTCCATCACCGTCCTTGCCGGGGCCCCCTCGGCGGCTGGGCCCTAGGCCAGTGTCTTGTTGGCCTAGGCCCTAGGCAGATATCCGGGTCTGGCGCCGTGTAAGAATTAGCATTTAATACAGGCAGTCGAAATTGTAATGTTGATAATTAAAGGTTAATATATAAATAGTTTCTTTATAGAAAGAATATGTTAACATCATAATATTTAGAGACGTACTTATCACTGTAATTAAAGTTCTCATTAAGAATTTATAATAATATGAGTTGGAACTTTGCCACGAATATGCATATCACATCACACACTAATTTGTCTTACAGAATTTGTCATGTAGAAACCAACGAATATGAATAAGAAAAGTAAGTTAAATTACATTCTTAATTACTAATTCAATTTATTAGTGTAAACTTTGCTGTTTCAAATTTAAGGTTACTGTGAAAGAGATGAAAGAAAAGTTTTTAAAACCAATTATATTCTCGCATTTGTGTAAAGAAATGAACAGATAAGTTTTCACCATAACTAGATTTAATTCTTGGATTTTGTTTTGCTATTATCAAATTAATTGGTATATGATAAAATCAATCGATATAAAACCCCTTATATCCACACCATATTATTCACATAACAATTAGAGGTGAAAATAATAAATATCTCAGACAGCTAGGCTGCCATGATTTTTGAGCTATATCTAAGAAAAAATCAAATGACCACTGTCGGGACTTGAACCCGAAACCCCCATTATCAAATTAGTGAAAATAAACTAAAGTTAATGTAAATCTAGTACAGGACCGGTAGTAGGGATGGGAGAATCCGACGGCCGCCTGGGGCGCCCCGAAGTTCTATATGGGCTGATTCATTATAAAAAAATGTTAAAAAATCTAAAACCTATTACATGCAGATAAGGTACCTTTAAGTTATTGGCCCAATATTGTGTGGCGCTGATTACCCGTTCAAATTGGGACAATGGCGGACTACAGGATCAGCTATCCAGCTATTGTAAGTATAGAGATCAGTGATTATTTTACAAAAAATGTGCAAGAGTAGAGAAACAATTGCTAGAGAAAAACTTGCTGAGCACACCATGTAATATTTCTACCGTACGTACGTGGTAACTTGAGCGACATTTAAAAAACTGACCACCACTGAAATCTGACCACTCAAATTTCGTTTCATATTAAAATAAGATCTATTTACCGTGAAGTAAAATTATTATTTCTATATTGTGTATTCAATTGTTTAAATTTCTGTAAATAAAAAATTAAAAATCATAAATAGATCATATTAAAATTTTTTATATAATACATGCACGCTTTTAGTGTTTTTTCGTATCAGTTTTGCGGACCTTCAATGACCGTTTATTGACGAGTGACGTCATGATCCATTATGAAACGCTTTTCGATGTTATAATGAAAAACAATTGAAAAACCCGTTTCATAATGAACCATTATGTACCTCTTTTCAGTGGTTTTGGTGTTATAATGAAATATGGTTGCTATGGCAACGAACTGTTGTATATCATTGTATATCATCGTATTTAGCGCGCGATGCTCGTGAGCGCTCGCCTACTACTCGTGCTGAAAACATCGCGCCTGACGCATAAAGATGTATATTTAGCACACTATAGTCACACAATATACTATTGTGGGAAATGAACATTTTAGTTATTATAAGCAGTAATTTCCCAAAGGGCCGTTTTCAGTCATTAAATTTCTGTAAATGAAAAATCATAAATCATAATAAAATTGTTATATTTTTGTTGAGTGATAATGAATCAATGCAGTACATTTAACGAATGATTATATTAAAATTTACAAAAAGAAATATCCTACAGATTACATAATAAAAGTTATAAAATAAAGAACACTGCTTTACAAATTAGTAATTATGAAACACAAATTTAAAACAACAATAATTTTTAGTTGGCAATGAACATTTTAGTTCTTATAATAGCAGTAATTGTTTTCAGTTATTTTTTTTAAGCAGAGGTAAGTGAACTTTTTTAATAAAATAAATCCTGACAAAAAACTTAGGCGCGGGAACGAGATGCACTACCTACATTGGTTCACGGATCAAGTTTATTTTCCCGTAGAGAGAGATTGTAGATTATAGACGATCGACAACTGAGGTCATTGGCGTCTAGACTCTAGAGGTGCACACCTAACATATACAAAACATATTTATGACACGAACAATTTTACATTAAAAAGATAAATAATCTATACTGAACGAATTAAAAAAGTTTGAGATTTATAAAAATAATTTGTTCTTGAATACAGATAAAGACGAGATAAATTTTAAATGAAAGTTTTCGCATTTTGTTTGACATCCCCGCAAGGTGGGCGGGCGGTTGGTTGCCAGGGAATTACAAACAAGCATTTTTTTGTGCGACACAGAATCCCCTTTTTAAGAAACGGCGCGTCCAGACCATTTATGACGGATTAAAACAGGCTACTTTTTATCCCGGTCGAATAAGTAGTTCTCGAGGGAACATACGAAACTTTATTTTCCTTTGTTACGCGTAAATTGTAGATCGTTGGAATACTGTTTTTTTTTTTTTGGTTACAGACCTCATAAATTACAATGACAGAATTGTTCGAAGAAGGTTTCGAAACGCCGTCGCATTCAGACGCCTTGATGTGCGGGCTGAACTCTTTACGAATGAGTGAGGATCTGCTCGACGTCACTCTATTAGTCGAAGGCAAAACGCTCAGGGCTCATCGAGCAGTTTTAGCTTCATGCAGTAATTATTTCCGTGCCCTATTCACTAATGGTATGCTCGAATCACGGCAAAATGAGATATGTCTCAATGGCGTCACTGCCGTGGGTATTAAATTAGTGGTCGATTATATGTACACTTCAAAACTGAAGATCAATTTTACCAATGTACAGGACGTTTTGTCGGTCGCCAGTCACGTACAGGTTAGTAAAGCTCCCACTACCATAGGTGTTAACTGTGTGTCTCCTTCGGCGCTCAAATACCCATAAATTTTCTTTGCACGCTCACAAATATTCTTTACGTAGAGAAATAAAAGAAAATCTATAGAAATTTACGAGAATACTTTCCTGCAAGGAAATAACGAGATAGTTGCTGATACAATTTCGTTATAGATTCCCATAGTTGCTTATCAGTTCCAATTTAAGGGTTCGTACCTAGATATTTTCAATATTAAATTATTCAAAAAAAAAGTGAAATTAACCGTTTTCTATTTCGTCATATGATTTCTAAAGTAATTTCACCAATAACATACGATTTGAGCTATTCTGTTCTGATAGTGCGCTGACTTCGGCAAGTAGGATGTTTCTTTCCGAACCACTCATCATGAGAAAGTCGGTTTAGAATTATGCGTATTTAAAGAAAATCTTCATCTTCTGCACATGCCAGTGTTTTTACAAAATAAACTGTAAATATGTTGGCAGGTCGACACCGTTGTGGAGGCTTGCTCCATTTATTTACAGTCCCAGTTGGATTTAGAGAATTGCATCGACATAGCAACGATAGCTGAGACGTACTCGTTGATCCAATTGAAACGCAAGGCTTACAAGTTCATGAGAACTAATTTGTTGAAGTTCTCAGAGGCCAGCGAGTTCCTTAGATTGACACCGCAACAAATTGAATATCTATTAGCAGGCAATTTTCCGGTCAATTTTTCTCAAGATGAAGTTCTTCGGATTCTTCTTATATGGTTTCAGATTTCTGATGTTCATGAGTAAGTCGAATAAAAGTTAAAAAAACTAAAGCGCCACTATTTAAAAGAAGAAAACGAACTTCCTATATAAAAAGTAGTCGGATAAAAAGATTCCAGTTTTTGTTACCCGACTACTTTTCATATTGGAAGTTTGTTTTCTTCTTTTATATGTAGTAGGGTTTTAATTTTTTAACTTTTATTTTTATTTTATTACAGGTACGCCCAAAAGTTGAAATACGCACGAATATTACTAAGTAGAATCCATTTCAATGAAATAGATTCACAACAACTCAAATTTGCTGTAGAAAAAACATTTATAGACGAGAACGTCAGCGAACTATATAAACTTATATTAGAAGCGTATCGTCAAGCTCATAATATATCGACGGCAGTCTTAGATGAATCGATCGTTGTATCCAATTCGTTGGTCAGCTCCAGAAGTATGGAACTCGCCATTGTTATAGTAGGAGGTATGAATCCGTATGAATGTACAGGAAGTGAAATCGCATACAGTTTATCCAGGGAACGAAAATGGAGTTACCTGACATCGATTCCATTAAAAAGAGCACATGGTTTTAGCGCAGCAGTTCTCAATAATGATCTTTACGTCATCGGGCGCTACTTCGGCAAAATATCCAGCCATCCGTACGGGTTTCGATATAATCCCAGAAATGATAAATGGAATGAAGTGGCACCGATGCGAAAAAAAAGATGGGGGGATAGTTTTTCTTTGAATGTAATTTCGGGTCGTTTGTATGCGATAGGTGGCACTTTTTGTGAAGAAGAAGAGAATATGAGCACGAGCAGTTGTGAATGTTACAACCCGGAAACGAACAAATGGAAACCTATCAGACCGTTACCGGAGTATAACCTTAGTTATCATGCCGGTGCAACGTGGCTTCCAGGATCGGAAGGCCGTTGGTTATATATAAGCGGAGGTGAAGTTGGGGACTCAATTATGGGAACATTGAAATGCTACGATTCGTTGAGAGATATGTGGGAGTTCAAATCGCCAATGTTGACTCCACGTATCTGTCATGTAATGATAGCGATGGGTCACCGTATATATGTTTGCGGAGGAGAATCCGGCGAAGAACCCGATGAATTGGTTGATACTATAGACGCTTACAACGTGGAGAAGGATTCTTGGGAAGTTGTAACTAGAATTCCGACACCTAGGAAATTTATTCAAATTGCTGGAGTAGGTACAAAAATCTATTTTGTCGAAGGTTCGAATCCTACTCAGGATTCGTCTGTCGTCCAATGTTATGATGTCGAAAATGACATTTGGAGTATGGATCAAAAATATCCTCAAAAGGCATATGAACACAAATGTGTTACCATGCATATTCCACGATGCAGAAACGACATAGATATCACGTCGTTTTTTGAAAGCAGTGGGAGATAGTCCAAGTGTATAAGCCTACTAATGCTTACTATTGGCAAAAAATGAGAGAAAGAGATAGCTATTGTAGATGAACAAAATTATCTTTTTCTAAAATAATTATTGTGATTGGTTCTTCGTCTCCATGTCTATATCGTCGCTTAAGAAGTGACACCTCGTAACTAACAGAATTGGTCAAAATGAGTTAGGGATTTTGTTTTTTTCAGAAAAAATAGCCGGTCAATTCTGGTGACTCCTGTAAAATTAGATAAAAATGCGACTTAGGACGATATTTTATACTTATATTTTATACTTTCAATGTTGTCACTTTATTTGAAAATTTAATATTCATTTTCATAGCAATAACCATACATGTTAGCGCGAAGAACCAATCACAATTCTAGAAAGACAGGATGATAGTCGTCTACAATAGCTATCTCTTTCTCTCATATCTGTGCCGAAATTATGCTCTGTCCAGCCTCCATGTTTATTATTTTACCGAGGTTCAGTAAAAACAACTAACCATAAATAAAGTAGGTAATTTTTTTAAACTTAAGCTTTTATAAAAATATACTAAAAATAATATTTAATTCTGGATCATAATTAAATACCAATTAGTTTTTATTACATTTTAACAAAAGCTTATTTTTTTATTTTTTTTTATCTAATTTGTATTTAAATTTTGTTCGTTTTTAAATTATATGAAAAAAAACCTTGTCGTCTTCGCTCATGGATGTTTTGTGATGCCATTTAGTTTTAAGCGAGTTGTTATGTAATGTAATCAAGACGCTATAATTTACAATAAATAAAATAAATAAACAAAAACCTTGCAATAAAGACCACAGACACGTTCTGCCACCACAAACACCGGGACTTCTACCACATTTTTTCAATTTTTAGGTAGTACTTCACAGTTCAAAAAAATCTGTATATGCGTTTCATATGGATCTTGTTTGATTCCTTACTTACTTTTTTAACTTGTAATAACAGAGAAAAAACGATTCGGAATTCTACAAGGAATATGTCCTCAAAATACTCACTTTTACATATGGGGCATTTTGTATACAGTAATCGTGGTTTAACTTCCGATAAAATCTGTCTTTTAAAGGGTTAAGTTTTCATAATGTGGATTCATAATAATAATAATGGGCAAGACTAGGTACATAAATGGAGTTTGCGCAATAATTAGGATTAAGAAGAAATAGTCCCAGAGCCGACTGTCGGATTTCCTATGTGTCGAATACACAGTCAAAATTGTCTTTGTGGGTCAAAAAATAGAGGTCGAAGTAGGCTTATGTTTTGAAGCAAAGCTTTTTTAGGGACGTTGCGCACTCGGTCGCAGGGGACTAAACAGAGAAAAATCATGAGCATTTGAAAATTTACAGAATGAAAGGTCACGATATACCTACTATAAACAGAAAAAATGTATCCTGGGACTTCTGACACCAGTAAGTAAAAAAAAATTTTGACAGTTCATTTGCGTCGACATCTTTACATTCACAGCAGATCGTGAGTATTTTATAGCAGGCGGATAGAGCGAAAAAAAATAAGTAACTACGATAACCTGTGCAATTTGCGGACATACATTTCAGATTACGTTTTTTACATTAATTTTGGGTAGCTTCACTGCTGCAATCCGCCATTTACTTATGTATCCACTTAGCTGTCCGTCCCTTGGATATTCGCTTCAGTATATCGTGATCTTTCATTCTGTAAATTTTCAATTGCTATCTCAATGACGTTGATTAAAAAAACGCTACTTTCACCCCGTATATCTACCCCCCGTATCTACTGGGTTGTCCGCCAGCGCTGCAGAAACATAGTGTCCGTTTTTATTGAAACATATTACCGTAAAGTTTGTCCATATTCTGGAATCCGGATGACGACGCAAACTCGGCTTCAGCTAGTCTATAGCTCTGTTCCAACCTGCTATAAATGAATCGTTTTGAAACGGTAACGAAACTGTTTTTATCGGTTTTGTGCGCATGCGTCAACCTTGCACAGTTATGTGACGGTACAAACGTAGACATTGGTTGGAACGCTTTTATGACCGTTTTGTGCATCAAATCATGGCCTCCATGACCATGCAGATGATCAAAATATATTAAGTATTGTCATTTGTCAAATGTAAATTCCTAATTTCAGGCTTTTTTTGTTGTTAAAAACATGAATAACTTATTTGATGGCTAGTCGTAAGAATAATATAAATAAATAAACGTACTAAATGTTTTAACTGTTAAAACATTTTTTGGTAAAATTGCTAGCTACATTTTTTTTGGAAATAAAAAATATGCAAATTATTAATTTATTGTCGTGATGTTTTTGAGCGTTTGTTAAAAATTGTATTGTTCGTTCATTAATTACTTATTTAAAGTTTTTAGAATTACACGAATATAAATATAATTAAATTTTATTAATTAAGAATTCAAATATAAATATTTAAATTAATAATTTTGCAAAAACAAACAAAAACAATACAAATCTCAAATGAAGAATAAAGAGATATTTGATTAGAGACGAGACAAAACAAAAATAAAACAAATTACAAATGAATAAACAACTGCCTCAAGTTGGTATTGAACAGAGACAAACGTAACAAAGTGCTTAATGCGCATGTCAGTTTTACAGTTTCATTTTGGTTTCATGTCTAGAGCATGTACCGAAATGATCGTTTGGAAACCGTTCACAAACTATCATAAATTCGGTTGGAACGCTTTAAGAATCGTCCACAAACGATCACAAGTTCGGTTGGAACGCTTTAAGAATCGTCCACAAACGATCACAAGTTCGGTTGGAACGCATTATATCCACTGCGCATGAGCGTGACGGTAATATTACGGTATTCAGAGTGGTTGGAACAAAGCTATATTAATTGTCTACCGCAATGTTCATTCAAACAGACAAATTTGTCTGTGTATTCACTATTCATATAGATAGGGAATCTGACGGTTGGCTCTCCGTCTAAAAGGAGGAGAAGGAGGAGGAGAAGACATTAAAGTGTGAATGGTGTGAGGGACCGGTGAATGAATTATAGCAGGTACAGTTCACGACACCATAGTAATTGATGACATTAGAATGTAGGATGTTATAACAATATCTAGTAGTAGTTGGAGCGATAACGGCTATTAGAACGTTAATGTGTTCACTTTGTAGATGAGTTACCTCATTTTAGACTTTAATGACGTAGCGAACACTAAGACACACTCTTATAAGAGATTCTCTGTTAGATTCTAGACCAGCGGTTCTTTATTTTATTTATTGTAAATTATAGACGCGTCGACGACTCACTTAAAACTAAATTACATCACAAAACATCCATGAGCGGAGGCGGGATTCGAACCCACGAAACTCTGATCCAGAGGCCGCGACGCTAACCACTGGACTACACTGTCCTCAACGGTTCTTTACTAAGTTAGAAGCTTGAATTTTTTACAGCATTATGGAGTCGTAGACCTTAGTATTTGATATTAATTTCAACTTCATACCTATAGCCGTTTCTGAGAAAAAGAGTCTTAACGCACAGACGGACAGACATTCAGACAGATATCTTAAACAGTGATGGAAACATGCGGAGTTGGGAAACATAATCCATTATTTTACCCAAATTTTACATCGGCGAAAATATGGTCATATATAAGTTTATAGACTTAAATAGTGTTAATAATCTATACTAATATTATAAAGAGGAAAGATTTGTATTTTTGTATTTTTGTGTGTGTGTATGTTTGTAATGAATAAACTGAAAAACTACTTAATTGATTTTAAAAATTCTTTCACCTATAGAAAGCTACATTATCAGCGAGTAACATAGGCTATATTTTATTTTGAAAAAAAATTAGAGGAGGGGGGTAATAAATCATAAATTCTTATCTCTGGAACTACTAAATCGATTCTAAAAATTCTTTCAAAAATAGAAAGCTACGCAGGGGTAGAGATTCTCGCGGGGGGGGGGGGGTAATAAATCATAAATTCTTATCTCTGGAACTACTAAACCGATTCTAAAAATTCTTTCACTAATAGAAAGCTACGCAGGGGGGAGATTCTCGCGAGAGGGTACTCACAGGGGGGGAAGGGGGGTTATAAATCATAAATTCTTATCTCTGGAACTACTAAACCGATTATAAAAATTCTTTCACTATTAAAAAGTTACGCAAGGAGAGAAATTCTCGCGAGGGATAATAAATAATAAATTCTTATCTCTGGCACTATTAAACCGATTCTAAAAATTCTTTCACTAATAGAAAGTTACGCAGGGGGGGGACATTCTCATGGAGGGTAACAAATTAACAATATATTAAATATACGTGACCGCTATTAAATCATAATTTTATATCACCCGGGCGGATCCGGGACGGGTCGATAGTTTTTAATAAAGAACCATTAGATTTTCTAACAATGCATTGTGCAGATCGAGCAGCCAATTAAAACGCTATTTTTTCTTTAATTACTGGAGTTGAATATTTTAGAGTACTACGTATAATTCGATTTTTAGAGTGCATTCCTATTTATTGTTATTTAATTTTATTAGGTCAGAAATTATTAAAATAAATATTATTAGGTTTTAATTATTTTTCATAGTTCACAGAGTACAATGTGATATGAAAAATACATAATATAATAATATTTGTTATGCCCGTTCGTACGTAGTGTCTCGTGTAAATTGACATTATTAATGAGATCGATATAGATGTGTCACAATGATAAACAACAGTATGTCTGAGGGTACACGATTACAATGGTTTCACTCGATGGACGATAGTCACGCAAAAAAGTATATCTTAATTCCCTAATTGTACACGTGTCACGAAAAACAATCATTCCTGTTCTGCACGTATTTTATTTTACATTGAGCCATTTAATAATTTAATAGGTGCAATGTCTAGGACCTATGATTTTTTCATATAGGTCAGTGGAACGCAAACCTTAATTTACTCACGCCTCTTCCCCAAGGCTTACTTTAATATTTGCCCCCGTTCACAAACTCCCATATTACGAACAAAGGAAAAATGTTACCAAGAAAAATAAAAAATTAAAATATACACTAATTTATTAAATATAAATTAACGAAGTTCATTTTGAAAATAATTATTTTACTTAAAAAAGCAACACCAATATGTGCACGATACACTGACAAACTGATAACTGAGAGATAGATTAAAGAAATAATTTTATTTCCAGTAGCTCCATCGGGTCAAACAATAAAAACATGAAAAACTCCGTGCAATAATAGTCATTAATCTCTTTGATGTACCGCTCTTATAGCAATGACAAAATACGTATGTATGCGCTGTGTGGTATTGTTTGTAAACACGTCCCCACTAACTCTTGTATGCAATGTATTTGTGTTTGTTGCGTGTCATGTTTGCATTCTATGTGTTTGCGGCTTTATAGTTGTGATAAGGACAATTCCAATATCGTTCCCACTTTTTTTACCAACATGTATGGACAGAAGCTATATTGCAATACTTCAATAAAATTTATTAATCTTTTGGTTTATATGTTAAAAGGCAATAACGGAAGTGATAAATACGGATCGTAAAGATAATCGTAAATTCTGCAATATAATAAATACGTTGATATTTTATTAATTTACTATCAATTATTATGAATCAACTCAACATAAAGTTCACTAATGAAAAAAAAAGATTGCAACAATTTCTACTAGTACTAGTACAAAGTGTTCCAGAATTGCGATGACGAGGATTTTGACGACATATTCTTTATGAAGTTTTGAACTGAACAGTCGTGCGTTCGAATCCCGCCTCCGCTCATGGATGTTTTGTGATGTCATTTAGTTTTAAGTTATTTGTTATTCAATGTAATCAAGACGCTAATGACCTAAGTTGTCGACGCGTCTATAATTTACAATAAATAAAATTAATATTATAATATTAATAATTATAATAATAATTATTATTATTGTAATTGTTAAAGTTTAAAAAACTCTTGCGTTATAAATATTCCAGTTCAATTTTAATCGCCAAGTCAAATTAGTTATTCGTGTTGATATCAATTTATTTAGTTTTTATTTATTTCATTAGATATAAACTACCTATCGATCACTTACTTTTCATATACGCAAGTTGTGAAGGAGTTAACTATTTAATTAGGTAATTATATTTATCGATTGTTTATTTAATTTAGTCGTTTGAGGAATCCCATACCGTATATTTAAGCAATTCATTTTCTTGCATGTTCAAAATAATTAATAAATTTATGTCGCAGTAAATTTACATATTTTACTTAAATTTTAAAACTGGCATAGCCATGAAACAGATAATTGCATTCTTAAACAACAGAAGGCTGAAAGAATTTAATTTTATAAGTATAGTTTATCGTCCAATGTTATGTGCTTCTTGGCTTATTTTTATAATAATTGCCGATGATATAAAAAGGATCATGAAATTAAGATGGATTTCTTCAGAGCTCGTTTGTCTTTGTAATGTTATTAAATTTTAAGGTTCAATAAATCAACAAGAAACTCATCTACTATTATACAGGGTGCGGCAAAGAAACGGAGCGGTTTTCAAATTTGATTTGTTGGTTGTCCAAGCACGTTAGATTAATGTGGAACAATGGTTATTAGGGCATTGGTTCTTAATTAATTTTGGTTCTTTAAGGAACCCTATTTACAAACTAAGAGATGTGATTCAGAAGGGGGACGCGAAAACTATCGTGGGAGCGTGGTACAAAAAAATACCAAGCCCATATTTCCCATTAAAATTATTCAGATGTCACTGCTTATTGGTTTTTGTTTTGAAATTATTTTAAATACCGTTTATTTATATTTTTATAATTGTGCGGATTTTGTATTTGAATAAATTATTTGCAATTTTAATATTTTATTCCTCCTGTAAATATTTATTTTATTTATTGTAAATTATACACGCATCGACAGCTTAGGTTATTAGCGTCTTGTTTACATTAAATAACAATTAACTTAAAACTAAATGACACAAAACATCTATGAGCGGAGGCGGGATTCGCACCCACGATAGTCTGATCCAGAGGCCGCGACGCTAACCACTGGACCACACTGTCCTCTGTAAACGTTGATATGTTTTCTTCGTTTTTTATGAGAGTTTTCAGCGCGAATAAGTTGCTACCTTTTGGCAACTAAAATAGTGTGTGCGCAACTGCACTTTATTACATTAGGCCCACGCTCACCACAGACGCACGTACATTTTAAAGAGAAGTGCGTCATTTAAAATGTTAACGTGTTTATGAAAAATGTGTACGTACATCTCCGTTGCACATGTACGCGCGTAAATCTTCCTCGCGGTCATGTATAAATGAATTGGCTTGCGTTTCCATTGAGATCTTATGGTTGATGAATGCACCGGTTTGAATTCCTCAAGGCATGTAGAGTAGTATTGTTTAGAGAAGACACCAGCGTCGTACATGCGCGCAAACGAGTTTAGTGCCGGGCGAGTCCATGTTCTGTTTAAAGGGGTCGTGTGTGACACACAACAGACTTCAAACGCGTCTTTCGTGGCGGACGAGTCCATATTCTACCACTGATAACTCTCCCCACTAGTTCAACCGCGCAGAACGGCCATCTTTGCTGGTGTCTTC
Organism: Mongoloraphidia duomilia; assembly: GCA_039654895.1. Lineage (NCBI taxonomy): Eukaryota > Metazoa > Arthropoda > Insecta > Raphidioptera > Raphidiidae > Mongoloraphidia > Mongoloraphidia duomilia. Next base: position 35,543,656 of record CM077524.1, on the reverse strand, counting down.
TCTAAACAATATTACTCTATGTTCGGATGGAATCGGTCTTAGAAAGCGATGGATCATCAAACTATTTTGAAGATCTCATACTCAAAACTGGATTAATATAAATGGCTAATTTTTGTTGGTCTGTAAAAGTTGAGAAAAAACTTCTAAAGCACAACGGACTTCTTTAGTTTAAGAGCCGCTGAGTTAGTTTCGTTGCACAGACAGATAGATACAAATTCTGGAGAAACGTTTTTTCATCGTGTTATACAAAAATGTAAATAAACAAAAATCCATAATAAAACAAAATTGCAGACGTATGTGTCACGTTACAATTTGTACGTTAATATTGATTAAATAATAATAAACAAAATTCCAATACCTATTTTTTATTATTTAAAAAAATCGTTAGATTTTTTTGCCGCACCTTATATAAAAATGTTTTGTAAATTTCCTGCAAGCTGTTCAATGGAATTATTTAATATGTATTATGTTTTGTAAATAAATTCCGAAGTAGCACAGTTTATTGATAATATAATAAGTTAATAACTGATTTAAACGATAGTCAATAGAAACTGAATATTGGTGTCCTTAATTTCTTATTAGCTTTTTAGGCGACGGTTCAGTTGGTAAAAAGACGTTTCGAAAAAAAAATAGAACAGGAATTGATATACAATCGAAAACGGCCGTCACTGGAATAATAAATCTAGATTTTTTGGAGAGCAATGTTACCATAATTCGCAAAAACTAAACATCTTAGTTTTTGCTGACAATATGAGCATTTTTCTCGAAATAAAGATCCAATAAAATTGTTGTGGTTAGGAAGTAACTAAATTGTTATTTCTTCTATAATATAATAATATAGTAGCTTATATTTTTAATTAAAGTGTAGAGGGAGCGGCCTTTTATATTCTTAATTTCATGAAGTAGGTATAGTACATATATTACAAATTTTACAGAAAATAATTATTTTTAATAATAGTAGATTGTATATCTTGATGTGTAATGAACTATATCACGACGAGTGATGACAGTCACACGAGTCGTAATACTATTACGCACGAGATATATACCTATGGTATTTTTTGCCATACCCACTACAAAAACCTATTTTTCAATTCATTTAAAAAGAAATTGACAGTTCAATTGCGTCGCCATCTTTCCTTCTACAGTGTGCCGTGAAGTTCTTGAGTAAGTAATGGCAGGCGCACGCAGGCGTATATAGAGCGAATAAACAAAAGTTGATATGGCAACAGTTTACTTACCGCCCAAGTGTGGTATAAGCTGTCTGTTAAATGACTTATTAAAGGCCGCTATCCATACATCGAAAGTAGCTATTTTGTAGTGGGTATGTAAAAAAAAATAATGAAACACGTATGAAAATATTTTAATGTAAATATATAGAGAATATCACCTTACAAAGTACACTTTGATATAAAGCGTTTTAAGCAGCGCCATTATACGTTGAATGCATTTTTGAAAAATGGGTTTACATAAAGACGAAAAATAAACGCTGAATAGCGTTAGATACAAAAAAAGAAAAAAGGAAGAAAACATTGTCGAAAACACCAGTTGTAAAGCAGCTACACATTATAGCTGCTCGTTATCCACGTTCTTATTTTTTTTATAAATGAATTCTAAGCTTAATACAAAAAAAACACAGGTCCTAGTGAAACTACCAACAAAACAATACAAATAAATAAAATTTTAACTGTGTTAAGTTCTTTTTAACGAAATTTCGACACAGGTACAATACCCAGATCGAATTAGCAATTTTTATAATTTTTGTCTATTTGTCTATTTTTTTGCCACTTTATTTGTTTCGCGTTAGCTCAAAAACTACTTAACCGATTTAGATTGTTCTTTGATATACCTACATAAGCGAATGAAAATCGGAGTTAATCTCAGAAGACCGATTTAAAAAAAATTTTCACTATACGATAGGTGATAATTTGCAGTAATGCATTAATAAATCATAAATTCATACAGGGACGTAACTAGGGGGGGGGGGTTGACGGGGCTTGTGTCCCGGGCGCCGATTTTTAGGGGCGCCAAAATGGCAATTGTTGTTTTCCAAAAAATACAAGTGGAAGATAAAAATAAATAAATAATATTAATAAAATTTTAAACTGGCGCGCCAAAGATTTGAAATATTGCGCCATAAGGTGTCAGGTGATACTGTTGTGTGTCTTAAATCAACTTATACATAATAAAATAAACATATACGCAGAGGCGGATTTACCACTAGGCTAAGTAGGTTATAGTTTAGGCCGCGAAATCTTCGGGGGCGCCATATTTTGGATCAGAAAAACTATAACCGAAATTACCCGAAAATAAAATAAAAAAAACGTAATAATGCTGCTAATCTTCATTGTTTCGCAAAACAATTGGAAATTGCGGAACATTGTTTGTTATTTTCAAAATACTCAAATTCTTTCTTTCGTATAGGGTTGGCCATTCTTTGTTTAAGTTTAAGGTGGGGGGGTAAAGTGAGGTGTTGATCCGGGTGATATTTAGCCTAGTTACGTCCCTGGATCCATAGAACCCGGGCGAAGCCGGATGAGGTCGCTAGTACTTTTATAAAAAGCTTCTTTCGTTTTACTTTTATGAATAAATTGAACTTCACAAAGTATTCAATGTCAAACCTGCTCAAAAATTCACAGATTTCGCAATCCTTGCAACCATCGAGGACATTGGAAATGATAACAGCATATATGAAACATAATTAACTGTTTATTATACACACAATATTTATCAATGCACTGTTTAGTTTTGTCAGGAATAACCCTATTATTCTTCTGTTATATACGCGTTTACTTTTGCTTGATTACTTAACTTTTAAATGGATTTTTCTACAGTATTTATTAACATTTGCTCAAAAATAACACCGCAAATTGTCGCAAATACCTGTCAATTAACTAGACATGATATAAAACACATTTCGAAAAAATTGCACTTGTTCAATTTTGCATGATTGCTCCTCACTTGATCGCGACACCGTTGTCTTTTGGCCTTGAACGAAAACTCGTAACTCTGCCCCCATATACGAACAAAAACATTTCCAATGTTAAAATTATCAGAAAGTACGCAAATTTGAGCAAATTTTTTTTCACAAAATTAAAAGTTATATTTTTTGAATTGTGTGTCCAGCTTTTTTCTCGTACGAAGACGTTTCATCTCTGAGCACTGAAATGATTACTTTTGAAACATTAGCATAAAGTACTTGTGAGCGTAAACCACTTTAAGGGAATTAGATTGCGGTAAATAGTGTGAAAAAGAAAGTAGGAAGGAAGACACTGCTCGCGATTTAAACCACTTTCCACGCATACGTAACATACACACACACACACACACACCCACATATACGTGTATAGAGTGTAAGGAATCATGGAATGTATGGGCAATTCAAGAGCTGCGTTCCAAAACTTTACTATTAGCGAAACAACACGGGCGGATTTTCCGCGGCGTTTTGAACGCGGCGGATTGCGCGTCCAAATCGAAACCGTGCCTATACAAACGAGTGAAACTAGACGAATTTAAATTCCGTCGCTGTGAGCGAGTTGACCGCTTCTGATTGCGTAATTGATATCGTCACCACCACAACACGCTAGAAACGAAAAACATTGTTTAGTGCGGGGCAAACTAGACGAGGCAACGGATCACCGACGCATGTACAGTCTGGGTAAAAAATTCGTGTGGAAATATCCTTTTAATAGAAAAATTTTTCGTTGGAAAGCAGCCAATTATATAATTGTTTCGAAACATATTGGAAAAAATCATTTTACCAACCAGTGGTCACAGTCAGGATTCTAACCTGAACCTTTCCACTTTCGCGGCGGAATGAGCTTACAATACTCAACCGTGACATGATTGCTAAATTAATATTCTCCTTATATGCTTCAGAATCAATAGATTTTCCCTACATGCGAGTGTCAATTCCAACGAAAAATTTTTCAGTTGCATTTCAGCCGTATAATACTATTATTTATCCTTTTAATAGTCTCTCTCTTAATATTGGATGAATCCACCAACGTCGCTTTTTCTTCCTGTTACCTATTTAAAAATAAATTTGCACATACAACAGCGGGGTCCAAATCTGTAACTAACAAAAAGTTATATAAATTGTTTTGCGTGAATGTACTTGATGGAAAAAACGCTTTCTGTTTTGATACGTAAAATTCAGCGGAAGTTCCGTCGCGAGAAACACGCCGCCGAAAATCCGCCCGTGTAGTTTCGCTCTTAATGCTCTACGTTTAGGTATAGATACACTATAATACTCATTCTGAAATAGAAGTATGGAACCCAAGTCGAATGGTGTGCAAACTTTTGCGTTATTTTCAGGTAGCATATAGGTAAATTGCAAGTTACATACAGCGAAAGTTATATGCTTTGAATGTCTCCTTATTAAGAATAATAACTGGAAATAATGATTTGGAATTCGAACATTTCGTTTTTACTCTAAGGTAGGTATAGGTATACTTTCTCACTGTTATTATTAAAATCTTGTTATCAGCAAACAAAAATAAATACTAAATAAATACATCCTAAATAAATACGTAAATAAGGGTTATTTGATTTTAAACCTTTCATAGCCTCACTTTAGCAGGTTCCGCCAAGTGAAATTTGGCAACCTTTAGTCGGAGATGCACGGAGGACAGGTACAATAGATTTCTGAAAAAAATATTTGGTTCTATGAAACCCACCGATTAAATATTAAAAATAAGAGCGAAGTAAATTAAAAAAAAATGGGTGTGTGCTTATGACCACATGACAGAAGTGAAAACTTCAGATTTTCTAATTTTTGGTGTCATCTATTATAGCGCATTTATGAACTAAAAATAATTTATTAGTAAAATACTAAAATTGTATTTTTAATTAATTCCACCTTGGTTTCAAAAAAATTATAACTATTGTCAAAGAAAGAATATAACAAAAATAAAAAAATAAATAAATATCACGTATAATTTAGAAAAAAAAACGCCAAAAATTCTACGCTGCCATCAGGTCTCGAACCCAGGTTCCTATGCATAGAACGCAAAGACCTAACCAACTGCGCTATGGGTGGGAAGTGTGTAGACGGCCGTTTTTATGATATAAGTATGTTGCGAATTCTTACGGAAGTAGTTGCGAGCGCCGTTTTTATGATAGAAGTATGTTGCGAATTCTTACGGAAGTATTGCGAACGCTAACATTTTTTCAGTGCACAGGCGAAGAGTGCCTAACTCGCCTAGGGAAGTTTTCACTTCAAAAAATTTCGTGTGTTTCTAAAGTTCTATTGGTGCTGCTTTTGTGTCATCTTGTACAATTTTTTATTTACGTGTATGCTCAAAGATAATGTAGACATACCTACCTACACTGATATTATGCAATTCTTTTATGTTATGTATTTTATAAAAGCACATTGCGAGATAAAAGTAAAAGTGTTGTCATCTGCAACCGACAGTGACAAAGAAAATAACTTTTGCCACGGTTATTATTAATATGGACTGAACATTTTATTAAATATATACGTTGCCATATTAAACAAAAAAATATGTAAAATCATGGTACTATATTATTATATACTCCAATACCCTCCAATCTTTTTGTTTCAAAGTGTATGGAAATGTCTTTTAAAAGGGGTTACAAATATACTTTTATATTCTTAAAAAACTCCGGTTACAAAACTCTGCTGACAAAATATAGTGTTCCAAGTCTTCATGGTTTCCGGGCTTGTAGGCCGTGGTCCAGTGGTATTTCTACCTGACGTTTCGTCTACAACTGCGGTAGACATTCTCAAAGGCGATGTGGCAGCGGTTTGAGAATGTCTACCGCAGTTGTAGACGAAACGTCAGGTAGAAATATCACTGGACCACGGCCTACAAGCCCGGAAACCATGAAGACTTGGAACAATGCCGGCCGTGAAAGCTTGCACACTTGGATAAAATATAGTGTATTTGCTAATTCCGACTCGCGCATCGAGGGTTCTGTATAATAATAAAAATAAGGAGTTAGATAGGAGTAAAAAATTAACAGATTTGTTTGTACTTATATTTTATTTTGTTCTTTTTAGTGCTTCAAAATTTTTCCCTATCAAATTATATTTTTAAAGTAAAAAATAATATATTAACAGAATATGAATGATGTTATTAGGCGCGCATAATGCAATATAAACAGTAGGTACGACTCCAGCCGTCTGCTATACTCATGTACACACGCATAGTGCAGCATATAGTAGAGAGTTAATAATATTCTCTCAGCTGAAGATGTTCTGCAACATAAAAGAAACATTAGAAAAGAAAACCTGAAAAAATTACGAAATTAATTAACTATTTAAAAATAACAAACTTAATCAACAAAATATAAATTTATACCTACAATATATTATAAAATACACCATAACCATATGAAATGTAAATACCAATCTTACCACAAGATAATTCACAAACCATATTGTAATCACATGTAACATACCTACACTAATTATGTAATACCACTCTATGTATAGCGATAATGGCCACAGAAGCCAAGTCGCATAGTATTTTTTTTCGTTTTCAAATAAAAAAAAAATAATAAGTATTCTCTATAATATAGATAGTCTATACTCTATACTATATGAATGGTACTATAAACGTGAAACATCATTATTTTATTAAAATTAAGTGATTATTTATTTAATTCTAATTATTATTCGCCAGGATTCATGCTATAACAACACGCAATTTGCTAAAATTTCGACTAGCTACCTTTTACCGTTTGAGAGATAGAACCTTGTGACAGACGGACGGACGGACATACATCGTAGGCTCAGTAATAGTCTAGTCCTTAGAACTTTACAATTACAGACTAAGTTACGATTTAGTTTATTTTTATTAAAGTTATTAACTTCTGTATAAATCATTAAAAATATGACTCTCTCATGATGTGGACTTTGTAGGCGCGTTACTATATATACGAACACATCGATTGATACCCAGTAGTGCTTCTATTGTACAAAGTGCAGAATTTACTAATTAAATAATATTAGTTTAGATAACATCACGTTAAGAAACCACGATGACAATCAGGTGAAACGTAGAATAATTGAACTTGGTAGAAAATAGGGAGATTTGTATTCGTTAGGTATAACGCATGTTTGTTTGCGTTAATCAGCCAAAGCGGCGCGGTGCATTGTTGGTAATTTATGTGATATGTAAATTAGAATTAGAGAGACGTATGCTGCGTTAACAAGTTTGTCAGACAATGATGGAGAATGCCACATTTACTAGTAGGTTCTATTAATGAACTACCTTAGACGCTAATGACCTCTGTTGTCGAGCGTCTATAATCTACAATTCATTCATTCATTAATGAACTACGGAATATTAGACTGAAATTTATGTAAGTATTTCAGAATTGCTACCTTTGCACCTTCAAATACTTTAACAAAAACTTGCATGGCATTTTTTAGAGCTATGATAATAGAGCAGTTATAGATCCTGAACAAAATGACATCTAAATCATTACATGACAGTATGGAGCACAAATATACAGTGCGTTTGATTTGAAACAACATATTGACTTTACATGTTAAATTCCTCCATTTGAATTACATTGAAATCAAGTTAAATATCAAATAGTAGGCTAATTATTCTGAAATCTACTTACTTGCGCAGCGAGTAAGTGAGATACGTTCGTATCGCTCTTGCCGTGTGACGTCACGTAGGGAACAGTACCTAGTGATTAGTTATTATTTTTGGCGTTTTTTCTGAAAAAATAATGGGAATTTCGACAAAATTTGTTTACTAATTGTTTTTTAAGGCTTATGAGAAGTTGGTATAGAAGTATTGTATATCCATTTTCAATATTCATGTTTTCTAATAGGCCTGCAACTTACCTCTTAAAAGTCTTCTAGAAATCGAGTAACTGGTAACTTCGAGATCTCGTTCTTTCGCAAAATTATCGAAAGTGTATCAGGTCGGAATACTCTGGACCAAAATTATTCAAAATTACTGCGGTGGAACCTCCCCAAATAGCGTTCTCAAGTTCAAATCTGCTCCCTACATGACGTCACTGCGCAAAGCGGTCGAAAACTGGTACCCTAGGTAGCACACCATGTTATATTCACGCCACGCTCGTATCTAAAAGCACGACAAAAGTAACGTTTCCACGGTTTTTATGAGCTAAGCCTACAATTTGATATAACTTGAATTCGATGTAATTCAATGGAGAATTTTTTTTTATTATAGCAAAAAGAAAAAAAAAATTAATTAACATGTAAAGTCAATATGTTGGTTGAAATCAAATACCTTGCAGTATGAAGGACGTGCCCTTGTATTGCCTTATACTTTACTATCTAAAAACAAAGAAAAAAATTGTTCAAAAATACCTATGCAAACTAGGTACCCATAAAAAGAACATTCATGATGTTGTGTGACGTCACACGTCGGTAAAATATGAAACCAGCAATGGAGATGGGCTCATGAGAAACGTAATATAGATGGCAGCAGGTTTATAGCCACCTAAGTTATCATTAGTTTTCATAGAAAAACGCGCGAAAAATCAACTATTTTCCCTTCTGATAGCAAGAAACCATTTCTTTTCAGTTCCGGATCCTTTGGAAATGCAAAACCTCTATGATTTTAACATTGGTAAACACAGCACATCGGCATTGTCAATGATTCATTATTTTAAATATTAAAAATTAAATATTAAATATTAAAAATCAACACATTTTAAATAAGCTTATTCTGTTAAATTTTGTTTTAAAGACCACCAACAGCTAAGGTTATTTGGGCCTAGCACCAATTCATATTTTTAATTCATTATTTTTTTTTAAGAATAAATTTAAAATCCAATTGACACTTTTACCAGTTCTCGGGCTAGAACCCGGGAACTGAGGACTTGTAATAGAGGAACCATAGCAACACCATGTAAACAACAGCATTGCTACACGCTCGGCCATTCTCAAGCCCAAAAGCTTATTCTGTACACACTACTATACGAGAGCGAGGTGGTTACATAGCTGACATAGCTGGCGTCCCTAGCGGTTAAATTTGGCAGTACCCATCTCCATTAGAGATAATAATATTTTAAATTTATGTATGTAACGCGTGGCTAAAGTGACGAATCTGACAGTCGCGATTTTACAATATTCTCCTAAGGCTATATTGCATTTATACCAGAACGAGTGTGAGTATCACACTAGTTCTGGTATACATGCAACATAACCTTAGACTCGTATAGCAACATCGCGATTGTCATATAATCCGTCACTTTAGACACTTGTTGAATAAACTATTATTATTAAATATTATGTTGTCAACTATAAATATAAAAGTGGTCAACTACAGGTGTGCCTTTAGATGGTGTTTTTACTCTACGTCAAGTGTGTACGCAAAATACCTAGCAAAGGAAAATAAATAAAAGGTGTAGGGAGATGTAAATACAAGCTTTGTAAGTGTAGTGCAAAAGCGAATTAAAAGAGGTGTCGCATTGATTTTTTTCACGGACAGTGAGTTTTATTAAAGCAGAAGCTTTGTCACTCTTACCTTGTCGTTGTATAGTCTTTGTCGGTTGGTAACAGCAACTTACATATGTATATGTATGTTTGGAGCTAACAAGTTCTGGAGACGCGATATCTCGAGGGACAGATGCTCGTTAACGAAAGATCTGACTTGGGTACACTTTATATGCTGCTACTACAGGGTGGGGCGGAATGGAAGGACGTTTTTATAACGGGTAGTACACGCGAAGGGGAGGGGATAGAGGATTGCGGTTGACGTCGTTCGATTTAGGAGTGTTTATCGTTCGTTAGTCACAATGGTTATCTGGGCAAGGGAGCAACGTGCGTTCGCAGCTGAGGAGTATCTAAAATCGGGCGAGTCTGTTATTGTCGTGCAGCGGCGCTTTCGCCTACGCTTCAATATTGGTCGTAACGGGTCAGTTCCGAAACGTGACAAAATCAACCGATGGGTACATAATTTCACTTTTTCATTGTTAAATGGTAACATCTAAGCTTTCATTTTTCGTAATTAAAATTTGTTTCAGCTCAAAAACAGTTGAGTTATTCTCATTTCAAAAACGCCCTTCCATTCTGCCCCACTCTAATACTTATTCTATACTATGGAGGTAGAACAAACGAGGTTCCGGTTTGACTCTATATAAACAGGAAACATAGTAGTTAATCTTCAGCTGTTTACAAAGCCACACCGGACAGCGTCCAAACTACATTAGCGATTTGTCTGTTGAAGTCGCAGAAAAGACACGTATCTATCTGACCAAATAGAGTCCGCCCAGCACACGAAGATGATTTTGTCAGTTGAAGCTGAACTTCGGTTTTTGAAGTGAAACTTTATGAGCTTCTTTTTTCGTTAGGTCGCACATGTTGAGTGTCACGCCCAACCGAAGCGATCGACTAGACTAGCACTCGTCGAAAAGCAGCAACGTTATGTTCATAACTATATTGCACGACTGCATGCAAGTGTGATGGTAGTCGACCAGACTAGTACTCATCGAAAAGCAGCGACGGTCATGTTCACAACTATATTGTACGTCTATATATAACTAATATCGTACGAATATTCAGTCGATCAGCACATCAAATACCCAACGATAGAATCTAGATTCTTACGTTCGTCTCCATATATTGATCAGGGTTCGAATTTCGGAGATTTAGGGTTAAAAGCGTTTAGGGTTATGGCAATAAAGTTTCACTTGCACCGTGGTTTTATAAAACCGCACCCTAGTTTTTTTTCACCTTCGGTCGAAGGAATTGTATAATCTATATAAAGTATAAAAATATGAGTTCATGCCACAACACACAATCTTTGAAAATTTCAACTAGCTACCTCTTACCTTTTGTTGGATAAAGCCTTGTGACAGACGGACAGACATAGTAGGTTCTGCAGTAATAGGGTTCCGTTCGGAGGTACGGAACATTAAAAAATGGTAAATAAAAATCGTCAAAGGATTAAACGGACTCAGCTTTGCAACGCCAAGTTACATATATACCTAATAATTATACATACATATTACATACGTCATTAGATCTTGCTATATTGGAACAGTATTGGACACTGGAATTTATGTAATAAAGGAAACGAGAACATGAGTACACGATATCCAAGAATGGTTAAGGTTATGCTTATACATTAAAGCTAGTTGCCAAAGTTGTTTTCTAGCTGATTTCAGATTTTATTTGTGCAAGTAATGGATTTTCCTTTTCGAATCGAGTCAACGCGAGCATTTAATAAACACTAGTCGATTTTCATATGTCAAGTAGTATGAGGAGAAAACTTGACGTAAGTACCTGAGTACTGAAAAAGGTTTTTAATATTTTTCAATATCAAGACTTTTTCTTCGTGTAGGTACTACTTGACTAGACTCGAAAAGAAAAATCTATAGTCACCAAATAAGAGGACTTGAATAGAAAATTAAAATTCATTACTTAGAACGCAAATTAAATAAATAAATAATTAAGTTTATTGTTCCTGTTAAGAGTATTCGATAGCGGAAGTTACCTCCTGCACTCTTCATCACAAATCTTTTCCCCTCGCCTAAAAACGGTTACAACTCTCCCGTCGCTATTTTTAAAGCTAAGTGGTTCGGGTAAACGCCAAATGAAGGACCAAGAGTTACACTACAGTTTCTTCGGGCGAAAAATTGAAAAAACATTCTAGGAAAAACTTACAACTCTTTAAAAATTACGTAATCTTTCACACGTAACCAAAACTTTTCAAAAAACTCGCCTGTAGAATCAGTAGTGTGATTCTTGGTCCTTCATTTCCTTTAGCTTTAAAAATAGAGTTGGGAGATCTGTAACCGTTTTTAGGCGAGAGGAAAGTAGTTGAGATGAAGAGTGCGGGTAACTTCCGGTAGAGAATACTCTCAAAGTAATTCAAGTTATATAATGCGAATAATTCTTGAACGCTGTGTACATAAATACATATGAGTGACGTGAGTAGCGTAAATGAAAACAAAAACAGCTGTTTATTTCTACATTGTAGGGAGCCATCGACAGTAAGCACTAGCTATTAACACCAGCTGCGGACCGTCATTTTCCCAGTTAGTAAAAAAATGCTGAGAATGCTAATTGCCTCTCAAAAATAAATAAAACAGGACAAACAAACTGAAAAAATCGGCCGTTTCCTCAATTACATACAATTTCATATGCGTATTTGTTTTTGCCAACTAAAAATGTAATAATGTGTGTATGTAAGCATAATTTAAAATGTTTTGTTTTTTTTTTTGGTTTGTTTTGTTATTGTTTTAATTAATTACAGATTTAACGCCGTTCAAAGAGATTTTTTATTTCTTTGATGAATTATTTTTTTTATAATTTGAGTTATTTTTTATTGATACCGATATTATTTTTTTAGTCACAAACTGCCAGGGTTATCAAAGTCTAGTGCCAGTTCATATTTTCAATATCCATGGTTTATGGTTTCACAAGTGTGTTATAGCTAACTCTATTTTTGAAAGGTTAATTATTTTACACTGAATATAAGTACTTGTCCAAAAGCTTGTTGTATAAGTATAGCCGGAAAACTGGAAATTTCGGGTTCAAGTCCTGACAGTGGCTTCTGATTTTTTTCCTTGTACCTATATCTTAATTGTTTGACGTTTAACATCACGATGGCAGGTTGCCGACTGATTACGAGAAAAGTATTTGCTTGTGGAATGGCTACTGCGTCTATTTTAATAATTATTATAATATTTTGATTCCGAATTCCAGAATATGCAGTTTATGGAATGTAAATTACTAAATATTTCTTACTCTCTCAGTAAGCAAACTTCTGCACGTAGATATGTAAATATATCATTGTGTTCACAGCATATAACAACATAATTTATTTAAGAATCACAGGACACACTGTAAAGTTAAGGTATGTAAGTTAATTTTAAAATATAAAAAAAGATTTTTGAAGAATGCATTATTATAGTCTAGCTCTAGACTCTAGACCAGCGGCTCCCAACCTTTTTAGTTGTGCGGACCACTAAATCTTGTAAAAAAATTTGAGGCCCACTAACTAAATATACAGGTAAAAAACTATAAACACACACACTCGATTGTTCCCATCTCTACCCCTGACGCTCCGATAATATTTATCTTGGCTTAGACTCTCGACCAGCGTCTACGGCCCAGTACTACGCTGTCCGCGACCCATGGGTTGGGAACCGCTGGTCTAGACGCAACAAAAGAAGCATCGAGAGGCAAAAAATAAAAGGAACGAAGTATTAATTATTTATATTGTTTTATAATGTTTTCAACATTTTTGGTCGCTTTTTTTAATTATTTATAAGTTTTGTAATGTCACTTACCAGCTGCACAACAGATGATATCTGAAATGAGAAAAAAAGAATTATTTATACATTTTTTTGAAAATAATAATTTATCAAATAAATATATTACAAACACTTGAAAAATTCTACACATTTATTATTATTCTTAACAATCGTTTTTAAAAAAGTTTACGTGTGAACTTTCCTGATGATGGGCTAAAAACCCAAACGATCATTGAGAATAATAAATGTGTAGAATTTTTCAAGTGTTTGTGTATTTATTTTAAGTGCCATTGCGATAATTCTATTGAAATCATAATATTCAATCAAATAAAATAATCAAATGTTGGTTATAAAATGCCTGTCTAAATAGTAAATAATTTATTCATTCAACAATTTTTGTTTGTCTGTTTGTACAAGCATTACTAGAAAACAGCTGAACTGATTTTAATAATACTTATTTGGTGCAATATCTACCAGTATCCAAAATTAAAGTAGAGACGACTTTATCCGGCTACCCATCGGGTGATAAGATCATGCCAGTTAATCATTACATATTCATGATCAATATCTACATATAATAAAACAAAGTCCCCGCCGCGTCTGTTAGTCTGTCTGTCTGCGTTCGATTTTCTCCGTAATTACTGAACGGATTTTGTTTCGGTTTTCACAATTAGATAGACTGATTTACGAGTAAGATTTATATGTATAATTGAAACTGGCTGCCCAGCTTCCGGGGTATCTCAGAAATTAATGAACTGATTTCAAATTCTCTTTGACTGCGTTCGATAGGCAATACTATGCTTTAGGACATATGCTATAATAACAAGAGCGAGCGAAGCGAGTGAGTAATGTATTAATAAATCATAAATTCATAGTATTCGGGAGCGAACGAGCGACGCGAGTGATGCATTGATAAATCATAAATTTATAGTATACCTAGGAGCGAACGAGCGAAGCTTATTGTAGGTTATAGACGCGTCGACATCTCAGGTCATTATCGTCTTTCAACTACACTAAATAACAACTTTCTTAAAAACTAAATAACATCACAAAACATCCATGAGCGCAGGTGGGATTCGAACCCACGACAGTCTAGTCTAGAGACTGCGGTACCAAGTACGCTATCCACTAGGCTATACTGCCCTCTACGAGCGAAGCGAGTGAGTAATGTATTAATATATCATAAATTCATAGTACCCGGGCGAAGCCGAACCGGGCCGCCAGTAGATTATATTTTTAAATAACAGAAATACCTATTATTATCATAATATTAAAAATTTGGCTTTGCCCATCACTGCTATACATATATAATACCGTCATTATCAATTTACTGTAAACGTTTTAATACTCGATGGAAGATATTTCAAGTATGCTTCATATTTATTTTATCTACAGATTTAAGTTTGAAAACTGTCTACAGTAGACTTTCTTTAAATAATTGCCTACAGGGCTTGTTAAGAATAAAACGCTGACTTAATGAGAGTCCCTTCTGATTATTCTTAGTTCCAGACATACCGTGAAATCTAAAAGTTTCATCACGGGCATTAATTATTATAAGCCATGCCGATGGGTTAAAGTTTGTCAAATCCTTTTTATAATGATGCGCGATACGAGATGTTTTAGTCGATTGTCTCGATTGTTCAAACATCTCAATGACTCTCGATGGTTGTCACTTGGACTCGATTGTTGTTGTTTTATACTTCACCGAGACCGAGACGCATTGTACTGAATCGTACATTGTCGAGAGCAACATAATATACAATCGTTCATCACTCAACAACTGTGGTCGAGTCGATGGTCGATTGTGCAGTAATCGCATAATACGAATTCAATAGTGAAGAGATCACAGAGTAGTGAGTACCGACTGAACAGTATGAACAGTGAACAATCAACGAGTCGCGTGAACGTCAGTCAACTAGCATATAACCTTGTATCACGATTATAATATGTATTCTCATTCGTTGCTACTGTTATAACCTATGTGGCGAATAATCGACTTGAAGAATCGAACATTTCGATTGTAAAATCAAACTCCGAGTCGATTGTGGACTCGATTGTTGTTATGAACGATTAGAATAGTTTAGATTGTAAAAATATCTGGTTATCGCCCATCACGATCTTTTTTTCAAAAAAAGCGCCCTGACGTCTGTTCCGACCGCTGACTTGCTGAGTGTGGTATACAGATTGTATCAAATTAAACCTGTGCATAGGGCATTCTGTGTGTAAGAGAGAGATTGATACATAAAGCAATAAGTAAGAATGAGATAAATGATCGTTAATAGGAAGTTACTGTGGTTACTGTAAATAAATAATACCGAACAACCTGATAGCGTCATCGTTGTTTTTTGCAGTAAAAATAGTCACTACTGAAGCTATTGATAAAATGGCAATTTAAACTATTTGGGAAAAAATCCAAACAATTAAATGGTTTTATGGTGGTAATTCAAACGCCGAGATAATAAAATTATTTGTAGCTGCCTTTTAAAATTTCTAATGCATGTCAGTCCGTTGATCATCAAATGTTCGCCAATGTTAGGGGAAATTTTTGTAATCGATTAGGATATTGTTTGGCAGAACGTGGAGGTCTTTTCGAACACTTAATAAATTAATTAATAAAATAATTGTTAAAACTTTTGTACCAGATATAACTAATATTACGAATCAATATTGTGGTTAATTAGTTGCTTTAGTTGGTAAACTGGTAAAAGATTTACATTTTTACAGCATAGAAGGAGCGAAAAAACAAAGATGACGTTATTAGGTTGTATAAATATTATTTATTTATAGTAACCACAGTAACTTCCTTTAGTGATTATTTATCTCATTCTTATTAATACTTTATATATCGATCTCTGTCTTACACACAGAACGGCCTATGCACAGCTTTAATTTGATACAATCTGCATATTTATTTACACTCTAAAGAATATTAGCTTTTACAGAAATCTTACAATTTTTGACCAGGAGCTATTGGACTATTTGACATACGGATCAACGATTTCAAGAGAGGCTACTGTACTGTGAATTGATTTCTTCCTTTAAAATTGACGGCACCTTTAGTATACTGGAGAGATGTATAAAAATAAATGGCCTGTTTTATATTATTTCCAAACGTTCAAAAATAACTTCGGTATAAGATAATGTGAACAGAAACAGTGAGTTTGATTCTTTGACGTCATGGAAGTAATGCTTCACTTGAAATTACACAGAGATTAAAACTTCTTTTTATAGATCCAGTAATTCAACAGTACATTATGTTTCTACTTTCAACCTATTTTTAACGCGTTTCTTTTAGAAAATCCATTAAAACTGACTAAAGGGATTTAAATTCTTTAGAATTAAATCAGTTCTTTCATTCACATAAATATACTATACTTATCTGTGACTAAAAGGTAAAACTGCTTAAGTCTATTTTTTCTGTACCTTCTTTAACTCTTTTTTATTCAACACTAATGGCCCGGTCCGGCTTCGCCCGGGTGTTATGAATTTACGATTTATTAATACATTACTCACTCGCTTCGCTTGTTCTCTCCCGGGTGCAAAAAACTGAAATCGGTTCAGTAATTCTTAATTAAAAAAATTCGACTGATGACCAGTCCTATACTTCCCACCTAGTAAATATTTGCAAAAAATAAGCACTCTTTTTTTTTCTTTGAAAAAAAGCATGGCCCTCTTTTTTGTTTGGTGATCTACTGATGGCTAGCTTAATATAGCACAAATCATGGTTACCTTGATTTACGTATAATTTTTATTTTTTTAGTAAAATATTTTTTTTCTCGAAAACTGTACATTTTAGAGAAAAAAAATATTTACATTTTTTTCATATTATAACATCTGGAATTCATTTATATTTTTTTTACCTATGTTAATACGTGACATTAGGGCTTGAGAATAGCCGAGAGTGTAGCGGCGCTGTTGTTTACATGGCGTTGCTATGGTTCCTCTATTACAAGTCCCCAGTTCCCGAGTTCTAGCCCGAGAGCTGGTAAAAGCGTCAATTGGATTTTCAATTTATTATTAAAAAAAAAAAAAAATAATGAATTGAAAATATGAATTGGTGCTAGGCCCAAATAACCTTAGCTGTTGGTGGTCTTTAAAATACAATACAATACGTGACATTGAGAACGTTTTTTTTAATATCTCAGGATCCACTGAACCGATTTGACTCAAAATCTAATCAGATCTAAATTAAAGGCTGATAAACACAATAGAACAATCGGCATGGCCGTATGTTGTTCCGTTTTTACGATATCGAAGGCGAAAAATTGACCATATACACACACACACACACACATACAGACATCAGTCAGAAATGATTTTAAACGATTGCTAGGGTCTCAAAACGTGAAGATCTGTTAAAATCTCGAAATATTTTTTTCGGACTAAATCCATAACTTCCCTACCATAGTAGAGGTGGGAAGTAAAAAATTGTAGCACCGAAAAGCGTTTCATAATGGATCATGACGTCACCAGTCAATAAACGGCCATTTAAGATCCGCATTACAGACACGAAAAAACACTAAAAGTGTGCATACGTTGAACAAAATAATTTATATTTTTCTGATATCGCTTTATTCGTTTTGAAATTTCTTTATACTGGTATCGTTATGTTTTTATAATTTGTTCGTGTTTTCAATTTAGATAAATTATTGTTATTTTAATATTTTTTATTTTTCCTGCGAGTCCTGAAATGTGATCTTTGATAATTCTTCATATGAGAGTTTTCGGATATGACTGAATGTTAATGTATAACTTTAAAGGGGAAGGCGTACGATATTGAAGTAACTATGGTGAGAGGGGTAACTGTCAAAGTTTGAGCATCATTGTTATAGTAGAACTCTGTTAACAAAACTTGTGTTTGCAGACCAATAAATCCTGCCTCTGTTTAGTGATGGGCAAATACGAGATGTTTTTACAATATCGAAACAATTGTAATCCTTCATAATAACAATCGAGTCCACAATCGACTCGGAGTTTGATTTTACAATCGAAATGTTCGATTGTTCAAGTCGATTATTTTCCACATAGGTTATAGCAATAGCAGCGAATGAGAATACATATAATCACGATTCAAGGCTATATGATAGTCGACTGACGTTCACGCGACTCGTTGATTATTCACTGTTTACACTGGTCAGTCGATGGGTACTCACTTCTCTGTGATCTCTTCACTATTGAATTCGTATTACACGATTACTGCACACTCGACCACAGTTGTTGAGTGATGAACGATTGTATATTATGTGGCTCTTGACAGTGTACGATTCAGTACTATGCGACTCGGTCTCGGTGAACTATGAAACGACAACAATCGAGTCCAAGTGACAACCATCGAGAGTCATCGAGATGTTGGAACAATTGAGACAATCGACTAAAACATCTCGTATCGCGCATCACTACCTCTGTTTTCCACACATGAAGAGCAAATCGTATGAAATGTATATCAATGACACCCTTACCAGGAAATCATTAAAAGAAATAAATGCGTGGGTGGATGGTTAACATTTGATGGTGTAATTTTTTGAAATTAGGGATTAAAAAAATATGTAAAAGTGTTGTAATTTGACAACATGGAGCAAGATCACGATTTTTGGCAACAAAAGAAGATCAAAAGAGTTGACAAAAGGGTTGCTTTACTGTATCTCTATAGGGTAAAGGTGGGTAAGAATACGCAGTGTCCAAAAGTACTTTTAGTAGTAGTACCTTTAGCTTTTTGAATTTTCAATCTATAGCGCTGCAGCCTTTCCATATGATATGAATTGTCAAAGTGATCACCCTTCATTCAGCAAGTACCCATATGATTATAACTTTATAGACTTTTACTGCACTAATTGTTCATGCTGAACAAATGTAAGACAGTATGTAAAGGTTTTTTGAGTCGCTGATTAATTTTTAAGCTTATTGTGAGCGAACATACATCACCATTATAATTTTATATAAGTATTGATGTAGATTTTTTTTAATGGATGGGTCAAATGCAACATGAATCTTATGCAGTAAAAATCACATAGTCATACTTGCTGAATGAAGGGTGACTACTTTGACTTTGTAATATTGTTTTATCATAACTAATCATTTGGGGGTTCGAAAATTGGATAAAAAAACACTAATTTTTCGGTCGTTTTTACTTCCCACCTCTACTATGGTAGGGAAGTAATGGTTTAGTCCGAAAAAAATATTTCGAGATTTTAACAGATCTTCACGTTGTAGATAGTTGGAGGCCCAGATTTACACATTTTATACTGAAATTTCCACGGGATGAGGCATCACGCGGGTGGAACCGCGGGGCGCAGCTAATTATTATATAAGTACTAGTTAAAATTTATAATATATGGCCGCTAGAGGTGCGCCGATGAGGTGCTTGCCTAGGGCGCTCTCGACATTTACTCCGCATCTGCTTATAATGATCGAGGTCGGTTCTTAATAATCGAGGTCGATTCTTAATAATCGAGGTCGATTCTTAATGACCCAGGTCGATTCTTAATGATCGATGTCGATTCTTAATGAACGAGGTCGATTCTGAATGAACGAGGTCGATTCTGAATGATCGAGGTCGATTCTTAATGATCGAGGTCAATTCTTAAAAATCTAGTCGATTCTTAATGATCTAGGTCGATAACAATCGACTAGTAAGAATAAGTACCTAAGAAACTTTTAAAATTAATTTCAAAGAAAAGTCATTCGGTGGCACATACTTTACAAGAATCTTAGATACAATTAATAAAAAGCATCTTAAATTAAGTTTACTGATTTTTAATTGTAGACTACCTATTTATCTCGGAATTCCAACGAGTTTTTTAAAGAAAAAAACGTCCACGAGGACGAAGTGGCGGGCAAAAACTAGCCACTTATCTATAACGATTGGTAAAACTAAAAACCAAATACAAACATTTGATATTCACAAAATGATGATTCAACACACTGACATCTAGGGACACCAGACTGTCACTGGAAAATAAATTACTAACAGTGTCATCTATGGACATCTTTCCAAAACTTGAAAATCTAGGTCGAAATTTTATGTCAAAAGCTGAATGCAGAATAGATATTTTTGCACAATATTATGATCCCCTGATATTTCTAAAGCAAAATGCAGACTAATATTATAAATCAACACCGATACCTCTTTAATGCTTATGGGGGCTGGATAACAAATTTTTAAAAACGATATTTTTCAAATGTTTTGCAAAATACCAATTTAATTATGAAGAAAGTTGTATTTGTTTGTTTCGGTTTGAAAGAGCTAATTTTGGGATATACTTACTGACTGATTTTGCTAGTTTTTTCACTATAGTAAGCTTTTACACTATCCTTATGAAAAGGGAAGGCTGAGGCACTGACGATAAAAGTCATAAAGTCCTTATGTTAGCTTTTTCCCGCGAGTTCACCCACGTAGACTACCTATTTAACTCGGAATTCCAATGAGTTCTTTAATGATCGAGGTCGATTCTTAATGATCATGGTCGATTCTTAATGATCTAGGTCGATTCTTAATGATCGAGGTCGATTCTTAATGGTCGAGGTTAAGAATCGACCTCGATTATTAAGAATCGACCTCGACCATTAAAAATCGACCTCGATCATTATGAATCGACCTCGATCATTAAGAATCGACCTAGAATATAAATGAAACGATCCTTAAAATTGGCATTAATTTCAATTAAAACGATATTTTGTTTCCATAAATAAATAAAGCTAATCAGTAATGACTTGAAAGCATATAAAATGATATATACATTCACATGAGAAATAAAGCCTCCACGAGATTATGCCTAAGATGGATTCCATTTTTTAAGTTCTGCATTCCCTTCTGTCGAAGAATCTGTAGTTTTTAACCTTTTATTTTTCCTTGTAGTGCCAGAATTTTTAGTTATAAATGATGGTTTTGGAAACGCATTCGAGAGTAGTACCAGAACCACTGAATCTAAAGCATCTGAAAAAAATTGGAAAATTTGGAAAATTTTTGGAAAATTATAATTATAAAAATAATGCATGTTCAATTCTCAATAAAAAAAAATGAATACGTATGTTATATTGACTTAAAATAAATATTTAATGCAACAAACCTCCTCTAAGTTTAGACAGTTTTGCTGCTTCTGCTGCTTGGCTGTCTTATGACTTCGAAATAATTTTGCAAGCTGATCCCGTACTTTCGGCCCATTAGTTGAGGAAGCGTTTTTCTTCTCAGGATATTTCAGATAAAAATACAATTCTGTCAATTAACATTCGTAATAAATAGTTGAAAGATAATATGTTCAAGTATTAATATACAATGAATTAATTTTTGATTTTATAAGTGAACTTATATAAGAATTATAAATATCATCTGGCTCACCCATGATACTTGTCACACGTCTTGTACTTAATTATGAATATCATTTTTTTTACTTGAGACGCTGATGACCTAAGTTGTCGATGCGTCTATAATCTACAATAAATAAATATCTATACCTTAAAACATGCTGAAGCGAATGGGCTTATTAGAGAACCATTTTTATGAAAGTGTGTTAACTGAACGACATCAAAATATCTTAAAAAGTAGGTATCTATTATTAAAAAATTCGACTGATGACCAGTCCTATACTTCCCACCTAGTAAATATTTGCAAAAAATAAACACTCTTTTTTTTATTCTTTGACTAGGCCCAAATAACCTTAGCTGTTGGTGGTCTTTAAAACACAATTTAATTTTTATTCTTTGAAAAAAGCATGGCCCTCTTTTTTGTTTGGTGATCTATTGATGGCTAGCTTAATATAGCAAAAATCATGGTTACCTTGATTTACGTACAATTTTTATTTTTTTTAGTAAAATATTTTTTTTCTCGAAAACTATACATTTTAGAGAAAAAAAATATTTACATTTTTTTCATATTATAACATCTAGAATTCATTTATATTTTTTTTTACCTATGTTAATACGTGACATTGAGGACGTTTTTTTGAATATCTCAGGATCCACTGAACCGATTTGACTCAAAATCTAATCAGATCTAAGTTAAAGGCTGATAAACACAATAGAACAATCGGCATGCCCGTATGTTGTTCCGTTCTTAAGATATCGAAGGCGAAAAATTGACCACATACACACACACACACATACACACATACACACACACATACAGACATCAGTCAGAAAATGATCTTAAACGATTGCTAGGGTCTCAAAACGTGAAAATCTGTTAAAATCTCGAAATATTGTTTTCGGACTGAATCCATTACTTCCCTACCATAGTAGAGGTGGGAAGTAAAAAATCCCCTATCAGGAGGGCCGGTTGCAATAAGATACAAGCTATTACATTTTTGATAACAATTTTTGAAAATGTGTACACCTTTAACTATAAATATACATCAATAATATAATATTATGTAGCTATATATAGTCAAAGGTATATGCAGAAAACAACAGCAAGGATCTTATTTTGGATGGGGTCTGGCCAACGAATTTTTATAAAACAAAAAAACATTATTATCATAAAAACTATAAAATAATAAAATCATCTTATTTTTCGTTAATATTTAAAATAATTTTGATTTTCTTTTATGTCGGTCGTGGCGACGTAGCAATTTTCTCTAATAATTTGTTTTCCTAAAAAAGAAATGAATTTTAGTAGGTAAAAGAAAATATAACAGAAATACGTTTTATGAAAATGGGAACATTAAATACTTACAAAATCAATCATTCTTCGTTATTAAAAATTAACTTGGAAAACGCGAAACTGAACTTATAAACCGAAGTCAATAATAAAATTGACATTAAACCAATCAAATTTCAAACCGACAATATTATTTCAAATAATTAAATTAAATTCCAGCTTACAGTCTAACATGCATAGCTATAATATTAATTATTATAATTATAATATACAATATTTATATCTACTATTGTTAGGCTTTTGTACCGTTCCAATAATGTAGCTGAGCTGCTGAATTATAGTAATTATGAAAATACTGAAGGAATCATAAAATGATTGCTTCTTAGTTAGAAATTATTCTGTCTGATATATTTTCCTTATTGAAGAATATTTCGATTTTCAAAGCGTTTTGTGACACTGTGTAAACTGGACGACATCAGATGTTAACAAGTTTTTTTAAAAAAATCCCCTACCAGGAGGGCCGGTTGCAATAAGATACAAGCTATTACATTTTTGATAACAATTTTTGAAAATGTGTACACCTTTGACTATAAATATAGATATATAATATAATATTATGTAGCTATATTATAGTCAAAGGTGTACGCAGAAAAGAACAGCAAGGATCTTATTTTGGATGGGGTCTGGCCAACGCATTTTACAAAATATTATTTTCATTAAAACTATATAACGTCAAAAATAACAAAATCACTTTATTTTTTTGTCAATACCTACTATTTAAAGTAATTTTAAATTTTCTTTCGTGTCAGTCATATCTTCGTTTATAATCATTTTTTTCCCTAAAAAAGAAATGAATTTAGGTGAAAGCAAATATAATCAGAAATAAGGTTTATAAAAATGAGAAAATTAAATACTTACAAAATTAATAATTCTTGGTTATTAAGAAATTAACTCGGAAAACACGAAACTGAACTTACAAACCGAAGTCAATAATAAAATTATCGACAAACCGATCAAATTTCAAATTGTCAATATATTACATTAAATTTCATTTCAGCTTACAATCTAACATGCATAGCCCTGCGCCCCCAGGAGTTACAACTAGGCAACTGTAACCTGGGAGAGAAATAATTACCACCACCAAAAAATACAAATACATAATATTATAATAGTCGGGATCATTGCAAAGAAATGTGGGCATGGGCTACGAACGAATGAACTACTTAATATTAATCAACGGATTTCGAAATAAAAAAAATTCAAAAAATCTACAATTATTTTTTAAAGTTAATTTTAACCTGTCAAAAAGCAAATTGCAAATATTTAAAAAACAATAACCAAATTATCGTTACTTTCTTTAAAAAACAAGCTAATAAAAAAAACATTTTTAAAAATTGAAAGTTTATTTACTGTTTAACAAAATAATTTAGACTTTAGAAAAAATGATTTAAGAGGGGGGGGGTTGTTGTCAGTTTTCTCCATCGTTGGGCAGGTCTAATCTGCCATCGTTGGACGTTGTTTCCGCGTCTTTAACTCAAAAACATAAAACTTATGCACCATAACTTGGTGTATAATTGTATAAATGAATTAAGTACCTATAATAACTGAAGGAATTACCCATTGAAAATAACTTCTCTTTAAAAAATTGCTTATTTAACCGAAACGTAATAAATATTACGCAGTCTAGAAAATACCATTTGGCCCACAATGGTATTTTCATAAATAACTTATTTTAGCACCTTTTTGTAATAATTTTACGCATAAACAAATAATTTTAAGAACTCTAATTTTATTGTATAATATAGATGCTCGACAACTTTGATTAAATTTGGAAAAACACCCCTTAAAAAACATTTAACAACAAAAAAAGACTGAAAATTAACGTCAAAAACCTGAAAAAAAAACCAGAGCGAAATGACAATTATTAGTTAGACTCTTTGTCTGTGAAAAGCCTAAATCCACAAAATCCTACACGGAGTCAAGAAGAAAAAACAACCATCGCCCTTCACAGCGGACGTCGGCCCTCGCTCCGGTCTCAACGGCTGTGCATTTATTGATGTGACTATAGACTTACAGCCGTTGCGACAGAATGTAAGCCCGCTGTTCGAACGAGGTTGTGGGACAACTTTTTTCGTAAGGCTAAGTAGCGTTACGAAACGAGTCGCCCCAAGATCTAGATCCCTAGGTGCGGTCCAACACGGATGTCCTCTCGGTTCCTAGAGACCGCGGAATACGCAGCTAGCTAAAGATTAACAATAAAGCACGACGTACCTGATGCCCTCGCAACATCGTATGCGAAAACAGACAGCACGCCGTACACTGAAATCCGATAACAAATTATACAAGTGTTATGTGTGTCCCTAAACTCGCGGTATGCAGAAATCCACTGGGGAAATTTGACCACCTTTACGCTCCTAGCGCGATGGAGGCTAGACCTTAACCCACAGAAAGCACAGCGACCTTCGCTTTTGGAAAACACAACCGATTTTCACTACGGAAAATACAACACTTCGATTTTCGTAGAAAACACGACAAGTGAGATTTTCCTTTTCGAAAACACAGATAACACGATTTTCACGGTGGACGATACAGCTATTGACTTTCGCTTGGAAGCTAAGGCAGTCTCGACCGAGCCAAGACCTAAGATTTTAAGGGCGGACACCATCGCAGGTGGTCACTAACCGCGCTGCCCTGTCCGAGCCACACGCGTAAGGACAAAGTTGGCCGAACGGCGTCCTACAGCTATACCCTAACATCTAACGTCCCATATTGAATTGGAACCTCTGTGGAAAGAAACCCTATACACAGCAGTGCAAATAATCAAAAGGCCCTCCCTACGTATTTCATCGAAGTCTACAAGTTACAGTTAAACTGCTGCTATAACCCTAAAGCTAACGATAAACGAAAAATTATGTATGAGTGTGTTAAAGCCACTTGCACCAACAGCGCTTAATCAGTTTATGAGAATAATCGCAAATGTCTGAAAACTTGGATTTTTTACATTCAAAAATTAAACTTATTCTGAGGTATTTAAAAATGATCTAAACAAAAAAATTATATTTTCGTGAGACATCCTATTTGAAATTAATTTATTTATTGTATATTAAAGACGTCCGACAACTTAGGTCAGTATTGTCTTAATTACATCAGATAAAATTATCAATTTAAACTAAACGACATCACAAAACATCCATGAGCAAGGTGGGATTAAATGTATTTTTACCGTAGTCTGAATTGCAGCTATTGATGAAAGCGGCCACTGTATAATGAAGTCGCCCATTTTGTACCGCATTTCAAAATTCATTAATTAATTCAAATTCCGTTCGTTGAAATTCAAATTAACAAAAAAGATTCAAAGTTTTCCAAAAAATTTAGACTTAAATGCGACACAAAACAGGAAACCTAAAATAATCAAATAAATAAAAAATGCAACTCACAACGTTTTAAATTGAGTGTATTTTTACAACTACAAAAAAAGAAACGTTGTGTTTTACATTTACAGCAAAATCTTGAAAAAGGCGACCCTAAAAGGCAAAAAAATGGGCGATTTTAATTTTATCTAAACTTAATAAGAAAATTAAAACGCGATCGCGAAAGTGTGATCCCGATTATAATATGTAAAATATGTTACAAGTGATAACTGGAAACTGAAGTTTATAAAAAACATTATACTTATATCATTTTTTGAAAAGAGCCCTTATTTACACAAAATATTGCACAAACTGTCTGAACAGTTGAAATGTGCATCAACCATCAAAAAATTTAAAATACAACTAAAAAAAATACTTAATAGAGCTTTCACCCTACATATTATGTCAGATTTATTGCGAAATAATTTTGAAATTTCAACTTTGACAATTTGTATCTTTTTATGAAGCAATGTAAATATAACTTTATTATTATTATTTATTCTTTTTTGAACTTTCGAATCATTATCATTAATTTCTATTTCAATAAAATAGTTTTCATGAAAACATAAAACTTCTATCAGTGATCACTGTATCTGTCACGTGAGCTTCTAACAATTCTAGATTCCCAAAACCCCTAAAAGAGCCAACATTTTCGAGTACATAACAATAAATACGGAGGGCTTTTGTTGACTCCAGCTCACTGTAACAGGATAAATAAATAAAAACAACTCACTCACCAAAATTCTGCAGTTCAGTTTCGTCAGCACCTGCAACAAACAAAAAAACATAATTAGCATAAAAATTACAAAAAAATTCCTTTAAAAAACAATCAAAGGAAAATAAAACTAAGCGAGAAAACGAAAAATACATACTTGAGACGAAATCTCTGTAGCGCCCGAAGTCCATTCCTGGTCCAGCCCTGAAAACGAGAGGTAAAAGTCGCGAACTACCTACTGACTATTATTTTATTAATTATTTAAATCACTGCACTGGACGATCGTTTTAATAAATTATTTTTGATAAATACGAGTTTAAATTCGCGATCACTTTATTAAATAACATTTTTAACACTTTCACTGCACTGGTCCAGTTGTGATCCTTTTGGTCTGGTTGATCCTATTCTGTCGTTGTCCTGGACATAATGGCTTCAGAAGAAAGGAGCTTCGATTTATTCATTTAAATTTTATTTAAGCACTTACTCGCGCGATCGCGGAGCCGGGGACGATTCCATCTGCAGCGTCGTCTTGGAAGAAACAGATATGTGTGTGTAAAATTTGGTCAATACCAACGCATTCGTGTTTCCACGATGTTTGAATCAAGGTATTCCTCCCCAAGACAACACCGTCTCGGCTCGACCGAAAACGAAGACACACCCGCACTTCCTGTAAACGCGAGAGCCAGTAACCGACGCCACGCACTACCGACTCAAAAAGCGAAAAACGAGAAAATTCTAATATTATTATAGGTACATAAAATAAATTCGATGTGATCTACAAATATTTTCGACGTGATTTTAATTTAGAAATTTTGGCTTTTTAACTCAACATTACTTTGAATTTGTGAAGACTTCAAAGTGAAGTGAACCCTTGTTACCGACCTCTGTTTTGGTGAAAATGAATCACCACCCCTTGCCTCACCAGGAAAGTGTTAAATTAGCCAAACGGAAAAAAGAAATACCCCACAAATGCTTGCCTACGCTAAAAACTAAAATTTGTCATTTGAGGGATTCGTCTGAGAAGAAACAAGTGATTGTCGAAATTTAATTAATTTTATTTTTACGATTTTTAATTTTGGAAACTTTTAGTCATTTTTCAACCTAAACCCAGAATTATTAATTATTTGTCTGAAAAACTTTGAGAAAAGCTAGAAAAAACTCTAAACTGGTCAGTTATTTTATTTTTTTACTAGATTCTAGTTGTCGGTTACACATTTTATTAATAGAAAATTTTATGGGGGATTTGAAGCCACACCGCAACATTCATTTGACAAAGAATGGCTTTGCTCGCGCTGGAGGCAACTTTAAATTTATATCTCTGTAAGTATCTCCAAGTAGAAGGGGTATAAATTTTATGACCGCAATACGCCAGCTTATTAAATGACTTCTCAGGCACTGCACCGGTAGCACGATAGTAACTCTAAATAATATAAATAAAACAATAACCATATTATATACACTATTGCATATATAATATTATTAATACACATCTGAGATGTCACACCTCGAAGTATAATAATAAATCGTAATATTAACATTATCAAATGCAACACCCAAGGACGCCCCAACCTGTTCTAATATTGCAACAGAACTCTATTCCACAACGTTCCTCAGCGAGGTAATCCACAGGACGCAAGTGAACACCCTTCAATGTAGAGTATCCGAAAATGAGTCCAAAAGGAAGTGTCGGATCGGCTATCAACGACCTCCACTGTCCCAAAACCACACCCAATGAACACCTCATTGCGGTACGCCAATACGCACCACACTAAAGTGGCATGCAGGATTCGGGGAGAGGCGCCGCTTAAGGCGACCTTTCAAAACCTTTCGGAACACTGTCAGACGCCCAACAGTACAAACAATGAAGCAATTCAGGGACGAGGAAGAGAACCCGACCTCAAACTGATTCGGTTGCCTGGCCCGCTAAACGAACCCTTATCCACCCTATGAAGCGTCGCAAAGTTCCGTTGGGAATGTTTTATCTAGTCTTAGATCATTTATACCATTATCTGCTATAGAAATCCTTGTTGATATCCTATTTTAAATTGCCGACGCAGCCAGCCATTCATTCATAAAATGTATGTTTAATTAATTTTCTATCTTTAAAGTGAACCCACATTTAAATTTTGAAAAATTACATTAGCTCTAAAAAAAAAATATACCCTCCCTGACTATAAACAGACGTACAAACATCAAGGTTTTGTTTAAAACATTATTTTTAAAAAACAAAAATATTTGCAGATCATTTCACACCAAGCATTAAGTTCACAGTAGCAAATCGTGGTCCAGTCCCAAGGATGCCATAGCAGCTGATGATTTCAGTTGTCTAACGTCTATAATCTACAAGCTCTCTCTCTCTCTCTCTCTCTCTCTCTCTCTCTCTCTTTCTTTCTCTCTCTCTTACACACACACCACAAAAATACAAAATCGACAATTGAGTAAAGAAGCATCACGTGGGCCAGGGTGACACTTCCCTCGTCAAAATGCCATATCATACAACATTAAACTAACGGACAACAAATTCTTGAACTGGGTGTCCAAATATCTGCAAAAAGATAAAGCAATTATAGTAAATATATAAGTAATGATTATTATTTTTAATAATAATTATTTGTACTCAGGAATTGAGTCTGCTAAAATATGAAAATATAATCAACGAATCTCCTGATGATGCTAACACTGTTAGCGAAATGGGCGTCTAGAAAATAGTCCTCGTGTTTAGGAGTTTTGTGGAAACTTTTAATATTCAATTAAGATACGACATAAAAATAAAAATAGGAAGAAATCCTTTCCAAAAATTTTTTAAAATCATTTATTAAGCGCTTTCGGAACTTAGTCCATCTTCAGAATAACAAGATTTTTTTATATTAAAAATCTCGAAAATAATCACAATTTAAAACAAAAATTTTTTAAAAAATAATATTACCGAGTAAATATCAGGCTTGCTGCCCTCAATGAACTGACTGACAGAAAATAATAAAAAATAATAAAACCAGATGTAACCTCTATTGTCCTTGAGGAAATAAAATTTTTATAAATTGTAGTGATTAATACTATTTCGATAAAATTTGTTATTATCTAAATCATCCATAATTATTATGTTAAGATTTTTATATAGCTCTGATTTGATGACATCTAAAACTATATGAAATTTTTCTAATTCATTGAATTTAAATTGTGATTATTTTCGAGATTTTTAATATAAAAAATCTTGTTATTCTGAAGATGGACTAAGTTCCGAAAGCGCTTAATAAATGATTTTAAAAAATTTTTGGAAAGGATTTCTTCCTATTTTTATTTTTATCTTGATTATTCCAAATTTATGTGCAAAATAGAATAGTTATACAATAAGATACGACATTTTATACGAAAATTTATAATAGTTTTTTTGGTAGACATTTAAAATATAAATTTACTTACCAAAATAACCAATCTTCAATTTAGATATAACATTTTTGTCGCAGACGTCCAAACGTAATTTCAAAAATACGCGAAACTCGTAGTCGTCTAGTTGCTAAGAAGTTGCTCCCATTTGAATGCAGTTGCAGTGGCGTCGAAGTCACGTATTTATACTGTTCAAATAAAATAAACAAATAGCGTTAAGACAATAATAAGAGGGGAAAAATAGGGCTCAATAATATCAATTTAACAAAATTTTGATTAAAATGGACACTATAAATGAGATGCCACAACCGAATTACTCATTTTTCTCTGTTTCTCTGTCTTTCTGTCTGTTTATTATTTTTAACCTTTTTACAACTTACAGTCTGACAAATAAAAAAATTTAACAGAACATTTACAGTAGGTAGGTATTTACATAATTAAAAAGTTTTACTTTTCAGTAGACAGGTAAAAAGAAAATAGAAATACAAAAAAAAATGTGTAAGAGGAAAAAAGTCAATCATCAGCCAACCGGCCGATCGGGCTGTGCCCGATCACCCGATACGCTAATCTCAAGCCGTGTGTTAATATTATGCTTAATTTTAAAATCTGTTCCGCTTTCAAAAAAAAAAAATAATTAACGGCGGAAGGAAATTTTTCAAATATTTCAAACCAATAATAGATCACATGGGGAAATTTATTTATTTAACGCATCAAAAAAAATTTGTACGACGTTTCGTCGCTCTTTGTCGATTTTATCAAGTAGGTACTGTAAAATAAAAACAAGAGAACAGTATTCCAAGATTATAAAATTTCATAAAAATTAATTTTTTGAGGCGTTAAATAAATAAATTTATATAACACATGCACGCTTTTAGTGTTTTTTCGTATCAGTTTTGCGGACTTTAAATGGCCGTTTATTGACAAGTGACGTCATGATCCATTATGAAACGCTTTTCGATGAATAATGGAAAAACATTTGAAAAACCCGTTATCTAATGAACTTATGTACCTCTTTTCGGTGTAAAAAATGGTTACTATGGTAATGAAGTGATTAAATATTGTATCGAGCCCAATGTTTTTATTATGAGATGTACTTCTGTCAGTGACATAAAATTATTCAATTAAAGTCTAAAACCATGCATGTGTTATATAAAGTATAGTATGCAACACGTGTGCTAAATATTTATGCGTCAGGCGCGATGTTTTCAGCACTCGTATTCGGTTCGCGATGCTCACTCGCCAAGGCTCGTGAGCGCTCTCCTACTACTCGTGCTGAAAACATCGCGCCTGACGCATAAAGATGTATTTAGCACACTAGTCACACAATATCTATTAGTCCAAGTTCTGTTTATATCAAAACACTAATATTATTGTCGTATCGACGTGTTTTCTTGACAGTATAGTTATTGTAGATCGTATAGACGCTCGACAGCTGAGGTCATTAGCGTATGTTTTCTCTATAAAAATGCAAAAATACTATTTCTGAATTTAAAAAGAAAATGTATTGAAATGAAAATTGACTGAATTTTGCGGATACGTGGCTGAGGACTCGAAATCCTCAAGACTCGTGCGTCTCGTACAGTTATCACCGCATTGTCGACTGTTCGAAAGTTTCACCGGCTCGCTCGAAGACTTTTGTGAGCTGTTCTTATCGGACCAAAGTAGGTTGGCATCCCCTCCCTCGCCCGCCAAATCAATGCAAATTATGCGAACCATGTTTCAGTTAGTTATATTAGTAGGAGAGCTGGCAACAATTTTTGGGTAGGTATTTGAGGCAAGCTGAAAACTTTTCCTATACCTCTCCTATTATACCCCAATACCGAAACTGCAGACCTGGCTGGTGAGTAGCGGGGCTAAATCAACCCCTAAATTTTTAAAAATATTATTTTTTTATTTCAAAAAATATATTTGAGGCAATATGCAATTTTTATATGTTGTAGTTTAATGTTTAAAGAATAAAAAAAAAAAAATAAGCCAGATGATTTAGTCGGGATTTTAAAATTGCCAGATGCGTGCAAAAACATTTTGCAAAAAAATATAAAAAATGTATTTGAGGCAACTTGAAATTTTAACAGGATATTATTTATAATTAAAAAATAAGATCTTCAAAAAGACAGGTCATTTATGTGGGTCTTTCTACCTGCCAGGTGATCCAACAAGTTATGTATAGGTGTGAGTGCGTAGCGCGATAGACAAGCTATAGCGTGAGAGAGAGCGTATATCGGCAGCTGTCTGCGTCCTTGCTTGCCGCGTTACTATTGGTTCTGGTGAGGTCACATGACTTATAAGAGCCACGAGGTTTTCAGTCGGAATTTCGGAGTCGTTATTCTCAGTCGTACATTTTTAATATTGTTGTTACACGTTTTATAAGGTAAATAATTTTAAAATGTCTAGTGAAAAGATAAGTTGTGTCATTTGCAAAAAAAATGATGATAAAGTGATTGCGTTTGTAGAAAAAACTCTCAAAAAAAGTCATTATTTTCTCTCAATAAATCTGATTTTGTAATTTTCTATTTTTGTAATCGTTACTTTTTTTATTTAATACGTTAGCCATTATTAATTTTCACGTGAAAAAAATATTCAATTTTTGTATAAATTTTAAATTATATATGATAAAAAAATATAACACAATAAATATATCCATTTAACACACATAAATCAACACAATCATTTTTATATAAACCGTTTTTAGCAGAAATTCATAAAATTTTATATTTTTTACTCCGAAATTTTGAATTGGAACCTCGTGGCTATTATAAGTCACGTGACCTCGTCAGAACCAATAGTAACGCGGCAAGCAAGAACGCAGACAGCTGCCGATATACGCTCTCTCTCACGCTACAGCTTGTCTATAGCGCTACGCACTCGCACCTATACATAACTTGTTGGATCACCTGGCAGGTAGAAAGACCCACAGAAATGACCTGTCTTTTTGAAGATCTTATTTTTTAATTATAAATAATATCCTGTTAAAATTTCAAGTTGCCTCAAATACATTTTTTATATTTTTTTGCAAAATGTTTTTGCACGCGTCTGGCAATTTTAAAATCCCGACTAAATCATCTGGCTTATTTTTTTTTTATTCTTTAAACATTAAACTACAACATATAAAAATTGCATATTGCCTCAAATATATTTTTCGAAATAAAAAAATAATATTTTTAAAAATTTAGGGGTTGATTTAGCCCCGCTACTCACCAGCCAGGTCTGCAGTTTCGTATTGGGGTATAATAGGAGAGGTATAGGACAAGTTTTCAGCTTGCCTCAAATACCTACCCAAAAATTGTTGCCAGCTCTCGGACTATATGCTTTTATATAATATCAAGGGGTGGGTAGACGACGTTGACACATCGAAAAATTAAATATTATACAAGTTACTAACTGTCTACCATAAAAAAATAATTTTTTTTTGGGTGTGAATTTTTATTTTTGTAGCTTGAAATGTGTCGTGTAAAAATCAAATTTCTTATTCAGAATTTCAAAAATAAAAAAATTATTGTACCTACATTAAAATTAGTAAGACAAAGTATAGTTTGTAAAAAATCACTTACATTATTATCTACTCTGCATATCACACAGCTATCATGGCAGTAGTACAATGCAAAACTTTTTTGGCACCAAAAGTGCATTTTTTCGAAAAATACAGCAAAACTTTTATCATACACGTGAAAAAAGAATGTTTAACAACATTTATAAACAAATACTTTGTTTAAATCAACAATTTTTAACGTTAAAACAATAAATATTAACACAGTTTAAATTGCAACAATTTGGTGACAGTTCAACGCTCAGATTTTTTTTCTAATCAGTGGTACCAACGGTCAATAATAACTCGTTTTTAATGCAATTTTAACCTTTGTATAACTGTAATGATATAATTTATTTTTTTTATATAACAAGGAATAAGTACTTTGTCAGTTTCGATATGAAATTTTGAAAAATTAATATTTTATATTGTCTATATAAATTTATTTCCGGCGGCTTCGCTCGCGTGTAATTTTTTAACAGAAATCTTATTTTAATCCGATTGAAGCCGGATAAAAAGTAGCCTATACTTAACTGGGTACCAGTAGATCGTGTTCCAAGTTTCATACAAAAAAAATAGGTCCAGCTGTTCTCAAGTAATGCTGCTATAGACAGACAGACAGGTCGAAAAAAATTCTAGAAACATGTTTCCAATCAAAATATTCGAAAAACTCGCAAAACATAATATAGTTTACTAAAAAATTTACTAATACTAAAGCACTGACCAATGATGTTCTGGAGACGGTACAAGCACTTAAAAGTAAAGCCAATCGCCATATTTAGTCAACCCGTCCATTTTATACGTAAAGAAGAAGAAAAAGAGAATAATTTTCCCTAATCCATCCACTGTCTATTTGTTAAGGCCTGTGTTAAAGCGATCCCTTATTTGCA